>CAMRHE010000213.1:2400000-3000000 GCA_947044405.1 Leptodactylus fallax
CAGCTGTGGGGTCAAAATGCTCACTATACCCCTTGCTGAATTCTGTCAGGGGTGTAGTTTCCAAAATGGGATCACTTTTAGGGGGTTTCCATTGTTTTCGTACTCTAGGGGCTTTGCAAATGAGACATGGCACCTGAAAACTATTCCAGCAAAATCTGCTTTTCAAACGTCCAGTGTTGCTCCTTCCCTTCTGTGTACTGCCGAATGCCCAAACATCAGTTTACACCCACATGTGGGGTATTTCTGTGCTCTGGAGAAGTTTGTGAGAAGCATTTTCTCCTTTAACCCTTTGTGAATGTGAAAGAGGACCAAGGGCTGGGCCCACAGGTTCAGCAGTTACACGATGCCACACACACCGTTTTAATTCCCAGAACAATGTTTACTGAGTAAAGCAATGAAGAGAGATCTGGGAGAATATGCATCAAGGTATAAACAGAGAGAAAAAATACAAAATGCTATGGAACAGATTATTGCAGCAAACTAATACTATACCCTTTAGTTCCCACAATTACTTAAAAAGGTAATGGATTCAAGTCCTTTAAGAACGCGGTTTTCCTGGATCGGTCCCTCGTCGGGGTGCACCCTAAGTATTGCGCAATACTATTTGTAATCCAATGGTTAAATTGTAATCCACAGGCAAATGCTGTCTTCCCCTTCAAGTATATAGGCCTTGCTCCAGCTCCCTGTAGTGCATTGATAAGGTGTCAGCGTAAGAGTCCCTTATATAACTACCACCACGTGGTCTATGTAGATGCGGCCAAGCCGTACTCACAAGTCCTTGAGGCCTTTACTTTGTGTAGTCACTTTATCTTCTGTGCTTCAGGGGTGTCTTGACTCCGTCCTCAGCCAGCACCACGGTCACTGTGCCCTAGAACTCAGTCCTCCGCCAGCACCAATACTTCACCTGCAGTCAGCTCAGCTCAGGCCTCCATCCAGCACAAAGCTCTCTCCACCCCAGCACACCTCAAGTTTTCAGTTTCAGAACCTTCTCCACACCACCCCTCCCTTTCTGTTTCCTGCTAGGTGATGATGCAGTTCCCTATCTCCAGTGGGAGGCATCAAAACTGCAATCCTAGCGCACTGCCATACTTGTAGAAGTCCAACACATTACAATAATTATCTATAATCAGACTTTGAACCCTAGAACAATATTTACATTAATTACATTAATACTTATGGGCAGTTTCTTACTTTGCTGCCACCTGCTGACCAAAGTTAGTTACTGCAGATGTATTGCTTCACAACCTTACAAATGTGTTAATTTTAGGGCTAAATGAAGGTATTAGTGGAAAAAAATGAATGTCTAAATTTCACCTTGATATAGTTTTAATTCTTGTGAAATGCTTAAAGGGTTAACAAACTTCCCAGATGCTGTTTTGAATTATTTCAGGGGTGCAGTTTTGAAAATGAGGTGATTTATGGGGGGTTTCTAATATATAGGCCTTTATAATCCCTTCAGAACTGAAGTGGTCCCTAAAAAATTAGTTTGGGAAATTTTCTTGTAAATCTGGAAAATCACAGTTACATTTGTAAGCCTTCTAACATCCAAAATAAATTAAAGGACGATTAAAAGATTATGCCAATATAAAGCAGAGATATGGTAGATAATATTTATTAATGTATTTGGGTGGTATAACTACAGTGCTGGCCAAAAGTATTGGCACCCCTGCAATTCTGTCAGATAATACTCAGTTTCTTCCAGAAAATGATTGCAATCACAAATGTTTTGGTAATAATATCTTCATTTAATTTGTCGTCAATGGAAAACCACAAAAAGAATTGTCAAAAAGCCAAATTGGATATAATTCCACACCAAACATAAAAAAGGGGGTGGACAAAAGTATTGGCACCCTTTGAAAAATCATGTGATGCTTCTCTAATTTGTGTAATTAACAGCACCTGTTACCTGCCTGTGGCACATAACAGGTGGTGGCAATAACTAAATCACACTTGCAGCCAGTTGAAATGGATTAAAGTTGACTCAACCTCTGTCCTGTGTCCTTGTGTGTACCACATTGAGCATGTAGAAAAGAAAGAAGACCAAAGAACTGTCTGAGGACTTGAGAAGCAAAATTGTGAGGAAGCAGGAGCAATCTCAAGGCTACAAGTCCATCTCCAAAGACCTGAATGTTCCTGTGTCTACCGTGCGCAGTGTCATCAAGAAGTTTAAAGCCCATGGCACTGTGGTTAACCTCCCTAGATGTGAACGGAAAAGAAAAATTGACGAGAGATTTCAACGAAAGATTGTGCGGATGGTGGCTAAAGAACCTCGACTAACATCCAAACAAGTTCTAGCTGCCCTGCAGTCCGAGGGTACAACAGTGTCAACCCGTACTATCCGTCGGCGTCTGAATGAAAAGGGACTCTATGGTAGGATACCCAGGAAGACCCCACTTCTGACCCAGAGACTTAAAAAAGCCAGGCTGGAGTTTGCCAAAACTTACCTGAGAAAGCCAAAAACTTTTTGGAAGAATGTTCTCTGGTCAGATGAGACAAAAGTAGAGCTTTTTGGGAAAAAGGCATCAACATAGAGTTTACAGGGAAAAAAAGAGGCCTTCAAAGATAAGAACACGGTCCCTACAGTCAAACATGGCGGAGGTTCCCTGATGTTTTGGGGTTGCTTTGCTGCCTCTGGCACTGGACTGCTTGACTGTGTGCATGGCATTATGAAGTCTGAAGACTACCAACAAATTTTGCAGCATAATGTAGGGCCCAGTGTGAGAAAGCTGGGTCTCCCTCAGAGGTCATGGGTCTTCCAGCAGGACAATGACCCAAAACACACTTCAAAAAGCACTAGAAAATGGTTTGAGAGAAAGCACTGGAGCCTTCTAAAGTGGCCAGCAATGAGTCCAGACCTGAATCCCATAGAACACCTGTGGAGAGATCTCAAAATGGCAGTTTGGAGAAGGCACCCTTCAAATCTCAGGGACCTGGAGAAATTTGCCAAAGAAGAATGGTCTAAAATTCCAGCAGAGCATTGTAAGAAACTCATTACCGGAAGCGGTTGTTCGCAGTTATCTTGTCTAAAGGTTGTGCTACCAAGTATTAGGCTGAGGGTGCCTATACTTTTGTCCGGACCATTTTTGGAGTTTTGTGTAAAATGATCAATGATTTGACTTTTTTTTTCATTCTCTTTTGTGTTTTTTCATTGCAAGCAAAATAAATGAAGATATTATTACCAAAGCATTTGTGATTGCAATCATTTTCTGGAAGAAATTGAGTATTATCTGACAGAATTGCAGGGGTGCCAATACTTTGGGCCAGCACTGTATCTGTCTGAAAAGCAGAGAATTTCACATTTTGAAAATTGCGATTTTTTTTTCCAAATTTCCATCAAATATCCTATTTTTTTTTATAAATAAATACAAAAATATTGATTAGTGTTTACCACTAACATGAAGTACAATGTGTCACGAGAAAACAATCTCAAAGTCACTTGTGTAAGTTAAAGCGTCTCAAAGTTCTTGCCATATAAAGTGACACGTCAGTTTTGAAAAACAAACGCACTTTTGGGATGTGTCCTTAAGGGGTTAAACATCAAACATCAGGCACTCAACTTTCAATCTAACATTTCAAATGAAACCTTTCCAATCAAATTCCACCTAAATTGTTCCACTGATTACATAGTGTCTTTAATGTAATGCCCATGTAAACTCCAATAAATTGCCCGGACCATCCAGCCACTACATTGTCGAATGAATGGCCATCGTACCAACATTACAAAAGGATATCAAAAACATAATTTGTCCCTATACTGCTCACTTAAACATGAATGTAATTTCCAATGTTTAATGATACTGTCGATAGAACACATTCCATCTACAATACCAAACCGCTTCCAAAAACTCCGACAGAGGAAGACATTTTGGATCTAAAAACTCATTACACTTAGTCCCAATGGATTAAATGATGTTGTTGAGTCATCATTCTAATACTTATCCCGCTAACACACTACAGCTATTTCACAACTACGGTCGAACCCGCACTATATTCATTTTTTGCATACCTTTCCTACCCATACATCTTGATTGTGTGTTTACCTTCAAGCCTATGGGTAGGTAACTTTTGACTTTTGATTTTAGTTACACATTTATATATACATATACTTCTGTATACTCATGTCCCACGCTCGTTGGAGTAGATGCATATCCATCAGCCATCTTCTCCATTATCTCATATATTATAACCATCTTTAGCCTTTCTCATGTCCCAACAACTTTTTAACATCAACTACTGTTAGCCATCAATAAAGAATGAGAAAAAAAAAAAAAATTGGCCACGCCCCCTCAAGATACTATTTACTTGCAGCCTCCATGCTGCTTCCTGTCAATTTGGTTCCCTTCCTTCCCTGGACTCTGCTATATGTGAGTTGAGCTCTTCCTTCATAATTTACCACTCACCATCATCATCTTCTGCATCACTGTCTTCTTCTCTACTTGTACAACCACTTCCTATTCATACTTTCAATCATCATCATCAGTTTCTTCCTAACATGCAACTTTCACATCCATCAAATCTGTTTTCATATTGTATTCATTTCATGTACTTATTTTATTATTATTAATTCCATCCACTAACTACACTTACCTATGTATTTACTTATTTATTTATTCAATTATTTATTTATTCATTTATCTACCCAGTCATTTATTCTTGTGTCTGCTAATACAATCCATATCCTACCATTGACATTGCTATGAATGTTGGTTCTATACTACTAAGTTTCAACAGCCTAGTACTGTTCTATTACCTTACTAACCCACCATTACTGTGTCACGGGGGCGCCAGGATCTACTTTTTCTGTACTACAAATTAATAAAGTTTGTAATATACTTTATTAACAAATTCTGAATCATTTCTGTGAAATCCTGCATTTTTTCACTGTTTCCCTTGCTTCTGTATTGAGAGCTTTTCTTGCCTCTCACTGAATGTTACTGTGTACAGGAGTACGGAGCTGTGTAATAGAGAAAGAGGAGAGTCTCTCCTTTCATATGACACTAAGGTGGCATTCACACTACCGTTGGTGACCATCAGTAGTGTCCGTTGCTATTGTCCGTTACAAGATTTTAACATCGGACACTAGCTGAACCGTCAGAAATCCGTTCAAATTTCCATTCATTTCAATGGGGTTTTATATTGTGTCCGTTTGTGTCCGTTTACACCCAATCTGTCAGAAGTCCGTTTTTTCCGTGAACAAAAAATCCTACATGCAGGATTTTTTTGTCCGTTTGAAATAACGGATTCTTGACGGACAGCAAGTGTCCGTTATTTTTTTAACATTGAAGTCTATGGGTAACGGACTTATAACGGACAGTAACTGATAACCATCAGTTAATGTCCATTATTTTATGTCCGTTTTTTTCCTGCGCATGCTCAGAAAGCAGAAAAAAAAAAAAAATGGACAGTGTTAAAAAACGGACACTAACTGATGCTAACTGATGCTAATGTGTCCTTTTTTTTTAACTAATCCATTAATTGGATCAGTTAAAAAAACGAACACATTAACATCAGTTAGTGTCCGTTAATGTCTGTTATGATAGGTGTCCGTTTTTTTTTTTTTTCTTTTTTTAACAGACACTATCAGAATGGACATCAACAGTAGTGTGAACCCTTCCTAAGGCTGCAGTGCTAGCTAAATTATTATTATATTATTATCATAGGCATCCAACCCTTCTATATGCGTTACCCTATTTTATATGTGCTACCTTCTTTTTTAATTGTTAATTTTAAACTCTTATCATATATTTTATTTAATTTTACCTTGCTATATATGTTATACCCTAGTATTTTTATCTGGACCTACACTATGACTACCCTTGCTCTAAAACTTAGCCACTGATTATACCTTCTGTGTTTTGTTTATATCTAGTTTACGCCCTGATGAAGATGCTAGTACAGCGTCGAAACGCGTAGCCTATTGTTATATGTCCGGTGTGGAACCAATAGAACGTGTGTTTTTATTCACAAGCATTCTCTCTGCAAACATTTTATTGATACATCCTTACTTGCAGCGCTCAACCATAATATCCCAATTTTTCCCTACCTTTTTCTGTAAAACTTTATTGAAATTAATGAAACAGATACTGCCAGAAATCAAAAATTGTCCGAAAGTTTAGTTGTGCTTTAGCAGTTTTTGGAATATATTTCTCTGTTGAATTAGCGTATCTCTGAAAAAAAAAGCAATTTTCATTTCAGCTGCACATTCATTTCTAGAAGCAAAATTAAAGCAACACAAAGAGTCAAAAATGCTTGCATCACTGATTGATAAACCCATTGAGGGTGTAATTTCCAAAATGGGGTCATGTGTCTGTGTATTTCCCTTTACTGCCAATTTAGGGGCTCTGCAAAAGTGGCAAAACCAAACTGTGCTCCGAAAACCAAATAGCGCTTCTTTCTCTCTGTGCCCAAACAGCAGTTTATACTTACATATGACATTAAGTACGTTATCCCGGGTACAACAGTGTCATAGAAGTGGGCATAAACTGCTGTTTGGGCACATAGAAGGGTGCAGATGTGAAGGAGCACTAAGTGGCTTTTGGAGCACAGATTTAGATTGTTGGTTTTTGGATAACATGTCACGTTTACATAGATCATAAAACCATACAAAAAGGGTTCACTTCTTGAGGAATTCCAATTTATTGGCACTGCCGGGGCTCTGCAAAAACAATATGGCGTCCAGAAACCAGTCCCTCTAAATCTATACTCGAAAAGCTAAAATGGCAGTGCTCCTTTTCCTTCTGAGCTCTGCTATGTGCCCAAACAGCAGTTTACACCCTCATGTACAACTTTTTTGTACCCTGAATAACCCACTTAAAAGTTTTAGGAGTGCGAGTCTCTGTTGAGACAAAGTGGGTGCAACATATTGGGCACTGAACTGGCATATTTCTTTAAAAATTTTAATTTTCACTTTGTACATAAATTTTTGGGAAGCAGCTCAAAATGATAATATCCCTTGATATATTCTAAATAGGGTCTTTTGGGGCTCTACAAATAAGACATGGCACCTGAAAACTATTCCAACAAAATCTGTTTTTCAAATTCCCAGTGGTGCTCAATCCCTTTGGCATGATGTGTGCCCAAACAGCAGTTTACATCCACAAGTGAGGTACAGTGGGGAAAAAAAGTATTTAGTCAGCCACCAATTGTGCAAGTTCTCCCACTTAAAAACATGAGAGAGGCCTGTAATTGTCATCATAGGTAGACCTCAACTATGAGTGACAAAATGAGAAAACAAATCCAGAAAATCACATTGTCTGATTTTTTAAGAATTTATTTGCACATTATGGTGGAAAATAAGTATTTGGTCACCTACAAACAAGCAAGATTTCTGGCTCTCACAGACCTGTAACTTCTTTTTTAAGAGGCTCCTCTGTCCTCCACTCATTACCTGTAGTAATGGCACCTGTTTGAAATTGTTATCAGTATAAAAGACACCTGTCCACAACCTCAAACAGTCACACTCCAAACTCCACTATGGTGAAGACCAAAGAGCTGTGGAAGGACACCAGAAACAAAATTGTAGACCTGCACCAGGCTGGGAAGACTGAATCTGCAATAGGCAAGCAGCTTGGTGTAAAGAAATCAACTGTGGGAGCAATAATTAGAAAATGGAAGACATACAAGACCACTGATAATCTCCCTCGATCAGGGGCTCCACGCAAGATCTCACCCCGTGGGGTCAAAATGATCACAAGAACGGTGAGCAAAAATCCCAGAACCGCACAGGGGGACCTAGTGAATGACCTGCAGAAAGCTGGGACTAACATAACAAAGGCTACCGTCAGTAACACACTACGCCGCCAGGGACTCAGATCCTGCAGTGCCAGACGTGTCCCCCTGCTTAAGCCAGTACATATCCGGGCCCGTCTGAAGTTTGCTAGAGAGCATTTGGATGTTCCAGAAGAGTATTGGGAGAATGTCATATGGTCAGTAGAGCTGTTTGGTAGAAACACAACTCGTCGTGTTTGGAGGAGAGTGAATGCTGAGTTGCATCCAAAGAACACCATACCTACTGTGAAGCATGGGGGTGGCAACATCATGCTTTGGGGCTGTTTCTCTGCAAAGGGACCAGGTCGACTGATCCATGTACATGAAAGCATGAATGGGGCCATGTATTGTGAGATTTTGAGTGCAAACCTCCTTCCATCAGCAAGGGCATTGAAGATGAAACGTGGTTGGGTCTTTCAGCATGACAATGATCCCAAGCATACCACCAGGGCAAAGTATTGAGATGAACTTCTGTTATTGACCAGATACTTATTTTCCACCATAATTTGCAAATAAATTCTTAAAAAATCAGACAATGTGATTTTCTGGATTTGTTTTCTCATTTTGTCTCTCATAGTTGAGGTCTACCTATGATGTCAATTACAGGCCTCTCTCATCTTTTTAAGTGGGAGAACTTGCACAATTGGTGGCTGACTAAATACTTTTTTTTCCCCACTGTATTTTTGTGTTCAGGAGAAATTGCAGAGCAAATTGTGAGATGCATTTTCTCCTTTGACCCCCTGTGAATGTGTAAATTTTAGGGCTAAATGAACACACTACTGAAAAAAATGAAATGTCTAAATTTCAGCTCCATATTGTTTTAATTCCTGTGAAATACGTAAAAGCTTAACAAACATCATAAATGTGGTTTTGAATTATTTGAGGGGTGCAGTTTTGAAAATTGTCTGATTTATGGCAGGTTTCTAATATATAGGCCTTTAAAATCCCCTTCAGGGGGGCGTGGCTTGGAGCTGACTGAGATGGCCGCGGAGTTGTGAAGCTCCGAGACCTCACACCACTATAGCGGCTCATAGCAACCACTCGGCGCCGGCGTTACCCGGATTCTACTGCGCGGAAGGGTCCTTTGCTCTCCAGGACTGCGAGGATATGGCAAAACGGGGGAAGAAAGGCCCCCCGAAGCGGCTTACTGACTTCTTCGCGGCGTCGGCCTCGGGCCAAGATGGCGCCGGCGAATCCTCCAATAACGCGCTGCAGCGGGCGGCGGGCCACTCCGGCACGGAGCACAACGGCACCCCAGGTGAGCGGCCACTTCAAGCTACACCACCGCATCTGGAGGCCTCTGGTGCCAGTCCTGGCTCACAGGTCACCCAGATAAGAGCACTTGAAGGCCAGCAGCAGGCTTCAAAGAGGGGACTACAACCCCCATCTTCACCTACTCCAGCCCTTGTCAGCCATCCAGAGGTTCCTCCTGTAGAAGCATCCTCCCAAGCAGGTAGCACTACTCCCACACGCAGCCCTGTAAAGCAAAAGATGAGATGGGATACCACGTTTTGTTTTGAATCTCGCCCGGCTGCAGAAGATCCCCAATTAGGTGACTCGGATGTGCTCCAGGCTATCCCTGCAGGTACCCAATCGGCTTCTGAGTCCTTCTTAAAGGATGTAATGCTAGCATTGCACAGATCTATTCAGAAGGATATCACTAAGGCAATTGCATCCGTATCCTCCACGGTTGATTCTCTTGTCGACAGAATAGACCACGTTGAGAATAAGATGAGTGAATTTTCTGCGGCACACAACACTATAGTGGATGCCCATAATGATCTTGAGGAAGAATTAGCGGCGGTCAAACTTAAACTGGCCGACATGGAGGATAGGAATCGGCGGAATAATGTCAAGTTTCGTGGCATACCAGAGTCAGTCGCTGCCAGGGACCTGACTTCATATTTACAACGATTAATGAAAGCAATCCTGCCACAGAGCTCTGACGCGGATCTTATAATAGATAGGGCCCACCGCTTGCCGAAGCCAAAGGGGATGCCTGATCATATTCCCAGAGACACCCTCGCCCGCATACATTTCTACCATATCAAGGATCGTCTCATGCTTGAGTCAAGGAAAAGATCATCTTTGCCTGAGCCGTTTAAAGAAATCCAACTTTATGCAGACCTTTCTCAGGCTACTATTGCTGCCAGAAGAGAGCTGGCTCCTGTTACAGCGGTCCTCCGTCAACACAACATTCCCTATAAGTGGGGATTCCCACCTAAAGTCATTATTATCAGGAATGGAGTGACTTTTACATTTAACTCCTTTGACACCGGGAGAAACCTGCTACACCAGTGGAACCTGCCGCCACCTGCGCCTAATGTTCAGAAACCTTCAAGGGCCGAGTCCCATAAGTTGGACCCTCCGTGGAAATCTATCATCTCCGCCGAGTGAATAGCTCAATATGGACGTACTGTGAGTTACCTGTGGTGTGTTTTGTACCTCCTATTCTATGGCAAACTTTCCCCCAAGTTTGCGCAGTATCTTACTGCTCGGTTGTGTTATACTATTTTCTCTTCCCTTTCTGTTAAACAGTTATGTGTTGAATAATGTCGTTAACGAATTGTTCTCCTCTAGGCCCAAGAGATGTCATTTTAGCGTTATTCTACTACCCAACCCTTTCTACTACCAGTCTGTATTGCTAATTCTTGAAAGTATTAATGGGTGTTAAATTACTGTCACTTAACGCGAGGGGACTAAATAGTCCCTTTAAGCATTCATTGTTGTGGAAGGAGGCTCTCAGATCTGCAGCAGATGTAGTTTGCATACAAGAGACGCATTGCTGCGACTCTCATCCACCAAAGCTTTCTCAGAAATTGTTCCCTCATATCTTTTGTTCCAATGCTGCTAAGAAGGTTGCAGGTGGCCTCATAGCGATAAAGCATGCAGTGTCATTTCAGTTACTACATGTCAGTTCAGATCCCAAGGACCGATATGTAGCTCTCACCTGTCTGCTTGATAACTGCCCCATCACTATTGTAAACGTATATTGTCCTAATGTGTCTCAGATTTCCTTTTTAAATTCGGTACTGAAGAAGTGTAGGAAGCGTGCTCAGGGCCAGGTTCTATTGTGCGGGGATTTCAATATTGTACATGACGCTGCTGCTGATTCCACTTATCGCGGCAAGCATCCACCTCAACAATTAGGGCCTTGGCTCCGGCAGACGGAACTTCACGATGTTTGGCGGTGCTTCCATTCCTCTGAGAGGGATTATACATACTACTCTGCTAGTCACCAATCCTACTCCAGAATAGACATGTTCTTGGTCCAGAGTGATATGCTTCTTAGGGTACACAGTTATGAAATAGGAAATATCACGTGGTCAGACCACGCACCTATTATTCTTAGCATCCACCTAGCTGGCACAATGGCTCCCCCCGTGTCGTGGCGAAATAATACCTATGTTATGTCTCTGAAATCGGTAACCAAGAAATTGAACACTGACATTGCCGAATTCTTTAACATTAACTCCCCCTCGGTAGAAGATAAGTTTTGCCTCTGGAATTCGCATAAAGCATTTGTTAGGGGTCTCATGATTCAGCATGCCTCGCGCTTTAAGCGCAACCGACTGCAAACAATGAAGGAGCTACTCACTTCTATTGCAACTCTAGAGCAGAAGCATAAAATTGACCCTAAGCCTGCCCTGTTGAATGCTTTGCGGAAGGCCAGGGACAACTTGAGCGCCCACCTACTGGTGGACTTTGAAAAACACTCTAAACGCTTGAAAGCTACTTATTACCGGTCGTACAATAAAGCCAGCAAGCTAATGGCACAGAGAGTCAAGGCAGCTAGGATTAAGTCCAAAATTCCATTTCTGGTGTCTAAATCGACCACAGCAAAAATTTTCCACCCTCAACAAATTGCTGACGAATTCAGTAAATATTATCAGGACCTGTATAACTTGAAGGATGACTCGGATACCACGCAGCCTTCAATGATAGATATTAACCGATTCCTATGCTCTTTGCACCTTCCCTCTGTTACCCCTGAACAGCTGCAGTCTCTAAATGTTTCTATTTCCACTCAGGAAGTGGCTAAGGTGATAGATGGCCTGAAACTTAATAAATCTCCAGGTCCAGATGGGTTCTCTGTGGAATACTACATGTTATTCAAGCCAATTATTCTTGCTCACCTTACTGAGGTGTTTAATTTAGCAATGGTGACAGGTAACTTTCCCCGTGAGATGCTATCCGCAACGATTGTGACTCTACCCAAGCCAGGCAAACACCCCTCCCAACCCTCCAACTACTGGCCCATATCACTATTAAATGCGGACGTTAAGTTGTTTGCAAAGGTACTTGCAAACAGACTCCTCGATGTCATGCCCACACTGATAGACGGGGATCAGGTTGGATTCACTAAGGGGAGACAGGCCCCAGACGGCACGAGGCGTGTGATCGCGCTGGTTGCGGCGTCCCGGGCCCGGCGGGCGCCTTCTCTGCTCCTGTCCCTGGATGCGGAGAAGGCGTTCGATAGAGTACATTGGGGGTACCTTTTTGAGGTCCTCCATAAATTTGGTTTTTCGGGCCCCATAGCTACTGCAATATCAGCACTCTACTCTAGCCCTTCCGCACGAGTGCTGGCGAATGGAGTCCTGTCCCACCCCTTCGCCATTACTAATGGCACGAGACAGGGCTGCCCTTTGTCCCCCTTGATATTCTCATTGGTGATGGAGCCTCTGGCCGAGAGGATCAGGACGCATCCGGGTCTGTCTGGTATCAGGTTGGATCAGACAGACCACAGAATTAATTTATTCGCGGATGATGTGATTCTGTCTCTTTCCTACTCTAGTAACATGCTCTGTACTGTATCTCAAATCTTGAAAGATTTTGGAGAGTTATCATATTATAAAGTTAACGAATCCAAGTCCCAGATTTTAGGAATTGGTATGTCTCAAAACAATATACACCATATTAAAAACACATCGCCTTATCAATGGTGTTCGCACACTATACCCTATCTGGGAATACGGCTTACTCCAAACCCAAAAGATTTGGTTAAGGCCAACTTTCCAGGCTTGCTGGCTACCCTTCAGAAGGAGCTTGATGGGTTAACTAAATTTGAGCATAGTTGGATGGGTAGAATAGTGTTATACAAAATGTTGATCCTTCCCAAGATACTTTACTATTTAAGAGCATTAGTGATACCAATACCCAAGTCCACCTTCCTGAGTTTCCAAAAACAAATGATGTCCTTCATATGGAAGGGTGGTAAACCCAGAATAGCACTACATACACTGTTTAAAGCAAGAGACAATGGGGGTATGGGTGTACCAAACTTGTACAATTATTATTTAGCCATAGTTTTAGGTCAACTCCAATTTTGGCTTACAACGAATCATGACAAACTGTGGCCAGCTATGGAGGCCCAGATGGTTCGGACTACCGATTGGGAGGGTTACCTATTAGCGTCAGGACCCAGGAGCGGTTCTTCCATATCTGTTCCACCGGCTGTACAGGCTACGATTGGGGCATGGCGTGCATTGTGCACTCTGCAGGACGGGGATACTCCTAGGGTAGCACTGAATCTGCCCATTACGACGCTCCCTCACCAGATACCGCATTTATCCCTAGTCGTGTGGCGCAGATGTGGGGTAAAGTATGTCTCTGACCTGTATAGGGGAGGTGCTATAGCACCCTTCTCCGTATTGAGGGAGATGTATGATCTGCCCGCGAAGGAGGCATATACATATACTAGATTGACTTCCTACTTGTCTGACACTACTCCGGCTCAGCTGCGCTTACCGCAACCGGCCGCCGACCTCTTACACCCACAGGCTTCCCCAGCGGCTTATAATACTAAAATCCTGTATCGCACTTTGAATATGGATTCCACCTTTCAAAAGACTAAACACATGGGCCTTTGGGAAGAGGACATAGGCAGTAGATTTGAGGCCGGCCACTGGCGAGAGGCGATCAGATGTGCTAAGCGATCCACAGTATGTGCCTCACATTGGGAGCAATATAGCAAACTACTTCTATGATGGTATTACCCTCCCTTACGCATAGCTAAGTTCTACCCATCGTGTTCACCTCGGTGTTGGAGGGGATGTGGGGAGAATGGCTCTTTATTCCATGTGTTCTGGCACTGTCCACTCATTCAGCCCTTTTGGGTTTCTGTGTTTTCCTTGGTTAATAGCCTGTGTGGGGGAGCGGTGTGGTATACACCTGAACTGGCACTCCTCTTGGTGGGCATCCACATGATACTGGGTAGACATAGAACAGTTGTGTGTCAGGTGCTAGGGGCTGCCCGCCTACTTATTGCAAGAAGATGGAAATCTCCCGCATGCCCGACTTTGACAGAGTTGATTTCAGCGGTGTCCTTGAACTATCAATACGAGCGTATTTGTGCATGGAATGGAGGGGGCTTGGACAGATTCAGGACACACTGGGAGTCGTGGGCAGAAGCATTCCCCCCACCGTACACTCATTGACGGTCTATACGCCGGGGCCTCCCCTGATACTATGGTATTATATTTTACTTTATATCTATAGCCTCTGGGGGCCATTAGGATGAATCATTTCTGGAACACTTATATGCTATCTAATTAGTAATAGGAAGAATGATACCTGGTAGCTGAGGGGTTTCCCCCCCTTTGTTACGGGGTGAGCCACCTACTCTGTGGGTTAAGGGATGTGATCCGACCTTATTCTTCTCTAGGCCTAGACTATGTTTCGTGTTTTATGTTCTTTTGTTTCCTTGCCCTCCGTTTTTTCACCTTACCCTCCACTTGCCCGTTCCTCACCTCCTCCTTTTCATTATAGGTTTGGAAAAACTTAATTGCTCTTACCATGCATTATTATCATATGTATTTTATTCATGGATGTACCTCATCTGAGTATATTGTAATGTATTGTGATCATGTTGTATGTGAGGCCATGATTGTGCTCTTCTTCCTTGATGAGTTTATAACTTGTACAGTATTCCTGTTAAAAATTTCAATAAAAAACTATTGAAAGTAAAATCCCCTTCAGAACTGAAGTGTTCCCTAACAAATGGATTTGGAAATTTTCTGAAAAATTGCTGTAAGACTTCTAACATCAAAAATAAATAAAAGGATGATTAAAAGATGATTTTAATATAACGCAGAGAGATGGTAGATAATATTTATTAATGTATTTGGGTGGTATGATCTGTCTGAATAGCAGGCCATTTCACATTTTGAAAATTACAAATTTTGCTAAATTTCCAATTTTTTTTTATAAATAAATGCAAAAAAAAAGATCAATGTGTACCACTAACATGAAGCACAATGTGTCATGAAAGAAACAGTCTCAAAATTACTTGGGTAAGTTAAATCGTCTCAAAGTTATTGCCATATAAATTGACACATATTCGTTTTGAAAAATGGGGCCTGGTTCTTAACGGGGTATTCCCATGAACATATTCATATCTTTATTTGTAGATAAGTAAAAGTTAAACATTTTTGCAAATATAAGTAGTTAAAAATTCTGCAGAGTTTTAAAGATTTTCTCTAAACATCTTAGTAGTGACAGTTTGTTTTCCTGATCGGTTGCCAATGAATACAACCACAAATGCAGAAAATTTCTATGGTCTGGGACTTGTCAAAAACCCAGCAATGATTTTCTTATTGTAACTGGGTTATCAGGCAGGGACACTACATGTATCAGAAGATATCCCGGCCACAATAAGGAAACCTTGGCTGATTTTCTGAGCTTAGAAAGGACCTGCATACATAGTCGTATCCAGACAACATCTCGTGACCACAAGATATTTAGAGAAAATCTTTAAAACTCTGCAAATTGTTTAATTACTTATATTTGCAAAAATGTTTAACTTTTAATTATCTACAAATTTAAAAATGGTTATGTTCGTGGGAATACCCCTTTAAGGTGGCTTTTGGCCGTGTCCTTAAGGGGTTAAAAAGTTTCTTAAAATCACTTCATCACTTCAATGCATTCATACTAAGTTTGTTGAAACAACATGCCTATTTAAAAGTGGGACTGGGATGTAATTCTACCACAAAGCATCAGTTTCTGGATACCATTAAACAAAAAGGATGTCCTGGAGTTAGGAGAGGTACAAAGGAGTCAGTGCGGTGCAGCTGGGAGATTATTTGTTGGGTGCTGCCTAATTTGGGCCCTGCCTGACCTTCCTTGGGGCTGCAATGTAATCAAAGGTTATTTATTGATTATTTATTTATTGATTATTTATGTTATACAATTTTTGTATGTTACTAAATGTTAATAAAGAGGCTGTTAGTGGCCATTTAATTCTATTTTATACTAGTATCCTGCTCGTTTATTTATAGTTTTCAGTGGAATTTTTCCATGGGGGTACAGTTAAAAGGGGCATTTGATTAGAGGGTATCTAAGGTGTATGGTGCCATAACGGTATCAGCAATATGCCAGTCAAGGTCCCAACCTTACCAGATACCACCAGACGACCACAGTAGGAGCGACAAGAGGGCATTATCTCCCTCAGTTACAATGTCTCCATCTTTTGCCCTCTCGGTCTTACCAACTGACTCACCTGTATGTGAACTGACAGTTTATTCCTCATTACTGTTTATCACTTTTATCAAAGGATTGTATCCAAATGATATACACCCCAATTCCCCCCCAAAAAGTTGAGATGCTGTGTAAAATGTAAACAAAACAAGACTACAACAATTTGATTATCTCATATAACCATATTTTAGTCACAACAGAACCTAGAAGACATATCAGAAGTTGAAAGTTAGATTCCATTATGTCCCAACAGCAGCACAATATGGGGTATTTCTGCCCCTGTGTGTTGATAGGACAGGCGGAATTTTTAATCAGCATAATTTATGCATGACTATGGTACTCTATAAGAGGGCCAAAGAGACCTTCCCCCTTGTGTTTTTTTCTGTCCTGTGAGGTGGGACAGGTGGAGGGAGGTCTTTTTTGTCCTCCCATATTTTGTTTTCCTCTAAAGTTTGTTATCTTTGGGGAGTCATCTTTTCACCTCTCTTCCACTGGACACTTCTGTGGAAAGAAAGGAGTTTTACTTAGGCAGTTTCTTGTTTCTAGCCAAGCTTTCAACCTTCACTCTGAAAAGGTTGATTTTAGTAGAACATACAGCGGTGGTTGCATACTGCATGTTCAAAGACCTGTGGTGCAGGCCTCTTGTGCGGCTTTGATGTGGTACAAGTCCCGCAACCCAGTCGGATGAGACCGGAGGATGGGAGTAGTAGTGGCGGATGCTGTGCCACCTAGCAGGCCGAGCACACTCCCAAACAGCTCCAGTCCCACTCCTGGGCCAGACAAAGTCGAGGGGGGGGGGGTCCTGCAGCACTACCGGATGGTGGTGGTAGTAGGTCTTTCCACCGGGGCACTTACAGTTGAAGAGGGGGATCTCTCCTACCTGTGCCGGTGTGATGTTGGCCCTGATGGTAATGCAGGCATAACTCAGGATTCAGCAATGCAGGTAAACCAAACTGCCGTTTATTTAGGCAACTGGAACAAAGGGTTAACAGCAGCTTCCAGATGGGGGTAGTAGTCCTGCAGTATCCAACCCCCAGCCTTGGTTCTAGGAGGGTGCCCAAAGATAGTATAGGCTCCACAGGATGACTTTCTCTACTCCTCCTCTGTGCCTCTCCCAGCCAGTACTCTGGGGATGGAGTTACAAGGAGTTCTGACAGGGATCTGGCTACCTATAGACTAGGCCCGAATACGACTCTCCTGTCAGGGTCCTCTCCTGCGCCTCCTGGCATGACACCGAATGGATCCAGCCACTTGGAATTCTTTACTCCCTTGCTCTGTGCTGTCTTCAGTTGAGCCTAGGGCTGATGATGTCCTTCCTGGAGCTGTAGATCGCCGGTTGGCCCTCAGTCCAGAGTCTGGTGGCAGGTCAGCTCTGCTCATCAAGTCTGGTCTGCTGCATGCACTGAACTGCCTGACCAACCGTCTCCGGTGAGATAATATCTCCTCACAACCCCGCCCAGTGGCCTGTGATAGGCCAGGGCTGAACCAAGTCTGGGTTTGAACACTGCAGGGGGAAATGCCGAGGGGAAAACTGCACAACAATGTTACATTTAACACTTAACAAAGAACAGAATTTACAGACATAAAACCCAGAGGTGCACAGGACAAACACATAAAAGCAGAAGCCCTCTGGGATGCTGCACAAGCTCCGGAACCTTTCTTGTGTTCCGGTTTTCCGGGGACTGAATTCTCGGACGAACCTTCCTTTTTTGCAAGGTTATATTTGCTGAGCCTCTTTTCTGGCATCGATCTGTATACGTATTTTTAGATTAATTCTGTGTACAAGGAATTAAGATTTGCGGGGAGGAGGGTTTTTTGAGGTGCACTACTTGCTCATTCCTCCTCCCCTCCTATAGAAGCCTTCATCTCAGTGCAGGAGATGGCTTGTCTCTTAGTGAGGAAGGCCTCAGTACTCCACTTGGGGGGCTGTATATGCTGCTGCTGCTGCTCCTCAGTGGATAGCACTGCAGTCTTGCAACGCTACAGTCCTGAGTTCAAATCCTGCAAAGAGTTTGAAAAAAAAAAAGGGGCCTAGTTTGTGTGGATTGTAACACAATGTGGGCATGAAATGAAACATACTCTTTCACTAGTATCTAAGAGGACTTCCAAGTGATTGATGAGACGCTCTCATCAGATGAAGATATCTTGGCGAATTCCAGCAGACCTCTTTCATCTAGAGAAGGTAAATAGGCTGCCGAAGTCCATCCAGTCAAGGGACTGAGATGTTGATGGAGAAGCCCTCCACTTCCACCAATAGGAGGCCAAGGCCCCTCCAAGTGGTCGTAACACTGATAAGCTCATGCTATTGGAGTGGAAACATCCTGAAAGAGCCACTATTTTATCCAGGAGGTTAAGGCCTTATTTCCTATTGTGGAATCCCAGCTGGACCAATGGGTACCCCTCCTAAAGTTGATATGGCAATAGCCAAATTGTTCCACCATACAGTGGATGATGGCTCCAACCTCCAGGACCCTATGGATAGGCGCACAAAGGGGCACCTTCAGAAAGGCTTATTCTGTGGCCTCTGCTCAGATCTCTGTAGCCATTGCCTCTAATGAGGTATCAAACAAGTTGCGCTCTGATCTAGCCCAACTAGAGAGGGACATCGACTCTGGAGTCTCCAGAGATTACCTCTTATCATTCTTGAGGTCAGTCTCTATCCGAGGCCTCCCAACATCAGTTTAAGCTGGCCGCAAAATCTATGGCTCTCTCCACGGCAGCTAGAAGGCCGTTATGGTTAAAACCCTGGAGAGTTGCTAACACCTCCAAGTATAACTTGTGTTCCCTGCCTTTTGAGCCAGGTAAACCTTTCAGCAGAGGCCTGGATGAAATCCTGGAGAGTCTAGCCGACAAGAAGGGTAAGACACTGCCACAATCTTTTAGAGGTAGATCAAGACCTCCTGGCCGGGTTAGAGGTTATCAGCCTCAGTCTAGACCTCAGTTCCAGAGGCATCCTAGATACTAGTCTAGGGGTTCTGGATGGAAGTTCCCCAAAGAAGGAGACAAGAAGAAGCCTAATTTTGACAACAGCTGTTTTCTTTCTGTGGCAGAGTCCTACAAGGGGGTCTTGGAAGAGGTCCCTCCTCTGAAGAAGGATTCGGTGTTTACTCACCTGTTTTCTGGTGCTAAAATCAACAGGTGAATGGAGGATTATTATAGATCTAAGATATCTGAAACTCTTCATAAGGATAAAGCATTTTTCAAATGGAAATTCGCTACATCCTTTCTACTTCAGGGCAAGGTCCTTGCCACCCTAGACCTAAAGGATGCCTATCTACTCATTCCAGTTTATCCTCCTCACAGAAGGTATCTCAGAATCGCTGTCTTAGTTCCCAGCCACGGGAAGCATCTTTAGTTTGCGGCATCCCGTTGGCTTCCCACACCATCACCAAGGTGGTGGTGCCGCTAGCAGCTGCACTCAGACTTCAAGGACTATTCATAGTGCCATACTTGGATGACTGGCTAAATAAAAGCTCAGTCAAAATCCATCCTGCTCCAGCATTTGCAGATAGCCGTGCCCTTCAACTCCTAGGTTGGCTAATAAATTGGGGAAAGTCAGAGGTGATTCCATCTACTCAGAGAATGTTCCTGGGGTTTGTCCTGGACTCAGACCACATGAAAATTTCCTTAACTCCTGGAAGGAAAGAAAGGTTAACCACAGCAGTCCAGTATCAGAACATGTCTGGTCTCTATCAGGGAAACTATGAGAGTCCTAGGCCTAATGTCATCCTCAGCCATGGCTCTAAAGGCCTGGAATTGGACTCCTCCCTGTCTCCACAAGAGGATAAGACTTTCCCCCAGTACCCGTCTTTCCCTCAGATGGTGGATACACCTGAAAGACGGATGTCCACGGTCCAACCTCGTTGGCCCTGTTGACTACCGATGTATCCCTCTCGGGATGAGGAGCCCACATGTATGAGAAGATCTTAAGGAGCTCAGAGCAATTTACCTGGCACTACTTCATTTCTCTCCTCTCCTCCGAGGAAGAGTGGTCAAGATCCTGTCCGACAGTATGACGACCGTAATGTACCTGAACAAACAGGGAGGTACCAGATCGCTATGTCTCCTCAGGGAGACAAGTCTGATTTTTACCTAGGTAGAGGAAAATCCGACCCACTTATCCGTGGTTCACATCAGGGGCTCCTTGAACATAGTAGTGGATCAGTTGAGTCGGGGTCTGACCGTATCAGGAGATTGGTTTCTTAATCCAGAGATCTTCCATCAGATTACCCTGAAGTGAGGTCTTCTAGAAGTAGACCTTATGATGACCAGACTCAACGCCAAGATAGAGACGTTCTGCTCACTATATCAGGAGGACTATCCCTTGGCTGTAGATTCCCTGTCCATCCTTTGGAGGTTCAGGCTGGTATACATTTTCCCTCCACTTTCCATGATACCAAGGGTATTAATGAAAGTCTGACAGGACCAAGTCTCTGTGATAGCCATTCTATCATGCGGGCTAAAAAGAGCTTGGTTTCCCCAGCTCATGTACATGAGTCGAGGGATCTATTGGAGGCTTCCCCCCACCCAGAACCTGGTTTCCCAAGGAACTCAGAAGCACCAGGATCTGTGGAAATTCAACGTGACAGCCTGGAGGTTGACCAGTCCCTATGGAAAGCTATAGGACTGTTAGAAGCCGTCCTGACAACTCTTTCGAGCTCCAGAGCAGAGTCTACCAATAATTTCCTTAAGGGTACTATGAGACTTAGTCCAGTAGTTTCGACTCCTGTCCCCCAGTGGGATCTTGCTACAGTTCTCTCGGGTCTTTGTGGTCCTCCATTTGAACCATTAGAGGACGTGGATCTTAAGTATTTAAGCCTTTAAAACCACCTTTTTGTTAGTCATCACTTCAGCAAAGAGAATGGGTGAGCTCCAGGCTTTTCTTCCGAAGAACCATATATTTCGTTCTTATGGATAGGGTCCAGCTCAGATTTCTCCTGGCCTTAACCTTAAGGTGCCTTCTCGTGCCAATATCAACCAGATGGTTTATTATCAGTGTTTCTTTCAGCTCCTACCTCTGAAGAGGAAAGAGTTCACATACTGGATGTAGTAAGGTGTCTTCAGACCTACCTTCTATATACACGACCTTTCAGGAAATCCGAGAATCTTCTTATTAATATGGTAGAGACAAAGGTCTCAGAGCTTCCAAACCTACCTTATCTAGATGGATCAAGGAATTGATTAAAATGTAAGGAAACCGCTAGAGGAGCGATTCCCCAGTAGCTGCTGGAGAACTCTGGGGGGAGGGGCACAACAAGACAGTGGACCCTAAGCTGAATCCCCCACACTGTCCCTGCCTACTTGCCCGATCTGTCCTAGGCGACAGCCAGCAACAAGTCGACAATCCCTGCTTATAATAAGTGATTACACAGAACGCAGACAAGACGAACAACAACAAATGGAGGTCAACTAGCCAAGGGGTTGGTAACAATCGAGCAATGCTGTACAAAATCACAATCCAATAGAAAAGTCAAAGATAAGCCAGTGGTCAGGAAATAAGAAGAACAGGTAACAAAGAACAAGGAGTATAGCCAGTACACGTAATGCAATAGCAGGCGCCAATGGGAAAGTGAGCAAACAATAAATATAGAGGAAGAACCCGCCCCAGACTTGATAGGAGGATAGGTTGTCAATCACACAGGTAAGACTAAAGTTAACTCTTAGTGGAGCAGGGGGAAACCAAGGTGAAGGAGAAAGGTGTGGTGCAAAATCAATTAAGGAGGTGAGGGAATAGGACAGTGTTCAGACAATACAACAAAAACCCAAAGGAAGGAATCACAACCGGACACGCCTCCTGCGCCGCAGCGTGCGCCCGAAGGATGGTACCAAAGCCCGGACAGGCAAGGATGTTACATAAAACTTCTTTTTCTGCTCAGGGGTTAACTCCACCTGAATTCTTTACCGCACGGCTCTCAGCCCTAGAGGTTGACACAGCCCTAGATGGGCTATCTTGATCAGATTTGTGAAGCCGCTTCTTGGTCTTCTCAGCTGACCTTTGTAAAACATTATCGGCTAAATGTCCCGAGTTCAGAGGCAACTGACTTTGGACAGTCAGTCGTAAGTACTGTACAGCGAGAAAACCCTCCCTGGGAAAATTACTTGCTACATCACCATATTGTGCTGCTGTGGGATTGATTATGATGTTAATCTGTTTTCCCTTAGTCCCAACAGCAGCACAAGCTTCCCTCCCTAAGATAGGATTATTTTCTTTATAACTAACAAAAGGGGGGAGGTCTCTTTGACCCTCTTATAGGGTACCATAGTCATGCATGTCTGTCCTAGCAACACACAGGGGCAGAAATACCCCATATTGTGCTGGTGTTGGGACTAAGGGAAAACAGATTAACATCATAATCAACGATTTTTTTAATTTGAAAAAAACTAACTCATTTCCAAATTGATTGCAGCAACAGATCTCAAAAAAGTTGGGACAGTGTAGGCAAAAGGGTTTTTATAACAGACTAATTCAAAGATGGTCAAAGAACGACTATAAACTCACCAAAATATAATAAAATAATAGGTATTTAATAAATGAAAAGAGATATCGGTAATACTGCAGTTAATAGCTGAAATAGCTGCACTTACAAATAACACAAAGTGATTCACATGATAAAAATGGATTATGCACTAATATACACCCTTGTCATTCGATGACATCCAAAGGTTGCTGAGAATCCTACGATCCCAACTGAAGATAACTGACACAATAAACCATAGAGTTTTTGTTGGCAGTGGATTAATCTTTGACTGTCCAGGCATTCAACAGTAAACAGATATTTATTGAGGAACAAGAATTGAACGGTATTCTGTAACTTATGATCTCAGCTACTTGTCTGTGAGCTCCATGTGCTCTGCTCAGCATAGCTACAAAAAAAAAATTAAGAGGAACTTCCTGGTTTTGTTACTCTAGCCCCAACCTTTTTAACAGCGCTTTATTAACAACTTAACACTATGCCTAGAGAGAGAAGCTTAAGCAGTTATAAACATATAAACAGTAGTTGTTGCAATACAGGCAATAATAAACATTATTCCAACACTCCCACTCAACAACTACTTATCTAATTAGTCCCATTGAGGTTCTGAACTCTTCAAACTTGGTTCTTGGCAATGGCTTTGTCATAATATCAGACACCATCTTGTCAGTTTCGCAATAAACAAATTCGATGATACCACGTTCTATCAAGACACATATTCTGCTTCTGTAGATGATAAGGCAACAGATACCTGTTTTCTGCTAGACCAAGAGATAGAACTTTCTCCAAGCTTGAACAAGTACCCACTTGTTGACTTACGATCACTTGAATCATTAGCCCAGTCTGCATCCACATAGCCTGTGAGTTTTAGATCTCCTGTTGAAGACATTCTTAAACTTATGTCTTGAGTTTCTTTCAAATATCGGAGAATTCTCTTAACAGCATTCCAGTCTCTTTGGCGTGGTTTTTCCACATGTCTGCAGAGAATACCCACTGCTGCTGCGATATCTGGTCGAGTCATAGTTGTTATGTATAGAAGTGCCCCCACTACCTGTCTGTATTTCTCATTGTTTGGTAACAGATCATCTTCTCCTTCCAATCTTAGGTAGGATGACTCCATTTGCTTCTGACATTCCAAACTTGTTGAGGATTGAGTTGATTTTTGCACTTTGGTTTAGAAGAAAACTTCCATCTTCTTCTCTCTGGATCTGGATGCCTTTTGTTTCAAAATGCTGATTCAGAATTTCAGTCATTTTTGTAATTTCTGTTTCTTCTTCATGTACGACAATCACATCGTCTACATATAACAGAATATACATCCACTTTCCATCTGTACACTTTGTGTATAGGCATGGGTCTGCTTGACCTCTCTTAAATCCTTTTTCCAATAAGACTTTGTTTATTTTGGTATTCCGTGCTCTTGCCGATTGCTTAAGACCATAGAGAGATTTTTGTAGTTTACAAACGAGGTTTTCTTCACCCTTTCTGATATAACCCTCAGGTTGAATCATGTGCAAATCCTCCACAATGTCACCATTTAGAAAGGCAGTTTTGATATCCAAATGTCTGACAGTTATCCTTTGTATAGCAGATACAGCTAATAGAGTCCTAAACGTGGTCTGCTTAGCAACTGGAGAAAATGTAGCATCATAATCTTCACCATATTTCTGAGAATATCCTTTTGCAACTAATCTTGCTTTAAATCTGTGAACTTTGCCTTCAGAGTCATATTTGGTCTTAAACACCCAGTTACACTTTATTGCTCTCTTGCCTTGTGGTAGTTTGGTGAGTTTCCAGGTTTGAAGTTGATGAAGCGATTTCATCTCCTCATTAGCAGCATTAATCCACTTCATTTTTTCATGGGCAGGTAGTCGTTGCATCTCATCCCATGACTGTGGCTCTAGTTCGGGTTGTGTTTTAGCAATGTAGGATAGACACTTAGCTGGTATACCCTTGTTTGATCTTGACGATCTTCTTATTTCAGGTTCACTTGATGTTTCCGTTGCTTCTTCAATGGTTGAAGAATCTAACCAAACTTCTACATCTTTCTCTTTGTCATTTTGTAACTGTGACTTAAGTTGTTGTTGCTTCATCTGAACTACTGGTATGATGTCATAAAACTTGAGTGAGACGAAGTACATTTTTCCTTAGGGACATGAACAAATACTTTACTTCCAAATACTCTTATGTGTTGTAGATTAGGCTTTTTGCTGTTCCATATCTCAAATGGATTTTTCTCTGTAGCTTTACCTGGTAACCTGTTTTGAAGATCGCATGCTGTCATGATTGCTTCACCCCAATATGTTGTAGGCAAATCTGCATCAAATAGCATACTTCTTCCACTTTCACAGAGTGTCCGGCTTCTTCTTTCCGCTACACCATTTTGTTCAGGATTGTATGGTACAGTGGTCTGAAACACGATTCCATTTTTCTTTAAAATGCTTTGTGTCTCACTGCTTGTATATTCAGTTCCATCTGCACGCAGGATTTTTGGCATTTTACCAAATTTATTATATACTTCAGCTAGATATGTTTCAAGTTTCCCTGGGGCTTCAACGTTGCTGTGAAGTAGATTGACAACCGCATATCTTGAATAGTCATCGATAAATGTGAGAAAATATCTCTTCTTTCCAGGAGTTAGAGTATTCATTGGACCACAAACATCAGTATGTGAGGACATTGAACTATTAGCTGTGAGCATGAGACCTTTCTACCTACCAAGGGAACTATCGCATGTCATCGTGATAGCTGCATATGTCCCCCCCTCTGCAAAAGCTGACACTGCCTGCGAGGTCCTACAAGCCACGCTGAGCCTTTTACAGTTAAAACATCCCCAGGCCCTCTTTCTTCTGTCGGGTGATTTCTACCACGCCTCTCCATCATCCACACTGCCCAGTTTCACACAGTATGTAACCTGCCACACAAGAGACAACAAAACACTGGACTTGTTCTTTGCCAACGCGAGGGAGGCATATAGCTCATCAGCCCTACCGCCCCTGGGAAGATCGGATCACAACCTAGTACATCTCCAACCTGTGTACAAGCCACTTGTACGTAGAGAACCAGCTGTCACCCGCACAGTGAGGATATGGTCCGAGGAGAGTGATGAGGCTCTGAGGGATTGTTTTGACACAACCACATGGGAAGTTCTGCAGGATTCTTATGGGGAAGATATAGAAGGACTCACACACTGCATAACGGACTACATTAATTTTTGTGTGGACAACACAGTACCCACAAAAGTGGTGAGGTGCTTCTCCAACAACAAACCATGGATTAACTCTGATATAAAAACACTACTTAAGGAGAAAAAGATGGCATTCAGGACAAGAGATAAGGAGGGGTTGAGGGAAGTACAAAAGGAGCTGAGGCATCAAATCAGGCAGGGAAAAGCCAGTTATAAAGAAAAAATGGAAAAGCAAATGGAAAGAAAAGACATAAGGGGGGGTCTGGGAGGGGCTTAAGTCAATTTCGGGTCATAAACAGTCTGTCTGCCAAATTGAGGCAGATGTTAATTGGCTTAATGAACTAAACCTATTCTTCAACAGATTTGATCACACACCAGCTCCTCCCACCCCAGTATGTCCTTCAGCTTCCCCCACCACAATGACTTCTCCCCATGCGGCCACTTCCCAACAGACCAGTAAATCCAGAAATCCGTCTTTATCTGGCCACAGTCTGACCTTCACACGGGCCCAGGTGAGGAAGGAGATGAAAAAGATCAAGGTGAGGAAAGCCGCAGGGCCAGATGACATCAGTGCAAGGCTAATTAAGACTTGCGGGGACCAGCTGTGTGGTATAATTACATATATGTATAATATGAGCCTGAGGCAGGAAATAGTCCCTGAATTATGGAAATCTTCTTGTGTGGTACCAGTTCCAAAGAAACCTCACCCTATGGACCTCAATGACTACAGACCTGTAGCACTGACATCCCACCTGATGAAGATCTTGGAGAGATTGGTTCTCACACATCTCCGTCCTCTTGTGAGCCCCGCTATGGACCCCCTCCAGTTTGCTTATCGGCCGGGCATTGGGGTAGATGATGCCATCATCCATCTTCTGCACAGGGCTCTGTCTCACCTGGAGAATCCAGGGAACAGTGAGAATAATGTTCTTTGACTTCTCCAGTGCTTTTAACACCATACAGCCCAGGTTATTGAGGGACAAGCTGGGCCTTGCTGGAGTGGACCACCACCTCTCCAACTGGATCCTAGACTACCTCACAAATCGACCTCAATACGTGAGAGCCCAAGACTGTGTGTCAGGTACCGTGATCTGTAATACAGGGGCACCTCAGGGTACGGTTCTCGCCCCTTTCCTCTTCACACTGTACACTGCAGATTTTAGGTGCAACTCATCCAGCTGCTACCTACAGAAGTATTCTGACGACTCTGCAATAGTGGGTCTCATCACAGATGATGATGACAGGGAGTACAGAGAACTGAACCAGGATTTTGTGGACTGGTGCCACCGGAACCACCTGAAGATTAACGCGGGGAAGACCAAGGAGATGGTGGTGGACTTCCGCAAAGGCAGAAGCCCTCCTAAACCAGTGGACATCCTGGGGACGGGCATCGAGATTGTGAACACCTATAAGTACCTGGGTTTGCTCCTTAATAATAAGCTGGACTGGGCAGATCATATGGAGGCCCTGTACAGGAAGGGTCACAGCAGGCTCTACCTGCTTAGGAAACTGAGAGCCTTTGGAATCCGGGGGGCACTTCTTAGAACTTTCTTCAACTCGGTAGTGGCATCAGCCATCTTCTTTGGAGTGGCCTGCTGGGGAAGCAGTATATCAACCAGGGACAGAAATAAACTTGACAAGCTGATTAGAAAGGCCAGCTCTGTCCTGGGGAGCCCACTGGACCCAGTGCAGGTGGTGGGTGACAGAAGGATACTGTCCATGGTGAGCTCCATACAGAAGAAGAAGTCCCATCCCATGCATGAGACTGTGATCGCGCTGAGCAGTACTGTCAGTGACCAACTGCTCCACCCTAGGTGTGAGAAGGAGCGCTATCGGAAGTCTTTCCTCCCCACCGCGGTTAGGCTGTATAACCAACACCGACCTAAGCGGAGATCATTACACACAGAGAACTGAAATATCTCTCTGCCTGTTAAATCCCCCCCCCCCCCCGCTACTTCCTATCTGTCTGTCGGCTATCAAAGTAATGCCTCTTACCTTGGAACATTCTTGTACATGTTGTATTTGTATCTGCTTATCTTTGCTGCTGTAACACACTGAATTTCCCCATTGTGGGACTATTAAAGGACTATTATTATTATTATTATTATGTATTAAATCCAGTGGCTGTTCTGATTTTGTAGTACTATTCTTAGGAAAAGATTTTCGGGACATTTTTCCTTGTACACTTCATTGTCTGATTACACTGATCAATTGTAATGCCTTCAGCAAGTTGTTTTTGAACTAACTTTCTTATTGCTTCTGGGTCTCTATGTGCAAGACGCCTGTGCCATAGATGGATACAATTTGTGTGTTGTTCTTGTTTAGCAGTATATGCGTTTTCTTTGCAATTTAACTGATATAGCTCATCTTTGATCTTTCCTTCTGCTAGTATACGGCCCCTTTTTGAGATGATGCAGCTGTTATCTTTAAATCTAACTTCATTTCCTTGTCTTGTGAGTTTCTTCACAGATAACAGATTGCTTTCAAGGCTAGGTACATACAGCACGTCTTTTACTGGGATCTTTCTGCTTTGTGTTGGGGAGACTTGACAATCAATGTAAACATCCCCTATTCCCTCTGTATTCATATACTGACCTTTAGCCAAAATCACTTTCTCTGACTTACTTTGGTTAAGGTTAGAAAAGAAGTTTCTGTCATTGGTCATATGACTAGTTGCTCCAGAGTCTATACACCATGCATGCTTGGATGTACTTGCATTAATGGTAAAAGCAGTTTTAGTACTTGAATTGTGTTTTGATTCAGTGATGGCACTTTTAACCCTTAGATGATTTTGCTTTTTCAGATGATTCATTATAGCTTTCCAGACTCTGCAGTCAGCTTTTAGGTGCCCTGTTTTCTTGCATACAAAACACTCACGTGTTTCTTTCAAATGACTTTTATTTTCGGGTATAGCTTGGGCTTTTAAAACGGATTCTGCTTTAGATACCCCAGCGCTGCATACACTCGCTGTCTTCAGCTTGTATTCATCTATAAGTTTTCCTCTGACATACTCCAGTGTGAGCTCATTATCTGGGCACGCATCTAGTGCGGTTACAAGCGTGTCATAGCTTTCTGGAAGACCGCTTAATAGTAGTGCAGCAATATGTAAATCTTTGAGATCTTCTCCAATGCCACGTAAGTGCTCCACAATTTCTAAAGTGTTTCTTATATAATCCTGCATATCACTGTTCCTATTTAGCTTAGACTGGTACAGCTTTCTCATTAGATATAGCTTATTGCTGAGATTTATCCTTTCATGCACTTTCTGCAGCTGCTCCCACATTTCTTTTGCAGTGTCACATTTGAATACATGTACAATCTGATCATCATCTATGCTGAGGGATATAGAGCTTTGTGCTTTCTGATCCTTTTCTATCCAGTCATCTGTTACTGGGTCAGGTTTAGACTCCTGTGTGTATTTCCACGTACCTTCTCTTATCAGCAGCATCTTTATCTTGTATTTCCAGGATTGATAGTTCTGATTATTCAGGTTTGGCACTGTGAACTTCATAGAGTTGATGCTGGTGGCCATCTTGGATCACTATTGTTTTCCTTTTCTTTCTGTGTCTCTGGGTATCTGGGGGTATCTGGGCCCATAACCTGTTGGCAGCGGATTTATCTTTGACTGTCCAGGCGTTCAACAGTAAACAGATATTTATTGAGGAACAAGAATAATACACTGTATTCTGTAACTTATGATCTCAGCTACTTGTCTGTGAGCTCCATGTTCTCTGCTCTATGCTGTAGCTACAAAAAAAACAAAGAGGAACTTCTTGGTTTTGTTACTCTAGCCCCCACCTTTTTAACAGAGCTTTATTAACAACTTAACACTTTGCCTAGAGACAGAAGCTTATGCAGTTATAAACATATAAACAGTAGTTGTTGCAATACAGGCAATAATAAACATTATTCCAACAGTTTTATAGTACCTTTGGGAAGGGGTGAGGGGCCTTCCTGGATTGTGTGTGTGTGTGTCTGGCCATAAAATGACCCTTTATGGGAGAACAGGAAATTGAAGGAATGTTTAGCAACTTATCAGTAACAGAAATTATCCATAGATAGACAGCAAGACATACAGTACAGACCACAAGTTTGGACACTCCTTCTCATTCCAAGAGTTTTCTGTATTTTCATGACTATAAAAATTGTAGAGTCCTTAAAAAAAATTTTGCAATCTAAGTAGAGAAGTTATTTACAACAGGTCAAAAAAACAGTCTGGAAACTTGTGGTGCGTGATTTTCAGTTCTTGTATCACACCATGTCTGATGAAGGGAGCGAGCACTCCTGAAAGCTTACTTATAAATATACTCAGTTAGCCTCTAAAAGGTATTGCCTGATTTCTTCACTCTTCCACTACTTTCAATGGCTAACACGGTACAACATTATACTACTATAAAAATTGTAGATTCACACTGAAGGCATCAAAACTATGACTGTTGGAAGACCATTTCAGGTGACTACCTCTTGAAGCTCATCAAGAGAATGCCAAGAGTGTGCAAAGCAGTAATCAAAGCAAAAGGTGGCTACTTTGAAGAACCTAGAATATAAGACATATTTCAGTTGTTTCACACTTTTTTGTTAAGTATATAATTCGACATGTGTTAATTCATAGTTTTGATGCCTTCAGTGTGAATCTACAATTTTTATAGTCATGAAAATACAGAAAACTCTTGGAATGAGAAGGTGTGTCCAAACTTTTGGTCTGTACTGTACATACAGACTGATCAGTAAGATGTTAACCTTGTCATATCATATCGATAAGACATTCTGATTTTATGGAAAAATATGTCCTATTAAAGACAGGAACATGTTTACCATTGTGTGTCATCCTCTTTTCTTTTCATACCAGTCTGTAAACATTTGGGAAGTGGGAGAGGAATTTTGTCCCATTTTTGTCTCATGTTGTATTTCAGCTGGTCAACAGTCCTCGATCTTCTTTGCTGGAGTTTTCATTTCATAATGCACCAAATGATTGCTATTGGTGAAAGGTTTGGACAGCAGGCAGGCCAGTTCAACACTCAGACTATTCTCCAAAATCATGCTGCTGTGATGAACGCAGTATGTGGTTTAATATTGTCTTGCTGAAATGTGAAAGGTGTTCCCTAAAAGGGATATTTTCTAGGTGGGAGCATATGTTGTTCTAAAAACTCTACATACTGCTCAGCATTGATAGTGCCTTTCAAGATGTGTAAGTTGCCTATGCCATAGGCACTAATTAGAGACTGAGAGAGACTGAGTGTTTAATCTGAAATTTTTTTTTTTCCTTCTTGAGCATTTTATTCCTGTGGTTGTTCAATGTTGCAGCCTGTGCAAATTTTAAAAAATATATGTTATTTAAGGTTTTTAGGTTATTGTTCATCCAATATACAGTTTAACAGCCTGTGCAAATCTAAGAAAAAAAATTAAAAATAAAACTTATATAAAGCTGATTTTTCTTGAAGTACTTGTTTGTAAATAAAAAAAACAGAAACAAAAAAAGACATACACACAGTGTCCGAATTGTTGCCAATCACTATTATAAATAAGTAGTGTACAGTAAAAAAAAATGACTGGAAAAAAACAGGGCAGGGAGGGGCAAAAGCAGGGGCATGAGGAAACATACGTGCAAGTACTAATGATAAGAAAGTGGGTGGCAATAGCAACACTACTTCTGGTCTTGGTGAAACTGACAGTAGCTGCAGAATTGTGGTACTTTCTGAGAATGAAGATGAATTTTTTGATTACTTAGCTCGCTCATCTCAGTCACAGGAGGACATTGCATCCAAAATTGATGGGATCTTGACTCAGGCTCCTGTATGTTCCTCTTCCTCCTATATAACACGTAATTTACAGCAATGCCTTTCTGGACTGTCAACTGTGTCTCCTTCATATTCTTCACTGACACAGATCCCTGGTAGTGATGTGGCACCTGTCAGGATTTTCTATCCGGCTGCTGCACCTCTAATGTTATCTGGACAACCTGGGAAGCTTTTGCCGTTCCAAAGGCTTCCTGGCTTGGTACAGTTAGCAGCAGAGGAGGCCTATAAAAGGCCACGCACTCCTCGCTCATGTGCGGACTATTTGCTCTGTTTGCTATCTGCTAGGTTGCTACTTCAGTTTGCTCCTGACTTTGTATTGACAACTCCTATACTGACCTCTGGCTACGTTTTTGGATTCCTTTCTGTCTGGCGATTTGGTTTTGATGTTCCTGATTGGATTAGACTTTTGGCTTGTTTACTTTACCTGACTTCGTCTCATGATTTGGTTTCTCATTGCCCTCTTAATAATAATAATAATAATAATGTTTATTTATATAGCGCCAACATATTCCGCAGCACTGTACAATTTTTTAGGGTTCAGGTACTGACAAAAAAGATACATTACAAAGAAATAGTCAATTCACACACTAGGACTGAAGGCTCTGCTCGCAAGAGCTTACAATCTATGAGGTAGAGGGGGTGACACAAGAGGCAGCAGGGGTGGCAACAGACGTAGCATTGCTTGTACAATGGTCAGACAATTTTGTGATAGAGATTACTGTCATTACACATATATAAAGCTGTATGAGCCATCACCAGTCGTGTCCTTTAACGTGCAGATGGTGCCTGGACATATAAAGTTAGTCTGATACGGCATCATATCCTGTGAGGTAATGTTGGAGCATCAACAAAGGAGGGTATGTTTTAGGGATTCTAACTACGGAAGGGTTTACATTAGGAATTGTGATAGTTCTGTCTGAAAAGATATGTCTTTAGTTTACGCTTGAAGCTGTGGAAATTGGGGGTTAATCTAATAGTCCGCTATAGAGAATTCCAGAGAAGTGGTGCAACTTGACAGAAGACTTGTATACGAGCGTGGGAAGTTCTGATAATAGAGGATGTGAGTCTTAGGTCATTGAGTGAACGGAGAGTAGGGGTTGGGCGATAGACAGAGATAAGGGAGGAAATGTAGGGAGGTGCAGCACTATGGAGAGCCTTGTGAATGAGGGTGATAAGTTTATATTGTATTCTGTATTGAATAGGCAGCCAATGTAGTGACCAGCACAGACCAGGCATCGCTGTAGCGTCTAGACTGATAGATGAGCCTGGCCACTGCATTCAGAATAGATTGTAGAGGGGAGAGTTTAGTAAGGGGAAGACCGATTAGTAAGGAGTTACAGTTGTCAAGGTGAGAGTGAATCAGTGCAATAATAAGTGAAAGGGAGGATTCTGGAGATGTTTTTGAGGTGGAGATGACATGAGCGTGCTAGTGATTGGATATGGGGGGGTGAAGGAAAGGTCTCGGTCAAACAAAACCCCGAGGCAGCGGGCATACTGCCTAGGAGTTATGGTAAGGCCAGAGACTGCAATGGAGATATCAGGGACAGATCTATTAGATGGTGGAAACAGCACTAGTTCAGTCTTTGAGAGATTCAGTTTCAGATAGAGCGAAGACATGATATTTGAGACAGCAGAGAGGCAGTCACTGGTGTTCTGTATTAGTGCAGGGGTGATGTCACGGGATGATGTATATAATTGGGTGTCATCAACATAAAGATGGTACCGGAAGCCAAATCTAGTGATGGTTTGTCCAATGGGGCTGTGTAGAGGGAGAAAAGCAGGGGACCTAGGACCGAGCCCTGAGGAACCCCAACGGCAAGGGGAAGAAGCACAGCCCGCAAATGATACACAGAAAGTGCGGTCAGAGAGATAAGAGGAGAACCAGGAGAGAGCAGTGTCTGTGAAGCCGACAGAGCGGAGCATAGTGAGGAGGAGTTGATGGTCAACAGTGTCAAATGCTGCTGAGAGATCTACAAGAATAAGAAGAGAGTAGTCACCTTTGGATTTAGCCGTCAGGAGATCATTGGAGACTTTTGTGAGGGTCGTTTCAGTAGAGTGCAGAGTGCGGAAGCCAGATTGTAAGGGGTCAAGAAGAGAGTTAGCAGAAAGATAGCGGTTTAAACGAGAATAGACTAAGCATTCCAAGATTTTGGAGATAAAAGGAACGTTAGAGACAGGTCGATAGTTAGCAGCACAGGATGGGTCAAGGGAGGATTTCTTCAGTAGTGGGGTTATGACAGCATGTTTGAAAGAGGATGGGAAAATTCCAAAAGAGAGAGAGAGAGGTTAAATATTTTAGTAAGGTAAGTCATGACGGCAGGCAACAGAGACTGGAGAAGGTGTGAGGGGAAAGGGTCACTACTACAGGTTGTAGGGCGAGAAGAAGAAAGTAGCTGAGATACTTCCTCCTCTGTAACAGGTTCAAAAGATGAGAGTGAACAGTCTGAAGTGTGGCTGGTGAGGGGGTCAGTGCCATCTGGGGATTGGGCAGTTATTTCCTGACGGATCTTATCAATTTTATCATGGAAATAAGTGGCCAGGTCATCTCCAGTAAGGTCTGTGAATGGTATCTGCACCGGTGGAGTGAGTAAGGAGTGAAAAGTTTCAAATAGCCTTTTAGGGTTACAGGAGAGAGAAGAGATGAGAGCGGTGAAATAGGCTTGTTTGGCTAGGTGAAGGGCAGAATTATAGGTTTTAAGCATAAATTTAAAGTGGAGGAAGTCTGCATGTGTACATGATTTTCTCCACAGACGTTCAGCACACCTAGAGCACCGCTGAAGAAAACGTGTCTGTGGCGTGTGCCAGGGTTGCTGCCTCCTGCGTCTAACCTTTCGAGTGGAGTGGGGAGCCGCCTCATCCAATGCACTCTTAAGGGTTTCATTATAGTGATTGGTGGCTAGATTGGGGCAGGACAGTGAAGAGATGGGGGACAGAGAGGACTGTAGAGTATCTGAGAGGTGCTGGGTGTTAATAGCACATAAATTCCTATATGTATGATGTGTAGGTGTGTCCTGTGAAGGAGAGAAAGCACTGATGGTGAGAGACAGAAGGTTATGGTCAGAGATTGGCAGAGAAGAGTTAGTAAATTTAGAAACTGTGAGGAGTCGATGGAAGACAAGATCAATGGTGTTGCCATCTACATGTGTGGCGGAAGAGGAAAGTTGTGAAAGACCAAAAGACGTGGTTATTGAGAGAAACTGTGAGGCAGCTGGGGAGACAGGGGTGTCAGTGGGGATGTTAAAGTCACCCATCATGAGGGTAGGAATTTCACTGGATAAAAAGAGGGGAAGCCAAGAAGCGAAGCTGCTGACTTGTGATTTGATGACCATTCTGTGTTCTCTGTCCCTGTGAGTAAGTGTGTTGATTTGGTGTTTGGATTCTGCTGCAGTGCTTCTATTTGTAGTACACTTTTCTGTTTTGGTGACAATCCTGGTCTCCAGATTCAGCCAAAGTCCATCTCTTCTTGTAAGTAGCTCTGGTGAAGGTGTCTGGGGCCAGTCTTGGCTCAGAGAGGTGTGTTGCGTTTAGGTAGCATATTCTACTGCTCGCAGTTGTCAGCCCATTTGTGCTGCTGCTCTCCTAAAGCCTGTTCTTAACCAACCTTGTTATTGTGGGCTTGCATCTGAATCCTAACAGCATCTACTGAGATATCTATTTATCTCCTACTGGAGGTAGTAGTGGCAGGAGGTGTCGTACTACTATTGGCAGTTGTTCTGGTAGGGGAGCTAGGGGGAAATATAGTGGTTTAATTTATGAGGGTATGCAGGAATCTCATGGCCATGATGATGTGTTAGAAAAAAGCTGGGAAGATGATGATGACATTTCCGATGATGATTTTACGGATAGGGCCTGGCAACTGGGTCAGGGTGACAAGGTGACATCAGATGAAGAGCGTGGTTTCAGTGGTGATAGTAATAATTCCAGCCATTGTGCAGGCCCAACATCCAAAAAGCCTATGGGAAGCTCATGTGGTGGTGGTGGACATGTTTCCACTGCTGTTGGCAGCAGCAACTTCATGCAGTCATGTTTTGTGTGGGAATTTTTTGGGAAATTTCCAAATGATAAATCCATGGTTATCTGCAAGTTGAAAATTGAAGGTTAGGGTAGGTTCACACTTGCGCTTGAGTCCGTCCGCTGCCAATACGAGTGAAAATCTCGAGAAACTGGATAGGCACCGGATAGCGACAGGTTAGTGACGCATTACTTAAAAACCCATTCATTTGAATGGGTTTTTAAAGCAATGTGCGGGTGTCCGATTGCACCCTCTGCGCTGCGAATCCAGTTTTTTCGTCCGAAACAAAGTCGGACATGCAGGACTTTGTGTCTGATTAAAAAAAAACGGCTTCACGGCGCAGAGGGTGCAATCAGATGAATGGGTTTTTAAGCAAAGCGTCGCTAATCTGTTGCTATCCGGTGCCTATACAGTTTCCTGAGATTTTCACTCGGATTGGCAGCGGACGGACTCAAGCGCAAATGTGAACCCACCCTTAGCGATGGCCATGCTCGAACAAAAGTAGAAATTGCTTCTCTATGTACTCACATGAAAAGGCATCACTCTCTTATTTGGAAAGATAGACTTGACAGTGGCAGTGGCAGGGGAAGTGAGTAAGGCTGTTCTTCTACTCCTCCCTGTGTACTTACTTGTAGGCAGGCAACATCTACACCTAGCACATGGTTGCCATTATCATCATCAGCAGCAACTGTTTCTTCTACTCCTTCCACTCCACCTCCTCCTCCACACCAATGCCAGTCATCCATAAGGGCATGTGTGTCCAGGAAACAGCAATATGCGCCCAGTCATCCAGCCACTGTGCAACTTAACTTGCACCTGGCCACACTGCTGGTGGTTCAGTTGTTGCCATACCACATATTGGATTCCACTGCATTTAGCCAACTGATGACATGTGCTCAACCTTGATGAAGGATACCTAGCCGCCATCTTTTCTCTAGGAAAGCTGTCCTTGCTTTAAGTCACCATTCGTCAGAGAATGTGGGCCTTTCCTTGAACATGTCAGTCTTGGGAGAGAAGCACCCCACCACATGGAGCACAAATTATAGACAAGGACAATACATGGCTTTCACAGCCCACTGGGTCAATGTTTTGAGCAGTAGCGGCCACAGTCCAATGTCACTAATATTGTTGCTGCTCTGCAGTTAGAACGAATAACATATTGTCCCTGTATGGCATGTCCTTAATCTGGCGGTTTGACACTTTATTAACCTGTATAGTGGCTTAAAAGAGGTGCTCCATATGGCCAGAAAAGTCTCTGTGCATTTTAGCCATTCTTATGTGGCAAAAATTTCGTCAAATGGGGAAGTAGGATAGGGGAGAAGGTTTTATAGTAGTCATTTGTCATGCCGTCTGGTCCAGGCGATTTCCTACAGGGGAGAGAAGCAATTACTTCAGCTATCTCCTCTGCGGAGATGGACCTATCAAGATGCTGCGCCTGCGAGGAGGAAAGGGAAGGTAGATGGAGAGAGTCCAAGAAAGCTGAAATAGCTACATCAGTGGGTTGTGGAGTGGACGGGTCATCACGAAGGTTATAGAGGCCCGCATAATATCTGCTAAACTGATCTGCAATGTCTGAGGGACTGACCAATTTACCTTTAGAGACCGGGTCAAGAATGAAAGGGATGCGAGACCTAAGGTGTTTTTTCTTTAGTTTTTAACACATTAAAGGATGAAACTGTAAAGGATGAAAATATTACTTACAAAATTGATAAGGCATGGATCCATGAGTATTTTCACACACCTCCAGCTGATGCCTGCAAATAGCGGTGCCACCGTCTCCCTTTATTGTCATATTCAATTTACTGTACTGTTAATGCTGGCTGCTACTCCTAAATAGCTACCACCACTACCACCACTCAGCCAGATGTCCTGCGGCCTGGTCCATCATATTATGCTCTGCTGCACTGACACACATGTTGCCTCAACTCCCAGTTCTTCATCACTTTTCAAGTGGCTCAAAGCCACAAATTTGTCTAACAAATAACACGTTTGTAATACCTAAATGTCATCAAAATGAGTTAATGTTTCTACAAAACCATTGCTTTTTTGCAATGTAACTGCCATGCATGTATAAAAAAAACATGTGCAAGCACCTTTCCCCTAAAATAGGGTAATTTTTGGAGCGTTTTAAATGTTAAAATACATAAAAACAAGTGTCAGTTTAGTGTATGGTTAAAGTTGGAGTTTTATTCACTGCTTATCATTAGTTTTTCCATAGACATATATATCACTTTTACTTTGACATACCTTTGTCTGTGTTTGCCTTAGAGAGTTAGAAATTGAATAGATAGGTTTTGAGGAGCCATGAAAGTGTTATACACTATGTATTAAGTCAATTTAAGGTGTGCTTCATACCAAACTTGTTTGACCTGAAACGAATTGGAACTTGAGCCACTAAAACCTGAAACAAAATTAATTTTAAGAGTTTCAAACTTCTCTAGCACTAATGCAGAGATGCAGGATATTGAGCTGTGTGCTGATAATAGCACACTAGAAAAAAAAAGAATTTAAAATTTTGATTCATCTGACCACAGAACAGTTTTTCCATTTTGCCTCAATCCATTTTAATTTAACTTTGGCCCATAGAAGATAACAGTTTCTGGACAGTGTTGATTTATAGCTTCTTCTTTGCATTTATACAGCTTTATCTTGCATTTGTGGATTGCACAATGAATTGTATTTATAGACAATGATTTCTGGTAGTATTCCTAAGCCCATGTATTGGTTGCCTTGGCGATTCATGCCTCTTTTTAGTGAAGTACCACCTGAAGACCCATAGATCATGTCATGTCCTAGGACTTGGTTTAATTCACTGACATATATCTGTGATACTGTGTCTTTGTAGTTTGTCCCCTCTCTCTCTCTGTATCCTTAGCTGTGATGCTGTAGCTCCTCCTCTCTCTCTCTCAGTTTAGTTTCACTTCTTTGTAAGCAACATGTCTGCTCAGCTCCTGGTATTTCATCATTTTTCACCTACTGCTGTATGAGGTTTTACAAGATTTACCTGGATTAAAGCATCTGGAATCTTATCTACGCCTCCTCAGTTGAGTTGAACACTATCTGATAAATATCTTGGTGTAAATTGCTGGTTAGCATAGAGACTACAGGACACTCTCACAACCTCACACTTGCAGCCAAGCTATTGAGTCAGAATAGATCATGATAATCCAATATTGATTGTCATCCTGGCCCTTTGGGCACATTTCTCCAGATACTCTGATTCTTTTGATTAAATCACATACTGTAGATGGTGTTATATAGAGTCTTTTCAATTTTAGATACAATTTTACACAGATTGACAAACCTATGACCATCTTTGCTTCTGTCATGTAAGGATAGGTTCACATCCAACGAAAAGTCCTGCACGGATGACTTTTCTCTCCACCTGTTTCAGTTTAAAAACAGCAGAAACCCGACTGACAACTGGTGGACCCTATTATAGTCTATGGGGTCCGGGAGTGTCTGCAGCTAACTGCTATTTTTAGCGAGTATGAACTTAGCATAAGCTACTAAGAACAACTCATGTTAAAAATTGACCCCTCCGCTTTTTTTCATTAGTACCCCTTCTTCTCCAGCTTTTTTTTTTTAACTCTGTGCCAACTTTTTTGAGATATGAGATGTGTTGCTGTCATCAATTTCTAAATGAGTAGTTTTTTTGCTATCCGTTTTTATTAGGGGGGGGGGGGGGGGTGTGCTTTGCCAGCATTGCAGTCGGATGTGTGCTCTGGACCAACAGTGGACAGTGGATCGTAACTGAGGTCTATACATCCTGCGCTGTATGACAGATTCCCGCATCCTGGAGAGGGAGGGCGCCCCTGCTACCCATCACAATGCTGCTTACCTGCTTCTTCTTCCCCAAAGGATCATAAAGTGGGTAGCCAGCCTGTGAGGTGTTGTACTCCCGATGGTCTGCACTGCTCCGCTGCCATCTTGGGACCTATTGTCAGCTACCTAGTCATTGAGAGGTGAGACCGGGGCCTGGCCCCCTCCATCTGCTCTCCTCTCCCACTCCAGCGTTCATTGTGGTAGCCCTGCACTCTCCTGACACAGGGAAGATACTTCTAGAGCTTGTCCCTCTGCACTTGCCTCTGCTGCCTGAACCTGGGACTGGAGCTCTACAGTGCTGGGACCTTTCAGGTTTGCTGCTAAAAACCTCTCCTAAACCCTGAACTGTCTGGTTAACACTCTGTCATACCCATCTGGCAGCCTCCCTGGATTGCTCCCTATTTTAACTACATCAGCTACTCTCTAGTCTTCTATAGTCCTGAACTCCTCTGTTGCTCCTCCTGGTGCCTGAACGCACATACTCCTGTTGGGGGTAGAGGGAATGCTGAGCCCCTACTCTATCATCAGGGGGGCTTTTCACCTCTACCCCCTTCCCTGCTGATTTATTGGATAGCTCCTCCTGGCATTACCTCTCCTGGACAATCCTGACCGACTTGAGGTAGACACATCTCCTTCCTGGACTCAGTTGTATTCCTAGCGGAGTTGTTGGACTGGCGGGGTGAGTGCCGAGACCCTACGCAAACATCAGGAGGACTCCTCACCTCGTCTTTCCTCCCCCCTTCGCAGAAAGGGATAATCAATCTCTGAGTTCCCGACTTTTAATGAACAGGTCACTACCGACACATTGAAAGGTATGCTGGTACTCCTGCAATCGGGCATTAACAAGAGTGTGGCATTCCTTGTTGGCAAGCTGCAATGCAACATTGGTGCTTTAGGGGAAAAAACTGATCACATCGAGTGCAAGATGGGGGAATTCTCAGCTGCACATAATGAGCTTGTGGATGCTCATAATGCCCTGGAGGAGGAGGTGAAGTGGCTCAAAATTAAGATAACTTACTCTGAGGACCGCTCCAGATGTAACAATATTAAAATTCGTGGCATACCTGAAGATATTACGTCTATTGATCTCTCGGCATACATAAAACACAAGAAGATTCTTCCTAACCTTTCGGAACTGAACCTCACCTTGGATAGGGCGCACTGCATTCCTATAGCTAATTCAGCCCCTGCAGATGCTCCTAGGGACACCCTGGTTAGAGTTCATTTCTACCATATCAAGGACTCTATACTTACCTGCATCGCTCTCTTCTATATCCCTGTATCCGGATCTTTCTGCTGCCACCATGCATGCAGAACGCAACTTCACACCCATCACTAAGATCTTAAGTGACAAGGATGTCAGGTATTGTTGGGGCTTCCCCACCAAGCTACTGATTTTCTGGAATGGGACTGCACACCCTGTTACTTATGTGGAGCCGGAATTCTCCCTTCTTCGTAGATGGCGTTTACTTTCTGATGACATGTAGATCCCGTCTGGCAAGCCTACTCATCCTCCCCGAGTTCCAAAGGATTGGCACGCAGTTGGATCTCCTTGAGGGACTGTTATCCACTTTTCCGAGGCGGACCAGGTGCTTTCAGTGGTTCCTTGTGCTATGTTGGCGAACTGCCTTGATTCATGTCTATGTTTATCTAATTCTGTTTCAGATTGTTGTCCCTATTCATAACTTTTACCCCCCAAACAGGTATTCGGTGCATTTTCGGACAATAATGCATTTTTTCAGTTTTATGTATATATTTTTGGTTATGTTTTCTTGTATTCTGATATTACATCCTCCTAGTAGCCCTTCCTTCCATGCTGACATGATCTCCGCCCACTAAGTCGACTTGCACCTCTTATTCCATCAAAATGGTGTTACATATATCCTCCTTGAATGTGAGAGGTCTTAACAGCCCCTTTAAGAGAAGCTCAGTGTGGAGAGAGGCGAGAAAATGAAAGTGCGATGTGCTTATGTTGCAGGAGACGCACTTTCATTTGGAAAAGAGTCCTTTATTCTCCAACCCCTCCTTCCCTCACATTTTCAAATCCTCCTGTGCATCTAAAAGTAAAGGTGTCCTTATTACAATTATAGACTTTGTCGCTTTTAATCATGACTCTGTCCTATTGGATACCCAGGGCCGCTATCTTGGCCTCAACTGTACTATTAATAATATGAAATATACCTTGGTCACGGTCTATCTTCCTAATAAACATTAACAGTCGTATTGACGGTCCATTCTGCCTAAATTGCAATCCTTTGCTACGGACACCTTGATTATAGTTGGAGACTTCACCGGTCTCATTGGCAATGACCTTAACTCGTCTAATCCACAGAGACGGTCTCCAGTATTGTCTCCCTCCCTGTTGGAATAGGGCCTGTATGATGTGTGGCGATGCCAGCATGGTAGTGAAAGGGATTATAGTTTCTTCTCCTCCCCTATGCTGCATACTCTAGAATTGATTTCTTCCTCACCGATAAAGTGGGCTTGCTACAGACTGCTTCCTCTCATATAGGGCTTATAACCTGGACCGATCATGCTCCGCTCTCTGTGGTCCTCCGTGAATGCTTTAATTCGGCATTGCCTTCACAGTGGCAATTGAACTAATATACAGTGGGGAAAAAAAAGTATTTAGTCAGCCACCAATTGTGCAAGTTCTCCCACTTAAAAAGATGAGAGAGGCCTGTAATTGACATCATAGGTAGACCTCAATTATGAGAGACAAAATGAGAAAACATATCTAGAAAATCACATTGTCTGATTTTTTAAGAATTTATTTGCAAATTATGGTGGAAAATAAGTATTTGATGAATAACAAAAGTTCATCTCAATACTTTGTTATAAATCCTTTGTTGGCAATAACAGAGGTCACTTGCACAATTGCTGGCTGACTTTTTTTTCCCCACTGTATTTTAAATCATCCCTCCTTTGCAGAAAACCTCCGCAATTAGTTAGCTGTGTTTTTTACTATTAACTCTCCCCCCACTGACAACCCATATTCTCTATGGAATGCCCATAAGGTGTTTATGTGCGGTGTCATTATACAGGCTTGCTCTCGGGCCAAGAAACAACATTCGAAGAAATAGATGCCTCATGTCCACTTTGTCTTCGCTTACTGCGAAGAATAAAGCCCATCCCACCCACAAGATATCGAATGACATCAGGATGTGCCATATCCAATTGCAGAATCTACTGGCCCACCACAGGACCTTGCCTTTAAGAGGTTCCAATGTCAGGCGTACTTCCACAATAATAGAGCCAGTGCATTTTTGGCTAAAAAGGTAAAACAGTCCCAAGCTAAATCCCAAGCTAAAATTGCATATCTTTTAGATGCTGATGGCGAGAAGGTTATAGATCCCCGGCTGATCGCTAAACAATTCAGAGAGTATTATAATTCCCTATATAATTTACAGGATGATACGGAGATTCATCAACCTTCAGCGTCGGAAATTGCGGGCTTTCTGGATTCCATCCCCTTCCCCTGTCTGTCTTCAGACTAGTGTAACAAGCTGGTTGCCCCATTTTCCCTCTCCGAACTACATAAAGCCATCACCTCTCTAAAACCACTGAAATATCCTGGCCCTGATGGCTTCACTGGTGCATACTATAAACAATACATGCATATTTTGTCACCTCATTTGCTAAACGTGTTTGCGAGGGCTGCGGAGGAGTAGAGATTCCTGTCAGAGATGCTTGCTGCTAAGGTAGTCACACTTCTCAAACCGGTCGTGGCCCCCACTACCCCGGCCAACTTCTGGCCTATTTCCTTATGTCTTTCCTTACGCCTTTGCTGGGATGATTTGGTCCCTATGATGGACATGCCAATCAGCTATCTGTCTACATTTTTACTGCACATATGCCTGGAGGGATGGGTGGAGACTGGCCTAACACATATCCGACACTTGTTTCTAGATGGCTGCATTAAGACAATTCCTGCTACACTCTGAGGAATTCCGGATTTCTCATAGGGAATTCTATAAATACCTGTAAATTAGACAGGTAAATTTTTTTCAATCCTATGATATCTTTGTCCCTGTCTTCCCTAAGGTTTTCTTTAGATTTATACAATTGAAATCTCCCTCTAAGGGAGACTCTTCAGCTTTTTATAACACTCTGGTCCTCCCTAGCAGACAGGATAAACCCCTTTGCCTTACCCGTTGGGAGACCGATTTGACTAGTTCCGTTCTTCTTCAGGAGTGGTACAAGGCTACAGGATACGATAAGTATACTTCGAGGGGGGTCGCTCACTGGGAGCCTGTAAAGTTTCTTTAAAGTTGTACCTCACCCCTACCCAATTAGCACAAGTGGATCCCACATACTCGAATCTTTGTTGGAGAGGTTGCGGTCACCTTACTACAGATGTGGTGGGATTGTCCTCTAGTCCTATCATTTTGGACCGCCATATTTCAGTTTGTCCTCTTTGGCTGGGGTTACTGTCCCAATGTCCCCTGTCCTAGCCCTCTGTTTCCTAGACACTGATCTATTCCCTGATGGTATGGGAGTTGTGTTGGGTCAAATTGTTTTGACTGCCAGAGCCACGATTGCAGGTCAGTGGAAATCTGTTCCATGCCTAATGGTAGCAGAATTTATACAGCAACCTGTCTTATACCATGGAGAGAATGCTAGCGTGTAGGAACGATTATCTTCCCAACTTCCGTGCAAATGGGCACTGTGGCATGATATTAAGGGATTGCTGCAGGTCCCCACCACTAATCGTTGTTGACTGCCCTCTCCTTCCTCTCCCTTTTTCTCTTTTGGTCGGACCATACACATTATTGTTTGATGTGACCTTGGGCTATTTATGGTTTCCTGTTCCCCATTTTGGAACCTCTGTTTCCCCTTCCCACCCCATTTCTCTAACACTGTCCATTTCTTAAATACATCAGTATTTACATGCCATCTGCCTTTATTGTGTAATTTTGCCTTTTTTCCTTGCAGCTGTTACGTTTATATGCAGGCTCCATGGACAGTGTTGGCTGCCTTAACATGTTTTATTCTGATTATTCTGTTTTCACTATTGCTTATTGTGATCCTGTGTTTGTGTGTTCATTTACAGGTGCATCTCAATAAATTAGAATATTTTTGAAACGTTCATTCATTTCAGTAATTCAATTCATAATCAGCGTCTTCCATGATTGTGTGTCCTACTGAACCAGACTAAGGGACCATTTAATGGCTTAGGAAACCTTGGCAGGTGACACACTGAATTTACAATACTGAACTTTTTTACAATATTCAAATTTTCTTACATTTGGGTTTTTATTACCTGCAATCGATAATCAACATTTACAGAAATAAAACACTTGAAATAGAACACTGTGTGTGTAAAGAATCTAGAAAATATAGAAGGTCACTTTTTTAATTCAATTACTGTAATAAATAAACGTTTCAAAGATATTCTAATTTATTGAGATGCACCTGTATGTTATTTTTCATAAAATTTCAATAAAAAGTTAAATTTGAAAAAAAAAATGGTTTTATGAGATTTCTTGTTGAGATCTTGTTTTCTATACATTTTCCATATTTCTCTCTCTCATAATATACATATATATATATATATATATATATATATATATATATATATATAAATTTACAGATGTAGCAGACCTATCCTGAACCTCTGCAAATGGTTAAACTACTGCAGTTTGTAATATTGTCAAAGATGACAACAAAAAACAATGAAAAGTCACTGGAAAAAATTATTTTTGTTGTCTTCTGTGATAAGATACCACACTGTAGCAAATATAATATATATATATATATATATATATATATCTTATGGCCACAAACCTGTGGATATTTTACCTTCACCTGACATAGTCTCCAGGATCCAAAGCTTCTAATTTGACAGTTTATATTTTTTATCTTTATCTGCCAGTAGCAGGTACTTTGTTTTACTATATATTGTAATCCTACATGTGAAGGTCCAGTGAAGAAGTTGTCTATACCAACCAATTCGATAACTACTTTAATTTTCAAACTGGCCTTGGACAGGTGACAGCTAGATTGGTTGCTATGGCCAACTGCCTAACTTTTCTTTTACACGAGTTTAGATAAATCACCCACATTGCATCATATATATTTTTTGGGCATATAATAAAGTTTTTACTAATAGCTCTTGACGAGGGCCAGCAACTACCAGTTAATCTTCCTTACTGCAGTGGGATCCTTTGAACCCTCCCTTTATATATTTTTTTCGAATATAAATATATAGGCCATACAAAAAATATGGTGAAAAGATGTAAAAATCCCCTTAAAGCCGGGGCCCCACATTGCGGAAAAAACAAATCAGGTTGCTGCTTTAATTGAGACATTGAAGTTGAAATGTCATTGGCTGCCACTTTTTCCTTGTTCTGGTTTCAATACACCTCCCTCAATGTATCTGCTCCTTACACCAGAAAGATGGCTATATCTTTCTTCCAGAAACCCAAATGTCATCCGAATCACAATGCAAAACATTGATACTGTTAGCCCTAAGCAACCACCATACTTTTTTTTTTTTTTTTACTTTAGTTGTTTCTCTTTGTTCTATACTTTGTGTAACAAATTCAAACTTTTTTTCTATAAATGTCATTTTCAAATCCAACACCCAATATAAGCAGCGGAACTAGTGCTTAGAGAAATGTGAACCAGCAGTCTTAATTGTATCTAATGCATTTTCATACATATATCAGATCTATACAAGCAATTTAGATGTGTGCAGGTGACCATAAGAGACAAGTTATTACCCAGACTCGGCAGGCTCTCCACCCACAAAGCTATTTTGCAAAGAACGTGTACAAAGGATTGTGTTCTTTCCTGAACAAGTTAAGTGTTTTCAGCTACATTATGGAGTCTATTGTAAACCTTCTCAGTGTTATATAAGCCCAGAGAGCCACCATGGTAACCTATGTAGCCTGAACTTACACTTATACAGTGCCTTGCGAAAGTATTATGGGCAAGAATTTCAGTCTCTCAATGTGCAAAACTGATAGAGACATACCCCAAGCGTCTCGCAGCTGCAATCGCAGCAAAAGGTGGCGCTACAAAGTATTAACTTAAGGGGGCCGAATAATATTGCACTCCCCACTTTTCAGTTTTTAATTTTTTACAAAAGTTTAAAATAACCAATAAATTTCGTTCCACTTCACAATTGTGTCCCACTTGTTGTTGATTCTTCACTAAAAAATTAAAATTTTATATCTTTATGTTTGAAGCCTGAAATGTGGCAAAAAGTTGAAAAGTTCAAGGGGGCCGAATACTTTCGCAAGGCACTGTAGCTATTGTAGCTTGTTTGGAAACCATATTTCCTCCAGCTGGGAGAACAGAGCAAGTACAATAAGCCTGTAAGAGCACTGACCAACTATATATCAGGTTGTACAAACTGTATATTTTTGTAGTTTCAGACATTAGGTCTGTGCTGGGATAGGCAGTATTTTTTGTTGTGTAGTTAGAGTCGGAGAGGCATAGTTTTTGTTTTGATTACTTTATTTTTGGCTACAGCCAGTTATACCCAAAATCTGGTGTATGGACTGCCATTACTGGTGTGCCTACTAAAGTGTACCTGGACAGAAATCCTAAACGGAATACAGTAGCAGGTGTGAACCTAGCCTTAGGCAAAGGCCCTACGTTGCGGGGAATGCAGCGTTTTGTTTTGTTTTTGTAGATTTTGCTGCGTTTTTTTGAGCCAAAGTCAGGAGTGGCTTGAAAAGGAATGGAAAATATAAAAATAAAACACTTTCCCTTTTGTTTAATCCAATCCTGAGTTTGGCTCAAAAAAAAAAAAGTACCACAGAAAAATCTGCAACAAAAGACGCTGAATTTCCGAATGTGGAGCCTTAGCCTTAGGGCTCCCTGGAACCTATCAATCCAATTTCAAACACAGCCAAAGTTATGTCAAAGTGAAAATGACATGTATGTCTAAGAAAAAATGCCCGTGGTTTTTTTTTAGACACACGTGGTGGTTATATTGCAAAAAGCAATAGTTTTGTAGAAAAATTATTCTAGCTGTTTAGTAGTAGCAGGCAGCATTAGCAGATGTACAGCAAATGGAAGATGATGATAAAGGGAGACCGTGACACCATTATTCAGAGGCATCAGAGGCACTCATGGATTCATTTTGATAAAAGTAATTTTTTCCAAGCTACCTGTGGACAGTTTTATCAGTTTAGGTGTTACACCACAGCAGCACTGAACACCCTCTCGGACAATACGTTTAAGGTTGGACAAGAAAAAACTCCCATGGCAAAAATATTCAAATTTTTTCTTCCCTTTGGGAAGCAGGAAAGAATTCCCCCATTTTGTTTTTATAGCGAGGGTCTAAGATCACTGCCATCCAGTACTCATTTGTCATAACTGTAGCACAGCAACAATATTGGTGACATTGTTGATGGCAATGCTGCCCAGTTGGCAAGGAGCCATCCAGCGGGATATTTGGTGCAGGATACAGTGAAGCAGCTCCTTCACTGTGTGGATCCTCTGATCCAGGTTCATTAATTAAGGAGAAGGAAGAGGAGTAGTGCGATGGCTTGCCTTGGTAAAGATGGTGGCGGGAAATGGTCCAGAAAGGAAAATCCAGAGCAGGTACATGGGCCTTGCCTGATCTTGGAACTGGGTCTGCTCCTTCAGAGTGGAACTAGCACCTGGCCTTGCTGCATTTTGGGACTGTGGCTGCTGCTGCTCAAAACCTTGACCCAATGGGCCAAGAAAGCCATGTATTTTGTCTATAATTGCTGCTCATCATGTTGACTTTGGCATGCACATTTCCCTAGACTAAAGTATCCAATGAAAGACCCACGTACTCTGACACAAGGTGATATAAAGCAGGGACAGCTAGGTATCCTCTAAATATTGGCAGCTAGGTATCCTCTATCGAGGTTGAGCACATGCCATCAGATGGAGACTGCACCACCAACAGCTTGTTATGAGAGTGCGAATTAAGTTGCACAATGGCCGGATGACTGGGCACATATTGCTGTTTCCTGGCTACACATTTCCTTATAGATGACTAATGTTGGCATGGAAGAGGAGGAGAAAGAAGAGAAACAGTGATAATAATGATAACAACAACCTTGTGCTAGGTGTAGATGTGGCCAGTCTACAAGGAAGATCATGGGGAGGAGAAGAAGAACAGCCTTGCTCACTTACCCTGCCATTGCCTGTGCCACTGTCAAGTCTATTTTCCAAATAAGAGAGTGATGCCTGTTCATGTGAGTGCATAGAGATGTTGTTCCTGCATGGCCATGGCTATGTTTCTGCTTGCACATCTTGCACATATGCCACAGATTTATTGTTTGGTAATGTACAAAAAAATTCCCACACATGGAGATGAACACATGTAGTTGCTGCCGCCAGCAACATAAACATGTCTACTACATGTCACTACTACCATCAGTTCCACCACCCCGCAAGTTTCCCCTAGGTCTGTCCCAGACACTCTGTTTGAATGTTGGTCCTGCTCAATGGCTGGAATCATTAATATCACCGTTGCTACCACCCTCTTCATATGATGTAACCTTGTCACCCTGACCTGGTTGCCATGTCCTATCTGCAAAAGAATCATCATCTACCGATGATGTCATCATCATCTTCCCTGCTTTTTTCTGACATATAATGGCCATGCACACCCTCAAAATTTCCACCTTCAGATATCCCCTAGCTCCCCTACCAGAAGGGCTACCACTAGTAGTATCACACCCACTGCCACTACTACCTCCACCACCAATAGTTATGTATTCCTCCTCTGCTTGAACACAATGCTGTTATCATCCAGCTCATCAAAAAGAGGAGGAAGAATACTCTGACTAGGAGAAATAGATTTTCAATAAAAAGGATTGTTTTTTCAGTATAAGTATGAGTAAAGAATGTGTATATAGATGATTCTGCTCTATTGCACTATAGACAGACAAAATTAGATTATTGGCAATGAAAGGGTTAACAGTCCTGTCTGTTTAAGAATCAGGACAAATTCACCCTCAGTATGTCTATGATTCCATTCATATCTCTATTGAACTCTAGCACTAATTTACCCTGTGTAATTGCTTGATTCTCTAAGTTTTGCTAGTCCTCTATTGCTGGGATTCCTATTGCTTTCTTACAACTGAGCTATAACCTATGATGCTGTAAGATGGATCACACATCTATTTACATGTCTATTACAGTCAGCTACTAAAGGCTGAGAAGGAATGCAGAAGCTTTTATACTCCATATGGCATCAGGACTGTAAGGTCCACCTACCACTGTCTTATTGGCTGTTATGTGGTTGACAGTGTCTAAGTCATACACATATGTCTTCTCTGTATTTCCTGGTCAAGCAAGTGACACCAACCATTTTCTCATAGAGTGGCAACTTTTGTTCATCTGAAGCGAATCGTTATTTGTTTGATCTAGTTAAAAACAGAACAATCTGGAATATTCGGGACAGACCCAGCTTGTTTCAAAGCAGTTTGCCCTTCTCTAGTGGGTAGAAGTGTTTATGTACTCGCATGGTGAACAGACTTCAGAGGCCCAGACAGACCACCAGTAGAGAAGATTCCTTGTCCATCATCCAGGCACAGGTGGCACCTACATTAGTCACCCCTGTCTCTGTATGGACCATATCTAAGCACTTAGGAAGAGAAGATTTAGTGTCACAGCAACCATAACATGTCCTGCCATTAATAGCCAGCCATTGTTGCCTTAATTTGCTGTGGTGTTGTGAATGAGAAATCTCGACTGCTATGGGCTGTATCTCTTATCTTCACCATGAATACAGGTTCTGTTAGGAATTTGGGGACGGTCAGGTTTGAGTATGGAGACCTTATGGTGAGCACTTCTACCCTGCCATTGTTGTCAGGGCCAGTGTTGGGGGGGGGGGGGCAAACTGGGCAATTGCCCAGGGCCCTGACCCCAAAGGGGTCCCTGGGATCCGGAGCCTAATGACCGGCCATATCGATAACAAAAAGGGACCCAGCGTCATGTGCTGCAGGGCCCCTTACCGAGGTGAGTAAAAATAACAAACATTTTTACTCACCTATCCTTGCGTCCGATGTCATCTTCTGGCGTTCCGGATATCACCGCTGAGGCCATGCCTCAGCCTCAGCGATCACGTGGGGCCTGTCTCACGTAACCAATCACAGACTTCAGTGAGAGAGAAGAGGAAGCTGGTGCCAGCGGGGATAGTGGAGAAGCGCGAGGAGGCCCAGGAGAGGTAACTTTTTGTTATTTTCCCTTACCTCCCCCGGGCCTTCGATAATTATACTCTGGGGTCTGAAGAGACTCCAGAGTATAATATAATACTAGCACTAAGGGAGTCTGTAGGGCCACTGTGGAGCATTATACTGGGGGGTCCCTCTGGATAGCATATTATACTGTGTAGGGCCGCTTTGGAACATTATACTGGGGGGCCCCTCTGGATAGCATATTATACTGTGTGGGGCCCCTGTGGAGCATTATACTGGGGAGGGGGCCCTCTGGATAGCATATTATACTGTATGGGGCCTCTGTGAAGCATTATATTGTGGGGGGGGGCTCTGGAGAGCATATTATACTGTTTTGGGCCACTGTGGAATATTATACTGGGGGAACCTCTCTTGGCAGTATATTATACTGTGTTGAGGCCATTCTGGAGCATGTTATAATGTGTGGGGTCATCTGCAGAGCATATTATATTGCGTGTCACCACTGTGGGGCATTATTTGGGGGGGAACTAAGGAGCATTATGCTAAGGGGCCCTCTGAGGAGTATATTATACTGTATGGGGCCACTGTGGAATTTATTATATTGTGTGGGGCTTCTCAGGAGCATATTATACTCTGTGGGGCCATTGTAGAGCATTATACTGGGGGGACTGTGGGGAGCATATTATACTGTGGGGGACCACTGTGGAGCATTATACTGGGGGAACCCTTCTGGGCAGTATATTATACTGTGTGGAGGCCATTGTGGAGCATTATACTGGGGGGGCACTGTGGGATGCATATTATACTGTACGGAGCATATTATATTGTATGGGGCTGCTGGGGAGCATATTGTACTGTCTGGGGCCACTAAGAGGTAGTATACTGTGTGAAACCTTATATACCATGTGAGGCCACTATGGGGGGCTCAGGGGAGCATTTTATACTGTGTAACGGAGAACTATTATTTATAAGGGTGGGTTACTATATATAAGTGGGAAACTTAAATATGAGGGGGCTATTATAATGGGGAGGGCTATTATTTATAAGGGGGGAACTATTATATAGAAGGCATCCATTATAAAGGGGAGCTATTATTTATAAGAGGGGAACTATTTATAAGGGGGGTATAATTGTTAAGTGGGCTTATTTATACAGGGGCTATTAGTGATAATGGAGACTATTATTTATAAGGGTAACTATTATTTATGAGGGGGCTATTATTTATAAGGGAGCAGTATTATTTTTACGGGGTGACTGTTACTGATAAGGGGGAATATTACTGATAAAGGGCACTATTTATGATTTATAAGGGAGCTGTTACTGATAAAGGTGTAATATTATTTATAAGCAGGGAATATTATTTATAAGGAGGCAATAATAACTGATGACTGGGTGCTAAAATCTATTAGGTGGTACAAAGGTGCTCATTTGAATTGTGTGTGGTAAAATGAGGCTTATTACTTTTTTGTTGGCAGAAAGGATATGTTATTATAGGGGTTGCCACTGCAAGACGATGGTGTTGTTTGCATATCAGCATTTAGGCCCCGCTTTTAATTTTGACCAGGGCCTCACTTTGTCTAAAACCGGCCCTGATTGTTGTGGAGGTATACACCACTACAACTGCTATGATGTTCTTCTGACCAGTTGCATATGTCAGTTGGTCACCCCTAGTAGTGATACAAGGAACACTAACTCAGAAATATGTGCAGGGCATACAGTTTCCAACACTTCCTTGTTTCTGTAGAGTTGTCCGATTTATTGACAATCAAGCATTTATGCATAGCTCCCAACCGTCCCGCATCTGGCGGGACAGTTCCGATTTTACACTGCTGTCCCGCGGTCCCGCATAACTTACAATTTGTCCCGCTATGCGCCTGAAGTGTTTTGCTATTAACAAACTTTATTAGGATAGGTGTAACGTCTCTGCCGTTTCGGGTCTCGGCGCCGCCCTCCGCTCGCACGCTGTGGCGAAAGAGGCGTCTTCAATTTGGTTCTTTGTGTAAGCTTCTTGATGCTCAGTCTGAACACTGTCCTAGTTCTCTTGCTGTGTAAAACCACACCCGTGTAATTAGGAACATTTCTCTCTGGACTGCATAGAGTTAATCTCTTCCTGGCCTGAGTGATTGACAGCCTGTGTACCTATCAGCTCTGGGGCTGGTCCCAGACTTTCTATAAACAGGTTGTCAGCCCTCACATGGTTGCCGGTTATTGCTCTGTCTTTGCCTGCTCTCTTTGTGATATACCTTACTACTTTGTTACCTTATTTTCTGACCACTGGCTTTGACTTTCACTATTCTCTTGGATCTCGACTCTGTGCTGCAATTGCCCGATTGTTACTGACCCCTTGGCTAGCTGACCTCCCTTTGTTGTTGTGCGTCTTGTCTGCGTTCCATGTGATTACTTATTATAAGGAGGGACTGTCGACATGGTTGCTGGCTGTCACCTAGGACAGATCGGGCAAGTTAGCCAGGGACAGTGGGGGGGATTCAGCTTAGGGTCCACTGTCTTGTTGTGCCCCTCCCCCCTAGTTCTCCAGCAGCTTCTGGGGAATCGCTCCTCTAGTGATTCCCTTACAGAATAACCGGCCCATACATTCTGCCATTGCTTCCATAGGGTCAGCATGGATCCTATTCAGGGCCTTGCAGCCAAGTTGGAAGGTTTGGCAGTCCTGGTAGCTGAGCTTGCTAACCAGGTTCAGACCCTTACTGAGGCTGCTGCAGCATCCCCGCCTGTTTCTTCCCCTTTTAAGGTGAAGATGTTACTCCCGGATCGTTTTTCAGGGGATCGTGAAAAATTTGAGACTTTCCGGGGAGTCCTGTCGCCTGTATTTTCGGATTAATCCACATGCATCCCAGGCCCAAATGGTGGGAGTAGTTATATCCCTCCTACAGGGGGGATCCACAAGCTTGGGCCCTTAAACTCCCTCCAGGGGCTGAGGAGTGGACTGAATTTGAAAAAAAATTTTTGTCTTTGGGGTCTATATATGCTGAGCCAGACCACATTGGTCTTGCGGAATCGCAACTCCTCACCATGCGGCAGGGCAAATGCTCTGCTGAGGAATATTGCGCAGAATTCCACAAGTGCAGCGTAACTGCAGGTTGGTGTGAGTCAGCTCTAAAGGCCCACTTTAAACAAGGCCTGTGTGACCGTGTTAAGGAGCTCTGGGTTGGTCACCCAGATCCTCCCACTCTTGAGCAGGCCATGACTTTGGCTGTCCGTATTGACCGTAGGATCCGGGAAAATGTTAAAGAGAGAATAGGGTCTGCTTCTTCCAAGTTTTCTGTCTCTCCCTCACTCTCTCCTGAGAAACCTGTTATTTCTCCCATGACTCCTGGTGAGGAACCTATGCAACTGGGAATTATGGATGCCAAGACGCGACGAGAGCATCGTCTCAGGAACAACCTCTGCCTGTACTGTGGTGCTTCCGGTCATTTTATCAGTGACTGCTCGATCAGACCCCGCAGACCATCAGAAAAACTTCAGTGCCTGAGTGGTAATCAGAAGAACCACTCAGGCAACCAGGTATTTGCCAGTAATAACAATAAGATGTTGTTATCTGTGTCTCTGTCCTCTGGGGACAGATCTGTTTCTGGCCAGGCCTTAGTTGACTCTGGGTCTGAGGCAAACTTTGTCACATTCTCGTTTGTCTCAGCTTTAGGCATTGAGCTTTTGCCACTTGACACTCCTCTGGCGGTTACTGGAGCAGATTTTGCCCCACTGGCCAGGGGTAAGGTCCGATTCAAGACCCCCTTAATCACGTTGCAAGTGGGTTCAGCTCATTCAGAGGTCATGAGCTTTTTTGTTATGGAGCATCTGTCTTCTGATATTATTTTGGGGCTCCCCTGGTTGAACCTCCATAACCCTATTTTTGATTGGGGTAAAAGGGAGTTGGTAAAATGGGGAGATCAGTGCTCATCCCACTGTATTGTTTTGCACACCTTAAATTGTGTTACTGAGGAGACTGTCTCGGCTGCAAAAGGTGGAAAACACCAGGTGAATAAAAAATGTTTGCCTGGCCCACCAGTGTCTGTGGTTGTGCAAAAAGACCCTGAAGTGAAGGCAGAGAAAATACTGGGTCCTACTAAAACTGGTTTATCTGGTGAGGGTCCAGTGGCCCCTCATAAAGGGGGGGTACTGTAACGTCTCTGCCGTTTCGGGTCTCGGCGCCGCCCTCCGCTCGCACGCTGTGGCGAAAGAGGCATCTTCAATTTGGTTCTTTGTGTAAGCTTCTTGATGCTCAGTCTGAACACTGTCCTAGTTCTCTTGCTGTGTAAAACCACACCCGTGTAATTAGGAACATTTCTCTCTGGACTGCATAGAGTTAATCTCTTCCTGGCCTGAGTGATTGACAGCCTGTGTACCTATCAGCTCTGGGGCTGGTCCCAGACTTTCTATAAACAGGTTGTCAGCCCTCACATGGTTGCCGGTTATTGCTCTGTCTTTGCCTGCTCTCTTTGTGATATACCTTACTACTTTGTTACCTTATTTTCTGACCACTGGCTTTGACTTTCACTATTCTCTTGGATCTCGACTCTGTGCTGCAATTGCCCGATTGTTACTGACCCCTTGGCTAGCTGACCTCCCTTTGTTGTTGTGCGTCTTGTCTGCGTTCTATGTGATCACTTATTATAAGGAGGGACTGTCGACGTGGTTGCTGGCTGTCACCTAGGACAGATCGGGCAAGTTAGCCAGGGACAGTGGGGGGGATTCAGCTTAGGGTCCACTGTCTTGTTGTGCCCCTCCCCCTAGTTCTCCAGCAGCTTCTGGGGAATCGCTCCTCTAGTGATTCCCTTACAATAGGGTAAAGGCTAAATGGTAGATACTAAATCCTAGTGTATAAAGGACCTTTGATGACTTCATGACCATGTGATCAGACTCTTGTGTTGGCGGAGCTATTCTGGATACTGTGGGACAGTGTGATGTTACACAGAGGAAGCTGCTGGGAGCGAGAGCGATCGAAGATGAGGATAGAAGAGACAACATGTGTGACCAAGAGGGGGGAACTGGGGGCAGATGTAGGTAGCAGTTAAACTGAAGGCAGATGAACGGGCAATTAAACTAAAGGCACTTGAAGGGGGCAATTAAACTGGTGGCAGATGAACGGGCAGTTAAACTGAAGGTAGGTGAAGGGCAGCATTAAGCTGGTGGCAGATAAAGGGGGACATTAAATTGGTGGTAGATGGAGGGGACAATTAAACTGGTGACAGATGAAGGGGGGCATTAAGCTGGTGACAGATGAAGGGGGGACATTAAATTGGTGGCAGATAAAAGGGGACATTAAACTGGGGCAGATGAAGGGGGCATTAAGCTGGTGACAGATGAAGGGGGACATTAAATTGGTGGCAGATGAAGGGGGGACATTAAGATGGTGGCAGATAAAGGGGGACATTAAACTGGGGGCAGATGGAGGGTGACATTAAACTGGGTGCAACTGAAGGAGGACATTAAACCGTGGGGGGTAGCTGGAGTGGGACATATCTGCCTCCAGCTGCCCCATAGTTTCATGTCCCCCTCCAACTACCCCCACTGTTTAATGTCACCCTCCAGCTGCCCCATAGTTTAATGTCACCCTCCAGCTGCCTCCATAGTTTAATGTCACCCTCCAACTACAGTGGGGAAAAAAAGTATTTATTCAGCCACCAATTGTGCAAGTTATCCCACTTAAAAAAATGAGAGAGGCCTGTAATTGACATCATAGGTAGACCTCAACTATGAGAGACCAAATGAGAAAACATATCTAGAAAGTCACATTGTCTGATTTTTTAAGAATTTATTTGAAAATTATGGTGGAAAATAAGTATTTGGTCACCTACAAACAAGCAAGATTTCCGGCTCTCACTGGCCTGTAACTTCTTCTTTAAGAGGCCCCTCTGTCCTCCACTCATTACCTGTAGTAATGGCACCTGTTTGAAATTGCTATCATTATAAAAAAACACCTGTCCACAACTTCAAACAGTCACACTCCAAACTCCACTATGGTGAAGACCAAAGAGCTGTGGAAGGACACCAGAAACAAAATTGTAGAGCTGCACCAGGCTGGGAAGACTGAATCTGCAATAGGCAAGCAGCTTGGTGTGAAGATATCAACTGTGGGAACAATAATTAGAAAATGGAAGACATACAAGACCACTGATAATCTCTCCTGATTAGGGGCTCCACGCAAGATCTCACCCTGTGTGGTCCAAATGATCACAAGAACGGTGAGCAAAAATACCAGAACCACACGTGGGGACCTAGTGAATGACCTGCAGAAAGCTGGGACTAATGTAACAAAGGTTATCGTCAGTAACACACTACACCTCCAGGGACTCAGATCCTGCAGTGCCAGATGTGTCCCCCTGCTTAAGCCAGTATATATCCGGGCCCGTCTGAACTTTGATAGAAAGCATTTGGATGTTCCAGAAGAGTATTGGGAGAATGTCATATGGTCATATGTCAGATGAAACCAAAGTAGAACTGTTTGGTAGAAACACAACTCGTCGTGTTTGGAGGAGAGTGAATGCATCCAAAGAACACCATACCTACTGTGAAGCATGGGGGTGGCAACATCAGCAAGGGCATTGAAGATGAAACGTGGCTGGGTCTTTCAGCATGACAATGATCCCAAGCACACCGCCAGGGCAACGAAGGAGTGGCTTCGTAAGAAGCATTTCAAAGTACTGGAGTGGCCTATCCAGTCTCCAGATCTCAACCCCATAGAAAACCTTTGGAGGGAGTTGAAAGTCTGTGTTGCCCAGCGACAGCCCCAAAACATCACTGCTCTAGAGGAGATCTGCATGGAGGAATGAGCCAACATACCAGCAACAGTGCGTTCCAACCTTGTGAAGACTTACAGAAAACGTTTGACCTCTGTCATTGCCAACAAAGGATATATAACAAAGTACTGAGATGAACTTTTGTTATTGACCAAATACTTATTTTCCACCATAATTTACAATTAAATTCTTGAAAAAATCAGACAATGTGATTTTCTGGATTTGTTTTCTCATTTTGTCTCTCATAGTTGAGGTCTACCTATGATGTCAATTACAGGCTGCTCTCATCTTTTTAAGTGTCCTTTGAAAGTTGGGAGGTATGATTTATGGGACCAGCTGAGATGTCAGTTTCAGCAACTTATGAGTTTGCAGGGTATACAGCTGCAATATTTGTGGGCAGATGTGGTGCAGGATACCATACAGAACCTGTATGCCTCCATACCCAGGCTACAGGCAGCCCAATTTAGTACTAGATTCTCCTTTAAATTATACAGCTCTCCCCAATAATCTTATCCTTTCACTCTAATATTGTAAACACTTACATATATTATCATTACATAAACACAAAGAAAGTTTCATTCAATATCAACAACTCTTTGGTGCTTTATTTTTTTTGTCAATGACTAAGTTTCATTGTTCAAACTTAGCAGATATGGGCTTCCTAACATACCCTGTTTCCCCGAAAATAAGACAGCGTCTTATATTAATTTTTGCTCCCAAAGATGTGCTGTGTCTTATTTTCAGGGGATGTCTTATTTTTTTTTTCAATGAAGAAGAATTCACATTTATTGCTGAACAAAAAAATGAACATTTATTATATACGGTACTGTACAGTAGTTGTCATCACAAACCAGCATAACCAGACAAACTGTGAATCCTATCAAGAATTTCTTACTACCGTACCATTATTTCCATGTACAACAATTAACAGTATGGTACATTTACCAGTATTTACGGTACGAATAGAAAGTAAAATTTATTCAATGACAATTATGTCATCATCTTCTAGGACATCATCATAACAATCCAAACCATTAATTTCCCTGCACACAGTATCATGCCCCATAGTGGCCACTGCACACAGTATCATGCCCCATAGTGGCCCCTGCACACAGTATCATGTCCCATAGTGGCCCCTGCACACAGTATCATATCCCATAGTGGCCCCTGCACACAGTATCATGCCCCATAGTGGCCCCTGCACACAGTATCATTCGCCATAGTGGCCCCTGCACACAGTATCATTCCCCATAGTGGCCCCTGCACACAGTAGTTTGCCCCATAGTGGACCACCCATGAACAATTATTATACTGTGGGGTCTTTTCAGACCCCAGAGTATAATGATCGGAGACCCAGGAGAGGATAGAAACATAAAAAAACAACGTTGCTTACCTGTTCCTCGCTCCGGTGCATGCCCGTGCGCTACTCCGGCCTTCTTCAATGTTAGACCAGGCCGCGTCACGTGATCCGGCCGGCGTCGCGACGCAAAATGATGTCCGCTGACATCTGCGACGTCACCAAACAGGCCCGAAGCCTGGAGAAGCGTAGGACAGGTAAGCACATAGTTTTTTATGTTCGCTCACCTCCCCTGGGCCGCCGATTATTATACTCCGGGGTCTGAAAAGACCCCGGAGTATAATGATAGCAGAGATTGTGGGGTTCTCCCGCGGCCTCACATATCGTATATACCGTATGTTCTGTTCGGGAACATACGCCTTACTTTCGGGGGGATGCCTTATATTAGGCAATTCTCCGAAACCTCTCCTATGCCTTACTTTCGGGGGGTGTCTTATTTTCGGGGAAACATGGTATATAATAATGGGTCCATCTATTAACCTTTTCCTGACATTTGGCTTACAATTATGGCAGATGTCGGGACTTTAAACTATACATCGGAGACCTGGTGGCAATTCGTTTGATCAGCACCCACACTGATTGCAAGCATTAAGTCTGCTGGTGCCTCGGTCAAACCTGACCAAGACACCATTTTCCTGGTGATGCATAGGTGCTGCCATCTTACTGGTGGTCACTGTCCCCTGGAACGAGATGTGGGAGTGGCGAAGCATAGGGATTTTACAATACATTGCAATGCATTATCATTGCAGTGTATTGTATTAGGGATCAGACCCCCTAGGAGGTCTAAAAATAAAAGTTAAAAAAAATATAGCAAAAGTTCAAATCATCCCCCTTTCACTAGATCAGATATAAAAATAATAAAAGTAAAACACACACACACACTAGGTATCCCTGCTTCTGAAAATACCCAGTATACAAACGTCTACAAATATTTTTCCCATATGGTAAGTGCTAAAGTGGAAAAAAAATTTTTTTTTTGCGGTTTCGCCTCCCATAAATATTTGAATAAAAATCGATCAACACATCACCACACTCCAAAATGGTATAAATGAAGTATATCTGGTCCCAGCTTTTCCAGCTTCCCGGTATATCATACAGAATATTAAATGGTACAATTACAAAGTACAATTTGTCCCACAAAAATGAACCTCTCATATGGTTCTGTTAACAAAAAAAATTAATAAAAAAAACTATGGCTTTTGGAAGGCAGGGAGTTAAAAACAAAAATCTAAAAAAAAAATGGATGCAGCAGGAAGGGGTTAAGAAAATCTCCTACAGTTTTTTTGTTTCAATAATTTTTATTGAAGGTTTTTACAGATGTAAAGGAACAAAGACAGTAGCATAAATGTTTAGCATACAGCATGTGAGGGATAAATATCGTATGTTCAAATGTAGCATAAGGACACATGCTGCCTGTACCCCTTAGTATAGAACCGAAGTATAAAGATCTAACAATGAAACACTAGGCATGAAACAATAAACAATTGAACATTTAAACCTATTAACATGAACATGAGAGGCACTCTGATCGAGACTTTAGCGAGGAGGTGTTTCGGACGCGTAAAGCGTACTTGCAGTAATACTGTATATCCAGCTATGAAGGAATACCTAAATCTTAGTGAGTTAGATAATAAGTTAGATAGGTTAGATAGGTTAGATAAGCAGGGCTAAGGGAGGAAGAAAGCTAAGGGAGTAGGAAGATTGGGATATTAATACAAAGAGTGTGTGTGTGTATGGGCCTGTAAGTACGGACTATATAAGAAGGGAAGGGAACAAGGCCAAGGAGAATAACAGAAATAATAATAGGAGAATAAATTTGGGCCCAAACTATCTCAATCCGACAAACTCCGAACCCGCCTTAACCCATGTATCGAGAGTGGATCCAGAAATCCCAAATGTTCACAAACGAGTTATATGAATGATTCCCCAGGGCAATAATTTTTTCATAAGCAAAGGTATTGTTGATAGCAGATCTTAAAGCTGAAAGTGGTGGGAGAGCGGTCGATTTCCATCTCTGGACCAACATCAACTTGACGATAGTCAAGATCTTACATAAGAGTGTTATATGCGGGTTTAGCGTGTTAGGAACTCTATGCAGCAAGACAGCCAAGTGTGGAGTATACTGGATCTGGAGACCAAACAGCTCTGAAAGCATGTCAAACACTTCCACCCAGTATCCCTGAATAATCGGACGCTGTCCCAAAATATGCAGTAAAGTTCCCCTCCGCCCGCATCCCCTCCAGCACTCCCCAGAAACAGAAGGGTAGGCTAACTGTAAAACTGAGGGAGTACGATACCATCGTAACATAATTTTAATCGCCGTTTCAACATGTGTGCTGCACTTCAAGGAGGAGTGAATCAATTTAATTGCACGTTACCATTCATCGGGGGTAAAGCTCACTCCCAGGTCCCTTTCCCAATACGGGAAACGAAAACGAAACGGGGCAGATTTGATATAAGAAGAGGTATCATCCATCAGATCATTCAAAAACCTCAGGCCTCTCACTTTTTTTGACATCCATGTGAAGATCGTGTTATTATGAGGAGTAGGGGCGGAGGAGTTTTTAGACAAAAAGTGTAGTATTCTAAAATGTGTGTAGAAGTTTCTCATAGGGATTCCAAATTTTTGCTGCAATGCCGTAAATGATAGGACTGTCCCACTTTCCGAGTATAACTGTGAGACTTGGGTTACCCCCTTAGCTTCCCAACCCGAAGTATCCAAGTCTTTTATTGCCCAAGATAAAAGGGATAAAGGCATATCAGAGATATTAAATTGCCTCGTAGGGGTTGTATTCCCATGAAGCATTGCCCAAGCACTCAAGGAAGCCCGCATAATTGGTGAAAAAGATTGAGGCGGTGTGATGTTCCAAAAGGGCAAATACAAAGCACTCCCAAGCTTTAAAGGAGCTACAAAAGAATGCTCCATGTGCAGCCAGGGAGCCGACACATCCATGGACCACCATCCAGCGCACTGGACAACAAGGGAGGCTAGATAGTAGTTACGCACAATGGGAACACCCAGTCCTCCAGCCAGTTTATGTTTAAACAGGAAACTTCTATTAATTCTAAGCCTTCTATCACCCCATACATATTTCGAAATCACTCTCTGTATAGTTTAAAAAAATGAGGCAGGGATTGGAATCGGCACCGTGCGGAACAGGTATAGAAGTCTGGGCAATAACTAACAGATGTTTCATGGATTGGGCCACTCGCCCAATCCATGAAACATCTGTTAGTAGCATGCATTCAGTTTCGTCTCGCAGAGTTTTTATCATTGGCAAATAATTTTGTTGATAAAGAGACCTAATAGTGGAAGACACATGTATACCCAAATATTGAATGCTATCCTTCCTCCAATCAAAATTGTATGTTGACTGTAAGGAGCTCAACATGGAAGTAGGAACATTGAAGGGAAGGGCCTGTGATTGACAAGTTCAATTTATAATAGGACAGCTGAACAAAAGTCTGAATGATACCCATAAGAAGTGGGAGAGACACCCCCGGGTTGGTTAACGTAAGAAGAATATCATCCGCATATAGTGATATAAGATGGACTCTGTCTTTTATAGTGACGCCCTGTACATCTGGATCAAATCTTAGATGCTGGGCCAGCGGCTCCATGGAGAGGACAAATATCAAGGGCGACAATGGGCATCCCTGCCTAGTCCCATTAGTGATTATGAAAGGGTCCGACACCATCCCGTTTGTAAAAATTTTTGCAGAGGGTGCTGAGTAGAGCGCCTCTATGGCCCCCAAAATCATTCCCGAGAATCCAATATTCCTAAGAGCCGAGAAGGCATATGACCAGCAAATGCGATCAAACGCCTTCTCGGCATCCAGAGCAAGCAGCACCGCCCCCACACCCTCCGAACCGACCCGATGAACCAAATTCAAGACCAGCCTGGTATTTTCATAGGCTTGACGCCCCTTAACAAATCCTACTTGATCATAATTTATTAAGCTCGGGAGGCAATCTGCTAGGCGCATCTCAATAAGCTTAGCATAAATTTTTAAATTGGAATTTAACAGGGAAATGGGTCTAAAATTCTGGTGCAAGGTCGGGGTATTACCAAATTTAGGCAAAGTAACCACCAATGCCTCTTGATTTTCCCTAGGAAATGCTTTATACTCAACCGCGACCCTTAAAAATGACAACTGTGGGTCCAGCAGAATCTGGGAAAACATTTTATAATATTCATTAGTAAGACCGTCTGGACCCGGAGATTTACGGGAGGGCAGCAACTTAATAATTGCAGACTACTCCAAAGCAGTTATAGGAGCATTTAAGGACGCTAGTTGATCTTCAGTAAGCCTGGGCATATGGGCCGAGGTTAAGAATGAATTAATATCTGCTTGGGAGGGGGGGCCACCGAGGGGTCGTCCGCAATATTAGAAAGATTTGCATAAAAGGCCCTAAATGCATCCGCTATACCCTTAGGGTAATAAATTTTATATGTTCCGTCGTTACTTTGGAGGAACGGGATCCTGGATTTAATATGTCTCTGTTTAAGTTTAGAGGCTAGCAGCTTCCCCGCTTTATTGGACTGAGAATAATAGGTAGCTCTCACCCGCTTTAAGTTCTTTTCATATTTATGTAACAAACAAGTAGCAAGTTGTCGGTGTAGTTCTACCAGTTTAACTGTATTTGAGGGAATAGGGGACTTTTTATTATCAGTATCTAAAATTTTTATCTGATGGAGAAGCAGGTCCATCTCTGCTAGTCTAGTTTTCTTTTCAATGTGGCCAAGATGTATAAAGGTACCCCTAATGAAAGCCTCATGGGAGTTCCACAATACTTCAGGGCTAGATACCGATGGAGTATTAATCTGAAAAAATTCCTTCAGATCACTCTCCAAAGTTGCCTTAAATTTCGGGTGTGACATCAAGAATTCATTACATCGCCATACATATGACCGAGGACAGTCATATTTCTCCAATATGAGTAGCGTAACCGCCGCATGATTCGACTGTTATTTGCGAGATGGCGGACTGCATAACAAGAGGGAGAGTGCATTGGCCCACTAAAAATAGGTCAATGCGAGAGTAGCTATTATGTGTGGTCGAGAAAAAAGTATAGTCTCGCTCAGTGCTATGCAGGATTCGCCAAGCGTCAAACAAATGATGGCGCCACAGAGCCTGTGAAAAAGAAGGGAGTCGCTGTGAAAGGCCAGATAATAATAATAATAATAATAGTCCTTTAATAGTCCCACAGTGGGGAAATTCAGATGTGGTGTCTACTAAAGGATCGGGCGCTATGTTAAAGTCTCCCATCAACAGTAGGCAACCTTGCTTTCTTTTTTTCAATCGCCTTCACAAGTCTTCCAAAAAATGCTACCTGTCTCTTATTAGGAGCGTAAACCAACCTCCTACAGTTTTTTGATATTGTGTATAGCTCCTACACAGAGCTTATGTCTTATGTCTCCATGGCTACAGAAACAAACAAAGGTCTAAAGGTCAGTTTAAATATTGTATACCTATTGGAATGTGAGTGTAAAAAAAAATATGCTGAACAGATTGGGTGTAATATAAAGAGAGCATATGAAGAATATTTATAAAGGATATATGAAGCATAATTTTACAGCACATTCTTCTGAAGTTCAGGGCAAAGACCCTAAGGCTAAAGCCCCACGTTGCGAAAATGCAGCATTTTTGCCGTTCCTGAAACAATGTGTTACATGTACCTGCAAAGTGCATGGGATTCTGGCTAATCCAATCCACACATTGCAGAAAAAAATCTGAAAATCGCAGCATGTCAATTATACCTGCAGAAACGCTGGTGTTTTTCTTATAGGTATAATAGGAGCAGAAAGTCCACATTCTCATAACTGCAAATATTTCCCTATGGGGATAACAAGTTATATGACGTTCACAAGCATTCCAAATTGGTTATGAGGATGGGGATCTACAATGAATTTTTGTCGCAGCAAAAGATGATTGTTGCAGTTTGTGATATTGCTGGCATCAAAACCCTAGGGCCTAGGTTACTGTAAGTAGCAGTAGCCCTTGCCAGAGATTGAGGTAGCAATGTGGGGTCTATAGAGCCTGTAGGAGCTGTGATTAGTTACGCGGAGATCATTGGCATCACCTGTTATTCCTTACTATCACAGAACAGACGTCCTTTTGCTTTAAAATTCCAAACACTTTCATGTTAATTGCAGTGAAATGAAGAACGAGCCGCGACTTTCATCACAGAGTGTAAACAGCATTGTCGTACAATATCAATTTGTTCTCTATCTTCCGCTTCAAACGAAAATAATTAAAAAACAGCAATTTTCATTTCTATTGTTGTGTTTATGTGATTAGGACCAAAAAATGTCTCTCGTTTGATGTTGGGAGGGACGTGAAGGCAGAGTCGTGACTGTCAAACATAAGCAAAAATCTTCCTCAGTGTTCAAAAAAGCAGAAGACTTAAAAGATGGAGAAAATTCAGAGTAACCTGAATCTTGGTTTAGTTATGATGAAACTGTGTACTGCGTATTGATGTACAAATCCTCATTGGTGAAAAAGAGGAACTTGCTTCTAGTGCCACCTTTTGGAAGGTAGCTCCCTGTATATAAAAGCATGGTTTTCATAGAAGCCTAAGGGCATAAACTAGGAATAATAGGCAAACCAGAATAACTCCAAGTAAAGGAAGAAGGTCCCATCTACAGACAACTGTTTCAAGGTAGTTACCTCTTATCAATGCAGAGCAGGGTGCTCTCTGGCTTTGTGAATGGTCTCGAAGTGGATCAGAAGGAATAATGTGTCTCTGTAGGGAGAGATAGAATAGGTACTTAGAAAACCAAGCAAGCCCTACTAAAAATTCTGGGTAAGGAATGTACAAATATTATTCCCAGATTATGCCCTTAGGTTTCTTTGAAAACCATGCATTAATCTATAGGGAGCTACTTTCCAAAAGTGGTGCTAGCAGAAAGTTCCTCTTTTTCAACGAATATTTGCATTTTCCTTACCCAGAATGTACAGTAAGAACATTCTCAAAAAATCTTACAACCACTCAAGGCTAAAGTCACATGTTTCAGAAATGTAGCATTTTTGGCTTTTTGTGTTCTTCCTCTGCACTTTACATCCCTACAAAGTGAAAGAGATTTTATTTAATCACATCCAGACATTGCAGGGAAAAATCGTGTCAGTAAGCGGAGTAGTGTACATTTTTGAAAATGTAGCATGCTAATTCTATCTGCAGAATTTTTTTTTTCCCATTGATTTTTATCAGGTGAGGTAAGAAAATGCAGTGTGCCATTTCTTTGCAGAAATGCTATGCAAATGCTGCAAAAAATAGCAAAACTCATGTCTGCTGGGTTTCCGCAATGTATGGCCTTAACCTAAAGGGGTATATCAGTATTAAATATTTATGCCTGAATAATAAATGTGTGAGGATACAACTGTTGGAATCCCTACCAATCATAAGAACAGAGGTCCAAAGCCCCCATTCACTCATGCCTGCTATAGCTCTATTCATCTCTAAGCAACTGCTGAAGAGAGGTTGACTATAATGCTCAGCCTTTTTTAGACAGTCCCATAGAGATAAATGGAGTGGCAGCATGCATGCTCAACCATTGATTAATTCAAACGGGGATTTAGGGAGCCAGTCATTTGATCAGTGGGAGTTCCAGCCATCAGACTTCCACTGATTTATCAGACAACTTATACTCCTAGGACCTATTATTACCAAAATACACCTTTAAAAAATCCCGTTTCATACAATTTTATGGGCAGCTCTAAGGGCATGATGTACATCATTAGCAACCTTACAGAAATGAGGTCTTGTACTGTTTGATTATGGTATATTTTATAGGATAAAATTAGTTTTTAAACTTAATATAGAAATCCTGAATTTAAGAAAAATATATTCTAGGGCTCAAATATTAAATGTCACAAAAAATGTAATTTGTCACTAAATTGCATTTCATAACAAAAATGATTTAACCCCTTCCCACTCTGCGCCATACTATTATGTCTCGCTGAGCATAAAATTAACACTCAGTGCCGTATTAGTTCGTGGCTGGCACAGACCACTAGTCAGCCCCCGGAGTCGAAAGTTACTCCTGCTGATTAACCCTCCTGAATGACATGATCAATAGCGATCATGGCATCCAGGGTGTCTGGGGGCAAGATTGTCCCCCCACTCCTGATTGCGAGTTCCGAGGGGCTGCCAAGGCAGCCAGGAGACCGGGCCACAGCATCCTGATTGCCTATGCATAGTTCCTATAAGAACTAATTTGTGATGTTCTGCAATAGTATGCATTGCAGGACATTGCACTGGGGATCTCAGATCCCAGATTTAAGTTCCTTTGTGGGACATGTAAAAATTAAAAAAACACATATAGTTTACTATACACACCCATAAATAAACAATAAAAAGTTAAAAAAACACCTTTATATTTAAAAAAAACTATAATCTAGACAAAAATAAATAAACATGTTAGGTATCCCCACGTGCGTATAAGTCCCCACTATCCAAAAATAGCATTATTTATCCCATATAGTGAAAAAAAAATATACAGAAGAACAACTTGTACCGCAAATAAAGAGTCCTGACATATCTCTGTCATCAGTACAGTAAAAAAGTTATACTCATCAGAATACGGTGACCCCAGGAAAATCGTTCATTTTCAAAAAGTGACATTTTATTTGTAAAAGCGGTAAAACATAATAAATACCAATATAAGGCTAAGGCCCCACATTGCAGCTTTTTTGTTGCAGATTTTGCTGTGGTTTTTTGAGCCAAAGCCAAGAATGGCTACAAAAGGAATGGGAAATATATAGGAAGTTCTTATACTTCCACCTGCTGCTAAATCCACTCCTGGCTTCGGCTCAAAAATCTGCAGCAAAATCTGCAACAAAAAAAGCTGTGTTTCCGCAACGTGGGGCTGTAGCCTAAATATGATTTCATCGTAATGACCTGCCAAACAAAGATGTCATTTCATTTTTAATCCAGAGTGAACGCCGTAAAAATAAAATGCAAAAAATTATGATAGAATTGTGTGTTATTTCACATGGACCTCTGTAATCACAAATAAAAGCTAATCAAAACAATATATGTATACCAAAATGGTGACAAATGAAAATACAACTCATCATGCGAAGACTAAGCCCTCACATAGCTATGTCGACAGAAAAATGAAAAAGTTATGAATTTTGGAAAACGGGGAGGGAAAATATGAAAAAAGTTGCTGAGCATTAACGTACAAACTACTCTGCGTCCTTAAGGGGTTAAATTACATACTGTGATGTAAATTAATTATTTAATTACACATTATCTAGAAATTGATAAAATGTAAAAAAATAAATAAAAAATAGTGGTGATTGGCAAATTTCCTTTCACAGACCCATATTTTCCCCAGTGGGGACTGCAATATGTGTTATACCTGCGCAGTGTCAGACCTCCGCCCTCTAGTGAGCCCCGCTATGGACCCCCTCCAGTTTGCTTATCGGCCGGGCATTGGGGTAGATGATGCCATCATCCATCTTCTGCACAGGGCTCTGTCTCACCTGGAGAAACCAGGGAACACAGTGAGAATAATGTTCTTTGACTTCTCCAGTGCTTTTAACACCATACAGCCCAGGTTATTGAGGGACAAGCTGGGCCTTGCTGGAGTGGACCACCACCTCTCCAACTGGATCCTAGACTACCTCACAAATCGACCTCAATACGTGAGAGCCCAAGACTGTGTGTCAGGTACCGTGATCTGTAATACGGGGGCACCTCAGGGTACGGTTCTCGCCCCTTTCCTCTTCACACTGTACACTGCAGATTTTAGGTGCAACTCATCCAGCTGCTACCTACAGAAGTATTCTGACGACTCTGCAATAGTGGGTCTCATCACAGATGATGATGACAGGGAGTACAGAGAACTGAACCAGGATTTTGTGGACTGGTGCCACCGGAACCACCTGAAGATTAACGCGGGGAAGACCAAGGAGATGGTGGTGGACTTACGCAAAGGCAGATGCCCTCCAAATCCAGTGGACATCCTGGGGACGGGCATCGAGATTGTGAACACCTATAAGTACCTGGGTTTGCTCCTTAATAATAAGCTGGACTGGGCAGATCATATGGAGGCCCTGTACAGGAAGGGCCACAGCAGGCTCTACCTGCTTAGGAAACTGAGAGCCTTTGGAATCCGGGGGGCACTTCTTAGAACTTTCTTCAACTCGGTAGTGGCATCAGCCATCTTCTTTGGAGTGGCCTGCTGGGGGAGCAGTATATCAACCAGGGACAGAAATAAACTTGACAAGCTGATTAGAAGGGCCAGCTCTGTCCTGGGGAGCCCACTGGACCCAGTGCAGGTGGTGGGTGACAGAAGGATACTGTCTGTGGTGAGCTCCATGCAGAAGAAGAAGTCCCATCCCATGCATGAGACTGTGATCGCGCTGAGCAGTACTGTCAGTGACCGACTGCTCCACCCTAGGTGTGAGAAGGAGCGCTATCGGAAGTCTTTCCTCCCCACCGCGGTTAGGCTGTACAACCAACACCGACCTAAGCGGAGATCATTACACATAGAGAACTGAAATATCTCTCTGCCTGTTAAATCCTCCCCCCCCCCCCCTCCTCTGCTACGTCCTATCTGTCTGTCTGCTATTAATGTAATGCCTCTCACCTTGGAACATTCCTGTACATGTTGTATTTGTATTTGTATCTGCTTATCTTTGCTGCTGTAACACACTGAATTTCCCCATTGTGGGACTATTAAAGGACTATTATTATTATTATTAGGATGCCTAGGGTCATCCGGAAAATTCATTCTGGTGGCCCACCATATGCAAATATTACCTGACTTTTTTTTAAAATACCTAAAATGTCAACCATCAGTGGCGTAGCATTCACGGTCACAGGGGTTACCAGCACGACCGGGCCCAGAGGTGTACAGGGCTCACAGCCAGCTGGGGATGGCTGGGGCCCTGCTGCACCATGATAATGGTTGGGAAAAGCCTGGTTCTCCGAGCACTATCTCCGCTTTACATCTCGTTAATGGAAAGAGATTCGGCATTATGTAATGTATGTACATACTGCTCGAACCCTTTCCAATAGAAGCCTGCCCAGGGTAGGTCACTGCTGAAGCCTGTGTTTGGGCTTGTGATTGCCATTGATCCCTGGGGTGTGTGACGTTAGCCACAGGCCAGAGAGGCCTGAAGAGGATTCTGGAGAGAGACAGACTCAGTGAGGATGACCAGGAGAGATGAGGCAAGGTGAGTCTAAGTGTTTGTTAATTATACTCACCTCCCCTGGGCCTCCACTTATTATACTCTAGGGTCTGAGGAGATCCAAGAGTACAATAATGGTACAGAAAATGAACCAGGGGGCCGAACCTCACAAATATTTGTCAAAACAAATTTCATGGGATGCGCCTGTGTGGGGCAACTGTGCAGCATTATACTGTGTGAGGGCCTCTGGAGAGCATATTACAATGTGTGGGGCCCTTTCACTATTTACATTACACCCCATCTGTTCTATAGCAGTATTACGATGTTATTACAGGCTGTAGCTACATTACACAGTCACTATAAAACAGATACTGTGTGGTGTAAATAGTTAAGGGGTAACACCGCTCGCAAAAGCTCCATGGTTCCTTCAAACAGCTGATCAGCAGGGGCCAGGGCGTTGGAACCTCATTGATCTCTTAAATCTCTTGGACTGTTAGGACCCAAAAGATTAGCTTCCCAGAGTATTGTTTACATGGCACCCGCTGCGCTGCTCACTCATCGGGTTTTTAATAACAGCAGTTATGGGTACTATAGTTGTATCCCTTTCACGTATCTGAGATACCGCTACAGTATCCATAACCACTGTTATCAAGAATACGCTGTAGGGAGGGGGTAGGGGGCCACGGTCAAAGTTTGCACCGGGGTCCACAAGACTTTAGTTACGCCACTGGTCTCCACCATAACTTTATTTAGCAGTAGTATCTTGGAGCCTAGCCCTTGGCTCTGACTGTTTCTGTCCTGGATTCCTGTACGTGGCCTGCTGTCTAGTTCTAGACTCTAGCTCTGTGAGCAGGGAATAAGTGCTCACACAGCAGCAAGCATCAAGCAGCAGCTGCAGTTTCAGAAGCTAGGCTAACCATTATCTTTCCTATCTGGATCCGAGTGTGCACCTAGATGTCATCTCAGCTGTTCAGTGCGTTTACAGTGTATAAGAATAAACTGGGCTACATCATAAATAATCTACCAAGTATAGTCTGGTTGAGATGAGTATTTCAATGAATTACAATAAGTATACTGTGCAAATGCCAGAGTGAGCTGGGGGCCTACCTCACTCAGGTGCCCAATGGGGTATTGGGGTGTTTACCTGTAGGCCAGTCCAAGCCTGTGCACCTATGTACAGTATTTTACAGCAGACTAGGTCCTTGTGCCAATCCATATTCAAATTGAAGTAATCTGGAGTAGGGTGCAAGAACCAAATTTATGGTGCATCTTTTTTTCTATACATGCCAGAAAAGCAAATCTATTCCTGCTCATAGTGCCATAATTTACACCAATTTCTGGCATGATTTGATAAATCTGTCAGCCCCATCCCCTCCACTAAACCTCATCCAATGCAAAAAATATTTTGTGAAAATGTCTGACAGATGGCTGACAACAGCTCTTGCCTACAGTATCTCTGTCAGTCCCATAAGCTTTTAATAGAGTGACAGCCTGTAAAGTTATACTTATGGCACCTACAAAAGGGATAAGTAACATAGTGATGATGGCATTGATGGAGGACATTCTTGTTGTGACAGTATTTCCTTTACTCATTTAATGTAAAAAACATGAGTATGTGTAGAAACATATTGACAATTCAAGTCATTAATAGTTAGTCATCTTCTTCCCATTCACATGACTTGGGTATTATTATTATTCTTCTGCAACTTTTTTCTCTTATATTAGCAGATATTGCAACATTGACGATATTTTGTACCCTCGAGGAACTTGAACTTACGGCCAATAAGCCTGCTGTGTCTCAGCAGCTGGTACGTCAGTCATTTAAACAAAAGCTCTGAGTTAAAGTTGTAAGATTACTATGGGCATGAAATGTGTTCTTCCAGGTAATGACATTTGCATGTTAATAAAGCTATGGTCTTGCCTTACTAATGTTGTATTTACTGTACTTATATTTTATACTTGTCAATAAACTAAGAATTAAAAAAAATTAATAAAGCTGTAGTCAACCCCACTAGATCTGATTGTTGTCTAAGTTTTCATTTAATACTAAACTGTTAAAAAAAATTGAGGTGATAGAAGGAGTAGTACACAAGAGGATATATGGTAGAGGAATTACAGTAGTTTACTGCAGTCTACCTAATAAAGTATGGCCAATGATTCTAACTCTTTCACAATAACATTTCTATTGGGGAAAATCATTGTATCATTTCAATTATTGCAGCATATATAGACAAATATTGAAATATATAAAGGAATGTACAATATTAGAAAAATATGACTACTTTCTTCCCAAAACAGCTCCATATTTATTCTATAGAGTTGAATTGCAATACCAGACACAACCTGTGGACAAGTGTGGTGCTGCGTATAGTAAAATACCAGCCAGATAAAGCTAATGCTATACAATCCCTTTCAGTTGTGTTATTATCATTCACATACTATTCACAGGCTCCACTGATTCTCCTTAGCAGACTGCTGATAAGATTTGTACTCTCCTTCTCTGTAATAAACCACCATAGACAGTTCATATAAACATTGCCTACAGGGAATCTTCCATGAACATAAAAAAAAAAACATACCTGAGTGTAATAGAAAACAGTATCGCCATTCAGCCGACAGATTATAAATTGTGAGGCCCACTGGCCTTAATCACACGTCAAAGGATATAAAGACTTTGCTGTAAAGTTTGTTTCATTGAGCAATGATGAAGCGGTGAGAATGTAAGAACCTTTGGTGAGGCAAACTGCAGAGTTATTTCACTGCTAGGACATAGATCATTCCCTCACAGCAAGCAAAGGTATCACTTTGTTGCAAATTTAACAGTTACCTTTAGTAGTAATAATAAAAAAAATTACATTCAATGGATACAGCTGATTATTGAGGGAAAGACTCTGGTGGGGTCTCATGGGGGAGACACTTTGGTGATGCACTCATGACTTCCATCATTAGAATCACTTCAAGGAATATATAAAGAAGTGCAGAGAAACCCAGTGCATAATGGTAATATAGGTAATGTTCCTCTTCTCTGCAGCAGCCAAGCAGACTGTTATGCCACTGTGAAGACTGGCATTATCAGACTATGGTGCAGGTACTTATGATTGCACTAGCACTTAACCTTGAGTCAAAGCTAAAATACTTCTACAGTAAATCAATAAACATATAGACAATGCATTTCCTTTTAGGCTAGGTTTACACAGAGGAATCTTCCACGGATTTGGGAGCAGATTCCGTCCCTGAATCTATGGAAGGTTCCATGGAATCTACGTCCTGCTTGATTTTGCCGCGGATTCCACGGCTCGGGAATCCTTGCCAAATAGGCCCTTTCATCTGGGTCTAATCAGCAGAGGAAATCTGCAACAGAATGCCGATGCCTTGCATTGGCATTCCATCACAGCTATCACATGGCGGAAACTGAAGAGGAATTTCTCTTCATTTTCTGCCACATGAGCCTAGCCTTAAAGTATTGGGTAGGCCACAGCTTTTATTTTCTAGAAGTACTTTCCATTTGTGAACTGGTTTTGACATGACATTGCCAAAAAGTTTTGGTTTATCAGCGCTATAACTCAGTTTAGTTTTTTTTTCTTTTTGTAATAGAGTTATCTAAATTTAGACAGATTTAGACAGTGCCTAAAGACACTCTGTGGACACTCACAAATTATAGTGTAACACTGATAGCAGACCTTCTGCTATCTTAGCTGGTCAATACACCTTTTGAGTGCAAATTCTCATTTTGTTAAGGTTTATTTTTGCAATATATGTTTTTGGTAAAACATATAAACTACTACTGTCACTCCAAGGCTCCACTATGACCACTACCCTGTTTCCCCGAAAATAAGACAGCGTCTTATATTAATTTTTGCTCCCAAAGATGTGCTGTGTCTTATTTTCAGGGGATGTCTTATTTTTTTTTCAATGAAGAAGAATTCACATTTATTGCTGAACAAAAAAATGAACATTTATTATATACGGTACTGTACAGTAGTTGTCATCACAAACCAGCATAACCAGACAAACTGTGAATCCTATCAAGAATTTCTTACTACTACTGTACCATTATTTCCATGTACAACAATTAACAGTATGGTACATTTACCAATATTTACGGTACGAATAGAAAGTAAAATTTATTCAATGACAGTTATGTCATCATCTTCTAGGACATCATCATAACAATCCAAACCATTAATTTCCCTGAACACAGTATCATGTCCCATAGTGGCCCCTGCACACAGTATCATATCCCATAGTGGCCCCTGCACACAGTATCATGTCCCATAGTGGCCCCTGCACACAGTATCATGTCCCATAGTGGCCCCTGCACACAGTATCATCTCCCATAGTGACCCCTGCACACAGTATCATGTCCCATAGTGGCCCCTGCACACAGTATCATCTCCCATAGCGGCCCCTGCACACAGTATCATTCCCCATAGTGGCCCCTGCACACAGTATCATGTCCCATAGTGGCCCCTGCACACAGTATCATTCCCCATAGTGGCCCCTGCACACAGTATCATGCCCCATAGTGGTCCCTGCACACAGTATCATTCGCTATAGTGGCCCCTGCACACAGTATCATTCCCCATAGTGGCCCCGGCACACAGTATCATTCCCCATAGTGGCCCCTGCACACAGTAGTTTGCCCCATAGTGGACCACCCATGAACAATTATTATACTGTGGGGTCTTTTCAGACCCCAGAGTATAATGATCAGAGACCCAGGAGAGGATAGAAACATAAAAAAACAACGTTGCTTACCTGTTCCTCGCTCCGGTGCATGCCCGTGCGCTACTCCGGCCGCCTTCACTGTTAGACCAGGCCGCGTCACGTGATCCGGCCGGCGTCGCAACGCAAAATGACGTCCGCTGACGTCACCAAACAGGCCCGAAGCCTGCGGAGCGGTGGATAGGTGAGTTACAGTGTTTTTTATGTTCGCTCACCTCCCCTGGGCCGCCGATTATTATACTCCGGGGTCTGAAAAGACCCCGGAGTATAATGATAGCAGAGATTGTGGGGTTCTCCCGCGGCCTCACATATCGTATATACCGTATGTTCTGTTCGGGAACATACGCCTTACTTTCGGTGGATGCCTTATATTAGGCAATTCTCCGAAATCTCTCCTATGCCTTACTTTCGGGGGGTGTCTTATTTTCGGGGAAACACGGTATGACTCTGACACAGTGCGCTACGCATTTTTTTTTTTTTTGCAATAGTTTTTTTCTGTGTAAACAAAATGAATGAAAAATGCTTTATTCTTTTGTAAGCCGTGTACCGGGGTGGGTTCCCCAGGATACAGCGAAGTCACGAACAAAGGAAGCGACTCCAAATCAATTTAGTAAAAACAAGATTTTACTTAGTGTAGTAACACCCCTTTACCAAAATGAACACTCCCAACTATTTGCATACACTCAGCCAGTAAGCTAAGACCCTGGTGTTGTACAGCGCGGTGCCCTGTAATGTGCGGCTCCAATATACTCCAAGCTTTTACCTATCTGCAGGCTGCAACTAAGCAGCCGCTTGTTACCTTTTTATCACCCTAGTCACAGGAACAATTCAGTGAGTGTGATAGGGGCATCGGCGGTATAACACAAGAGCTTACAAACTTATCAACATACCCCTATTCCCCCCAAACAAAGTACAACCAAGTAAATATAATAGTAGGTCAGCTTGCAAGTCGAAGAAATGTGGCAATTTATAAAATGTCTCTTCTAGACTTCCTTAGAAGCTCCTCTATGAGAGTTACAACTCAATAGAATTCTCTGAGTCCTTACTACCGAATAGGTAGCTAATTCACCAGTAGTGTGACCTGTGAAGATGAGTATGCCTAACTATTCTAACTACAGGCCCTTACTCAGTCCCAAAAATGTAATGTGGTGCGTGCACGATTACTTCTCTTAATGACCCGGGTCTGTTGGGCAGCCTTTGTCTGGAACAGCTGAAAGTGGGGCTCATCCAGAAAACATGCGATCTCACTGACAGGGCCACTTCTCAGTCTGGTCCTTGATAGCAATCTTCAACTTAGGATGCTGTCTGAATACACCCTGAAACAGTCTCTGCTTCAGCACCACCTTGCTATATTTCTGATCCCTTAGGAATCCTCATTCTCTCACTTCAGTCCTTCTTCTTCTTCTAAAAGCTCAAAGCACAATCCTAAGATGGCTGCCACACACACTCTGCTCCTCCTTCTAGTTCCACCTCTGCAGAACAGGGTCTCCACATCACTACTCCAGGGAATTACAGAATTACAGTCCTACCCATTTCTGAGGTAACAGTGGCCTCTTGTGGTCAAACAACCAAATGTCAGTTTAAAACAAAAAATAAACTTATTTACAGAAACAGGTACATTCATAACATGAGGGCTGTTTCCCCATCTTACACTTTGTCCTTATTTCTTTACAATTTTTTTTTATTGTTTTTTTTACTAGAAAAGAAAATATACACAGTGTCAGAATTGCCATCAATCACTATTATATAAGGAGTGCACTAAAATGACTGGACAAAAACAGGCAGGGGGCAGCATTATGGAGAAGGATAAAATGCTCATGCTACTGTCATGCCATCCACCACTGTAAGTACTATCAATAAGAATGTGGGTAGCAACAGCAAAACTACTTATTTTATTGGTGTCACCGCCATTAGCCCCAGGGTTGTTGTAGTTCCTGAGAATAAAGATTACATTTTAAATTACTTGGTTTGCTTATCTCATTTGCAGAAGGGTATTACATCTGTGAGTGATACCGCAAGTATAACTTTGAGTCAGGGTACTGTGTGTTCCTCTACTGTTGTAACATGTAATTTACTGCATGGCCTTTCTGCACTGTCAATATGTCTTTTTCATGTACATGAACACTTCAAATTTGAGTCTTCCTCTTCTTTCTCTTCCTGATGAGTTGGATAAGAAAGTCAGCCTTTTTTGGATGTTTTGGATGTGGAGGTGGAATACATGACTAATGATGGTAGTGGAAAAGGTAGTAGTTGTAAGGGTTTGGGTACTGGTGGTAGTTGTGCTGGTAGAGGCACCAGGTTGGAGGGTGTTCAAGAATCCCATGGCCATGATGAGTAAAAAAAAATAGTGGAGAAGATAATGACATTGCATTGATAATTCTGTTGTGGATAGGACCTGACGACCAGGACAGGTTGCCTTCAGATTTATTAGAATACAAACAAATTCCCACATGGGAGATGACTTCCCGTAGCTGCTGTCACCAACACCAGTTGGAAATGTGTCTGCCAGTGCCACCACCACCCAAGCTTGCCTTGGGTTTGCCCTAGGCTGTTTTTTGTTGTTTTTGGTGGTGGTGGTGCTGCACATCAGCTAGAATCATTACTATCATCACTGCCATAACCCTCTTCCTCTAATGTCAACCTAAACAAGAAAAAACAGAGGCACCGAGCAGTGCATACCGTAACACTGTGATAACCAAGAGATAATTATTTCCCAATTTAAAGGTGTATAGGTGGACTCTCACCTGGAGAGGTTTTGTGTCAGACACAACAACCTTGAACGTATTTCAATCCTTATTTGGCTGTGGGATAGCAGCTGGAGCCCAAATGCCTTTAGGAGGGAGAATGTCAGCAGAAGAACTGAAGTAGTCCAGATCTGACTCCACCAAATAAAGTGGAGCAAAAAGGAAAAGGCACCGCACTCACCTAGGGCTTCAAAGCAAATCACAATCCTTATATTTTCAAATCCAATAAAACAAGAACGACGCGTATAGCGTTTCGGGGTCACACACACAAGTGTAGTTTGGTTTAAAAATGACAGTTAGTCAGACTTCCCCATTTATATAGAGCAAATCTGACTTTTGGTTCACACCTATTAGGGGAGGTATTCAGTTCCATTAACAAACATACTATAATTAGTGAACATAATATTTAGGTATTAAACTACATTTTTAAATATAATAGCATAATAAAAACAATTTCAAGTAAAAATAGCATCATAAAAAAACTTAAAGGTATACATATAAACATTTAACAAACAGTTCATGAAGATGTCTTATACCATGTCTATGGGGGAAAAATGAATCCAGAAGTACTGTGTACCCTGTTTGGATAACATGTACAGCGTCTCTAAAATCAAAATGAGCATGCGCGAGGTGAGAGATTCTGCGCATGCCCGCTAGTGTCCCTGAGTTATCCACCCCATATTAGTAAATAAAGAGTGTAGACTCACTTATAATGTTATAATATTATTTTAACTGTTCCATTTGATAATAACATTTTTTATTTATATACTCTGAGGGTATGTTGTTTATAATCACCTATTATAATTAGAGATGAGCGAATTTCTCAAAAGTTCGATTCGGCAGTTCGATTTGAAGTTTCAAAAAAATTTGCTTTGATCCGAATTACTTTGCGGCGAATATCACGAAAAAACACCTATTTCCTAGCTTCAGAGAGCCTGTATAGTGGTGTAGATCGCTGTGCCTTGCAGTAACACGCATTGGGAGCCTACTGTGGTAGTCAAACAATACTGTGAGTCCAAATGGCACGCACATGACAGGCGTCGCTCTTAGGATCGATGCACACTTCACTTATTTGGACAGTTACAGCCCAAAACTGCCCAACTAACTTAAGTGTGAACCCAGCCTTACAGGTCCATGTTAGTGGCAGGTAGAAAGAACCGTGAAAAGGCCCAACATCCTACTGTAGAGTGAAAGAGCTCACTCCTTTTACACCCTTGTTTGCAGATTCCACATAGATGTCTACAGAGTGGTAAGGCGACATAATGTCGGCAGCAGCATGAAGAGCCCACAGAGTGACCCAATGGCAGCGGCATTAGAAGGACATACATTTACCCAGCAGTGGCAGCGGCATGAGGAGGGCATACAGTGACCCAGTGGCAGCGGCATTAGGAGGACATACAGTGACACAGCAGTGGCAGCGGCATGAGGAGGACATATAGTGACCCAGTGGCAGAGGTGGAGGTAGTAGCAGCCTTAGGAGGGCATACAGTGACCCAGTGGCGCGGCATGAAGAGTACACAGAGTGACCCAATGGGAAGCAGCATGAGGACATAGAGTGACCCAGTTCCTCCCCTGTGTGACTTCGTTCGCCCAGGCAAATGAGGTGTAGAACAGCATGACACCGCTGTTGCCTGCACATGTGGCATGCTGTAGGAGCATACACCTTATTTAAAGGTGTTTATTAGTGTGGAAACCCATAAGAAGGACCATATTCGCCATTTTGTTCCCAGTATAATGTGGCAGGCCATTTATCAATACAGTATTGTCAATAATTCAATAATTCGGAGCTACAAATCTCTGCCTTTATCACGCTTTTGTTATAGGTGTTCATTAGTGGGGAAAGAAATAAGGGGCATATTTGCCATTCTCTTCAAAGTAGAAAATAACACGCCTTTTTGCCCTTTGCAATTACGTTTTTTCATCGAACAGTATGTCAGACAGAGAAGCGAGTGGCCATGCACAGGGGAGGGCCGCAGGCCTAAATGTTTCTGATGCAGGCACAGGTTCCAGCAGAGTAAGGGGGCGTGGCAGCAGTGGTCAGTTACAGAGGCCTGAGCTCCCAGTGTCAAGTAGTGGTCGTATCTTGACCAGCAACCCAACGGTTGTAGACTGGTTGACTCTGTTATCCAATTCATGCCAAGTCACAACAGACACCCCCAGCCAAGACTTGGTGGGTTCATTAGACACAACCCTTAGTTGGCATGGCCCGGAAGCAGGCCCTGTGCCCTCATCCTCAACTTGCCTCTGTCCTTTTCTGTTCCCTCAGCTAGAGAAGTACTGTGGGCTCAGATCCACTGTACAGTGAGGAGGAGGCATTATTATTATTTATTATTATTGTTTATTTATATAGCACCATTAATTCCATGGTGCTTTACATTTGAGGGTTAACATACGGTACACAAGATATACAAAACAGATAATACTAACAGTGACCAACTGTCACAGTGGGATACAGGGCCCTGCCCGCAAGGGCTTACAGTCTATGAGGGAAGAGGGATAGAGACAGAAGGTGGGGGTAGAGGCTGTTCAGGTGGTGGTATGGAGACAGTAGAGTTATTGGGGGTTGTAGGCCTTCCTGAATAGGTGAGTCTTCAGGGCCTTCTTGAAGCTTGTGATTGTGGGGGTCAGTCTTATGTGTCTTGGTAATGAGTTCCAGAGTATGGGGGATGCACGGGAGAAGTCTTGTTGACGGTTGTGTGAAGAGCAGATAAGAGCAGAGTGGAGTAGGAGGTCATTGGAGGAGTAGGAGGTCATTGGAGGATTGGAGGTTACGTGCGGGTAGGTAGCGGGAGATTAGGTCGGAGATATATGGAGGGGACAGGTTGTGGATAGCTTTGTATGTCTGCGTTAGTAATTTGAACACTATTCGCTGGGCAACAGGTAGCCAGTGAAGGGATTGGCTAAGGGGAGAGACTGATGAAGAACGGGTGGAGAGGTGTATTAAGCGAGCGGCGCAATTTAAGGTGGCCTGAAGGGGGGCGAGAGTATTTGCTGGGAGGCCATGGAGAAGGGTGTTATAGTAGTCTAAGTGGAAGATTATGAGGGCATGGACTAGCATCATTGTAGTTTCTGGGGTGAGGAAGGAGCAGATTCGATGGATGTTCTTGAGTTGGAGGCGGCAGGAGGTGTTGAGGGTTTGGATGTGTGGCTTGAAGGATAGGTCAGACTCCAAGGTTATCCCAAGACAGCAGACCCATGGGACAGGGTAAGTGTAGAGGACAGTCAGCAGCTACTGCTCAGCTAAGATCTGGAGGAGACATCCGCCGCTTCCTCCGGTAGGCGGGAAAGTAGTGATGAGGAGAGTGGCATGGGAGCTGGTGTTGAGGAGGACATCAGTGAACTGCAGACTGTAGTGGATGTCGATGTATCTGATCGTAATTGGGAGGGGCCTCATCGTCATCAGGAGAAGAGGGCTGCAGTTTGCGCATGAGGCAGCGGGGGAGTCAGCAGGGTGGCAGCAGTGGGAGGTCTGGAACTAAATGTGCCCGGGGTAGACCACCCGTTTCGCAGCAGCCTACCTACCCGGAAAGCAGTGATGCAGGGTTCACGGAGGCAGTGGTGGTAGCAGTTAGTTAGCGCGGAGTGTTGGGAGTAATTCACCTACTCGGCGGTGTGGCAGTTTTTTGCAAAGCCGCTGGGGGAGGTCTACATGGCCATATGTTCAATCTGTGGGCAGAAGGAGAAGCGTGGCCAGGGTGCCAATGTTGGCACCACAGCCCTGCGTCAAAATATGCAGCTTCACCATAAAGTGGCCTGGGAGAGCTGTGGCTCCAATGTGGTGGTCCAGCCTGCCGCAGCAACCGCTGAAGCACCCAGAGGCACGCACGCCATTTTAGGCAGTCAAGGCTTCACCACCTCAGCCAAAGGAAGCTGTGTGTCCTTACCATCATCTGCTGGTCGTGATGCTCATGCTCCTACTCCTCCTCCTAGTCAGCCATTGCATCAGCAATCCATCATAGAAGCGATTTTGAAGAGACAACAGTATGCATGCACTCATCCAACAGTGCAGAAGCTGAACGTGCTCCTGTCCAAGTTACTGGTGCTGCAGTCACTCCCTTTCCAAGTGGTGGACTCTGCACCTTTCAGAGAACTCATGACTTGTGCCGAGCCGAGGTGGAGAGTCCCAAACTGTCATTTCTTTGCCAAAAAGGCAGTACCAGCCCTGCACAAATATGTAGAAGAGAAGGTGGGCCAGTCCTTGAGCCTGTTGGTGTCTGCCAAAGTGCACGGCAGCACCAATATGTGGAGCTGTAACTACGGTCAAGGACAATATATGTCATTTACGGCCCACTGAGTTAATGTGGTGCCTGCCCAGACACACCAGCAACTTGGACAGGTGATGCAGCTTCAGCCTCCATGTTCTCACACCGTTGGTCCTGCAACAATGTCCGCCTCATCCTCCACTGTCTCCTCAGCCTCCACTGCAGGGACAGTTCACAGTGCTCCTCCAGCATAACACATGTGCAGGGCACACTGTTCTACACCTCGTTTGCCTGGGCGAACGGAGTAACACAGGGGAGGAACTGCTCTGTGATTCCTCAAGAAATCGAATCCTGGCTTTCTCCACGACACCTCAAAATCGGAACCATGGTGACCGACAACGGGAAGAACATGGTGTCAATGCTTTGTCAAGGAGGGCTAAGCCATGCACCCTGCATGGCGCATGTGTTCAATCTGGTTGTCAAGCGTTTCCTTAAGTGTTCCACCCATCTGCAAGATGGGTGGAACACTTAAGGAAAATGACAAGGAAACTTTGCATGCATGCCTCTCATACACCTCCAAGCACACCCTCCTTGAGCTGCAGCGGCAGAACGGCCTCCCACAACATAGGCTGATATGTGATGTTTCCACCCGTTGGAATTCCACCCTCCATATGTTAGATCGACTATATGAACAGAGAAAAGCCATAAATGATTTCTTTATGATCCAAGCGGACAGAGGTACTCCCCGGTGTACAGTTGTGCTAAAAAGTTTACATACCCCGGCAGAGTTTTTTGGCCTTTTTTCAGAGAATATGAATGATAACACAAAAACTTTTTCTCCACTCATGGTTAGTGGTTGGTTGAAGCCATTTATTGTCAAACTTCTGTGTTTTCTCTTTTTAAATCATAATGACAACCAAAAACATCAAAATGCCCCTGTTCAAAAGTTCACATACCCCAGTTCTTAATACCGTGTATTGCCTCCTCTAACATCAATGACAGCTTGAAGTCTTTTGTGGTAGTTGTGGCTGAGGCTCTTTATTTTCTCAGATGGTAAAACTGCCCATTCTTCTTGGCGAAAAGTCTCCAGTTCCTGTAAATTCCTGGGCTTTCTAGCATGTGCTGCGCGCTTGCGAGCCAGAGTGGCTCAATAATATTGAGGTGAGGAGACTGAGATGGCCACTCCAGAACCTTCACTTTCTTCTGCTGTAGCCAATGACAGGTCGACTTGGCCTTCTGTTTTGGATCGTTGTCATGTTGGAACGTCCAAGTACGTCCCATGTGCAACTTCCTGGCTGATGAGTGCAAATTTGCCTCCAGTATTTGCTGATAACTTGCTGCATTCATCTTTCCTTTAACTTTTACCAAGTTTCCTCTGACTTTAACACAACTGTAACTTTAACGTTAGCCCATGGCAACTCATGCGCGACACCTGCCGTTTGATAGTTCCCTTTGGAGGAGGCCACTTTGTAGTCAGTCGCCAGGACTACAGGATGAACAACGTCATTCCACTGATTCACATCCTGGAAAAGATGTTTTTCAATCTGGCTGGTCAGGGGACTGGAGATGTGGCATCTACATCTCAAGGTCTCATGAGCCCTGTGGGGGCTGAACTGGAGGAGGAGGAAATTGGAGCACAAACAACGTGTAGCCAAATGGGTGGAGAGGAGGAGCAGGAGCAACCAGAACAGCCAGAGGGAGATGAGGATGTTGAGGCAGATGACCCAGACACACCGTGGCAGTATGCAGTGGAGATGGATGCAGGGAGTCCCTCGGAGTCACTTGCGCAAATGGCCTGAAGCATGCTGACTTCCTTGCGCAGTGACAGCCAAATTTTCACCCTTCAGCAGATGGATGACTACTGGCTCCCCACCATGTTAGACCCTTGCTACCGGGGAAAAACGGGGGCCTTTTTTACACCCACTGAGAGGGAGGACAAACTGAACTACTATAGAGATATCCTATGTAGTAAGTTGGCTGCTGCCTATCTGCGCCATCGTCCATCCTCTCGCCGGTCCGATCGGGCCCCGAGCGCTCACCTTGCACTGCCATGGCAGCTGTGGGAGGGGGTGGGGGTGGCTGGAGCAGTATCGGCTCCATCAGCAGTGGCCTGAGCCTAGAGTCGCTGATGAGCAGCTTTCTTCACCCGCATAGTGAAGAAACTGCTCATCAGCATCTAGACACAGAGAAGAACCTGAACCAGCAGGTGGTACATACTTAGAGTGCAACCTGCCACCCGTCATCGAAGATCCGCTGGACTACTGGGCAGCCATACTGAATTTGTGGCCGCAACTGGCCGAGTTTGCCCTGGAAAAACTGTCCTACCCGGCCAGTAGTGTGGCATCAGAGCGGGTGTTTAGTGTGGCATGGGCCATAGCTACCCCAAGGAGAACTCGCCTGTCCACCCAAAATTTGGAGAGACTGACCTTTGTGAAGATGAATCAGGTGTGGATCAGCCAGGATTTCCACCCACCAATGCCTGATGCATCAGATTAAATGATCCATGCTGCCTCACCACGCTCTGCCACTGGTTCATTATATAGCCTTCTAAGGCTGTTGCTACCTACACATTATAGAGACATGCTATTTAGTAAGTTGGCCACTGCCTATCTGCTCCATCGTCCATCCTCTCGCATGTCTGACAGGGGGGCCCTGAGAGCTCAACTTGCACTGGCATGGCAGCTGTGGGAGAGGGTGGGGGTGGCAGGAGCAGTATCGTCTCCATCAGCACAATGGTAACAAAATGGCGAATATGGTCCTCCTTATGGGTTTAGACACTAATAAACACCTTTAAATAAGTGATAACCGCTAAGAATTATTAAATTAGTATTGACAGTTCTGTTTTTAAAAATGTTCTGCAACTTTATAGTGGTAACAAAATGACGAATATGGTCATTATGTCTTTCCCCACGTTAAAGGCTTTTTTTTACAGATATGTGCAGATATTATTGGATGATAATTCAGTTTTCTTTTTACATAATAGTACTGACTAATGTTATGCTTTGGAAGAACAGTGACTAAGTCCCTTATAATAAGAGCCTTTAAAAAGGCGTTTTTTACAAATACATGCAGATATTAGTGTATAATAATTCACAGTTTTTTTGCTGTACTGCACTGCAAAAGGCTTGTTGTGTTCCACCTTGATGACACAGATATGAGTAATGAGCAGCAGTATAACGGCAGTGAGTGCTGCAATGTGAATTATGCTGCAAATTCTTGCTATACTGTAAATGAGCCTGCAACCACCCCAAATTCTTCTCTCAATTCCTCCCTATGTTTTCCCTACAGTTCTAAGGCTCAGCCTCTTTCCCTGAACTTCTATATGTTTTCTAAGTCTTTCCCTAGCTCCTGCTGACGTCTGTCCCTACAGTAAGGCCTGCAACTTTATACTGGTAACAAAATGGCGAATATGGTCATTATATCTATGGACGAGTACTGTCAGGGAGGGCATTCCTCACAGCCCAGCTACACTGTCAGGAACGCCCTTCTGACGGTGAACCGTGAAACTACGACCCCCGATATCTCCAGCCCCTGGGCACATACCGGGAAAGCCGGAAGTGCGCTCAATTCAGCACGTTGTCGGCTTCCTAGCGCTATGTAAAACAGCATATACATGAGGTCCTCTTTAATGGAGTATCGATTATTCCATAGTCCTATAAGCTAATTCAGACACTAATCAGAATGCTAAAGATTCCTAGAGCGTTTTTTTTTTTAGCACAAAGTGCTCTTTTATAGAGAATGCCTAACACGAATACCCAGTAGGTATCTCCGAACATAGCCGACTCAAGCCGAGCAATGCTCGTGCTGGCGCATGTGCATTAGAACGAGCACTCCATGCTTTGGCATCTCCGAATGTAGCTGACTTCAGCTCGTGCTAACGCATACGCATTTTTCCCATCTTGACAAAACGAAAGACACGGTTAAACAAGAACCATTTCATCTTATCCTGGGACACTAATACTTTTATATAAGATGTCTCCAGCTGTAAATAGCTAGTTGGCAAGTATAAAATTTGAGTCTACACTCTATATTTACTAATATGGGTGGATAACTCAGGGACACTAGTGGGCATGCGTAGAATCTCTCACCTCGCGTATGTTCGTTTTGATTTTAGAGATGCTGCACGTTATCCAAACAGGGCACACAGTACTTCTGGATTATTTTTCCCCCCATAGACATGGTATAAGACATCTTCATAAATGGTTTGTTAAATGTTTATATGTATACTATAGAAAGGCAGAAGGTAAAATAGTGGATGGCAGATACCTTCCACTAAGGTGGCTGGTCTCTGTGAGATAACTGGCTGGAGTCTGGGTCTGGGTGTTGGAAGTTGTTGCAGACCCGAGCCTATACTCCAGTCCGGGTCTTGCTGGGTGCGGTGGTCTCTTGTGGGTGAAGCTGAAACACACACTGCCCTGTGTGGAGGATAGATGCCTAACATATCCTGTTGCATTGGTGAGCTCTGTTGACCTGTTTTGTACCTGAGAATAAGGACGGTTTATGTTTTCCTGATTTGTTCATTTATGCTGAAGCAAGATGTTTTTGAGTTGGACTGTATGAACTGTTGGCAATAAAACTGCACGTGTGAACTGCTACCCTGCCTCCATGCTCCTGTCTTACATGGTAACAAGCCACTCTGAAGGTCCCGTGTTTACAATACCTATAAGTTTATATAATATATATAATATATATATAAATATATAAATATATAATTCTATTTTTGCTTGAAAGTGTTTTTATTATGCTATTATATTTAGAAATGTAGTTTAATACCTAAATATTATGTTCACTAATTATAGTATGTTTGGTAATGGAACTGAATACCTCCCCTAATGGGTGTGAACCAAAAGTCAGATTTGCTCTATAAAAGTGGGAAAATCTGACTGTCATTTTCAAACCAAGCTACACTTGATAAAGGGGTGTATGACCCCGAAACGCTATACGCGTCGTTCTTGTTTTATTGGATTTGAGAATAAAAGTATTGTGATTTGCTTTTAACCACTGGGTGAGCGCAGTGCCTTTTCCTTTTTGCTCCACTTTATTTGGTGGAGTTGGATCTGGTCTACTTCAGTTCTTCTGCTGACATTCTCCCTTCTGAAGGCATTTGGGCTCCAGCTGCTATCCCACAGCCAAATAAGAATTTAAATACGTTCAAGGTTGTTGAGTCTGACACACAACCTCTCCAGCTGAGAATACACCTATACACCTTTAAATTGTGAAAAAATTATCTCTTGGTTATCACACTGTTACGGTATGCACTGCTCGGTGCCGCTGTTTTTTCTTTTTTAGGTTGACATTAGAGGAAGAGGGTTATGTCAGTGGTGATAGTAATGATTCTAGCTGATGCGCAGCACCACCAACAACAACAACAACAAAAAACAGCCTAGAGCAAACCCAAGGCAAGCTTGAGTGGTGGTTGCGCTGGCAGACACATTTCCAACTGGTGTTGGTGACAGCAGCTACGGGAAGTCATCTCCCATGTGGGAATTTGTTTGTACTCTAATAAATCTGAAGGCAGATTTGCAAGAAGAAAATTTAGTCATGGCTGTGCAGGAACAAAAGTAGGAAATACATACATTGGCTTGCAAAAGTATTCATACTCCTTTTTCACAATTTGTCACCTTACAACCACATACTTAAATGTGTTTTATTGAGATTTTAAGTACGAAGGTGCTCTGGTCAGATGAGACCAAAGTTGAACTTTTTGGCCTAAATGCAAAGCGCTATGTGTGGTGGAAAAGAAACACTGCTCATCACCCTGAACACACCATCCCCACTGTGAAACATGGTGGTGGCAGCATCATGCTGTGGAGATGCTAAAGACTGGGAAGGAGATTTACCTTCCAGCAAGACAATGACCCTAAACGTACAGACAGAGCTACAGTGGAATGGTTTAGATCAAAGAATATTCATGTGTTATAATAATCCAGTCAAAGTGCAGACCTAAATCCCATTGAGCATCTGTGGCAAGACATGAAAATTGCTGTTCACAGACGCTCTCCATCCAATCTGGCTGAACTTGAGCTATTTTGCAAAGAAGAATGGGCAAAAATCTCAGTTTCTGGATGTGCAAAGCTGGTAGAGACATACCCCAAAAGACTTGCAGCTGTAATTGCAGCGAAAGGTGGCTCTACAAAACTATTGATATAGGGGGGCTGAATACTTTTGCACGTCACTCTTTTCAGATTTTTATTTGATTAAAATTTTGAAAACCATGTATCATTTTCATTCCACTTCACAATTATCTGCTACTTTGTGTTGGTCTATCACTTAAAATCTCAATAAATAACATTTAAGTTTGTGGTTGTAAGGTGACAGAATATGAAAAAGTTAAAGGGCTATGAATACTTTTGCAAGGCACTGTATCTTCATAGTCACATTAAAAGCAGATCACCAGCTGATATGGGAAAATAGAACTGGCAGCAGCACTGGAAGGGAAAGTGAGCAAAACCACCCTAGTCTTTTTTTTTCCCTATGATCTTCCTTGTAGACAGGCCACATTCGCACCTTGCACATGGTTGTCTTTATTATCATAATCACCATGTGCTACTCCTCCTCCTCCTCAATTCCAACATCAGGTATCCCTAAGTGAATGTGTGTCCATGAAACAGCAATATGCACCCAGTCATCCTGTGGTTCTCAACTTAATTCGCAGCTTGCCAAATTGATGTGGTACAGCATCTGCCATACCATGTATTGGATTCTGTTGCATTTCACCAACTGATGGCAAGCACTCAGCCTCAAGGAAGGATACCCAACCACTATTAATTCTCTAATAAAGCTATCTCTGTTTATATCACCATTTATTGGAGAATGTGAGTCTCTCCTTGGATATGTTAGTATGGAGAAAAGTACATGCAACAGTCAATACGTGGAACAGTAATTATGGGCAGCAACAATACATGGCTTTCAAGGTTCACTAGGTCAGTGTTTTGAGGGGCAGTGACCACAGTCCATAAATACAACAAGGGAGGTTCAGTGTATTGACTCCACTGCTGCATTGATGGGGGCTCAATTCAAACATTAGGCAGGGTCCACCTGCTTCCTCTGGTTGTTCATGCTGGAATGTCTGTTTGAGCAGAAGAAGTGAATGATTACTGCATGCAGAAGACCACAAGGACAATGTGTTATTTTGAAATCCACCATTGGAGGCTCATGAGGGAAGTGTTGCCTTCTGAAGTCCTTTGAGGAGGCCAGCATATTTGTCGTAGGGACAACTGCAGCATCTTTAATTTAATTCCTTTGTAAAATATCTTTCAGGAAACACTTATACAACAAGTGATGGAAGAAGACCAATTACCACCTCTTAGTAACAGTCACTGTGTCAGGATGGTGAAACAGGAATGAAAGAGGATGAACAACTGGGTCTGGGTTGTTGTGAGACAACTTAGATGCCACCATCATTATTGATGGTGGTATACCAAGGGGTTGAACACCCATGAAGAGCGTTTTCACACCAGTCAGCTATTGGAACAGGATGCGTTGTAGCTAAAATCCTCTCCAGCTGAAGTAATAGTACGTCATAAGGCAGGAGCCAGTTAAAGGGGGTATTTTGGTTGTCATGTTGCAGATGATTGTGATGGAAACTTGGGTATAGCATAGAGGTGGTTTTTACCTTTTATCTCAATAGTATGTTGAATGAGAGTGGACAGAGTGGTGTAAAGGGGGGGGGGGGGGCTATGGTGGGTTTTCTCCATCTCCCCTACCCTTTTTTTGTCAATGTTGTCCTAGACCTTGACATAGAGTTTGGGATGTGTTGCTGAAGAGTGATTCTTCTCCGTGTCTGTGTATATGCAGTAGATAGTTGTGCTATATTATTAACCCCTTAACGGCACAGCCTAAAAGTGCCCTATGGACAGGGCCTCATTATATTGGCATCATCTTTTAATTGTCCTTTAATTTATTTTGGACATTATAAAGCTTACAATTGTAATAGCAATTTTCCAGACTTACAAGAAAACTTCACAAACTAATTTCTTAGAGGCCACTTCAATTCTGAAGGGAATTATAAAGGCTTATATATTAGAAACCCCCATAAAACACCCAATTTTCAAAACTGCACCCCTCAAATAATTCAAAACAGCATTTGGGAAGTTTCTTAACTCGTTAAGCATTTCACGGTAATTAAAACAATATCGAGGTGAAATTTAGACATATAATTTTTTTTTCAATAATACATTCATTTAGCCCTAAAATTAACACATTCACAAAGGGTTAAAGGAGAAAATGCATCTCACGGTTTGTTATGCAATTTCTCCCGAGCACAGAAATACCACATACGTGGGTGTAAACTGATGTTTGGGTGAACAGCAGCGCATGGAAAGGAAGGAGCGACACTTGGCATTTGAAAAGAAGATTTTGCTGGAATAGTTTTCAGGTGCCATGTTGCATTTGCAGAGCCCCTATAGTACCAATACAATGGAAACCCCCAAAAGTGACCCCCATTTTGGAAACTACACCCCTCATAGAACATATCAAGGGGTATAGTGAGCATTTTGACCCTACAGCTGTTTCACAGATTCTATAAGCATTGGGATATAAAAATTAATTACTTTTTTTTTTTCCAATAAACCATACATTTAGCACCATAGTTTTAATTTTTACAAGGGGTTAAAGAATAAAAAACACACCGCAGTTTGTTACACAATTTCTCCTGAACACAGAAATGCCCCATATGTGGTCGTAAACTGCTGTATGGGTACATGATGGAGCTCAGAATGGAAAGAGCGATATTTGGCTTTTGGAGGGCGGATTTTGCTGGAATAATTTTCAGGTGCCAAGTCACATTTGCCCCTAAAGTACTAGTACAATGGAAACCCCTCAAAAGTGGCCTCATTTTATAAACTACACCGCTCAAGGAATTTCTCATGGGGTATTATCATTTTGAGCCTGAGTGCTTCCCGAAAATTAATATACAAAGTTAAAATTGACATTTAAAAAAAAAAAAAAAAATGCGATTTCAGTCCCCAATTCGTTGCGCCCACTTTGTGTCATCAGAGACATGCACTCCTAAAACTATTAGGTGGACTACCCCAGGTACAAAAAAAGTTATATATGTGTGTGTGTAAGCTGCTGCTTGGGCACACAACAGGGCTCAGAAGGGAAGGAGCACTGTGCTTCTCAGCTTTTGGAGTATAGATTTAGAGGGACTTTCTGGAGGCCATGTTGTTTTTGCAGAGCCCCAGAGGTGCCAGTAAATTGGCATACCCCAAGAAGTGACCCCATTTCGTAGGGGCGATTTTTAGAGTCTCTGCAAACCTGACATGGTGTACAAAAACCAACAATCTAAATCTATGCTCCAAAAACCACATAGTGCTCCTTTACATCTGCCCCCTGCTATGTGCCCAAATGGCAATTTATGCCCACATGTATGACACTGTTGTACTTAATGCCATATGTGGGTATAAACTGCCTTTAGGGCACAGCTGGGCACAGAAGGGAATGAGCACTATTTTGGTTTTTAGGGCACAGCTGGGCACAGGTTTTTGGACACTATGTCACTTTTGCAGAGTCCAAGAATTGCCAGTAAAGTCCGCAGACATGAATTGCCAGCCCAAGAATTGCCAGTGGAATCCGCAGACATGTAGCCCCAATTTGGAAACTACACCACTGAAGGCATTTATCAAATAGCATAGCAAGTATTTTTAACCCCCCTTGAGTGTTGGATGAATTTAATTTCCAGAAATGAATGCGCAGCTGATAATGAAAAGTGAAAATTGCAATTTTTTCCAGAGATATGCCATTTCGGTGCCTGATATGTTGCGCCCAGTTTGTGTCAGCAAAGACACACACTTCAAAAACTTAAGGGGGTTTCCCAGGCACACAGCTTTTGGAGCATTTATCTCTGATACAAGCTGGACACAACATATTGTGCACTGAAATGACGTATTCCTAGAAAAATTGCCATTTTCACCTTTCACTATCAGCTGTGTATCCATTTCTGGAAAATAAATTAATGCAACACTTGGGGGTTAAACATGCTCATTGTACCCCTGGATAAATTCATTCAGGGGTGTAGTTTCCAAAATGGGGTCACATATTAGGGGATTCCACTTTACTGGCACTTCAGAGCTCTGTAAAAATGGCATGACGTCCAAAAACCAAACTGTCTAAATCTGTGCCCCAAAAACCAAAATAGTGCTCCTTCCCTTCTGTGCCTGGTTGTGTGCCCAAACCACAGTTTATACCCACATATGACATTAAGTACATTATCCTGGGTACAACAGTATCATACATGTGGGCATAAACTGCAGTTTGGGCACACAGGAGGTCACAGATGTGAAGGAGCTTTTGGAGTGTAGAATCAGATGTTTGGTATCTCAATGCCATGTCATGTTTACAGAGCCTCTAAGGTACCAGAAAAGCGTAATAAAGTAGCGAGCGACCCCATTTTGAAATGTGCACCCCAACAAGAATTTATCAGAAAAAAACTTTACAGAACAAAAACACATTTGGGGACATAAATTTTTTTTTTATTTTTATTTTTCGAGTTGATTGAGGGATTATTTTTTGCAGGACAACCTGTTCTTTTTATTGGTTCTGTTTTGGGTTACAAATGACTTTTTGATCATTTTTTATAGCTTTTTTTTGTAAGGAGAGATAGCAAAAAATCATTATTTCCAGTGTTTATTTTCTGTTTTTTTATTTCCCAATGTTCACCTATGCAGAACCATAGGCTGACTTCAACCCATCTTGGAAGGATCAACCAGGTATTGGGGGCTCCTACCAGCCCAGGGTCACTGGCCAGACACCGTGCTGCAGAAAATAGATAATGGCACCCCCCAATCTCACCACAGGGGATGCTGATGGGGTATCATTTATATACCCCTTGGATGCCGCTGTCTTGTTTCATCTGCGGAGCTGGGCTCTGACCAGGGGTTAATGGAGCAGGTTTTAGCTGTAAGTTACAGGTAACACCTGCTCCCGATGCCGCCTGCTCAGATAGTGAGTGTGCGACCTGCCGGTGACATACTTGCTGTATATGCATACAATAGTATCAGGCACCCAGGACATAGCACATTATAAGGGGTTAAACACCTAGGAGTGGTTGTTTGATTACCATTATTTATCATTTAAAGAACTTTTACCATCTCCACCAATTCAAAATCTTAGCATCCGATCTCTTCACTGATTCTAGCACAGTTGGAATTTTTACTTGGCTCCTCGGTGTCGTCACGCGATCAGTGCTGTTAGTTTTGCTATCTGAAGAACTATTTCAGCTCTGTATTGTCAAAAGGGCAGTGTTAGGCAGGGGGGCATGATTTAGATCTTCAATCAGAGGCAGTCAGTGTCAGTGCTCAGAATCACACCCCTTGCTTGCTCCTGCCTGACACTGCCCTTCTGACAGTACAGAGTATAAATAGCATGTCAGATGCCAAAACTATGAGCATTCATTGCTTGGGAAAAGAGGTGAGCTAAAGAGAAAATTCTAGCTGTGACAAAGTCAGTGAAGCAGCACATGTCAGGAACTGAGCTCACAGGGTCTTGAATCCTTGACTTCCCTGCCATGTTCTGCAGCCTTGACCATTATACCATTGAAGAAGCCTGTTTGTTCTTTTCCTTGCTTAGCCTGGTTTTTTCTATTGGAATGATTAGCTTATGGATCTCACCTGCTCTGAGACCAATCACAGTATAGCAATCCCTATATAAACCCACAGTTTACTCCATCCTGTGCCTGATTATTCTGGCTGTTTGCCCTGATCATCCCCACTACTCTACTGCTCTTGTGTACCGACTCCTGCATATGTTTGACTACAATTGATTCCTGCATATATCTGACCACGGTTGCTTCTTGTTCCTGAGGTAATACTCCTGCTATTTAATTCCTTATCTACTACTGTTTAAGTACTGTGCCAATGCCTCATCAATTGGACTCCAGATCAGATAACTAGCATTGTTACAACATGTTAATTGATGTAAGGAGCTGGACTTGTTGGATGTGGTGAAAGGCCCTCCCCACGTAGTGGGCCGCAGCAAAAAAGCGCTTTTCACAGAATTTTTATAGGTTTGTAGACCGGGTGTTTTCGGACACAGTGATGCCTAATGTGTGTGTTTCACAGTACTAAAGTACTTTTATATGTGTTCCATGGAAAGAGGGGTGAATTTAATTTTTTTATATTTATTTTTATTGCATTTATTAGACCCCCCCTAGTGGTCTTGAACCCTAAGGGGCCTGATCACTAAAGCAATGCATTACAATGCTAATGCATTGCAAAATATTGGCACTTCTACTACAGGCTGCATAGCTAATCCTGCAATAGAAGGTAATGCCAGACAAGCCTGGGAGCCTTCAATAGGCTCCCGACTGTGATGGTAATGGGACCCTGGCTCCGAAGCGCGTCCCGGGTTCCAGCCATACCCCACAAAATGGTGCCTTGGTCAGCTTTGACCGAGGTGCCAGGGGCCTTAATGCCCACGATCAGTATGGGCACTGACCGCAGGCATTAGCGCCAGGTCTCTGCTGTATAATACAGCAGAGACCCGGCAGCTATGGTGGCCGCTCAGCTCCTGAGTGGCTGCCATATTTAAATACCTGACATCTACCATACTATTATGACGGATGTCGGGAAGGGGTTAAAGGAGTCTGTAGGTATCTGTGCAGTGTTAAGACATCCTCAGATATCAGTCAAACATCAGATTAATTGAAGTTCACAACTCAGACACCTGACTTCTGACACTGACTTCAGCAATAGTTTGCTATAGTTAGGCTTGAGACATAAGGGCCTAATCCCCTTGGGTTATCTGCCACAAATTTGCCAGTGGCTAACAGACTACAGGTGCAGCATAGTCAATGGGATTTAATCAGGTCCCATTCACACTGTGCAATCTGTTGGCTGGTAGAGAATCTCAGATGATTTCTGACTTTCATAAGAAATCAGAAATGAAGCACAATATATCTTCTACTGATTTATATCTGCTTGCTAGGATTACTGACATCTTAATGACCTCACTAGGAGTAAAAGATACATTGTATATGTGCTGCTGGCTGAGAAGCTCACATGAGTTCTAACTTCATTCTGTAACAGATATTACCACATGAATTGTGTGTGTGTGTATTTATATAAATATACACACACACACACACCTCAATAAATTTGAATATTTTTGAAACATTCATTCATTTCAGTGATTCAATTCAATTCATAATCAGTGTCTTCCATGATTGTGTGTCCTACTGAACCAGACTGAGGGACCATTTAAAGGCTTAGGAAACCTTGGCAGGTGACACACTGAATTTACAATACTGAACTTTACAATATTCTAATTCTCTTAGATTTTGGTTTTCATTACCTGTAATCCATAATCAACATTTACAGAAATAAAACGCTTGAAATAGAACACTAACAAATCTAGAAAATATATGAGGTCACTTTTTTTTTTATTTAATTACCGAAAGAAACAAATGTTTCAAAGATATTCTAATTTATTGAGATGCGTGTTTGAAAGCACATCCACATCCAGAAACCTGCAAGGAGTGGCTCCCTGTTCTTCAACTACAAGAAGTACTTTTCCATTGTGTTGATGGCCATTGCTGATGCCCAGTATCGTTTATTGGCTGTGGGCATTGGGGCATACGCCGCACCAATGACTCCACAATCTTCAAGGACTCTGACATGAGACGGAGAATCTATTCTGGAAATTTTGGATTGCACTAAAGCCATTTCCTGGAACTGATGGACCTCCTAGGCTGTTTGTGGTTGTTGGTAAGGCCTTCCAGATGTGTGGAAACCTTATGAAATCGTACTCCAGCCGTGGACTCAACTTCCAGAAATGAATCTACAACTACAGACTGTCAAGAGTCTGGAGACTTGTGGAGTGTGTGCGTTTGGGATCCTCACTTCAAAATGGAGAATTTTTACCACTGCTATCCAGCTGAAGCCAGAATCTGTGGATGACATTGTGAAAGCCTGTGTGGTCCTCCATAACTACCTGCTGACAAAGGAACCGTTGCCAGCTGACACCCAGGAACTGGAGTCTGGGTTACATGGTCTCGACTCATCTGGACCACGATCCATAATAGCTGTCAGCCGCATGAAGGACAATCTTGCAGCATTTTTCTTTCCAACGCAGGTTGCATAGACTGGCAGAATGGAGTTCAATTTTATTCCTTGGACTTTTTTTTTTTTGGACAGTCAAATGTGCTGAAAAATCTCAATGATTAAAGTCCTGAGCACTGAAAATGAGACTTTATTCCTCAGAATGCTGACTGCTCCATTTTCAATGCTTGCAACTGCCACACTATCTTAAAGAAACTATAATAGTCACCTTTGCCTCTGCTTGTGTTTTTGTTTAATGGTTTCTTTAAAGATGGAGTCAGGGATCCTCAGTGGTCAAAGTGTACGCCAACACTTTAACCAACTAAGGAGGCCTTCCTTAACAGTATCTTAAAGAAACTAACTCTGCCTTTATTGTTTGTTTGTTAAAAATTGAATTTGTTTTTTTTTTAAATTTACCTTTTTTATTGTATGCACATTTTTTGTTTTTTTTTTGTGCATAATCATCTTTCACATCAATAGTTTTTAAAATAAATTTCGTCCAGTATCCCTAGAGTTCTTATCCTTTCTGAGCATGTTCAGAAAAAAGACACAAAATGATGATGGCCATCCGTTACTGTCTGTTATCCATATACTTTAATGTTAAAAAATTACAGACGCTTGACGTCCATCACGAAACCTTTTTTTTAACAGACACAAAAGTCTTGCATGTAGGATTTTTTTTGTCCATGAAAAAAATGGACATGTGACAGAATAGATATATAACGATCACTAACAGACACAAGATAAAAATCCCATTGAAATAAATGGAAACTTTAACGGATTTCTGATGGTTCAGCTAGTGTCCGTTGCTAAAATCTTGTAACGGACAATAGTAATGGACACTAATGATGGTCACCAATGGTAGTGTGAATGCCCCCTCAGGTGTCCAAAGCATACCTCCCAACTTTCAAAGCACAGCTGCAAAATTAGCCTTACCTACTTCTTCTTAGACTCCGCACATTCCCATCCATTTCTTTGTGCCCCCCCCCACAGTTTAATGACCTCCCCTTCAGCTACCCCCACAGTCTAATGTCCCCTCCAGCTTCTCCCAGTTTAATGTTCCTCTTCATCTGCCCCCACACTTTAAAGTCCCCACAGTTTATTGTCCCCTTCATCTGCTCCAACAGTTTAATGTCCCCCCCCCCCTCATGTGCCCCCACAGTTTAATATCTTCCTTCTGGTAACAAACAAACATAAAAACCACTGATACTCACCTCTCCTCGCTCCCCTGCTGCTCTCTCAGCAGTCTCTTCTCCAGGAGTCTTCAGGGAGCTGCAGGCGTGATGTGAGTGACGTCATCACACCACACCTACAGCTCCCGGGGCCAGAGCACACAGGGCAGAATGGTGAGGCTGCTTCACCACTGTATTCAACTCATCTGCATTCTCTGAACGCAGATGAGTTGAAGCCGGGACATACCTCCCACCGACCAGGACAGGACCCGGAATGCGGGGCTGTCCCACTGACTCCAGGATGGTTGGGAGGTATGGTCAAAAGGTAAGTGTCAGAGTTGTGAACTTTCATTAATCTGATATCTGAGGATGTCTTAATATGGACACTGTATATCTGTCTGCCTACAGCATACATATGTTTTAGTATGTTGACAGCTCTGTTGCAGCAGCCAGCTAACTACTGTGGCTTAGCAATGAAGTCAGCAAAGGTTGCCACAACATGATGGCACATCTTCCTGCCACAACTGTGGCAATGGCTGTACATGACTCCCAGGCCTCCACACCTGATTTTCTGCTACAGGTATACTGTACCCCCATGAATCCTCAGCCTCCTCCATCCACAGGTCTGTCCCCAGACTTGGCGATTCTGAAATTGCAAATGGCTGCCATGCCAACCAAACTTGACATGGAGCACTATATTTCGCTGGCTTGGGGTCATCTTCAAAACGCTTGCTAAGAGACTATATTACCCACTCCAAAGACTCTGGCCTGGAAACCGCTGTTCAAACATTGCAACAGCAATCAGCTTCAGCTAGCTCAATTCTTCAACACATCCATTTGCTTTGACATTGCTAATGAATCTGAAAACCGCAGCTGGAGGAACAACATCCCGGTGTGGGATATCCAGTAGCCTGAAGAGGGCCTGCACCAATGGGACTTTTAAATTGATGAAGTAAAGTTTCACCTCTTAAAAAACCTCTCCAGGACCACTCTGGCTAAGCGCAGAGCCCTTTTGACCCATATTGGCTGCTATGAGAGAGAAAGGCTTACCCTACTGGTGGGGATAGTCCAACCAGTTGCAAGTCCACTGAGATTCCTATATAAATACCTTGAGGTCCTCTGCAGACCTTCTGGACTTCTCTGTAGCCTTGTATTTACCCTCACTCTCCATCCTGGATTAGACATTTACTACAACTCTGCCACAGAGATGGAACCACAAACGCATGGGAAACAACCATACTGCAGATCCTGGACATGATGGCCTCCCACTCCCTTGAGTCAGACCAGTGACCAGATCATCACCTTCTGAGATCTCCCCAGCCACTTTACCAGGTAACTATTCCCCTGCTCCTTTCTGATTTCACAAGAGAGGCCTAGGCCATTCTCGGGGACCCTACCTAAAGTTGCCAGCCCCTCCCCCAACCTCTTAGCCCATTGCCCATATAGTGATTACCATTATCTTTGAACTGCTAAGTTTTTCCAGATTATTGCCCTCACGTTCGCCACTCCTGAACCCCCTTCAGTGGCGACACTTGATCCCAATATTACGGTCCGATGCCTGAGAGAGGCTCATATAGGCTTCTTGTTTTTGACTCCCTCCCTGCGTGTTCCAGCTCCTCATATTGCTCAACTGTTTCCACTTCCATTCATTCTGGGTAAGACAACTGCCATCTTGGGCCATGGTAGAGATCGCTCTGTACCCCATAAACCTCCTGTCCTGGGCCCTCTAGGCCCCATCCTCCTCAGAGAGATGTTCCCTGCAAGGCTCGCAGGTGCCCCTTGTCCAAAAAATAAAAATGTGACATGCACCTCGTACGAGCCTGTGAGTGACATTGGGACTATTATTTGGTCAAACCATGCCCCTGTATATATCTCACTCACCCTGCGGGAGGGGAACTGGAGGTTGAACCCGGACCTGCTTCGGGACGTACGGCGCAACAGGCCATCATTAATTTCCTGGCTCATCACGCAGTGGACTCTACTCCCCTACCTCTTCAATGGGAAGCTTTAAAAAGTGTTATTAGAGGTACCCTCATACAACAGGGCTCCATATTGAAAAAAGAAAACGCTTACTTAATAGAAACTAGAACAGAACTACATACCCTTTCTGGACCTAAAACACAAGAGGTATCAGGAACATAACTAATGATTTTTCTATGAATACTCCAATAAACCTGGTAGGGCCCTGGTCTCTTTTCTGCACCTGAAACTCCCCAAAACCTATGTCCCATCCTTTACAACATGCGACAGAGGGGTTCCTCCATGACCCCATAATGTTATTAAAACACCCTTTATAACCTACAGGTGCATCTCAATAAATTAGAATATTTTTGAAACGTTCATTCATTTCAGTGATTCAGTAATTCAATTCATAATCAATCTTCCATGATAAATGTTTCAAAGATATTCTAATTTATTGAGATGCACCTGTATATAGTTCCCTGTCAGAGATGGAGTCAGAAGACCCAACAGATGGACACATACAGTACGTTTAGGACACTGCCCTACCTACTTTCTCGGAAGAGGACTCCTCTGCTTTAGAGGACAATCTCACTGAGCAGGAGTTGGGTGAGGCGATCAAATTGACCCCTGGGGAAAAAAAGTCCAGGAATGGTCTTACTGCCTAGTTTTTGAAGTATTTTGCGGACCGACTGCTCCCCTTTATGACCAAGGTCTTTAACTCAATATTGCCAACCAATCCTTTTGCCCCCCAGTCCTTAATGGCTACTGTAGTGGTGATACCCAATCCAGGCAAGGATGTGAGGTATTGCGCAAACTATAGGCTAATCTCCTTTATGAATACGGAAATGAAGCTGTTCACTAAAACTATAGCCAATTGACTTGCCCTCCCTTCTTTCCAATATGATACACATGGATCAAGTGGGATTCATTCTCTGTAGAGAAGCGAAAGATGACACCATTAAAACCCTGTCTCTCTTGGCACTCACCAGTAGGTTAAAATTTGCAGTGTGCATGGTCTTGGTTGAACCCAAAAATGCGTTTGACCGAGTCCATTGGACATTTCGTAGGAATACTTTGAAGAAGGTGGGAGTAGGCCCTTCCCTACTGGGCGAAATCCTATCATTGCCCATAGCCAACAGAACTAAGAAGGGATGTCCCATTTCATTGCTTCTCTATGTTACAGCTATGGAACGATTAGTGGTCGCCATACATTGCTGTCCACACATCAGTCATCCAAGTTATCTGTTAGCACTAGAAACTCGCCCTATATGGACGAGTTGCATTCCCTTGTTTAAGGGATTTGAAAGGTATGGGAGGGTAAGCAATTTTAACCCCTTCCCACACCATGATGTAATAGTACGTCATGGAAAGGGCTAACTTCCCGCACCATGATGTACTATTTCATCATGATGTCAGCTGTAAGAAACAGCTGACACCCGTGTGTAACTCCTGTTGGTGGAGCTGAACCTAAATCATGATTGCAACATCTAAGTGGTTGCCCTAGCAAACCAGTACCTGTACGCCCCCTGCGCGGTCTGGGGGGGGGGGGGGAGTGTCATGATCATTATTCTGCAGCCCAGGGCCTGTTCTATGGCCCAAGTTGGCAATAGTCTTCTTTGGCCTCGATTAGCCAGGCCTGTCAGCCTGTACATATGAATGGGCTACGGCTAAGGATTTTTATTCTGCAAAATTAAGAAGTAACACACAAAAAAATATCAATTAGGTAATTTTACCAACCCATAGAATAAAGGTAACATATTATTTATGTTGGATGGCGAAGGGCAAAATATTTTAAATGTTAAAAAGCAATACAACTATTGATGTTGTTTTTCAATCCCCAACAAAAAGAGTTAATACAATTGTCAAGTTAAAGACACCCCAATATGGTTTCATTAGAAAATGCATATCGGGGGCGTGGCCTGAACGCTGATGGAGACGGTCGCATAATCGCGAGCTCCCGTCTCCCCTGCCTTACCGCTCACCGAGCCCGCTACAGTCGCTCTATATGGGGAAGAAGCTCCCCGTGAGAGAGCCTCCAGTGGTCCCAGCAGCCGGCGGGGGTCCTTCCACCATGGACCCGTTCCTCCAGCGGCATCCCAGGGCCTCAGCGCAGGTCCCAACAGCACTCCTGCTCTCCTCCGCGCAGTCCCCTGTCGACTGATTCCTCCGCTGCTCCTCCTGACCTGTCTCCCTGCTCCCCGGACCGACGCTCCCTCCAGGATAGGCCTCAGGCGGCCGCCATCTTGGGGACTCCTCCTCACGTGGCCCAGGCACCATCTTCAGATGCATCCTGTAGGTGGGATACCAACTTGCAGGTACTGTCTGCTGCAGCCCTCCCCCCCACCTTCACAGCCCAGCAGAACATTACCATGTCCCAGAGTGGCCAGGACCACCAAACTGGACTTTCCTCCCCCCTGGGGGCCCCCCCTGGCCCTGCGCCCCTGCTTACCACGCCGTCTGTACACCTCCCTCTGGGTGCCCAAGGGGTGGCGGGGCCGGTGGCAGTGGAGGGCCCAGGAGGCACGCTGTCATCGGATCCCACGACAGTCCCCCACCCCCCTTCCTCAATCTGTCCAAGAGCCTCCCTTACAGTGGCAGTCTATACTACAGCAATTGCCTACCAGGCAGGACTTTCAGCAAGACTTCAGACTTCTCATTGATGAGGTTAAACACACCTTTAAGCAAGAACTTTCCGTGGTGCGCGCTGACCTGCGCCAATTAGCTGTCAGAGTGGATACACTGGAGTCCTCCCAGGATGAGACCCGCAACTATGTCTCCCAAATGCATGATGTGGTCTCTACCCAGTCCGAGATTCTTAAAGCAACCACTCGCCACCTAGAGGACCTGGACAACCGCGGTAGGAGGCACAACATCAGAGTTCGCGGTCTACCGGAGGCCACGTGGGAGGAGGATTTAAAGGCTACTCTGCAGGCCATCTTTAACATGCTTTTGGGTAAGCCACCTGAACACCGCATCAAATTGGACAGAGCACATAGGGCCCTCCGTCCCAAAGGCACTACCGCTGCACCAAGGGACGTTATTTGCTGTGTGCAGGACTTTGAACTCAAAGAAGCTATTATGGCCCAGGCCCGCTGTAACACAGATTTTGACTTTGACGGTGCCAAAGTCCAGCTTTACCCTGACCTGTCCTGGATCACCTTGCAAAAGCGGCGTTTGCTCTGACCTCTCCTTTCAACCCTAAGGGAACACCAGCTTCAGTAACGGTGGGGCTTCCCTTTTGCTCTCATTGTCAGGAGAAATGGTCGCACTATCACTTTGAAATCTCACGCCGACCTGAAGGATTTCTGTGCTGCCCTGGATATTCCCCTCCCTACGCTTGAAGATTGGGACTCTGCTACCCTCTCCCCCCCCCCTCCGGCCCCGGTCTGGACTACTGTCCAGACGAGAAGATGACGCCTGCCGTATCCGGACTCAGCATCTGGCACTGGGTCATCCCGTCTGTCATGGCGGGTTCCCCCCCCCTTTGATTTAACCTGGCCCTTTGATGACTTTCGTTTTTGCTTCCATACAGGATTGATGCTGCGTTAGTTAATGCTGGTTCCAGCACATTTCTTAAGTGTGGTTGGTTCTTCCTCTCAGTTATCTTATTGGCTCGATTTATTAGTATTGCTAATGTTTATTTTATATGTGTGGCAGGGGAGGCCGACGGGAGTCTCTCCTGGCTTGGTTGACTGGCTCTTTGCTGCTAGCTGGCCCCTCAGCCTTGCCTCCCACCCCTTAGGGGTACGTTACGGTGGTTTTTAACTACTTACACGGCACTTTGTTATAGGCGGATCTACATTGGTCTTAAACGCTTGTATACCCTCCTAGTCCCTACTGGGAGATCTTTTTCCCGGTAATGGTGTTTTATTGTAATTTACTTTCCTTGTTTTGCTTTCTGTCTTGTCTTTCCCCCCTCCCCTCTCGTTCTTTTCTGTGTACTCCAGGTGTGGTCCTCACTCATCCTGACGAGATGTCGGCAAGCCTCCTGGACGAGACTCTGCTCCCCCGGGGACTCCGCACCCTCATTGACTCCTTGTGGTAGGCCTCGTCCCCCTTGCGCCCCTCCCTTTATCCTCAGATATGGCTAAAATTGTATCCCTTAATGTTAAAGGCCTTAACTCCAATGTGAAGCGTAGGTTAGCCCTGACGGAACTGCGTGCCCTTAAGGCTGATATAGCATTTCTCCAGGAGACCCATTTTGACAGCACCTGTAACTTTAACTTTGCCTTGCGTTTTTTCCCAACAATTTAATCGGCCACCCACTCTAAAAAGCGATCGGGGACTGCCATTCTTATCTCCTCATCATGCCCCCTGGAGTTCACTACCTCCGTCCTTGATCCTTTGGGGCGGTTTGTGATTCTCCACGGTAGGCTTGAGGGCCAGCCAATCACCCTCTGTAACCTCTATGCCCCTAATTCCTCCCAACCTGATTTTCTTACTAAGGTCCTTAATAAATTGGAAGCTTTACCCCCTGCTGCCCTTATTGTCGGAGGGGACTTTAACATGTCTTTCTCGGACTCTATGGATTACCATTCCCTGTCAGGTACTTCCCGTCGCCTCTCCCGGCGTAGACTTTCAGCTCACTTCCGTCGCGTAATCCGTCGGTATTCTCTCTATGACCTCTGGAGGATTAACTATCCGACTGACCGGTCTTACACGTTCTATTCGGCCCCTCATCAGACCCATTCCAGAATAGATTATTTTTTTGGGAATGCTCCGGCTCTGCGCCTTCTTCGGGATGCCTCGATCGGCTCCATCACCTGGTCTGACCATGCCCCAATCTCTTTAGTATTGCGTGCCGGTTCGGTCCGCACCAGAATATGCCATTGGCGACTTAACGAGAGTTTCCTTCAGAGGGCGCAGACTCGTGAGGAGCTCCGTACTCACCTAAAAACGTTTTTTTGAACTTAATTTGGGATCTGTATATTCCGTGGCGACGTTGTGGGAGGCCCATAAAGCTGTGATGAGGGGACATTGTATTGCCCTGGGCACCCGGCTAAAACGGGACGCTAATGCGCGGCTTGAGGAGCTTCGGCTCCGTCTACAAAATGCAGAGACTCGCATGGCGTCTAGCCCGTCGCGGACCCTCCTTAAAACCTTGATAGATCTTCGGGCCCAGATTAGGGAGACCCTTCTTCAAAAGACCACCAAGTTACTGCTTTACACCAGACAGCGGTACTATGATAGGGCCAACAAACCCCATAAGCTTTTGGCTAGTCAACTACGAGAACGAACGGAAAGGTGGTCGGCTTATGCGCTGCGGCGATCTGACGGGGCCGTTGTGTACGACCCTAGTGAGATTGCGCGTCTATTTCATGCCTTTTACTCAGACCTATACTCCCTCCCATCGGACTTACCCCCTGATCCTGCGACGCGCTCAGCATTATTGCAGGACTTCCTGTCTTCCTGTAATTTGCCTGTCCTTTCCCCGGAAGACCTTGCTCTTCTTAATAAACCTGTTACGACGGACGAGGTCTCCCAAATTCTCCAAGAACTCCCTAATGGGAAATCACCTGGCCCTGACGGCCTCACCTACCTATATTACAAGGTATTTGGGGCGGAACTGATCCCGCATCTTGTTTCCCTATTTACGGCCTTTTTGTCGGGCGAACCAATCCCTGATTCTATTTCACACTCTTTTCTAACCCTCATCCCGAAACCTGATAAGGACCACCTAGATTGCAGGAATTACAGGCCCATATCACTTCTGAATACGGATCTCAAGCTGTTTACCAAGATTCTGGCGTCCAGACTTAACATGTGCCTCCCCTCCCTGATCCATAAAGATCAGGTGGACTTTGTACCTTGCCGCCAGGGAGGTGATAATACCAGGAGAACCATCGATCTTATAGATGTGGCATCTCGCTCTGGTTCCGAACTCTTGGTACTTTATTTGAGACCCTTGCCACGTTTGGCTTTGCGGGTCCCTTCTTGACAGCAATCAAGGGTCTTTACTCCTCCCTGTCAGCAACTGTCAAGCTTCCTCACGCCTCGTCTCCCCCGTTTCGTCTGCACAATGGCACTAGACAGGGTTGCCCTCTATCTCCTCTCCTTTTTGTACTCTGTATTGAGCCACTGGCGGCGGCCATCCGTCTGAGCCCCAATGTTGCGGAGGTTCGTGTACGCAATTTAGAATTCAAACTTTCCCTGTTCGCGGATGATATCCTCCTGACGCTTACTAACCCCCATGTATCCCTTCCCAACCTCCATGGCCTCCTTTCCCGCTTTGGTCGTCTGTCTGGTTATAAGGTCAATACTTCAAAGACAGAGGCCCTACCTATTCGAATTCCCCCGACTAGCTTGGCTGGCCTTCAGGCCGCCTTTCGGTATAGATGGCAGTCCTCCTCGCTAAAATACTTGGGCATATATTTAACTGGATCCTTTTCCCAATTATACCAGGCAAATTTCCCCTCCCTTTTTAGACACATTTGGGCCCTCCTTACTAAGTGGTTGGTACTGCCTCTGTCTCTCTTTGGCCGGATCAACGCAGTGAAGATGTCTATCCTGCCTAAGCTGCTTTATTATTTTGAGACCCTCCCAGTCCCGGTGCCCCTTAGGGACCTCCGGGCGTTGCAGGGCTCAATCCTCCGATTTGTTTGGGCTGGAGGGAGACACAGGCTTTCTAGGCAGTTTATGATGACCCCTAGGGAAAGAGGTGGCCTTTCTCTCCCCAATTTAGTTTTATACTACTGGGCGGCCTACCTATGCAGGGTCCCGGATTGATCCACCCTCCAGGCTTACTCTAAGTGGATGGAGATCGAGAAGCTGTGGCTTGCTCCGCAACATCCTAATTCCCTGCTTTGGACTAGTCCTCATTCCCCCCCCCCCCCCCGGGAGTGCTTTGTTAGGCCCTATGGCACTCACGAGAGATATTTGGCGCACATGTGTATCCCGTTTCCCCCTCTCCTCCTCATGTTCCTCCATGACCGCCTTCCTTCTTCACCCTAATTACCCGCCTGGACTCACTGGGCCGGTAGCGGGTCCTTGGCTGAGAGCAGGCCTTTTTCGGTACGCTGACATCATTGATTATAGGACCCGGGCTCTTTTGCCATTTGCTGATCTTCAGTCCGGGTTTGGCCTGCCCCAGTCTAGTGAGTTCACGTATATACAGGTCTCCCATCTGGCCTCCTCTATTTTTCAAGGCCCCACAGCACCCATCCCTACGCTTTTTGAGAAACTCTGTAAAACGGGTGTTGGGACAACAGGGCTTATTTCTGATATATACCGCCTTCTTTCGAATCCCACCCCAGATGTTTTGCCCCAACATACTTATATGTCACGGTGGGAGGCCTATTTGGGGACACCCATCTCGAGTAACGATTGGTCCCTCATATGGAGTAGAGCACCCAGGACTTCTAGATGTGTTACACAAAAAGAAAATATTTTTAAGATGTTGATGCATTGGTATCATACCCCAGCTGCACTTCACTCTTTTGACAAGAATGTCCCGGACTGCTGCTGGCGGTGTGGCACCCGCCCCGCACATATTTTCCATCTCTTTTGGAACTGCCCCCTGCTCCAGCCTTATTGGCACCAGGTTCGGGGTCTCCTGGAAGGGGTCCTGGGTGTTAGCCTTCCCCTGTCCCCTAGGACTTACCTTCTCAACCTCCCCCCCCCTGATATTTTGCGCAGGCCCGCTCTCCAGCTCCTGTTACTCCTCCTTACCTCCGCTAGATGTCTGATTGCTAAACACTGGCGGCAACCAGCTCCCCCGGACCCTGGAGGAGTTATACGCTAGGATAAAAGATGCACGCTCCCTGGAGTACCTGACGGCCCTTCTTAATAATGAGGAGGAGAGGTTCTGCTTGATTTGGAAACCGTGGGATGAGTTCTGGGCGGCCCGGCTTCTCTGATCTGGCTGCTGTGTGGCCCCTTACTTCCTGGATGTCCTTCTGTCACCCTTCTGTCCTCCTGTCTTGTCTACCCATGTTTGTTGTCGGATTCCTTGGCCTTTATGGGGCCATTTCTGGCCAGTTTGTTTAAAGCCTGGTAATTTATTGAGAATGCTGAGTAATCCCCGTCTGTCCTATGTTTGTTATCTTCAGTTATCTTATTTTTCTTGTATATTGTTGTTTTCTCTGTATGACAAAAACCTTTTAAAATAAACAGTTGAAAAAAAAAAAAAAAGAAAATGCATATCATGTTGCAAAAAACAAGCCCTTACATGGTTACATCATAAGAAAAATAAAAAAAAATGATAGCTTGTACAATACAAAAATAAAAAAACCCAGAGAAATACGTAATTTCAGTGTGCAATATGTTGTGCCCAGCTTGTGTCAGAGACAAATGCTCCAAAAGCTGTTGTGCCCGAGATAACTGCTTAAGAGTTTTTAGAATAGTTGTCTCTGCTGACATAAGCTGGGCGCAACATATTAGGCCCTGCAATGGCATATCTCTGGAAAAATTGCAATTAACTGCGCATTCATTTCTGAAAACTAAAATAACGCAGCACTCAAGGGATATAAACTGTTGTTTGGGCACACGGCAGGGCATAGATGTGAGGGAGCACTATGTAGCTTTTGGAGCACAGATTTAGAATGTTTGGTTTTTGGCTGCCATATCACATTTGCAGAGACCCTAAAATGGCCCCTACAAAATGGGGTCACTTCTTGAGGAATTCCAATTTACTTGCACGTCATGGGTGACATACACAATTGTTGTCAATCTCTATGATATAAGCAGTGTGCAGTAAAATTAAACAGGAGAAAGGCTAAAAGGAGGGTAGAAGGAAACACAAGTACAGAACAATAAAAATATGGGTAGCAGCAGAAACACTAGTTGTTTTGGTGGTGCTGCCAGTAGTCATAGGATTGCTGTACGTCCTGAGAATGAAGATGAGGTTTTTGAGTACTCTTCTAAAGTTTTAATACATAATTTACCATAGGGCCTTTCTGGACTTTCAACTGTGTCCTTCATCTTCACTGACACATCCCTACTAGTAATGTTCGCCTGTTTCTGCAAGTCACAGTCTTCCTCCTCTTTTTGATGCACTAACAGTCAACATTTTTTCACAAGTAAAGGAGGCAGAGGTGGAAGATGTGACTGTTGGTAGTGGAGGTAGTAGTGGCAGGGGCTGTGGTAGTGGTAGTCATGCTGGATAGGGGAACTAGAGGTACAAATTATGAGGGTGTGCATAATTAGGGGAATGTCTCAGGGTGGGGGTGGTGGCACAGGTTGTGGCAGTGGCAGACACATTTCCAGCTATGCTGTTATTGGCAACAGCAACTACACGCTGTCATATTCCATGCAGGAATTTTTTGTACATTGCCATGGATTTGTCATTTGACATTGTGCAAGATCTACAACCATAAAACTAGCCATGGCCATGAAGGAACAAATGTAGGAAAAGACCTGCTTATTTGGCAAAATAAACTTGGCAGTAGCAATGGCAGGGGAAGTAAGCAAGAACGTCCTACTCCTCTTTATGATTTTCCTTGTAGGAAGGCCACATCCACATCTTTTCATTTCATGGGATTGCAACTGATCCCACCCCCGGTTGGGGGGGGTGACTGGGACAGACATCTACTGCAGTCTGAGTGTAAATGGATGCACAAGTTTAGGTCGCTGTCCTCAGGGGCATTAAATACTACTTATCTTTTGCATTCTTATAACCTCCTGTGTTCTTATGGTCTCCACTGCTTGTAATTTGATATCCACCTCTATGTCATCCTGGTATCTTTTCCTGCTCTCTTTTTTTTGGGTCTCACTTGTTGATAAATGGGTTATAGGAGTAATATGCATATTTATTTTGAACACTTAAACTCAGTGTGAGATGAAGATTGTGTTATGTAATTTTCTCCAGTCACTCTTTGTAGGGTTCCGGTCTAAACACATAGACCCCTGGATAATCTGTTACATGGTTTGCCCTAAAAAGGTGTTAGCCATCCATCACCATACAGCCTTAACAGAGACCCTCTTTATGTTAATGCCTATTGAGTCTTGAGTCATTTATGTTCCTGACTTTACTATAGATGACTCGTGAATTGCTTAGGGGGCACTGATAAAAAATTTTCAATTAGCCCCGTGTGATCTAGTAAGTAAAAATAAAAAAAAAAAAATTCTAGCACCAGAGGAAAGGATGTATATTAACCCCTTCACGCATTCTCACGTACATGTACGTGGGAGAATGTGGTTAGTTACCGCATCCCCACGTACAGGTACGTGACGGTCATTGAGCGGGCTCAGAAGCAGAGCCCGTGCGATCACCGCGGGAGCCCGGCTGTATTTGACAGCCAGGCTCCCGCTGAAACAGCGGGGACCAGTGATAACACCGATCCCCGCTGTTTAACCCTTAAGATGCCGCGGTCAATAGCGACCGCGGCATTTTAAGTGTTTGCTAGCGGCACTGACTGCCGTGGACGGCATCGGGAGAGGGTGTCAGCTGTAACTGACAGCTAACACCCTGCTCCTTAACCTCCGATCAGCGCTGAGCGCCGATCGGGGTTTTTAACCCCTTGGCTGCCGCGGTCAAACATGACCGCGGCATCCAATGGGTTCCGCCATGTTGCCGCGCCCGGCACCCCCCCGCGGCGAGATCGGGGGTGCCAATATCTATAATATGCAGCCCGGGGTCTGGCCAGTGACCCCAGGCTGCCTGAAGCCCCCACTACCTGGTTGATCCTGCCGGGATCTCTGGAAATCAGCCTATGTCTACATAGGCTGAATTCCTGTATAGACTGCAATACACGTGTATTGCAGTCTATAGTGCTGAATCAGTGACTCAGGTGTCCTAGTGGGACATATAAAAAAAAAGATAATATTTATTAACTTATTTGGGTGGTATGACTATCTGTTTGAAAAGCAGAACATTTCACATTTTGAAAATTACGATTTTTTTTTCCAAATTTCCATCAAATTTCCTATTTTTTTTATAAATAAAAACAAAAATATTGATCAATGTTTACCACTAACATGAAGTACAATGTCTCACGAACAAACAGTCTCAAAAACACTTGTGCAAGTTAAAGGGTCTTAAAGTTATTGCCATATAAAGTGATAAAGTGACATATGTCAGTTTTGAAAAATGAGGCCTGGTCTTTAACGCACTTTTGGGCTCAAACCTGAAGGGGTTAAATGTAACTTTTACTTAAAAAAAAAATGGATACCATAAAATAATGTCACATACAAAACGGATAAAAAGTTGCTTACACGTTTCAAGACTATCACCTCTTACTCTATTTTCTATCTGGTTCAGAGGGAATAACCGTGCATGGGAGGAATACACACTGACATTTTCTATCAAGTGAGTGGGCTGTATTTTTTGCATTTTTTTTGTTTATACATTCTTGTGATCTAGTGCATATATTGGATATTCTCCTGTTTATTCCTTCAGATCATCACGATTTGAACAGCTTTTCTAGCGTGAGATAAATCGTGATCATAAATGACAGTATATGACAGTTTGTGTGTTTACATACTTACTAGTGGTGCTATTCCGATTGAAGATGCCTGCGATTGAAGACGCGCTTTTGTCTCCCTGATGACTGTGACAGTATACCCGCCCCATGGACTGCCACATGACCAGTGGGATAGACTGAGGGGTATCATTAACATTCAGCTCCACCCTTTTACTTCCTTGCTGGGCGTCACACATGGTTACTCCACCTTGTGGGCGGGATCTGTTCCTTTATATAGATGGTAGAAACGGGATTTTGATGCCACTGCCTCTTTCCTCTCAGACAGGTTATTCTGTCTCTACCCCTGATGATGTAACACCGTTTAGGGTTCTAATGAAACACAATGTTTTTTTTATTTAGGGGTAGCTAAGACTCTCTTGAGGTGTCAGTTCAGGATGGGTGTTGGAAATTAACGAGAGGTGTCGGGTTAACGGTCTTTTAAGGGTGCACTCCGGCTGGAATAAATACTAATTACCCTCTTTGATAGCATCCCGGGGTTTGACACGTAACATCAGCTGGCTGCGTGTTTTACTATCGTGGCGGGTGAATATGCACATAATTATACCCTGGTGGAATTTTCCATCATCCGGCATATGGTTAAAAGGAGGCTCGAGTTTGGTTCCTTCCCTACAATAGTTCACGGGAGCAAAACAAGTTGAATCTGAACTACCCAATATTTTTTCTGTTTGCCCTTTAATTAGAGCCTGGGTAACGATTCAGACCTCGAGAGCTATCCACTTGACTTTTAAAGAGTATCCCTCGACTGTATCTTCCCTTCTATTGTTGGTGAGGTTGATTGCATTTAAATAGTCAATTACAACTCCAAACCCCAATGAATAAAGTCAATATTGTCTGATAATATTAAACATAATGAATTGAGTGTATTCACAAATATGTGACAATATCTGTATATCTGACCTGACACAAATACGTTGATAGAGTCTATTTCCCTCACATCACTGGGTCTCAGTTTACTTGTCTCATCTCCCTTCATGTTTTTACTTTTTAAACTATAATGAATAAAAGTGAAGATTTAGATATATTTTTTGCTTTGATATATATGCAAGACCCTATGCTATAATTATACTCCAGTTAAATTTGATAGTGGTAATGACACAGGAATGACCTCCCTGTTGTGTGATACACTTGATTCTTAGAAATTTTCACATCCACATGTAGCAGATGGTCGTCAATATCATATCATCATCACAAACAGTTTCTCAAACTCTTCCTCCTATTTCACGGCAACATCCGTCATCCATAAATTAATGTGTGTCCAGGAGAAGGAAGAAGACTCTTATCTGGATGCAGAGCGGGCTGTTAATATGTCAGCCAGGGGAGGAGGCTGACTCTTATTTCTTTCAAGATAACAATGATGATGACGACAACCACGCTGGTCAAAAAGACCAACCACGGCAGGCCCCTGGTTCTGTGCACACACTTGCAAGCATGGCAGGCTAATTTCTTTGCTGCTTACACAGTGACAAGTATATTATTAGCATCAAGAAGAGGGATGAATACTGCATCGCCGTGCTTTTAGCTCCTCAAAATAAAGCCAAAATAGGAGAATTCTTCCCTGCCTCCCAAAGGAGGCAAAATTGGCATAAGGATAGGATGTATACCTAGCTTACCACAGCTCTTGGGGAGACCACTGCAAGTGCCATTCGCATGTGTGCCCAGGCAGGGGCGCACCTCTAGTGAGGCGAAGTGAGGCGGCCGCCTCAAGCGGCACAATCCGTCACTGTCTGGGGGGCGGCATTTTTTACATTCTATTTACCGTAAACCAGCCCAGGACAGGCCGCTTAAAAAAAAAAAAAAAGCTGCGCGTTACCTGTCCTGGGCTGGTTTACGAGATCTCCACATCTCAGCGCAGGCAGCGATACAATGACGTCATCACGCCTCCTACGCTGAGACGCGGACACGGGTGAAGAAGATGAGGCGGCTCTATCGAGGGATTGCAGGTAGATGAGGATAACTTTATTTTTTTATATATAAATAGGCCATTACCTACTGGAGTAACCCTGGCGGGTAATGGCCTATTTACTTATCGATCCCCGCGCCTGCTGTGTCCTCCTCTGCTTCCCCTTCTGCTATTGGACGCAGAAGGGGGAAGCAGAAGCGGCTGTGAGCAGCCGGGGCATCTGTAAGTGAGGCCAAATACTACTATTATTATACTCCGGGGTCTTTTCAGACCCCGGAGTATAATAATCGGAGACCCAGGGCAGGTGATAAACATAAAAAACAATGTTACTCACCTCTCCAGCGATCCGACGTTACTCCCAGCAGGCTTCGGCCTTCTTTGGTGATGTCCCAGGCGTCACGTGAGCCAGACAGACGTCATTATGTGGCGACGCCGCTGTGGGCCATAATATCGTGTAATACTGTATTTAAAAAAAAAAACAAAAACAAAACACATCTACTCACCTGTCCCTTGTGCTCCGATGTCTCCCACTGCAGTCTGGTTCTGCTGCTCTGGTGTTTTCTTCTGGCAGAAGTCCCCACCGCACATGATGGCTGAGGTCGCTGACACGGGACATCATAGTGCTGTGGGGAAGAAAACACCAGAGCAGCAGGACTGAAATGCGCTGGAAGACACCGGAGCAGCTTCCCCAGCCTCATATTAAAAAAGTGGTTATCCTGAACAACCCCTTTAAGGTGGCACTTGGGCTTTATTAAAGGGTCTTTCTAGCTCATTCTTATTGATGTTCTATCCTTAGGACAGATAATTATCAATTACAGATCAGTGGACCCCACCTCTGATCAGTTGTATGGGGGTTATGGCGCCTGTTAATATCATACGCTGTCTGTTCATAGTGACCGTGTGATGTAATTACAGTCTTGTCACATAGACGTGTATAGGCCGAGGCTGTAGTTACATTACATGGCCGCTATGAGATGAATGACACTATGTAAACAGAGAAGCGGTCACGGCGCTTGCACAGATAACACGGTTCATTCAAACAGCTGATTAGTGGGGGTCCTGGGTTTTTGAGCTCCACTGATTAGTTTATTAATGACCTGGAAAACCTTTTAATTAGTTAACACCTGGGGCATTATTAATAAGGGGCACTATTTATACAGGGTACACACGGACATTATTAATATAAAGATGCACTTGGGAGTATTATTCATTATGAAGGGTTATATCATATATTTTATAATTGGGGTAGCAGCAGGATGGGTGTGTAGGTGAGGACAGTGTAGGTCGGATGCCTGGAAAAGTGAGGAGCCAATGATATCTGTGCTGCAAACTTTACAGAGACAAGTCACAGCTGGAAGAAGTGGTCATGGAGGTTCAAAGGGATGAGAAGGGAAATGTGAAGGATTAGTCAGAGACGTCACCTGTAAATCACAAAATGTTACTGCACTGTATTCACCTAAATTATAGAGGATAAATACCTGATTAATGGGGTCTGTCTGCTGAGACCCCCACTGAGCCTGAGAATTATTTTTTTTTCCCCCCCACTGGGTTGGAATACAGCCTGGCCGCAGCCTGGATAAATATAAGTGTGTCACTTGGTGGATGGACGAACCCGCGTGGCTCTCATTCAACTTTGATGGGAGTGCCGAAGATACCTGAAGTACAGTACTCAGCTATCTGCGGCCCTCCTATTATAGAGAATGGGGGCCACGTGGGCTCGTCCATCCACCAAGCAGATGTGTGACTTTATTTTCATTGTTAATGCAGTGTTGTTGATTTCTGATACTGAAGTAATTCAGTAAGAAGAATTCTTAAAAACTGTTTCATAAGTTTGTGTATGTTTATTGTACGACAATAACAGCGTGTGACGCTAACAGCATGTAAACTCAATTTTATTTTTTTGGTGGGGGCGTCTTTCGATAGTCCGCCTCAGGCAACAAAGAGGCTAGGTTCACCACTGTGCCCAGGTGGCCTCTGCCCGCTCTCCGTCCACCTTACTCAGTCAGCTCTCTACCTCCTCTGCCATTGTCGCAGCTACAAGTAGCAGGAGGGAAAAGCATCAGCCCAGTTTGCCATGGGAGTTTTATCTTGTCCAGCCTCAAGCATAAAGGCTGAGAGGGATTTTCAGTACTGCCGGTGGCATTATAACACCTAGGCAGACTAAATCACTAGGATGAAAAAAAAATTTAGTCAAAATTATTCAGGCATGGATCTGTGAGGATTTTCACATACCTTTGTCTGATGCCAACAGATAGATCTGCCGCTATCTCCCTGTATCATGTTCCATTTAATGTATTGACAATGCTGCCTGCTCCTCCTAAACAGCTGGACATCATCTCTAGCGGATTTGTCTATCAAATTGTACTGCCACTCATGTTACCACAGCTAACAACACTGTTACCCCTCAGCCAGACATGTTCTGAGGCCTGGTCCATCACACTGTACTATACCACACTGTTGGTGTCACAGTGTTAGCATTAAAAAAAAAAAAATGATATTGAAAAAGGTCCCCACATCAGAAATCTCGCACCATTGCATCTTTCAAAGTCAACGCCATTTTTATTTCACATGAAGGGATTGTTTTTTCCTTTTTTTTTTTTTTTTTGAAAAGCCACTTCTTCATCAATGCAAACAGCGCAAGTTTTTCTCCAAAATAACAAGCCTGTATTTTTATATAAAACCATAGATTTTTTTGTAATAAAACTGCCATGTATGCCAAGCACCTTTCCCCAAAAAAATGTGTAAAAGCAAGTGGCAGTACGGTGTATGGTTAAATTCGGAGTTTGCATCATCTGCTTACCATCTATTTTCCCAAGACAGATCTTTGGCCTGAACAATCCAAACCCAAAACTAAATGAATCTTCAGAGGTTCGCCCATCTCTATTAATCACCAGTTATGTTATTCTGCTGTTACTTAAGGCTCCATGTAGCAGGCTGCAGTAAAAAAAAAAGCGCAGCGGGATAAACTGGAGGCAACACATCGCGGTTTTTCCCTCAGCACTTTTCACAGAAAGTCCGCAGAGGATTCCTCTGCAGATTTTCTGCTTCCATTATACCTATAGGGAAACCGCCAGCATTCCCATAGGTATGATTGACATGCTGTTACAGATACCACATACATATAGTTTATTTTTCCATTTGTTACATACAGTGGGTATGGAAAGTATTCAGGCCCCTTTAAATTTTTCACTCTTTGTTTCATTGCAGCCATTTGCTAAAAGCAAAAAAAGTTCATTTTATTTCTCATTAATGTACACTCAGCACCCGATCTTGACACAAAAAAAAACAGAAATGTAGATATTTTTGCAAATTTGTTAAAAAAGAAAAACTGAAATATCACATGTTCATAAGTATTCAGACCCTTTGCTGTGACACTCATATTTAACTCACATGCTGTCCATTTCCTTCTGATCCTCCTTGAGATGGTTCTACTCCTTCATTGGAGTCCGCTGTTTTTAATTAAACTGATTGGACTTGATTAGGAAAGGCACACACCTGTCTATATAAGACCTCACAGCTCACAGTGCATGTCAGAGCAAATGAGAATCATGAGGTCAAAGGAACTACCCAAGGAGCTCAGAGACTGAATTGTGGCAAGGCACAGATCTGGCAAGGTTACAATAGAATTTCTGCAGCACTCAAGGTTCCTAAGAGCACAGTGGCATAACCCTTAAATGAAAGAAGTTTGGGACGATCAGAACTCTTCCTAGACCTGGCCGTCCAGCCAAACAGAGCAATCGTGGGAGAAGAACCTTGGTGAGAGAGGTAAAGAAGAAATTATAGATCACCGTGGCTGAGCTCCAGAGATGCAGTAGGGAGATGGGAGAAAGTTCTACAAAGTCAACTATCACTGCAGCCCTCCACCAGTCAGGGCTTTATGGCAGAGTGGCCCGAAGGAAGCCTCTCCTCAGTGCAAGACATATAAAAGCCCGCATAGAGTTTGCCAAAAAACACATGAAGGACTCCCAGACTATGAGAAATAAGATTCTCTGGTCTGATGAGACGAAGATTGAACTTTTTGGTGTTAATTCTAAGCGGTATGTGTGGAGAAAACCAGGCACTGCTCATCACCTGCCCAATACAATCCCAACAGTGAAACATAGTGGTGGCAGCATCATGCTATGGGGGTGTTTTTCAGCTGCAGGGACAGGACGACTGGTTGCAACTTGAAAGAAAGATGAATGCGGCCTCTTCCAGAGTGCTCTGCACCTCAGACTGGGCCGAAGGTTCACCTTCCAACAAGACAATGACCCTAAGCACACAGCTAAAATAACAAAGGAGTGGCTTCGGAACAACTCTGTGACCATTCTTGATTGGCCCAGCCAGAGCCCTGACCTCAATCCAATTGAGCATCTCCGGAGAGACATGAAAATGGCTGTCCACCAACATTCACTATCCAACCTGAAGGAACTGGAGAGGATCTGCAAGGAAGAATGGCAGAGGATCCCCAAATCCAGATGTGAAAAACTTGTTGCATCATTCCCAAGAAGACTCATGGCTGTACTAGCTCAAAAGGTGCTTCTACACAATACTGAGCAAAGGGTCTGAATACTTATGTCCATGTGATATTTCAGTTTTTCTTTTTTAATAAAATTTGCAAAAATATCTACATTTCAGTTTGTTTGTTTTTTGTCAAGATGGGGCGCTGAGTGTACATTAATGAGAAATAATTTGCTTTTAGCAAATGGCTGCAATGAAACAAAGAGTGAAAAGTTTAAAAGGGGTCTGAATACTTTCCATACCCACTGTAATCAAACATTTTACATAAAAAAATAAATAAAGCCCCCCAAAAAGCTTTTTTGCTAACACTTTAAAAATGTTTTCTTTAATAGGGGACTTGAACCAGTAGTATACACTGCAATACACATGTATTCCAGTGTATACAAGGCTGTCAGCTGATGGGCAGGACCAACCAGATATGTTCACTGGCTGACACCAGCTGTACTTGGTGCGCACCATGCTTCCACCGTAATAGTACAGTGGAATGCGGGAAACCCTTTATTCATATGCAAATAAGGGAAGCTATTGCAGCTCAGATCCCTGTCACCTTCTGCCTGAGCCACCCGTTGCAGTGGGAGTTGATCCATACACTACAATGACATCACCCATCCTACTTAAACAGCAAGTGCAGTGCTCTCAGAGCTAAAGACTTGCCCTCAGTGCACCAACTGCCTCAATTGCAAAGAACTTCAAAGCTGTTTTCCTCCAAATTTATAAAAGTAACATACATAACAAAGTTATGCTGTTTATCATTGTAATGTGCTCTGTAATATGGTTGTGGCAGTTGAAAATACTTATGGGAGGTGATAGACTCCCCTTGAAGAATAAAGTAAAATATTTGGAATAGCCAAGTCAAAGTTCTGACCTTAATCCTACATAAATGTTGTGGAAGGACCCAAAGCAAGCAATTCATAGGAGGATGAACAGGACAGAGTTGAAGCTGTTTTGTATGGAGGAATGGGTGAAAATTACTTCAAGCCGAAGTGCAGGACTAATCATTGATTATTTAGATAATCTGTTTTCCTTTAGTCCAAACACCAGCACAATATGGGGTATTTCTGCCCCTGTGTGCTGGTAGGACAGGCGGAATTTTTAATTTACATAATTAATTGATACTCCCTTATAAGAGTCAAAGGAGACCTCCCCACACTATGTTAGTTATAACAAATAAAGAAAAAACAACAATCCTTCCTAAGGTAGGGGAAAGCTTGTGTTGCTGTTCGGACTAAGGGAAAACAGATTATCTACATAATCAACGATTCCTTTACGTTCAACAGCAGCACAATATGGGGATGTAGCAAGTAGATCCCCTAGGGAGGGTTCTGTCTCACTACAGTACAGTATGAATGTCCAAAGGCAGTAGTCTCTGAACTACGGACATCTAACCGATAGTGTTTAACAAAGGTTAGTTGGAATGACCAAAAGCGGCTGCACAAAACTGCTCAAAAGGCAAGATCGACTCTCAGCCCAGGAGGCCGACACAGCCCTGGTTGAATGGACTCTGATGAATTTGCGTGATGTTAACCGAGCAAAAAGAAATTGCTTCCTTAATCCCTCTTGATGAAGAGGGTTTGGAAGCCGTGAGACCTTTGTCTCTACCATATATATTAATTAAGAGGTTCTCCAATCTTCTGAATGGCCGTGTATGCAAAAGATAAATTTTTGGAGACACCAAACTATATCCAGTGTATGGAGTTTCCCCCCCTCCTTGGAACATGGAGCTGGGAAAGAAAGCTGGTAAGGAGACCACCTGGTTGATATTAGCCCGAGAGGGCACCTTAGGGTTAAACCCAGGAAGAAATCTGAGCTGGACCCCAACGGACAAAAATATATGGCTCTTCAGAAAGCCTGCAACTCTCGTATTCTTTTTGCTGAGGTGATAGCTAGCAAAACAGGTGGTTCTAAAAGTCAGAAACTTAAGATCCGCCTCCTCCAATGGTTCAAATGGCGGGCCGGAGAGGCCAGAAAGAACTGTGCATAGATCCCAGTGGAACGGAAGCTTAAACCACTGACCTAAGTCTCATAGCACCCTTAAGAAATCTGGGAATTAAGGGGTTCTGAGACAAACTTTTGCTTAAGCAGGTGGATTGGGCTGAAATGTGTACCTTAAGTGTGGCAGGGGAAAGACCCTTATCCAAGCAGTCCCGAAGAAAATTTAGAATCACTCTTGTAGATGGATTCGAACTATTCAATTCCTGTCTGGAGCACCACTCCTTGAAGACATTACCTATCCTTAGGTAACTTTTATTGGTGGACTCTGCTCTTGCACAGGAAAGGGTCTTCAGGACGACTTCTGACAGTCCTCTAGATTTCCATAGGGACTGAGCAACCTTCAGGCTGTCAGGTTGAATCTCTTCAGATCCTGGCACTTCTGAGTTCCTTGGAAAACTAGGTTCTAGATTGGGTGAAGCTTCCAATAGATCCCTCGACTCATGAGCATGAGTTTGGAACACCAAGCTCTTTTTGGTTATCACAGAGGCTTGGTCCTGTCTGACCTTCATCAATACTCTTGGTATCATGGAAAGTGGAGGAAAGATGTACACCAGCCTGAACTTCCAAGGGATAGACAGAGCATCCACTGCCAAGGGATAGTCCTCCTGATACAGTGAGCAGAACGTCTCTACCTTGGCGTTCAGTCTGGTCACCATAAGGTCTACTTCTGGAAGGCCCCACTTCAGGGTGATCTGGTGGAACACTCTTGATTGAGAGACCATTCCCCTGATATGGTAAGACCCTGACTCAACTGATCCACTACTATGTTCAAGGAGCCCTTGATGTGAACTGCAGAGAGATGGGTCAGATTTTTCTCTGCCCAGGTGAAAATAAGACCTGCCTCCCTCAGGAGGGAGAATTATCTGGTGCCTTCCTATTTATTACGGTCACCAAATAGACGGACCGGATCTTGACAGCTCTCCCTCTGAGAAGAGGAGAAGAATGGAGGAGTGCCAGGTAACTGCTCAGAGTTCCCTCCAAATGTATGATGTCATCCTTTCTTGCCTGCTCCAGACTCCTTGTATGGTCTTCTCGTACAGATGGACTCCTCATCTTGAAAAGGATGCATTGGTCAACAGGGTCCAATGAGGTTGGACCGTGGACATCCGACTTTTGGGTGTATCCACCAGTTGAGAGAAAGACGGGTTCTGGGAATAAGTCTGATCCTCTTGTCAAGACTCAGAGGGCCATGATTTCAGACCCCCAGTACTTCCAACTGGAGGCGACGCATATGCCATTAAGCGCAAGGGACTGCATCGGCTGAGGCTGACATGAGGCCTAGGACTCTCAGTTCTGATTAACATCCGAGTGTCTTGAGAAGATACTGAAGTGCTCTGATTATCTTTTCTCTTCTTGTTGGATGTAAATAAATTTCTAGGTAGACAGAGTCAGGCTGAACCTCAGGGACTTCTTCCGTGTGGAAGGAATTACCTCTGACTTCTCCCGGTTGTGAAAGATCCTCAGTGCGCCAACACCGCTGTGGCCCCACCTGAGTCTTCTTTCATATAAAAAACCACACTCACCGCCAGTGAATGTCGAGTTCACCAGATAAATACAAGACAAGCTTTCTAAATTTTATATATTTAATAACCCCTAAATGGGTCGGTATTAACATCTAACACATACAGTTCAGAACAGATATGCAGATATATGCAAGCATTAACAGTTACTAGTTACAAGATACAGTACAATTAAATAAAAGGGACATAAAATTGAAATAGTTACTTTACCACACATGTCCTTGATGTGGTTCTGTAGTCCAACACTCACACATGCTCTGTCATGTGTGAATAACCAGTGGAAGCTGTTTAGTACGTGGCATTAATACAATAATCCAGCCTGCATGCTCTCATCACAGTCTCTCAGCATTAGTCAAGTAGTCTCATCACAAAAAATCTCCTCATGGTCTGTCTGTAACAACTCTGTAGTCTGTGATGGTCTCAGCCCAAAACTCCATAGCATAATCTCTATAGCATAATCTCCTCCCACAGACCTCTTACCTCATCTTTTATACCCTTTATGCCACCTCCCAGAATGAGGTCACCGGCAACAGCAAGTCTGATGAGTTAATGCAATCAAGTCCAGATCTTTTGTATAGAGCTGAGACCAAGTGGAATGATACAATGTTATCAGCCAGGTCTGATCAACAGCCCAGGCTTGAACAATGCACTATTGTTTCTTTGATCACTCAGGGCTGTATAGGAATACAATGGAGCCCTATTGTTACAGTGGTACTTCTATTTACCATATACCTAGGATTAGGGATGCGCACATTATGACTCAATGCAGGTAAGAAGGGAGATACTATACCCAGAGATCAAAATACATCCCTGAGCCACAGCCACACTTAAGCAGAATCATCACACCTCCCCCTTTAGATGGGGCTTGCAGGAAGTAGGGGCCTACGCCCCTCTTCTGAAAGCACCTCCACCTCCAGCTTCTCAGGCTCTGGCCCCAAGGCTTCCTCACCTCCCCCCGGGGTCCCAGCAAACTCGGACCTTGTCAGACTCCGAGGGTGGTTGAGCGCCACGCGCCTTCAATATGTCCAGACTAGGGTCAGCTTGGACAGCCTCTCTGAACTCTTGGCTGGAGTGAGACAAAAGAGAGGTGTCTGTTACATAGCTGCCGGCCCCTTCTGTCTCTCTAGTCTGACTAGGGACACTTCTAAGGCCCAGGCTCTGAGCCACGTACACTTGGCTACCTCCTGCCTGTTCTGGGTCTGCTTTCTGAGTGCGGGCATCCCGTTCTTTACACTCATGACCTCAGGCCCTTGGGAAACCATTCCAGAGATCCCATCCCGGCAATCTCTGCTCTCCTGGCTACCCTTGGCCTGCTTTCTCAGGGTCTTCTCCACACTAGCCGCTAGTTGGGAGAGTTCTAGGGGGTTTTGCACCTCCCCCTTTGCTTCCAAACCTACATCCTGTTCCTCCTGTACTTGGGTGGGTGATAGTGATACCTTGGGCAAAGGACTGAGATCATGCTTCCCCAAACCATCCCCCCACAATACATTGACAGGTAATACATTGGACATACCCCCTTCTTGGATCACACCTCCAGTACCCCATGCCATCTGCACTTGGGCCGTGGGCACTCCTGGAATAGAACTGGACAGAAGAGATGTGTATGTCTCATATCGGCCGGACTCCTCCGGCTTCAAGGGAGTGAGGCTAGTCATGGTGGTCTCAGCACCGACTCCAGGTGGTGTAGGCAATGGTTCAAGGGTCGGAACGCCCTCCACCCTTGTAGCACTCTGGCTGCGGGCTAACACCGCACTACCAGCAGTCCGTCCCTCACCTGGATCGGCCATAAGATCCCCATAGCCTACCTGACCACCTGGTACATGGTCAGCAGTTGGGTGCTTATCGGATGCACTGGGCGAAATAGTAGAAGTCGCTTCCAGTGACTCAGAAGAGCTACCCTGTACACTTTCACAACAAGCATTGGCAATTACATTGACAGTACCTTCATTAGCAGTTGTTAATTCACACCGGGCCTCAATGAGATCTGCAGTAGACATGTTAACAAACTGGGAGGGAGACGCCCCCGCAGATGTGGGTGTGTCTACAGACAAGGTCTCATTGGCTCCTAGCACGGGGGTGAACACAGCATCAATAACATTTTTGCTGAGCTGGGTTGCAGGAAGCTCATTTGCATCTTCCCTGCTCTCAGCTGAAGGCAACTCATTAGCATTTACATTGACTGCCATGGGAAGTATCTCAGAGGGGGGGTTACGGGCCCTCTCTGCAGATATGACAGACACATTATTAACATTAGTCATAGACAGTTTATCACCGTAAATTGTGGTGCTCCCCACCCAATATTGGGACATCATAGGTCCTAAATCAGTTCTCAACAGTACCTTAGCAGGCAAATCAGTCAATAGTCCCACAGTCCGCATTCCTTTTCCTGCACCCCCGTCCAGATACACAGATGGGCCACCTGCTGTGGCTTGGGAAGCAGGGAAGTTCTCAGGGTGGTTGGGGCACTCCTCCTTGAAATGTCCTGTCTGGTTACAGGCATGGCCCCGCCGCACCTCCCCTTGGGGTTTTGGGAAGGTCACTAGGGTGCCCAGAGTTCTTGGGACAGGGGAGGGACCACCCGGGGCATAGTTTGTCTCACCCGACCTGACAACAGACGGCTGTGGTGAACTTCGGCCTGGCTTCTCCTTCCAACTTGAGGGTCTGTGCAGGGTTGTTGGAGTTTGTGCCTGCTGGGAGAGCTCCATCCTTTTGAGCTCAAGCTGATACTGCCACTCTCGTTCTGCTGCCTCACGATCAGCCTGTCATTCAGCAGCCTTCCTCTCTCTCTCTGCCTGTCGCTCAGCAGCCTGCCATTCTCTCTCTGCCTGTCGTTCTTGTTCTACAGCTTCCAGAAAACGGTCCAACACCTGCAGGTATGTGTTAGGGTCACTGGTGCCTGCTTGCTGCAGGGCCATTTGCCATTATGAAACCATTCCCCCTACAAGGCTGGGGTTACTGGTCTCTCCTGGTGAAGTAATCCTTGGGACCGGGCTGCTTGCTGCACTTCCTGGCCTAGCCCCAAAATCAGGACTCTGCTCGATTCTCTGCATGGCTGTGGCTGCCTCCATTTCAGCCATATGCTCAGGATCTCCAAAAGCCTGGTTCAGCAGTTCTGGAGATCTGCTTCTGAGCCCACTAGCCATCCACTGGTATTTGCCAAATAAAAGATAGGATAGAATACAAAGAGTAAGGGAGGGGAACAGCACTGTATCAAACTTTCACTGTATCTTAATGCTTGCTTTAATACCGAGCTTGTCTCATAGGATTACCATAATCCCCAGCATGTGAGTGATAAAGGTCACCAACACACGCCGTTTATCCTAAGATCCCACTACGCTGCCACCAATGTGAAAGATCCTCAGTGCGCCAACACCGCTGTGGCCCCACCTGAGTCTTCTTTCATATAAAAACCACACTCACCGCCAGTGAATGTCAGGTTCACCAGATAAATACAAGACAAGCTTTCTAAATTTTATATATTTATTAACCCCTAAATGGGTCGGTATTAACATCTAATACATACAGTTCAGAACAGATATGCAGATATATGCAAGCATTAACAGTTACTAGTTACAAGATACAGTACAATTAAATAAAAGGGACATAAAATTGAAATAGTTACTTTACCACACATGTCCTTGATGTGGTTCTGTAGTCCAACACTCACACATGCTCTGTCATGTGTGAATAACCAGTGGAGGCTGTTTAGCATGTGGCATTAATACAATAATCCAGCCTGCATGCTCTCATCACAGTCTCTCAGCATTAGTCCAGTAGTCTCATCACAAAAAATCTCCTCATGGTCTGTCTGTAACAACTCTGTAGTCTGTGATGGTCTCAGCCCAAAACTCCATAGAATAATCTCTATAGCATAATCTCCTCCCACAGACCTCTTACCTCATCTTTTATACCCTTTATGCCACCTCCCAGAATGAGGTCACCAGCAACAGCAAGTCTGATGAGTTAATGCAATCAAGTCCAGATCTTTTGTATAGAGTTGAGACCAAGTGGAATGATACAATGTTATCAGCCAGGTCTGATCAACAGCCCAGGCTTGAACAATGCACTATTGTTTCTTTGATCACTCAGGGCTGTATAGGAATACAATGGAGCCCTATTGTTACAGTGGTACTTCTATTTACCATATACCTAGGATTAGGGCTGCGCACATTATGAATCAATGCAGGTAAGAAGGGAGATACTATACCCAGAGATCAAAATACATCCCTGAGCCACAGCCACACTTAAGCAGAATCATCACACCGGTTATTAGCCTAGATACTGGAGAAAGACACAGTTGTCTGCAGGTGTTGGAGCAGTATGGTTTCTGACTAAGCTTTTATAAGCCAGCCATCCAATATGGCACTATGAACAGACCTTGACGTCTGAGTGTGACTGTTACTAGAGCCACCACCTAGGTAAAGGTGTGGGGAGCCGAGGAAATACTGAAGGGCAGAGTCGCAAACTGGAAATGTCACCTGTGGCCGGCAATGGATACAGCAATTCTCAGATACCTTCTGTGAGGAGGATAACTGGAACATGTAAGTATGCATCCTTTAGGTCAAGGGTGACAAGAACATCGCTTTGCAGAAAAGGATGTGACCAACTTCCCGGTCTCCCTTCGGAAACGCCCTTCTCTAAGAAGAGACTTAGATATATTAGGACTATAACCATATATTGGTAATAGGAAGTCTAGAGAGTAGACCCCAAACCTTCTACTGAGGGGGCCCCTTTCAAGGCCCCCTTGCCCAGGTATTCCAGAATGGAATTTTCCAGTATAACCTGCTTCAATGCAGGAAGAAAGCGGGTTGCGATGAATCTGCATGGCGGGTAAAGAAAATAGTCCACATAACCCCACTGTATTACTTGTAAGACCAAAGGTCTTGGATCTTCTCCTACCAGGAGAGAGAAAAGGGGAGAGGCATCCCCCAACAGGAATATTTGCTGCTACAGGAGTCGAGAATCTGGCGACAACAGCCAGGCTTCTTTCTGTCCCCTTCCTTAGGAAACTTTACGTTCAGCCCCTCTGGACTGACATCTAGCACACTTCTGATATTGGAGCGTAGATTGAGGCAGTTGCTGATAACTTCTGCCCCAACCAGAAGGTCCTACTTTTCCTCTAAAAGACTGCGGAAGGCACTTATCCTTTTTATCGCAAGACCTTCCATGATGTCGTCCAGGCCTCTGCTAAAATGTTTACACAGCTCAAAGGATAGGGAGCATAGGTTATACTTGGACGCATTGTCTGCTCTCCAAGGCTTCAATCATAATGGTCTTCTAGCAGCTGTAGAGAGGGCTAGAGATTTGGCGGCCATCTTGCTTGGTGTACGGAAGCTTCTGCTAGATAGTCTGCACCAAGGAAACTGACCCATAAGGGATAATAGATCATCTGGAGACTCCGGAGTCAATGTCCCACTTCAGTTGGGCCAGATCGGAGCGCAGTTTATTTGCTAGCTCATTGGAGGCGATGCCCACAGAAGCCTGAGCAGAGTTCAAGGAATAAGCCCTTCTAAGGGTGCACTCCATGCGTCAATGTATAGAGACTTGGAGATTGAAGCCAACTTGCACAACGGAGCAATTTAGTTACCGCCATATCCACCTTAGGTGGGGGACCCAACGATCCTGCTGAGGGAAATAGGGTCCTAAATCTCCTGGATAAATAGGTTGCACTTTTTGGGATGTCTCCACTCCCCTGTCAAAGCTTTATCCAGTGTCACGTCCACTTGGAAGGCCCTAGGCCCCCTATTGCTGGAACTAGAGGCTTCCCCAAGTTCAACATCACGGTATCTGACCAGATGGACTTCAGCAGGCGAGTGCGTCTCATTGAGTATGTGAAATTCCTCCTCTGATGGAACTGACTGAGAATGTCTCTCAGTACGAGGCTTCTTAGAGATCTGAGAAATCGAGTCTTGGATTTTTTTCACCCTCCTCATACCATCAGGCAGAGGAATGTCACACTCTGTATAAGCGAAATGTTTCAGCTTAGAGGAGCTTTCCCTCCTGGAGTTACCACTGCCACTGGAAGCAGAGGAGGACATCAGTCAGAACAGCATCAGGAGATTGGAAAAAATGCAGACAGTAGCAAACAAAAGGAAGCGTACAGAGGCCTCCCCTATATGAGGCAACCATTGTCTCAGGAGGAACGTTTAAATAGGTAAGGAGAAAACCATACTTACCCATAAAATTTATATACACAAACTCTTTTAGAGACCCTTAACAATGGGGTCTTTAATACCGCTACAGCAGTAAAGAGAATGGTCTAAAACTAGTCCAGTAGCGCAAAACAGTAGTACAGAAAGTAGGCTGCAGAAGCGTAACAGAAAAAAACGGAAAACATGACCCGCAAAAAAGTTCCGGAGCTGAATTGACAACCTCACTCTCCCTGGCTTTAACCTTTCTCTTTCCCCTTGCTTTAATTCCACTGTTATAGCAAGTGCGGTGTGTTTTTGTGGCAGTCTGGGATGGAACCATAACTTCATCAGAAGGCAGTGTAGGGAACTGTGATCTGTTGTAGCTGAGCACAAATATCTGAAGCATAAGCTCTGCTGAAGAGCTTAGCCAGGCTAGGAGCTGTGTAATGGTTATACAGTCATATGAAAAAGTTTGGGCACCCCTATTAATCTTAATAATTTTTAGTTCTAAATATTTGGGTGTTTGCAACAGCCACTTCAATTTGATATATCTAATAACTGATGGACACAGTAATATTTCAGGATTGAAATGAGGTTTATTGTACTAACAGAAAATGTGCAATATGCATTAAACCAAAATTTGACCGGTGCAAAAGTATGGGCACCTCAACAGAAAAGTGACATTAATATTTAGTAGATCCTCCGTTTGCAAAAATAACAGCCTCTAGTCGCTTCCTGTAGCTTTTAATCAGTTCCTGGATCCTGGATGAAGGTATTTTTGACCATTCCTCTTTGCAAAACAATTCCAGTTCAGGTAACTTTGATGGTCGCCGAGCATGGACAGCCCGCTTCAAATTATCCCACAGATGTTCAATGATATTCAGGTCTGGGGACTGGGATGGCCATTCCAGAACATTGTAATTGTTCCTCTGCATGAATGCCTGAGTAGATTTGGATCATTGTCTTGCTGAAATATCCATCCCCGGCGTAACTTCAAATTCGTCACTGATTCTTGTACATTATTCTCAAGAATCTACTGATACTGAGTTGAATCCATGCGACCCTCAACTTTAACAAGATTCCCGGTGCCGGCATTGGCCACACAGCCCCAAAGCATGATGGAACCTCCACCAAATTTTACAGTGGGTAGCAAGTGTTTTTCTTGGAATGCTGTGTTTTTTGGACGCCATGCATAACGCCTTTTTGTATGACCAAACAACTCAATCTTTGTTTCATCAGTCCACAGGACCTTCTTCCAAAATGAAGCTGGCTTGTCCAAATGTGCTTTTGCATACCTCAGGCAACTCTGTTTGTGGCGTGCTTTCAGAAACGGCTTCTTTCGCATCACTCTCCCATACAGCTTCTCCTTGTGCAAAGTGTGCTGTATTGTTGACCAATGCACAGTGACACCATCTGCAGCAAGATGATGCTGCAGCTCTTTGGAGGTGGTCTGTGGATTGTCCTTGACTGTTCTCACCATTCTTCTTCTCTGCCTTTCTGATATTTTTCTTGGCCTGCCACTTCTGGGCTTAACAAGAACTGTCCCTGTGGTCTTCCATTTCCTTACTATGTTCCTCACAGTGGAAACTGACAGGTTAAATCTCTGAGACAACTTTTTGTATCCTTCCCCTGAACAACTATGTTGAACAATCTTTGTTTTCAGATCATTTGAGAGTTGTTTTGAGGAGCCCATGATGCCACTCTTCAGAGGAGATTCAAATAGGAGAACAACTTGCAATTGGCCACCTTAAATACCTTTTCTCATGATTGGATACACCTGGCTATGAAGTTCAAAGCTCAGTGAGGTTACAAAACCAATTTTGTGCTTCAGTAAGTCAGTAAAAAGTAGTTAGGAGTATTCAAATCAATAAAATGATAAGGGCACCCAAATTTTTGCATCGGTCAAATTTTGGTTTAATGCATATTGCACATTTTCTGTTAGTACAATAAACCTCATTTCAATCCTGAAATATTACTGTGTCCATCAGTTATTAGATATATCAAATTGAAATGGCTGTTGCAAACACCCAAATATTTAGAACTAAAAATGATTAAGATTAATAGGGGTGCCCAAACTTTTTCATATGACTGTATATTAACCCTGCAACACAGCCTCCAAGGCTCAGAAGCAGACACATACAGCATGCACAACCTGCCCAGCCGCAAACATCTCACCTGAGATCCGACAAGGGCAGGCACCCAGTTTAGAATGGCCACTTACAGAGAGTGCAGCAGGGAGAAACAAGGAAGCTTCAGGAGTAAAAATCTCCCAAGGAAAGAGATGAGCAGAAGAGGAGAAAAGTTACTAAAATGTAGTTAACCCTCCAAATCCTTTTTAGGAAAAAATGGGAGGACAAAGAGCCTCCCTCCACCTGTCCCACCACACAGTACAGAAAAAAACTGTGGGGGGAGGTCTCCTTTGCCTCTTATAGGGGAATATTACTTAATTATGTAAATTAAAATTCCGCCTGTCCTACCAGCACACAGGGGCAGAAATACCCCATATTGTGCTGCTGTTGGACTTAAGGGAATCAACGATTACCAGAAACATTAATGCTACAAAAGGGGGTCACATAGTGACTTATGACACTCATAAATATGTGATATTGTATCATTTTCTTCTATAAATAAATGACCAAGTCTAATATTTTGCCCCCAAAGTATAATAGTGTTTTGTGGATAACAAACCCGAAACTTTTGAAAATTATGTGTCATATGTGGTTCTAAAATCACTTGAACCACCCCTTACATTTTATTAGAGTATTACTCAGGCAAGTCGTGGTTAGAGAAGAAGACTTTTATACTCCCAGACAGACAATGATTGGCAGAAAGAAGCTTGCAGTTGAGCACACTAAACCTTAAAGGGGTTGTCTCATGAACTGAAGACTGTAGGACCTTTCGCCTGCTCCACATTCAACCTGAGCACAAGCCGGCTGAATGTGGGCAGGACTGTGGTGGTCAGTGCTTCCATTCACTTCAATTGGAGTGTCAAAGATAGAATAATTTACACGTTTCATTTTCTTTTATTAATATGTTCATTTAGCCCTAGTATTTACACATTCACAGGGGGTTAAAGAAGAAAATGCATCCCACAATTTGTTATGCAAGTTCTCCCAACTACCATAGTACCCCACATGTAAATGTAAACTGATATATGGGCACACAGCAAGACACAGAAGAGAAGGATCGCCAATGAGCTTTTAGAGGGCAGATTTTGCCGTGATCCGTTTCAGGCACCATGTTGCATTTACAGAGGCCCTTAGGTGCCAAAACAGTGGAAACCTCTAGAAAGTGACCCCAATTTGGAAACTAGACCCCTCAAGAGTATAGTGAGTATTTTGACCCTACATGTTTTTCACTGAATTTATTACCATAGGGTCATGAAAATGAAAAATTACCTTTTTTTCCGATCAAATGTCACTTTAGCTCCAAATTTTTCATCTTCACAAAGGGTTAAAGGAGAATAACCAACTAACTTTTTTCTCCTTAACATGACAATACCCATATGTGCTGGTACACTGATGTATGGGCACATGGCAAGGCTTGAAACGGAAAGAGCACTATTTGGCTTTTGAAGGACAGATTTTGCTGGAATAGTTTATAGGTATCAGGTCCCATTTGCAGAGGCCCTGAGGTGCCAAAAGTTATCCTATTTTGGAAACTAGACCCCTCAAGGAATTTATCAAGGGGTATAGTGAGTACTTTGACCTTACAGGTCTTTCACAGAATTGTGCCATAAAAATGGAAAATTACATTATCTATAAACTGTAGCTTTAACCGAAAATGTTTCATTTTTACTAGGGGTTAAAGGAGAAATACACCCCTCAATTTGTTAATTTCTCTCTTCTGTGGAAATGCCCCATGTGGATATAAATTTCTGTATTGGCAAACAGCAGGGAAGGAGCATCACTGAGCTTTTCAGAGGGCAGATTCTGCTGGAATTGGTTTCAGGCGCCATGGCACATAGGCAGAGCCCCTGAGGTACCAGCGCAGTGGAAAGTCCCAATAAATGACCTCATTTTGGAAACTAGACCACTCAAGGAATTTATCGAGAGGTATAGTCAGCATTTTGAACCCACAGCTGTTTCACCAAATTTACTACCAATGGGATGTGAAACTACTACCCTCAAGGAATGTATGAAGGGGAATACCAAGCATTTTTAGCCCTCGAGTATTGCATTATTTTAATATTCAGAAATAAATGCGTAGTGAAAAGTTAAAATTGCAATTTTTCCAGAGATACACCATTTCAGTGCCCGACATGTTGTGCCCAGATTGGAGTGTGTGTCTCTGCTGTCACAAATACTGTTAAGTGGGTTACCCTTGGTACAACAGCCTTTGGAAAGTTTGTCTCTGACATAAGCTGGGCACAACATATTGTGCAAAGAAATGATGTATTCCTAGAAAAAATTTCATTTTCACTCTGCACAGCTGACGGTGCATTAATTTCTGGAAAATAAATTAATACGACACTTTGGGGGTAAAAATTCTCCCTGTACCCTTGGATAAATTCCTTTAGGGGTATAGTTTCCAAAATGGGGTCCACTTTACTGGCATTTCAGGAACTCTGCAAAAATGGCATGACATCCAAAAGCCAAACCGTTCTAAAACTCAAATAGTGTTGCTTCTTTTCTGCATCCTACTGTGTGTCCAAACAGCAGTTCGTACCTATATATGTTAGTTAAGTGGGGAGTCCCGCTGTTTGGCTTTCAGAGAGCAGATTTAGATGGTTTGGTTTTTTGAAGCCATGTCATGTTTGCAAAGTCCCTGAGGTGGCAGTAAATTGGAATCTGCCAGAAAGTGACCCCATTTTGAAAAATGCACCCCTCAAAGCATTTATCAAGTGGTGTAGTGAGCATTAGTATCCCAGAAGTGAATATGTAAGCTGTGTGGAGTACATTGGGTATACCAAATTCCATGCTATTTTCCCACTAGCTCTTATGACAGGGATGGGGGAGCATTCTAGGGGATCAGTACTGGTGTGTTCTCCCTCATAAGCTCTAAATATAGGATGTCCTCTAATATACGCTCGCACAGCTTATACATTTCCTTCTTGCTGCAACAAGTTGTGTCCTAATGATTTGGCGATTTTTGGGTTTTTTGTCTTCACACTATACAAGCTATATTTTTTTTTTATTTTCTGGCGATGTGGCCATATGAGTGCTTGTTTTTTGCGGTAAGAGATGTACTTTTCAATACTACCATTTTTGGGTGCCTATAACTTATTGACTAAATTTTAACAACTCTTTCTGGGTGGGATGTAAAAGAAACCATCAATTCTGGCATTACTTTTTAACATTTAATTTTTTTGCCATGCAGTGTACAGCATAAGTAACAAGTTACCTTTGTTCTGCGGGTCCATACGATTACGTAGATACCTAATTTATTTTCTTTTTTTATGCTAATTGTGTAGAATAAAATTCCATTTATGAAAAAATCAATTATTTTTGCATCGCCATCTTCTGAAAGGCATAACATTTTTTATTTTTCCATTGACAGTGCTGGTTGAGGGCTAATTCTTCGTGGGACAACCTGTGCTTTTTATTGGTACTATTTTGGTTTTCATCTGACCTTTTGATCGCTTTTTATTGAATATTTTGTGAGGCAAGATGGCAAATCATCATTTCCTGTGGTTTTCTAATTTTTATTTTTTTTTTTAATGTTGTTCAGCATGCGGGTTAAATAATGTTTTAGTTTTATTGTTCAAGTTTTTACGGATGTGGTGATAATAAATATTGTGACAGGACCAGGGGCAAAGTTGTAGAAGGAGTATACATTTCTGCCAGGTTCCTGTCATATGCCTTCTAAAAGTACCTGGGAAAGCTTATAGCAGGAAATGTGTGTTCCTTGCTGGAGGGTTTTACCAAAACCCTAGTAAAAGATCTGGCTGCTGGAGTAGGGAGAAATGGGTGTGTCTTCACTCCATTCAGCCACTTCAGGTTTTGGGATGAATGGGGTTAATGCCTTCTTTCCTGAAGAGTGTGTATATAAGGGCAGACAGCACACAGGTATTTGGCTGTCTCTGCTCCTGGGGTAATCATGTTTGAGTGTAAACTGCTGTATATTGTGTTTAGGGATCTGTGCAGTAGGCCCAGCGCTCTCTAGTTAGATACCTGTATTGTGTATTGTAGGTAGTGGCCGGACAGCTAGGATTTTATTTTGTATTGTTTTGTTTTCCTTAAACCACTAATATAACTGGTTGCGGCCAGTTACACCATACTTGGCTGGACTGGACTCTAATTGCTGTGCCAAAAAGTGCTCCTCTATCTGAAGAGATGACAATCCCTGAGCTAATCCCGTTACAATATGTTATTTTTATTTTTTTTTTATTTAGGGCAGGATCAACCAGGTATGTGGAGGGACAGCAGTGGGGCAGACCCTTGCTACCTGATCAGATCCCGGGCTGCCGAATAAGAACAGCGGCACCCCCTGAAAACATCTCAGGGTGAGGGTGGGCAATCGGGATCACAATATATAATAAAACCCCTGAGATGCCATGGTCATGTTTGACCACAGCATCTCAGGGGTTAATACCCGCGATTGGAGCTCAGCTCCAACCACGGGTGATAGAGGACAGTGTCAGCCGTTACATACGGCTGACACTCGCAAAGCAAGGTGCGTACACAGTTTCTGTATGGCAGTTTGCGGGAAGTCCTTCCCAGCAGCACCATACTATTATGGCGGATGTCGGGAAGGGGTTAAAACAATATGGAGGTGAAATTTGCACATTTTCTTCAATAATACAGTCATTTAGCCCTAAAATTAACACATTCATAAGGGGTAAAAGGAGAAAATTCATCTCAAAGTTTGTTATGCAATTTCTCCCGAGCACAGAAATACCCCACATGTGAGTGTAAACTGATTTTTTGGCACACAGCTGCGCATGGTAAGGAAGGAGCGACACTGTGCATTTGAAAAGCAGATTTTGCTGGAATAGTTTACAGGTGCCATGTCTCATTTGCAGAGCCTCTAGAGTACCAATGCAATGTAAACCCTGCAAAAGAGACCCCATTTTGGAAACTACACCCCTAACAGAACCTGACAGGGGTATAATGAACATTTTGACACCACAGCCATTTCACAGATTTTATTAACATTGGATGTGTAAATGAAAAATTACTAAAACATCATTTTATCCTCAAAGCATTCATTCTCAAAAGGGGTTAAAGGAGAAAAAGCACCCCATAATTTGTTGAACAATTGCTCCTGAACATGACAATACTTCATATGTGGTCGTAATCTGCTGTATAGGTATAAGGAATGGAAAGAGCGCTATTTGGCTTTTGGAGGGCAGATTTTGCTGGAATAGTTTTCAGGTGCCATGTCGCATTTTCAGAGCCCCTAGAGTACCAGTAGAATATAAACCCCCAAAAAGTGACCCCATTTTGGAAACTACACCCCTCATAGAATTTATAAAGGGTTATGGTGAGCTTTTTGACCTCACAGCTGTTTCACAGATTCTATTAGCAGTGGGACGTAAACATTAAAAATTACTTTCTTTCCAATAAACCGTCCCAATGTTTTCATTTTTACAAGGGGTTAAAGAATGAAAAAACATACCATAGTTTGTTACACAATTTCTCCTTAACACGGCAATACACGTGGGTACATGGCGGGGCTCGGAATGGAAAGAGCGCTATTTGGCTTTTAGAGGGCAGATTTTGCTGGAATAGTTTTCAGGAGCCATGTCGCTTTTGCAAAGCCCCTAGAGTACCAGTACAATGAAAACCCCTCAAAAGTGTTTTTTTTTTTTTTTTAGAAACTAAACCCCTCAATTTCTTAAGGGGTATTATCATTTTGAGCCCAGGAGTGCTTCTCAAAAATTAATGTACAAAATGAAAATTGAAATTTTTAAAGAAATATACCATTTTAGTGTCCAATACATTGCGCCCACTTTGTGTCATTAAAGGCATGCACTCCCAAAACTATTAAGTGGGCTATCCCATGTAGAAATAAGTTGTATATGTGCACATATGTTATTTGGGCACACAGTAGGGCTCAGAAGGGAAGGAGCACTGCACTTTTTAGCTTTTGGAGTATAGATTTAGAGGGCTTTCTGGATCCATGTTGTTTTTGCAGAGCCCTGGAGGTGCCAGTAGATTGGATTCCCCAAGAAGTGACCCCATTTTTTAGGGGGTATTTTTAAGGTCTCTCCAAATGTGACATTGGAAACACCAAATTCCCTACTATTTTCCCAGTAGCTCCTATGATTAGGGAGGGTCAATTCTGGTTTCTTTTCCCTCGTAAGATCTAAAGATGGGTTGTATTATGATATACACTCGCACAGCTTATACATTCCCTTCCTACCGCAGCCGGTTATGTTTGTCGATTTTTGGGGTTTTTGTCTTCACATTGTGCAAGCTATATTTTTTTTATTTTTCTGGTGATGTAGCTATGAGGGCTGTTTTTTTATGGTATGAGATGCATTTTGTAATGACACCATGTTGGGGTTCCTAAATTTTATTAAATAAATTTTATTAACTCTTTTTTTGGTGCCATGCAGCATAAAACTTAAGTAATATGTTACCTTTATTCTTTGGGTTGATACGATTTCGACAATACGTAATTTATATTGTTTTTTTATGCATTACTAATTTTGCAGTATTTACCCCCATCTGGAGACATAAATCAATTATTTTTGCATCACCATCTTCTGAGATGTGTAACATTTTTATTTTTCAGTTGATGGCCGAGCTCCAATCGCGGGTGTTGGAGCAGGGCGTTAGCTATAACCTACAGCTAACACCCACTCCAGCAGCTGCCCACTCAGAGTCTGAGTAATAGTACGGAATTTTGCCTTAAGGCCCAGACAGCTGCGCCGTAATAGTACTACGCCCATCGCCTTGGGGTTAAAATAAAGAATAAACACTGAAAATAAAAACATAAAAATAAAGCCCTATTTATGGTTATGGCCCCACGCAGCGAAATGCTGCCAAAAACGTTGTGGAAAAGACCATGGCAGAAAACGCATCACGTTTTTTCCCACAGTGTTTTTCCCAGGACATACGCAGAGTTTTTGAACTCACAGCAATTTTCTGCAATGTTTGAATGGAATTTGACAGAATACCATCCACTTTGATGTTAATGTAAAATGCAGTGTTTCTTGCCGTGGCCAAAACACTGCGTGTTTGCAATGTAGAGCCCCGGCCTATCACTGAAAAAAGACACAAAAATTATTTGAATAACCCAAAAGAAAAAAAAGTCAGAGCCTTCAAAACTGCATGTACGAAAAAAAAACCAAATATATATATTTGGTACTAAACCAGGAAAAATGGCCCAGTCCTGAGCTGGTTAAAGAAATAAAAGCATGCATGATCACTTCATGATCCTAAACACTGCAGCAATTGCTACTAATACATTGCCAGTGAAAAAACTAACATTGCAATAGTACTACAGAATTATAGGAGAGAACTCTGAAACATAGTTTAGTTAGATATAATCAAAATATAGGCAAAAAAAAAAAAAATCATAGAAGGTGGGGGGAGAAGCTCTTGTCACTGTACTGTGTCTGCAGTGTTCACTGTGTTAAACATACATTGACCAGGTCAGGTTTTCAGTGTCAAAAATCTTAAAGGGTGACCTATTCTATTTTTAATACAGTGTGAGATTTGCCGTTAGTGTTGCTGCACTGTAATCTGTTGCTGTCCACAGTTTTGACCCTTTCAGTCCAAAATCCCGTTAAGGGTTTTTTTTAAATAGTGTTTTTTGTTAAACAATACAGAAAAACTGCTATTATCACTGCAAAAATCCAAGCTAACTTAGGTAGTGTGTTCTACTCTAATACAGGTGCATCTCAATAAATTAGAATATCTTTGAAACGTTCATTCATTTCAGTAATTCAGTAATTCAATTCATAATCAGCGTCTTCCATGATTGTGTGTCCTACTGAACCAGACTGAGGGACCATTTAAAGGATTAGGAAACCTTGGCAGGTGACACACAATTTACAATACTGAACTTTTTTACAATATTCTAATTTTCTTAGATTTTGGTTTTCATTACCTGTAATCCATAATCAACAGTTACAGAAATAAAACACTTGAAATAGAACACTCTGTGTGTAAAGAATAGAGAAAATATAGGAGGTCACTTTTTTAATTTAATTACTGAAATAAACGTTTCAAAGATATTCTAATTTATTGAGATGCACCTGTATTAACTTGCTAGGTCACACATTCAGCGGTAAATCTCATATTCTTGTTAAGTAGTTTTTGAAATAGTGGTTTTGTTAAAAAAAATAAATACTGAAACACTGCTATTATCACTGTAAAAATCCAAGATGACTTTCACACAGACTAGTCTAATATTCACTGCCCAGATCACCCTTTCAATGCCAAATGCTGATTTCTTTTCTAAAGTTTTATGTTAAAAAGACCCCAAAACATAAGTTTCAGAATTGTTGCCGGTCGCTATTATATAAGCAGTGCAGTTAAAAGAGTGGAAAAACAGGGCAGGGGACAATCTAAAGGAGGGGGGAGGAAGAAACAATTGTGCTATCATCACACCACCCACTACTGCAAGCATTAACTATAAGAATATGGCAATAGCAACACTACTTCTGGTCTTGGCAGAACTGCCAGTAGCCACAGGATTGTGGAGATGAAGTTTTTGATCAGTTAGCACACTTGTCTTAGTCACAAAAGGACATTACATACGAGAATGATGCGGCAAGTGATACCTTGAGTCAGGCTTCTGTGAGTTACTCCTGTAATGTTACGTAGTAGAGGTAGAAATGTGCATGCACAGATACTACAGGTTCTGGAGGCGCCAGTGTGGGTATAAAACCTTGGTGGGGTAATGCGGATAGCCTGGGAAATACATAGGGTGAACCTCGTGGTAGGTGTAGTAAGCTGCAGCTCACCCCAGGACCACTTGACCAAAGGTCAGTGGTAAAAATGCATATATATGTGAGGATAAAAAAAGTGGTTGGGGACTAGTTGAGCGCTGCTGTACTAAATTAGAGATCCAGGAGATATAGTAATGAGTGAAAGAGCAGTGGTAATTCGCATTTCGACGCTAGTAACGTGTCTTCATCAGGCCAACTAGATAATAAATAACAGAAATACAACCTCAATTCCAATGAAGTTGGGACGTTGTGTAAAACATAAATAAAAGCAGAATACGATGATTTGCAATATTTTTTCAACCTATATTCAATTGAATACAATACAAAGAAAATATATTTAATGTTCAAACGGATAAAATTTATTTGTTTTTTGCAGATTTTCACTCATTTTGAATTTGAACACATTCCAAAAAAGCTGGGACAGCTTCATTTTAACAATACTCAATAAGTGTTTGGGAACTGAGGACACGAATTGTTGAAGCTTTGTAGGTGGAATTCTTTCCCATTCTTGCTTGATGTACAACTTCAGTTACTCAACAGTCCGGGGTCTCCGCTGTCGTATTTTGCGCTTCATAATGCACCACACATTTTAATAATAATAATATTATTATTAATATTATTATTAACAACAACTTTATTTATATAGCGCCAACATATTCCGTAGCACTTTCCAAATCAGAGGACAAATGAACAGACAATATGAAACATTCAATGTGACAAAGAAATAAACATATCAAACAATAGGATTGAGGGCCCTGCTCGCAAGAACTTACATTCTATGAGGAGATAGGGGGACACAAGAGGTCAGAGGGCTGGATTGCAACCATGGTCCAGCCATCTTTTAATAGAAAAGGTTGTTAGGGCAGTTTTGAAGCTGCTGTAGTTGGGGATTAATCGTACTGACGACGGTTAGGGTGGTAGACAGTGACGAGAGAGGAGATATAGGGGGGTGCAGCGCTATGGATGGTTTGTGGGTCAGTGTAATAATTTTATATTGTATTCTGTGATGGATGGGCAACCAATACAGCGACTGACACAAGGTAGATGCTTCTGTGTACCGGTTTGACAAAAAGATGGGAGACAGGTCTGGACTGTAGGCCAGACCATCTAGTACCCGCACTCTTTTACTACGAAGCCACACTGTTGTAACACGTGCAGAATGTGGCTTGGCATTGTCTTGCTGAAATAAGCAGGGATGTCCCTGAAAAAGAAGTTGCTTGGATGGCAGCATATGTTGCTCCAGAACCTGTATATACCTTCACAGTATGGTGCCTTCACAGATGTGCAAGTTACCCATGCCATGGACACTAACAAACCCCCATACCATCAGAGATGCTGGCTTTTGAACCTTGACCTGATAAGAATCCGGACAGACCTTTTCCTCTTTGGCCCGGAGGACACGACATCCATGATTTCCAAAAACAATTTGAAATGTGGACTCGTCAGACCACAGGACACTTTTCCACTTTGCATCATTCCATCTCAGATGAGCTCGGGCCCAGAGAGGCCAGCAGCATTTCTGGGTGTTGTTGATATATGGCTTTTGCTTTGCATGGTAGAGTTTTAACTTGCACTTGTAGATATACCGAAGAACTGTGTTCACTGACAATGGTTTTCTGAAGTGTTCCTGAGCCCATGTGGTAATATCCGTTACAGAATGATGTCGGGTTTTAATGCAGTGCCGCCTGACAGATCGAAGGTCACGAGAATTCAATGTTGGTTTTCGGCCTTGCTGCTCACTTACAGAGATTTGTCCAGATACTCTGAATCTTTTGATGATATTATGGACTGTAGATGATGAAATCCCTAAATTGCTTGCAATTGTGCGTTTATAGACGTTGTTCTTAAACTATTGGACTATTTGCTCATACAGTTGTTCACAAAGTAGTGAACCTCGCCCCATCCTTGCTTGTGAACCACTGAGTTTGCTCCCTTTATACCCAATCATGACACTCAACTGTTTCCAATTAACCTGTTCACCTCTGGAATGCTCCAAACAGGTGTTTTTTTGAGCATTCCTCAACTTTCCCAGTCTTTTGTTGCCCCTGTCCCAGCTTTTTTGGAACGTGTTGCAGGCATCAAATTCTAAATGAGTGAATACTTGCAAAAAAAAATCAATAAATTTTCTCTATTTAAACATTAAATATATTGTCTTTGTAGTGTATTCCATTGAATATAGGTTGAAAAGGATTTGCAAATCATCGTACTCTATTTTTATTTAGGTTTTACACAACGTCCCAACTTCTTTGGAATTGGGGTTGTACTATTACACACACATATACACAGTATATACTGTATATATATATATATATACATATACACACACACACACATATATACACACACACACACGTGGACAAAATTGTTGGTACCCCTCATTTAATGAAAGAAAAACCCACAATGGTCACAGAAATAACTTGAATCTGACAAAAGTGATTTGCCAAACTACATGTTGACAAGCCACAATCGAAATTTTTGGCAAGGCACATCAGAGATGGAAAAAGAAGCATATCTTGAAAAGAACAGTCCCTACTGTGAAAAATGGAGGAAGCTCTGTTCTGGGGCTGCTTTGCTGCATCTGGCACAGGGTGTCTTGAATCTGTGCAGGGTACAATGAAATCTCAAGACTATCAAGGGATTCTAGAGAGAAATGTGCTGCCTAGTGTCAGAAAGCTTGGTCTCAGTCGCAGGTCATGGGTATTGCAACAGGATAGTGACCCAAAACACACAGCTAAAAACACCCAAGAATGGCTAAGAGGAAAACATTGGACTATTCTGAAGTGACCTTCTATGAGTCCTGACCTAAATCATACTGAGCATCTTTAGAAGGAGCTGAAACATGCCGTCTGGAAAAGGCACCCTTCAAACCCAAGACAATTGGAGCAGTTTGCTCATGAGGAGTGGGCCAAAATACCTGTTGAGAGGTGCAGAAGTCTCATTGACAGTTACAGGAATTGTTTAATTGCAGTGATTGCCTCAAAAGGTTGTGCAACAAAATATTAAGTTACCATCATTTCTGTCCAGGCCTGTTTCATGAGTTTTCTTTTTTTAAAAAAATTCTGTTGAAGCATGGTTGAAAAGCAATGTCTGACTTTCATTTGTTCATTTTCATAGAATTTTTATATATTATTACTTTTGTCAGATTCAAGTTATTTCTGTGGCCATTGTGGGTTTTTCTTTCATTAAACGAGGGGTACCAACAACTTTGTCCACGTGTTTGTGTATATGTATAACATGCATGATAAAACCATAAACATGAAATCTGATGTAGTCAGAATAGTCAAATAAATATGTCTATAGGTATAAAAGAATATAAAAGAATATATAAGAATATAAAAAAAAACAGTAGTAGTAGAACCTGCTATCGGTGTGACATGAATATATTTGGAATCGTATGTTATGGTAGTACATGGGATTCATAGTACAGCAAACAGCAGCAATTCATAAAAAATTATAATAATAGTGTCAACAACAACAGTTACGTTGGTGATGCTATACATAAAATAGTATTTGGCCATAGCGACAATGTAATAAATAGACAGATGTAAATTAGTGTGTATGGATGAAATGGTGTGTGATTGTGTATAGTGAAGTTGTAAGCAATGGGCAGGAGTAAGGTGGACAGCGTATGTATGAAAATGATAGTTGGAGTGCAAATGAAATACTGGTTCCAAACCCTTGTTAACAACTCTGTTTTAGAGGTTGACCGTGAGGTTCCTGAAGAGGTGGAGGGACCCATAGGGGGTGCTGAGTTTTCTTCTGGGGGTGTAACATGCTTGGAATGAAAGCCAGACCTAGAGTCTGCAGACAAGAATGAGACAGTTGGCATGGACAACATTGGTTCTGCAAGAAAGGGTAACAGTTCCTCTTCTAAAGCAGAAGGTAAGAATAAAAGTGGGAGAAAGAAAGCCAACTAACTCAATTACCCAGGAAGACTGTACTCACTCTGTTGATGCTGAAGTCCATTAATGTCACCAGCATTAAGTCAGATATATATAGATTTGTGGGCTATTGTGAAGCTAACATTTTGTTATTGCAAGAGACCAGGCTGTCAAATTTAGCAGGCATGTTTAAAACCCAAAAGAGAATGTAAGCATGGGTCAAACTGCCTATTGGAGTGGCGGTCCATTTAAAAAACATTAGTAGAATGCAGTTATTGAGTTAAAAATTGAGAGGTGTTAATTTTAGATGGCCTTGTGAAGGGATAAGAGCGTTGTTAATTTAGGAACTACATTCCCAACCCAAGTGAGACAGGAACTGTCTTTTATGATGGTCATAGCCTACCTTTTCAGCAAGTGGTGAAAACACACAAGGTCTCAAGTTAGGTGTGATTTCAGAGAAAACCTAACTTATAATAGCGAAGCATGTCCACATCCGTCACAACTCATCATGGGGGTAGTTGTAGCTTTTGTATAGACAGGTTTTAATTAAAGGAGAAAGTTGTCTCTTCAGCAGTGTCTGTTATTGTGGTGGTTTTCTCTGACCACTGTTAAATTTTGTTTTCTGATAATATTAATGAGACCCCTCATAGCCAAAAAGGCTATTTGAAACTCAATTCATCTCTCTTAGAAAAAGCAGAAATAAGGTGATCCCTTGAGGATTTTCTTCAGAGCCAGGTACCATTTCTAGGCTTTTGTAGTAGTAAGTCTAAGTAGTGGGAGGGTGGCAAGATTCTTAACCTTCCTCTAGTGTTAGCTTTCTGTTACTCTTTCTTATGTTAACGGGTTTTGACCCGTGTCTTAAATCACCCCTAGGATACCCTAAAAACAGTTATTTATGATCCAATTTGTTGCTTATCTCTTAGTTACCTTGTTAGGGTTTCTCATCCATGGAAGGACTGATTTTAATATTTTTGTTGTGGCCCCCTGGGCCTTTCATTTGAGAGCGTACCCTTCATTTTCAATATAAAAATATTGTCAAATGAACCTCAAGAGAATAATATAAACTTAAAAAAGTTTGTTATATTACCTGACTATTACTGAAGGGTTTTAGAACACATTTGTTAAATGTAAAAAAAATATACATATATATATTTTATATTATTAACTCTAGTAACATCTATGGTGTTACGGGTCAATTTTGACCCACATCTAACTACTTTATGAAAAAGGAAAAAAACAGATTTTTTTTTTTTATAGAACTTTAATACCAAATAAAAGATGAAAATTATATTAACATTAATAGCAATAATAATAAAAAGTAGCTTTTCTAGGTCAAACAAACAAACAATCAATCAAGCAAATCAAATCAACAGAAATCAAGTACTAGTTTTTAGATGCATTAGTATTTAGATGCATGTGTGGCAAAAAGTGACACTTTTTGTGTGTTCTTTGCAGAGGTATTTTTTGCAGGCGAAGCACGATGTGTTTGTCTTTCTGTCCTTATTGCTAGGTCAGACCTGACACCTCTTTCTTTTAGAATCAGGTGGTCTCACTGGGGTTGTGGCTGTTGTGGTTGATATTGAGGCAGGGCTGGTTGAGGAGGATGCTGGTGATGATGCTCTTTGTGTTGCTGTGGGTGTGGGCGAAGCACTTGTTGAGCTCTGGAGTTGTCGGACCAAGGCTGCAGCGGCTGGGTCTCGGGGCACCCGTTCCCTTTGGTCAATGTGCGCCTTGACAAGGGATCTTCCTAGTTCCTCAAGAAACATCCTCCGCTTGTTTTTTTTTCTTTGAATTCCATCCTTGGTGAATGTGGGTCCACAACACAAATGCATTGTATGCTGACACATCAAGGATGTTGGAAAATACAACCATTGGCCATCTCCTAGTCATTCGCTGGCAAGTGTAGGTGGCAGTCAGCTTGTCCAGGTTGTCCACTCCTCCTTTGTTTTTGTTATAGTCCAGGATGATTCTGGGCTTTTTGTCACTTCCTGATGACACAGCTGCATCTTTGTGAAGTGTGGACATCAGTACCACATTCCGTCGTTTTTTGGGGCAGTATGAAACAGCAGTGGTGGTGTCTGTAAAAACAAACTTTGAGGAAAGTGGAGCCCTGTCCTTCATCTGCAACAATTCAGCGGGCAGCTCAGCTTTGTTTTTTTTCACTGTGCCCACCATGGTGATTTTCCTCCTGAGAAGTTCTTGTCCAAGGTCATAGCTGGTAAAAAAATTGTCACAAGTAATGTTGTGACCCTGCAGTCCAGTAGTCATATCGAGGACTACACGTTTTCCTTAGTTTTTTTCAGGGATGCCGCTTGCAGACTTGCCTGTGTAAATCTGTAGATTCCATGCATAGCTAGTTTTTGCATCACAGGCTGCCCAGATTGTTATGCCGTATTTGCCTGGCTTACTTGGCATGTATTGCCGGAAGGGGCATTTTCCGCGGAAAGGGAGAAAACGTTCGTCTACTGTCACCTCTGGCCCTGGGTTGAACATCAGTGGAAGGAGCTGCACCCATTTCTCCCAAACATCCCTGATGGGGAGTAAGTTTGTCAGATTTTGTTCTGGTGTCTCTGTTGTCAAATCTGAGGACTCTTGATATCATTTGAAACTTTTGAAGTGACATTGTTGCCCGGAAAATATTCCTGCCTGCCGATGCGTCCCAGAGACTATCAGTGGCCTCATTGCAGGATTTGTACACTCCAGCAAGGAGAAGAACACCAATGTAGGCATCCAGGTCATCATCATGAAGGTCATTCCACATGTTGCCGTGGACTTTTTTTTCCTTCAAGGTTTGTCATAGCAATAATGACTTTTTTTATTGACAATGGCATAAACAGATCAAAACATGTCTTGATGTCACTTACTCTTGTCACAGCAAACCTTGTGATCCCAGGGGTCATTTTTATGACATTTGCAGCATCTGCCCTGCCATGTACATCTGGAGGTACTGAGCTCCAAATGATCTTGACACTTTTGGATTTGAATCTTTCAGCGGGAGCAGCTTCAGCACCGGTGACCTCCTCATCAGACTGATCAGAACTGTCTGTGTCTTCCGGTTGATACACCACATCATCTTCCTCCTCAGAAACCTGTTCATCTGTATCAGTTTGCTGCTGTGTGTCCTCTGATTCATTATCATCCAAGATATAATCCAGAATTTGACTTGCATCTAATCTTCTCCTCATTGTTGCATGGTGTAAACTGAAGATGTATACTCTGCAAAGTACCAACTGTAAGCTGATTTGGCCATACATGCCTGGACATGTCCCTAACTCAAGTTGTTGGAGGTAGAGCTGGCTGTGGGCTGTTGGTTTATATTGTGTTTATGAGTTCAGTTTTGGGACTTATTATTGTTTTTTTACTCTTATATTAGACCTGGCTCGAAATTGACCCCAACAACACAAATGTTATAATTTTAATAAGAGCATTTTACAATTTAGTAAAATAGTTTTATTTTATTGTATTTTGTTTAAAAATAAGTTCCTGAAAAAGTCAAAAGTCTTGATGCAATAAACAAATGTATGTAGAATTTGTATGCATTTAAAACCTAAAATGGGTTGGTCACGACCCTAACACTAGAGGAAGGTACCAGACTTCAAGACTCGGACGTCTGGAGCAATACCATCTGTATCAGAGCCTAAGGTGGAAACTCGAGTAGCCTTCTATACAAAAATTTTGGCGAAGAAGGATCGATATTGAGATGCAATGTTGGTTTTCTAGTTTAATTCTGTTGATTACTGTTAACGTTGTTTGATAGTGTATATTTTTATTATAATTATATTATAATTATGCTTCTGGTATTATTTTCATTGATTTGATTATGTAATGAACATGCTAGGTTATTGTGGTTTTTCATTTTACAATTAAAGAGATATAGGTTGTGACTTAGTATATTTATGTTTGCCATTTGAAGCATACCTGTATAGATTTCTTTGTTAGGCTCCAATAAGCTGTTAGCAAATACTGTGCATTATCAAACCAGGAATAACCTAATGTTTGGGTGCATTTTAAACCTTTAGTACTAAACAATCAGAGTTCTAGCAAGAATGTCCTTAACCCAGTGCAAATATTCATTTTATCACAGCCAGAGGCATATGCCCCATCAGTCTCCCTTAACTACGCCCCTGAGTAGAATGTTAACTGCTAAGTAACCCTCCAACTGTAGACCATCTTAGACACTCCTGCAGAGCTCATTATTTTCATTACTATCTCTTCACATCTCTGATTCCTCTGCGGAGTTAATAAAGCTGCTGCAGGAAGGTAAAGGCAAGGCAATGGCTGGAGCAAGGGAGACACAGGGAAAATACATTAGACTGGATACCTGACATAGTGAATTAGAGGCAGAATCTCATTACATCAATGCCCTCTGAGTAAATAGCTACTTGTGTCAGTCTACATCACATGGGTTCACACTGCTAATTACTGCTTCCATTGACTCCGACCAGAGATATTAGCCTCACTGCAGGAGGATTGTTGCTTCTGCTCACTTTAAGAGATATTTTGATATTTTGCTCTCACCAACAACAAAATGAACAAAGAGCAAGGCTACAATGATGAATTGTTGTGCAAAACATGAGCCCCATGAGCAATCAAACTGCTAATTTAGAAAAAAAAAAAAATGAGGTAGCTGGGGTATACAAGCCAGAAACAAAACGAAGCCAGCGAGGAACTTGAGAACAAACATAAGTTTAAGGTTAAGGCCCCACATAGTGGGCCACAGCCAAAAAGCGCTGTGGGAAAAAACGCCGCGGAAATGCATCACAGTTTTTCCTGCAGCGCTTTCATAGAAAGTCCACAGAGTTTTCCTCTGCGGACTTTCTGTTTCCATTATATCTATATGGAAATTGCCAGCGTTTCCATGGGTATAATTGACATGCTGCGATTTGCATTTCCACTGCGGATTATTTTCTGCAATGTGTGGATGGGATTAGCCAGGGACTGTAAAAGCTGTGGTTTTTACTGCAGCATTTACGTCAGTCAGCAGATCGTGGATCCATTGTGTCATCAAACCAGTTCAAATTTGGGCCACTCCTAAGGATGTTATCTAAGTAATCTCCACAGTATTCGCTCTTTAACCCCTATACAACCAAGGCTGTACAACCAACACCGACCTAAGCGGAGATCATTACACACAGAGAACTGAAATATCTCTCTGCCTGTTAAACCCCCCCCCCCCCCTCCTCTGCTTCGTCCTATCTGTCTGTCTGCTATTAATGTAATGCCTCTCACCTTGGTACATTCCTGTACATGTTGTATTTGTAGTTGTATCTGCTTATCTTTGCTGCTGTAACACAGTGAATTTCCCCATTGTGGGACTATTAAAGGACTTATTATTATTATTATTATTATTATTATTATTATTATTATTATTATTACAGGTGTGTGGTCTTTGCTGCGGGGAGACTACCAGGTCACTACCTCTTGGAGTGGTCCTGGTATTGGTAACAGTTGGTTGCCTCGCACCAGGGTTCAGGCAAGAGGTTGGTGGCAGACAGAATCTATGCATGGTCAGGAAAGGAGATATTTAGGGTGGATAGCACTGGAGCAATGGTCATAGATAAGCTAAGGTCATACACAACAGGTTGAGAGAGGATGTTGGTGACGGCGGCCAGGTGCTCTAAAATACCCCCCCCCCCCAAGCCCCTTATTCTTGGCTTCAGACTGCTGGTGAAATTTCCTAGGAAGAGCAGGAGCATTTATGTTATGTATGAAAGATCCCTAGATCCTTCTTTTGGGCCAAAGTCCTTCCAGTCCTCCCATAAAATTTTTCTTACAGCTCACGCTTAATATCCAAAATGTTCTTGACTTCAAACTCATTCTCAGAACCAACAGTTGCAAGTATAGCAACTGATGTCTTGGAGTAGCGGTTGAGGGCCGAGGTTTTAGAAGGGACATGTGGAATGAGTTAGGTACCTGAGAGTGAGCGGTAGATGCAGTTTGTAGGAAACAGGATTAATCTGTTTTAATGAACCTAGGAAACATGGACAAATTAATAAGAAGGTACCATCATATGGATAGATTTGGACAAAAGACAGACTTTGTCTCCTAGAGGAAAGAATGGAGATGACCTACGCCTCTGGTCAGCAATTGCCCGTACCAGGGAAACTTTAGTCCCTTCTCAAATCTGGAGGAAGTCCCTGAGAGTAGAATTAGCAGAAGGCACCTTAGAAGACTTAGATGAGCAGGAAGTGGAATGCATGGATGTTGTCCATGCACAATGTAAAATGGAGATTTGCCAGTAGACTCATATAATAGGCCAAGGAAGTAGAAGACCTAAAGGTCTTTTATGAGGTAGACTTGTTTTGTGCACAAGTGTTACAGGAGGCAACATATTCGTATACATCATAAGACATGTAAGGCCACCAGAAGTGTTAAGACATTAGGTCCAAAGTGTTACCTACTCCAAGATATTCAGCAATTTTCAACTTTTGTCCCCAGGTGAGATTTTGTTTCCTTTTGGCAGCAGGAACAAATGTCATTCCTGGAGGAATGTCTTTAACTAGGACAGGAGCAACTGGCATTATGCGAACAGGATTTATAATATGCTTATTCTCAATAACCTGGTTTGCAGGATCAAAGGATTGGGAAAGAACATCTGTCTTGATTTTCTTCTCAGCCGGAAAGACATGGGGAATAAAATAGAAGCAGACAAGAAAGAGAGACCAAGTTTTTGTGGTCAGTATATATAACCACCAGATGACAAGTTCCTTTAAGTCAAGGCCTTCACCTCTAGTGAATCTTCTAGGTCAAGGTAAGTAGGAGCCAGAAGAAAAGGCTTGCTTAAAGGGAATCTGTCAGGTCAATGTGGGACACTAAACCACCCACAGGTCCTTATACACCTGAGGTTTAGTGTCCCAAATCGTCCTGTTGTAATGCAATCTGCAGGCGCATTAAAAATAAAAAAACCTTTATACTTACCTGGAGAAGGGTCCGATCGACCATGTTCGGCAAGAACAGTCTGGCTTATTCATGAGCTTCTTCGTTGGCAAGCCTTCTGGTGCCTGAGCTGTTCTTCAGTGAAGCCAAAGATGGACACCCCGGCTTCACTGCATAATTGCGGGGCATGCGCACTAAAGCCGAGGTGTAGTCCTCTGGCTTCATTGACGAACTGCGCAGGCACGGGGAGTACAGCGGCAAGGTGAGTATAAAGCTTTTTTATTTTTAACGCGGCCATGGATTACGTTATAACAGGGTGATTTGGAACACTAAACCCCAGGTCCATATGGACGTGTGGGTGGTTTAGTGTCCCAAATTGCCATGACAGATTCCCTTTAACAGATAGCAGCTTCAGCCTGTGGTGGCCAGTCCATTTTTCTGATGAGAGCTGAGAGAGACACACCGAGTTGGTGAAATGTGCAATGAATTGGCAATAAAAGTTTTCAAAGCCTAGGGAATTGCTGAATGCCTTTCAGGCCCTGTGGATGATTCCAGTTAAGGAATGCATATAATTTCTCAGATCACATGTCTCAGGAAAGGAATCGATGTCTCCTCAAATAGACACTTCTCAATCTTGGCATATAGCCATTGCAGGACAGCACAATCATGCTTCCAATGGGACATGAGGTCAGGCAAGTATATCAGAATATTATATTGATAGACTACCACGCAAACATAAGAGTAAATCACATAAGATGTACTGTACTTGACTAATTCCTGTAATAATGTCATGAAATTACTTTGGCAGAAGGGCCATAGCAACAGTATCTGCCAACAGTTCTGCCAATATTTGGGATGCAATGGCAGATTGAGAGTGATTATACATTAATCACAAGTATATTAGTCACAATAGTATCTGAAATCCAGGTAAAATACACAAATCTACATACAGGTGAAGAGACAGTGGGGCTAAGTGGGAACAAGCCCACAAAACAGAAATTACTGATGCAGCACAAGGCATATTTCTAGATACATATTTATCTTTATCATGTAAAAACGCAATCGTAACCAAGCAATAGCTATTGAGTCACCCAGATAATAATCAGTAAACACGTCCCAAAAATGTCCAAAAGATGCTCCTAGGTATCTGTGGTGCCCCAAGGAGGATTGCAAGGGGGGGAGAGGGTGCCTGAGTGGTGGATGCTGGGAGTGGTAGACATGGTGCAGGCATCTCCAGGCTCTCTCCCTCAGGTACAGCACAGTGGTGGGGGAACTCACCTGGGTGGTTGTTGTACTGGACAGGATCCCCAGGGCACTCCCTCTGGTGAATGATGGGTGTAGTAGTGTGGCCTGGCCCAGGATGTAACCAAGATGGTTGGTGGTGCAAGTTAGCTTCAGACACACACAAGACAAAGCAAGATGGATGGTGAAAGTAGTGCCAGTCTTTACTTAGAGCAAAAAGCTTCCAAACAGCCAACATCAGGATCACAGTTAAAACAGATAACTCTCAATATGGAGGTGCACAGCAAGGTAGTGAAGGATAGAAAAGTTCCTCTCATACAGTACAGACCAAAAGTTTGGACACACCTTCTCATTCCAAGAATTTTCTGTATTTTCATGACTATAAAAATTGTAGATTCACACTGAAGGCATCAAAACTATGAATTTACACATGTGGAATTATATACTTAACAAAAAAGTGTGAAACAACTGAAAATATGTCTTATATTCTAGGTTCTTCGAAGTAGCCACCTTTTGCTTTGATTACTGCTTTGCACACTCTTGGCATTCTCTTGATGAGCTTCAAGAGGTAGTCACCTGAAATGGTCTTCCAACAGTCTTGAAGGAGTTCCCAGAGATGCTTAGCACTTGTTGGCCCTTTTGCCTTCACTCTGCGGTCCAGCTCACCCCAAACCATCTTGATTGGGTTCAGGTCTGGACTGTGGAGGCCAGGTCATCTGGCGTAGCACCCCATCACTCTCCTTCTTGGTCAAATAGCCCTTACACAGTCTGGAGGTGTGTTTGGGGTCATTGTTATGTTGAAAAATAAATGATGGTCCAACTAAACGCAAACCGGATGGAATAGCATGCCACTGCAAGATGCTGTGGTAACCATGCTGGTTCAGTATTCCTTCAATTTTGAATAAATCCCCAACAGTGTCACCAGCAAAGCACCCCCACACCATCACACCTCCTCCTCCATGCTTCACGGTGGGAACCAGGCATGTAGAATCCATTCGTTCACCTTTTCTGCGTCACACAAAGACACGGTGGTTGGAACCAAAGATCTCAAATTTGGACTCATCAGACCAAAGCACAGATTTCCACAGGTCTAATGTCCATTCCTCGTGTTCTTTAGCCCAAACAAGTCTCTTCTGCTTGTTGCCTGTCCTTAGCAGTGGTTTCCTAGCAGCTATTTTGCCATGAAGGCCTGCTGCACACAGTGTCCTCTTAACAGTTGTTGTAGAGATGTGTCTGCTGCTAGAACTCTGTGTGGCATTGACCTGGTCTCTAATCTGAGCTGCTGTTAACCTGCGACTTCTGAGGCTGGTGACTCAGAGGAACTTATCCTCCGCAGCAGAGGTGACTCTTGGTCTTCCTTTCCTGGGGCGGTCCTCATGTGAACCAGTTTCTTTGTAGCGCTTGATGGTTTTGGCCACTGCACTTGGGGACACTTTCAAAGTTTTCCCAACTTTTCGGACTGACTGACCTTCATTTCTTAAAGTAATGATGGCCACTTGTTTTTCTTTACTTAGCTGCTTTTTTCTTGCCATAATACAAATTCTAACACTCCATTCAGTAGGACTATCAGCTGTGTATCCCCCCCCTGACTTCTGAACAACACAACTGATGGTCCCAACCCCATTTATAATGCAAGAAATACCACTTATTAAACCTGACAGGGCACACCTGTGAAGTGAAAACCATTTCAGGTGACTACCTCTTGAAGCTCATCAAGAGAATGCCAAGAGTGTGCAAAGCAGTAATCAAAGCAAAAGGTGGCTACTTTGAAGAACCTAGAATATAAGACATATTTTCAGTTGTTTCACACTTTTTTGTTAAGTATATAATTCCACATGTGTTAATTCATAGTCTTGATGCCTTCTGTGTAAATCTACCATTTTTATAGTCATGAAAATACAGAAAACTCTTGGAATGAGAAGGTGTGTCCAAACTTTTGGTCTGTACTGTATATAGGAGCATGATGTACCTTGGAGTAGCACTAGGTATCCCTCCTTATGTAGGCCTGAATGTGGCCTTGTGCTCTGCAGCAGTCTAAATTCTCCTGCTCTTATTACAGACTGTACTTGGACTCCTGAGACTTGTGGTACTAACTTGTGGTCAGTCTGCCTAAACTACACCCCAGTAGTGTCCCCACCCCCTTTGTCCAATGAGGGCTAAGTGTTGGGGACATGTGATGTGAGGTGAGGTGCTGTGCATTAACCTTACCAGTGCTGGCACAGATGCAATGGCTGATGCAATAATTCTTAAAGATATAACATATTATATACACATTACATATAAATATAACAGTACCCTGTGCTACAACATAAACACATCCCTGACTCAGCCTTAAGGGAATACAGTACCTAGTACTGGGGTATTACATACCCATGTTAATTTAGGTAAAAATCGCAACTAGCCAAGGAAAGTCCCAAACACATCCAATACCGTACAAAGACCTGATATATAATTAAATAATGACATACTTCAAGATATACCTTTGGACATGGTTAGAACACTAAACAAATCCGGCCTTGTCAGGTGGTGAATAATTAAGACACTAGTATTAGTGTAAGGAATGACCTACTGGAAATAGAAGGCAGGAAACCCAAGCAATGGCGCCACTTGGCGCTTTCCGACATTGAGAGGAATGTCAGATTGGTAATTTATTATATAGGCGCTCTCCAACTTTGATGTGGTCCTATACAATTAGAGAAGAGAGAGGACCCCAGCCCTGTACTCCTGCATCTGTGCCAGTTCCTGACAAAGATTTTTACAAGAGCCATTTAAGGACCTTCACAGGAGTCCACATGAGAATTCCACCTTATAGAAACTGCCAGAGAAAATGTGTAAGGTATATGTGTGTCTGTATCTGCCCTGAGCCTTGCACCTTATCTATGTAGTAAGCTTGGTTATAGCTGCTCTAATCTTGTTATATTATCTATATAGTAAGCTTTGTTCTTGTTCCATATGTTTGTATTTACTGTAGTTTGGGGAAGTTACAGTATCTATGCTGAACTTTGGTTCTGGAATCATATCTATACCGAAAGCTTGGTCCTTGTACCTTATATGTGCAACAAGTTTTGTTCTTTATATCTATGTAGTAACTAAAGACTCAGGGGCCCTGGTGCAAAAGCTTGGGACCCCCTGCACAACTTCTCCTCAAGCCCTTCAGCTGCTTCCCATCTGTACATTTTAGCCACATTTACCTTTCCCTTTCCTTATCTGCCTCAGCCTAGATGGCAAAGAAGATTTGTTCACAACATGTCTGTGCACACCAGCTTACTATCCTTCCAATCCCCTGTCGCTGCCCCCCATAATCATTCCTGCTTTTGTGCCACAGCATCCCCCACAGAATCCCTCAATGACTATATGCTGCTGAACAACCAATATTTTTTACCTGAAATTGTTAATTTTAGAGGCGATCAAATAAGTTTATCCATTCCTAGTATGGTGGTTGGTGACCTGTGGGTCCCCTTAGTTTCTGGGCCCAGTCACAGCTGTGACCACTGCAACCCCTATAGTTACATACTTTGCCAGATCGATTGGTGTATGGAGTAAGCTTGGTTCTTATACTGTATATATGCATTAATCTTGGTTTTGTTATCATATCTATATGATTCCATTAGTTGTGTAACCATATCTATATCGTTTTAAATCACCCTTGATAAAGATGTTTCGTTCGCAAGCATTGCTGATATAACGGGCAGTGGGTTGTGGGTTGTGGACCTACTGTGCCACTTAACCAGTTTGGTTTTGTGAAATTACAAAGGGAGTTGCCTAAGCAGCCTTGGGATTCACTCTCTAATCCCCACACAGGGCTCAGGAAATCAGTGCAGGGAGATTATCAGGTTGCTTTTGGAAGGGTCATACTGTAGATGGCAGCTGGTCAGGGGCCACAGAGACACCAAAGCACCAAACGGTCTGTAACAGGTCTCAAGCAGATCAGGGCAAGCAGACTGGACAGTGTAGCACAGGTATGATCAAATGTGTGCTTACTGGCCCTTTAAGCTGCAGGGAGGGAGGGGTAGGAACTGCACAGTGTATACAACAGCTAACCTGACAGTTGGGAGAGAGAGTGTGACCACAGTGCACTGGCATTACTGCTGGTAACACTCAGACTGTTACAATGGCAATTGTGGCTCTCAATGGTAGTACAGCAATTTGTAATTTTTGTTTGTAATGCTGGAGTATTTGCAACTATCCAGTATATGACATCTCCTCAGACCTACTTTGCCTCTAAACCCACCTCTCACATCTCATACCTCTAAAGTCTTTATGTGCAGAGACTCCTTTTTCAATCTACGTCTCAGGCAGTTTGTTGTTAACACCATGCATGCAATTACAGGAAACCTGATTCTGCTTCCCAAGTGCCAGTCTCCAGCTACCTTGAGATCCTTTCTGCTGTGGCCTTTCCTTATGACCCAACTTGTCACACATATGGGTACTATCACACTACTCTGTCTACACCACCTCTCCCATGGACATGAAGGGAAGCCATAAATATAACATTAGTCACTTAACCCACATGAGGAATATGGTATGTCGATGCCATATCTTGTCCTGCTTTAGGGCAAGCTACTGTATTGTTATCCACCAATCATGACACCTTAATTTCCCAATGCCGCATTGGATTTGAAACTCATACTAATATTAGGAGGCCCACGATAGCCTTTATATGAATAATTGCATTGCCTATATACCTGTGACACCTTGGAAAAATGCACCAGTCAGTCTCGCAACTGTACAATAACTAGGATTAAATTAGATTTGAGATTCTCAACCCCAAAATACAGATATTACTTTCTCCAATCTGCTAGTCATCTAAGCCTTCTACTTATTAGACCAGAGTCAAACAGTCATGACTACCAGGAGAAATGGCACATCTTTAGATGGTGCCAAGGTGTCAGGTGCACCAGGAGCATGAGGGGGCTCCTAAAACTCATCTGGTGTACAAGATGGTATTTCTATAAGCAACACATAGCTGTTGGTATTAACGCAGAAGTTAAGGCATTGGTGTTGGGGAAAAAATTGTGATCAATGTAGATGCAACTCATGATAATGCTATGATCTTTTCATGCTCAGAACTTCCCTACAAACTGGTTTTAGAACACCCAGCAGTCAGCTGTTACATAATATATGTAACATATTAATTTTAACATATTAATATAACATTAAGATAAATGTCAGACCATGCAATAAATAGATGAGCAAGTTTACAGAACAGCTTTCTCTCTACAAGCTGCAAGGTATCGAGGCTTCTGTGTACCTGCATGGCTCTTGAAAATCTGCATATGTTTCATATTCTAGTCCCACTTAGCAGAAGCTGGCAGAAAAGTTTGCTGTCTGCCAACGATGAACACACCAATAAATCTGCAGGCGCTGAGTAATGTATCACAGGTGCTGGAAGTTTTCAGGAGCCCAGCTTTTACAAATAATGTATTGATTTCGAAGTGCAAGTTATGGTCATGTGGAATTCAATTTGTTAGAGCGTGTGGATGTGAATTAGGCAATGCATCACAAATATAGTAGGAACAAGGAGGGGGGAAAGAAACACCCTCCAATTACTTACAGCAAGCAAAAAGTTAACCCCTTCAGAATCAGTCAATAAAATGGGAAGAGAATTTTTGATACCCAGTGGATACATATTTTTATAATAGACTGTCACTTGCTTATTATCAGTTATCTCAGGATGCATAGTGTTATTTGCTGAGTATTTGCATATAAATGGTCACATAAATAATTATCATGATCCATCTCTGGACATGGACTGCCACTTGCTTATTATCGTACATGGCTGTCTAGGTTAAGGATATCTATATATCAATTTTTGAGATAAGTAAACCTCTTTGAGGCTATGGCCACCCAGAGCAAAACTCAGCTAAGAAACGATGTTGGGAAAAATGTGCTGTGAAAAGGGCAATCCCAAAAATGCTTGCGATTTTGATTGTTTTTCTGCTGTGTTTGCATTTTGTGTCCTCCACATCATTTTTTTCCTGCTGCATTGGGCCTTAGTCTTTAAACATTTCAAATTTGCACATTTTTCCTACACATTTTGCTGAGACATACTTATATAGCACCCAAATTGAATGCTTCATATTCTTTACCACATCTTCTACATACAAAACCAGTATTCTCTCCAACCAGTGGTGGATTAAATGTACCATAGATCCTGGACTGTTTTTACAACCTGGGCCCTTGCACCAGTGACTACTCCAGGACTTCTATACTGCAGATTAAAAATGCCATAATGGGCGGGACTGAGGTCACTAGATTTAAGCCCTAAACATCAGCAGTGCCAGGTAAAAACTGCTTTGCGTGGACATAGAAGAATATGCAGCAAGCCACAGACTGTAGTGCTACAAAAAGGTCTGGGAAGGTGACATAGTGACTTGTCTGTTGGAAAGGTCATTTTGTGCAGAATGCCTATGAGGCCGAACATCACTGCTTCGTCAAGACAGCAGAACTTGTGTGCATGTCACCCAGGTCTGCTGTTTACAGACAGTGTGATTGTACTACACAGCACAATATTGTATCGTCACAATGTTTGTGAATAGCTGACCTGTCTGACACACACAGCAAGCTATGCGGACCCTGACAAAACAGAGGTGTTCACAGCCATAACCTGACAAAAATAAAATCACAAACATGGAGGTGGCATTAGCAAACTGAGTGATCAGAAGCAGGGGACTGATTGTAAGTGGGCACTCAATGCCTGCAGCCTGCCAACATCGGACGCAGGTATCCAAATACATCCCCCATTGCAGCTGATTATATGTATTCTCAATTAAACACTGAAGATTGTGGGTGTTTTAGGTGGCTATCCAAGCACCTTTTATTATTATCTGCCATTGTCTCCCACCAATATTAGTCTACTTGGTGTCAGACTGGTAAAGTTTCTGTCAATCTCTGGATGAGACTTATTTGAAGGAGCAAAATACATACTTTCTTATAGAGTAGGTGCAGCATCCCAGAGTGCTTCTGCATTTGTGTGTTTGTCTTGTGTGCCTCTGGGTTTTATGTCTGTAAGTTTGTTCTATGTTGAATGTAATTGTATGCAGCTTTCCCTTTGTATTTTTCCCCCTGCAGTGTTCAAACCCAGACTGGGTTCAGCCCTGGCCTATCACAGGCCACTGGGCGGGGTTGTGAGGAGATATAATCTCCCCGGCGACGGTTGAGGTTCAGTTCAGTGCATGCTGTAGACCAGACAAGGTGTGCAGAGCTGACCTGCCACCAAGCTGGACTGAAGGCCAACCGCCGCTACCACAGCCTCAGGAGGGATAACATCAGCCCCAGGCTCATCTCAAGACAGCTCAGAGCTAGATAGTGAAGATTTCCAAGTGGCTGAACTTGATTCGTGTCGTGCCCGGAGGAGCAGGAGAGGACCCTGACAGGAGAGTCGCATTCGGGCCTAGTATCCAGTTCCCTGTCAGGACTCCCTGTAACTCTATCCCCAGTATAGCAAGCTGGGAGAGGTACAGAGGTGGAGTAGAGGAAGCCATCTTGTGGAGCCGATACTGTCTTTGGGCACCCTCCTAGAACCAAGGCTGGGGTTAGGACACTGCAGGACTACTACCCCCATCTGGAAGCGGCCGTTGTCTTTTGTTCCAGTTGCCTAAATAAAAAGGCTGTTTGGTTTACCTGCAACGCTGACTCCTGAGTCGTGCCTGCTTCACCATCAGGGCTCTTCCGACCAACACCACACCGGCTCAGGTAGGAGAGGTCCCCCCTCTTCAACTGGAAGTGCCCCGGGGGAAAGAACAACTACCACCACCATCCGGTAGTGCTGCAGGACCCCCCTTGACCTTGTCCGGCCTAGGAGTGGGACTGGAGCCGTTTGGGAGTGTGCTCGGCCTGCTAGGTGGCACAGCATCCGCCACTACTACTCCCATCCTCCGGTCTCATCCGACTGGGTTGCGGCATAGGCAGTACTATACAGCTTTTTTGGATGCACATTTAAAGGGGTTATCTAGCTTCCAAAAGTTTTCTGCAAATACATCCACAGCAGTGCTAAGTGTTCCCTTGTGCACCCTTTGATTGGCTTTATTTTACTTGCTGCTCCTTGTATCACTGTTATTTACATGCAGTGAATCTGTGGGCAAACTACATTTCCCATGATTCATCTGCCTGCTCTCACTCTCTGTGTACCCCTCCCTTCTCCACTCTCCCCTGCAATGAAATCACAGTAAATAAATCACTCCCACATCTGAGGTTACATGTTCAGTGATGGTTTGTTTGCTGCCTTAAATGCTCACAGGAGGGGGGTTTGATAGCTTGCAAATGAAATGTCACAGGTGGTGGTGAGGAACTGCTCTGTGTATCCTCTAGGGATCTCCTCCTCCTCTAAGCATGGCTTCTTCCTCCTGTTCCCAATGGTTGAGATATGGGATGGGCAAGCATCAGAAGGTATGGTCAGGAATAGCTTTTTTGTGCCCTAGGCAGATAAAGTAAATCAAATGTCTACCCCTTCCCCAGAACACTGCCACGACAAATATGTTTATATTAAGATTCACAATCTATTCTTCCACACTTTTGAGCCAATGTTTTCTGCCACAGTAGAGAAACCATGGAACACAGGCTGAAGAAACCTCATAGAGATGTAACCCCACACCCCCAGAATAGAGGTGAATCTAAGACAACGGTGCTACAGGTTGACAATGTTAAACAGAATTAGGAGGTACTGAGATTGCGAAAGATGTTGGATGATGGGGGTGCTAGTAGCAATATTGGGTTTAATGTATGGAGTGAAGCACTTGGAGGTTGTAGGTCATACATGGTAAGATAAATGGCTAAATAGGACAAAGAAGTGGCACTGTGCAGTGTCTATACAGGGCAAGTGAAGTGGTACTGGTCAGCATACTAACCTCTAGGATATTTAAGGCTGAGGCCCCACGTTGCAGAAACGCAGCATTTTTTGCTGTGTCTTTTTGAGCCAAAACTAGAAGTGGTTACAAAAGGAATGGAACTTTGGTTAAAAAAAATGCAGCAAAATCTGAAACAAGAAAAGCAGTTTTTCTGCAACTTGGGGCCTTAGCCACAGAAAGAGGAAGTTTACCAAGAGGCTCCAATATACATTTATGTTTTTATGCAGCTCTTGTTGTTCATTTTGATTTTGTAGCATTTTTATGCTGTAAAGCCAGGGCTGTGCAGGAGTGAAGGGCTGACTGATCTTCCTGCCATGATGTGGTACCCTAGGTATCTGCAAACGTTTGTCTACCCCTCATCTTTTTTTGAACTGATGGAGAAGGGCTAGCTCAAGGTGCCTCAGAGCCTCAGTTTGGAGTGTCACATATTGGTACACGTACATCGCAAACTTTTAAAATTAATTGCAGATGGTGTTTTTTTCCACTAGATACTACAGGTGGCAGAAAAAGACACTTTTTTACTGACCATAAATTTACAGGCGTCTGGCAACCTTATCTCTTTATGTATTACATTTGAATGGTTTAAAAATTTCTAAAGCCAAACCCCAGGGTGTCAGCTGGTCAACAGACCGCCTTTTTTTTTTTAAAGGTTGTGTCTTCATGACCCTTTGAGGCCTGTATTATTGGGTTTACATTGTTCAGATCATAACAGATGTCTATTGACAATTTTTGTAGTGCTTCGCTCCTGGTTTCAAATGTATCATCACTGGGGGAACTGGCATACAACCAATATCAGTTTTGGACTTTGCCCACAGTGTATCAGGAACCTGTTTCAGTGCCGTGTCATCAGGAGGGGAGGTAGAGTCAGATACATATATGCTTGCTAGTATTTTCCATAATGTGTTTTCTGGGATCCCAGTTGTTCATAACAGTCCCATCTGGTTTATAGATGATATGCACCTGTATGGCCTGGAGTACATCTGATCCTAGCAAATTAACAAGTGACTTATCACTGACTATCAGTCTGGACATACACGTGTGGTCGGCCAGTCGGAGGGGCAATGGCTTAGTCAATTGGCATTCCTGGATTAATCCCTCAAACCCTTGAGTATAGAGAGTATCATCTGATGGGTCAATATGTTCCTGGCGTATCCCAGTTTTGGTTGCCCCCGTATCCACCAGGAATGGGATTTTTCTACCATCTGGAAGGTGTACTGGGACTACCCCTTGTGGGCTTGGGCGTGAAGGTGCCCTCACGGGGTAGATAGCTACGGGGTTGCCTATGTCCTACTAGGGGCCCTGGGGGCGGGGCACCCGTCTCAGTCTGGACATTTTGTCTAGGTGGCAGTCTACATTGACGGCTAATGTGTCCCATCTTCCCACAGTTATAGCATTTAATCTGTCTGCGACCCTTTCTGCTGGGCTGTGGATTATCTTTCTGAGATTTCTGGGTTTTATCGGAGACATACTGTATTTGAATGGGCTTTGTTCTCTGGTCTAACTCTACCCCCTTTGCTACCCGTACTAACTCCTCAATTGTACAGGTTCTCCAATCAGGCTTCGCTGCCTGGACCTTTTGTCTGAGCTGGGGTCTAAGACCTGCCATGAATGCTCCATGGAAAAGCTTCCTTCCTACTGCTCCTGTTTCCTCTTAGCCCAAATCCATATGTCTCAGTTTTAAATTACCCCAGAAATGATCCACCGTATCTTTTTGTCCCTGCACTACATCTAAAAGGGAGATTGTGAATTCTCCTACTCTCTCTTGACACCATGCACGTAAGCCCTTTAAGAAGTGTATTCTGGATTCCACAGAGCAGGTGTACTGATTTCCCAATTGGAGACTTGACAGATATGACTTCCCCATTCTTTCTATTACCTCCATGACTGATTGCATTCTAGCTTCACCAATTTTTCCCTTTAAGATGGACTCTAAATCTGTCCAAGTACAGGTATAAGTGTTTTATTTAGCCCCACCATCCATCTATAAAAGGCCATCGGTAAGTTAAATGGGTTTGGGGCATCCTTAAGTAGTGCCATTTGATCTTTTGGCCCCCATGGTTTGTAATGGGAAATTGTGCTCATGGGGGCCATCTGGGGACCAGGAGTGGAAGGAACAGGGGTGGATGTTCATAGATTGTAAGCCCTTGCGGGCAGGGCCCTCTATCCCACTGTGCCAGTTGGTCTCTGGTATCATTATCTGTTTTGTATATCTGGTGTATTGTATGTAAATCCGCAAATGTAAAGCACCATGGAATTAATGGTGCTATATAAATAAACAATAATAATAATGTTATCCCCTGAGTGCCAGTTTCATCCATAGTTTGAAACTGAGTAGGATGGTAGGTCCCTTCATCTTCCATAGTAATCACAGTTTCCTCTGGTTTTACTGCCGGGGTGATAGGTTCTAGGGCCCTAGTCTGAGCATGAATAACGGGATAAAGTCCTGTCGCTCTATGTGGTCTTGGCTCCCTGCAGGCAGAACAGCGTTCTCGCCAGTCAGGGTTTTGCTGTCCGCACACAGGACAAGTCCACTCCTCAGGACCTGTTACAACAGGAGCCATGAGATGAGGCTTATATGGTGGAGGCATTTTTGTCTTCTTTGCATATTTTACACCTTTTAGGGTCTCCTTCTTAGCCCAACAACCTTCCTGTTTCATTTCCTTTGCTACCTCAGACCAAGCCTTTGCTTGTCTAGTCAACTTATTGTCATTACTCCATCCTGCACTTGTCACTAGAGCTGCTTCCCAAAGGGAAGAGTCTAATGGATCACTACACATTCCTAAACCTTTCAACAACTTCCTTGAATCCTTCACAGCACTTTTGCCTTTCCTTCTTTCCACTATCTCACTAGCACCACAACCCTCATGGTTCTCTTTACCAACTGTATTTCCCATTTTCTACTCGTTCCCTCTGATTTTCTGACTAATTTTCAATATGTCTTCCTCTTCCCTTGCCTCTAAACCTGGCGTCTAAAGCGCCCAGGCAGTCCTTACGGTACCATTTGAACTGACTTCAGTGCACTCTATCAGTATAAGGTGTGTGGAACCAAATATGATTTGGGTGCATATGTATATGGTCAAAGTCCATTCTGTATACCTAATATTTCGGGACTTTCCAGCTAATAGTTTTATGTTACTTAAACATGTGTCAGCAGGTTCATGTTAGTACAATTAGTAGTCAGAAACTTTCCATCACAAAATCATGAACTTAGGTAACATAAGAGTTATACAAAAATTCCCCTTAATAAAAGTTAATACAGCAATAAAAGCAATTATTGATTGCCTGACATCTGATAATTTTCTGTTGTGTCAGGCTGACACAAGATATCAGATATATGTTATTAGCACAGTATTAAAGGTCAATTACACAGTTTATTTGAGAATAATTTACTAATGTTGCACAGAAACAGAGCTTCTATTAAGTTAGCCACTATGAAAAGGGGACTTTCGGTCAGATAACACTGTCCTGCTGTCATTGAAGCCCACATAACCCCATCAGAGTTTTTGGCGTTGTGGCTTTGCTTTTGACCCAATCTCACTAATAAACAATATGGATTAAGCTTTTTTTTTTTTTCTTTATCATCCATTTTTAGGCTGCGGTGACTCCGAATGGCTGGAACAGTGCAGCAGGATGTAAGCTCCACTGAAAAGCGAACAGCATGTGTAAATCCACTCAGTTCATTGTCACTCAAGACATAAAGACAGAGCAGAGGAATAAATTACCTAGCACAGAACAAACAACACATTCCTCTTAATATGTGGCCGATCGCCTCAGATTCTCAAGCACTATTATTGTACATTGAACTAGTTCTCACCAGGGAATCAACGCCCAGCAGGTGGCAAATCAACTGTAGATGTGACTCATTTTCCCCTGCTTATTAATCCTTTGGGCATTTATAGTAATGCATTTGTGCCAGTTTCTGGGGGCAATTGCATGAGTTATTCCGGCAAACAACCCCTCTCCCCCATTCACCACTACATTTTATGACACTTTCGAAGACAGGGGTTATGTTTTACAAGTCATTCGATAGCAAAAGTACAGTAGCCATGATAATGGTAGCTTCTTCATATTCCTCTAACAGCGAGGACTATAAAATAAAGTTACCTACAAGTACGCTAATATTTTTATTTAGAGATGAACGAAGCTGTTTGTTTTGAGTATAGCACAATTTTTTCAAAGAGAACAAATATGAGTGAATCCAAACCTTTTACACTTGGATTTGCTCAAGCTGCTAAAATGGTGGCTGCCACGTGAAATCATGGAGAAGGATCACATTAACTAAGATTATATGGGTTTATCACATAATTTCATAAAATCAGCCCTCATGTCTGGGGACAGACAATCATGAGGCACTATAGGTCTAAGATCACAGGCAGAAAGAGAAAGAGTCCATTTTGTGAGGAGAAATTAGAACGGTAAGAACATCATGAAATACTGGACAGGTAATGTCCAATCAAAATACTAACTTTATAACATCACTGTCAATGGGGAATTTGTCTTTGGCCCTGACTTGCTGGAGAAAGCTGATAAAAAGAAGGGGTTGCCTGAACACCAAACAAATAAAAAACATTATCCTCTTCATAGCCAAAGGTTTCAAAAGGATAACTGTAGGGGCAAAGACAGCTAGAGCTACTTAAAAGGGGACAAGGGTAGAGGGTCTATCCTTTATCCCAGTTCCAACACATCATACAACAAACAATTACACCAGAGTGTTAGGAAGAATAACTGCCTTTTGTCAACAGTAGCAGGAGATTACCCAAAACAAGTGGTATTAGATTTAGTAAAGAACAGGTACAAAATAAAATCATCTCTTACCTCTCAAAATTTCTACATCATCTCTCAACCCTCACAGTTCCTCCATCAGCAGGTGTGGAACAACATTCAGGACCTACTACAGGTGGGGGTGACCTCTTCTGGTCCCAGAAAATCAACTAGGGAAGGGTCATTTCTCTTTTTTTTATTAAAAAAACCCCAAAAAACGGAACTTATCGCCTAAAGTTCTTAAACAGTGGGTGATATATAAAAAAATTAAAAATGGAGACTATCATATGAACTATTCCATTAATAGGTCAAAACACTCTGATGTGCATGCTTGATCTGAAAGATGTGTATTACCATATCCCGATACGCAAAAGTTCTCAGAAATATCTCACGTTGCTAAAGCTTTATCCCACAGTCAGATCTTAAAGGGCTCTGCCCTTTGGGACATCATCTGAACCATGGATATTTATGAAGGTCATAGTACAGGTAGTTGCTGCAGTGAGGAAGGAAGGAGTTCTGGTCATCTTCTACCTGAACAATTTCCTTATCATAGGGAATTCCACAAATTCCATAATTCCAAAAAGAGACTATAGCATAGCCTTTCTACAAAAATTAGGCTGGTTCATAAAAATTTCCAGAAGTCAGATTTAATTTCCAGGAGTCCTACTGGACTCAGGTCTTCAGTCCTCCTTTCTTCCTCCAGAAAAGAAACAAAATCTAGTTTATTAATAATAATAATAATAATATTTTTTTATTTATATAGCGCCAACATATTCCGCAACACTGTACAATTTGTTTCAAAGGTAACATCATTTTAACAGTTAAAAACTTGATAAGAGAGGTGATGAGTGTACTGGGTCAGTTAGCACTGTGCATCCAGTGCGTATCCTGGAGCCAAAATCATTCCAGAACCCTTCATAATTGGACTTTAAGGGTTTGGAACAGGAAACAGGGCTCTCTGGACTTCAGGGTCAAAATCCCTCAGAATGTAAAAAATTCCCTAAACTGATGGAAATCAGAAACCAAGATAGGGAAAGGAGTCCTTTGTCATCGGCATCCCCAGATCTCAAGACAGACAGATGCTAGTAGGGAGCTCAGATTCTGGGGAATATCTTCATGGTTACTGACCATTTAGCCAACCAAACCCCAAACTATCGAGAGTTCAGGGCTGTCTGGGAGACTCTGAAAAGTGCCACCATCTCTCTTCAGGGGTCAAACATTAAAGTTCTCTCAGACAACATGACCACGGTTGCCTACCTTCAACGTCGAGAAGGAACAAGGTCACAGATACTTCTGCATCTTTCTCAAAAAATCTTTTCTTGGGCAGAACATTGATGAACACTTTCAGCAGTCCATCTGAAGGGTTTAAAAAAAATATACCGTATTTTTCGGACTATAAGACGCACCGGACCATAAGACGCACCTAGGTTTTAGAGGAGGAAAATAGGGAAAAAAATTTTTGAAGCAAAAAATGGTAAAATATTTAATATATGGGAGTTGTAGTTTTGCAACAGCTGCAAGGCCACATTGACAGGTGTCCCTGCAGCTCTATGGGGAAGCATAGGTCATCTTTTTTTGCGGAGTCAGGTATACTTTTTAGTTATACCATTTTGGGGAATGTCTATTGCTTAGATCACTTTTTATTCAAATCAAACATGAAACTGTGAAAAAAAACAGCAGTTCGGCACTTTTGATTTTTTTTTCCCACTATGACGTTCAGCGTACAGGAAAAATATTTTTATAAGTTTGTAGACTGGGCGTTTTCGGACACAGAGATACCTAATGTGTATGTGTTTCACAGTAATTTTCTACTTTTATATGTATTCTAGGGAAAGGGGGGTGATTTAGAACTTTTATTTATTTATTTATTTATTTATTTTTACGATTTTATTTATTTTATTAAGGGGCTTGAACCTGCAATCATTTGTTTGCAAGTCCCATAGACTGCAATACGAGTGTATTGCAGTCTATGGGAGATTCTGTACATCACTATTACGTCTGGTCATAGACCGATCATAGACCAGCCGCAATAGTAATATTACCATGACAAGCCTGGGAACTTTCACAAGGCTCCCGGCTGTCACAGGAACAGGTCGGCTACTGCGATCTCGCCTGCGGGAGCCGGCCTGCAACTTCAAAAGGTACAGGCCGGTGGGGACCCCTGGGGGCTACTTTTTTACTTTAGGGGTAACTTTGAAGTAGTAATGCCCGCGATCAGACTGGAGTCTGATCGCGGCATTAGGTCCACGTCTGCGCTGTACATTACAGCTTAAGACCCGGTAGCTATGGTGACTGCTCTGCAGCAGAGCGGCCGCCATCATCTTTACAGACCCGGCATCCACCGTAATAGCAAGGCAGATGCCAGGATGGGTTCACTGACACCCGCTCATCCGATCCCAGGGCCAGCAAATCGCTCCAATCCTGCCACTGGAGGAAGCCCCACTGTAGGAAGCTGGCGGCTCCAGGTGGGTTGATACTCCTCCGACCCCCCCCCCTTCCCCCAACACCCACTTTCGGACGATAAGACGCATCCCCCATTTTCCTCCCAAATTTGGGGGGGGAAGAAATTGCGTCTTATAGTCCGAAAAATACAGTATATAAATAGCATTGTTCTTCTCTCTGAACAAAATTGGATTATCCTCTAGAGATAGATGCATTCTCTCAAGAATGGAGCATGGACCTAGTTTATGCTTTCATACCAATCTCACTGATTCCAAGAGTGCTCCAAAAAATCCACTAGGACAAAACCAAAATAATTTTGATTGTCCCAAGAGGAGTTGGTTCACTCTGCTAAGTCAGATGGCCTTGCAAGATCTCAAGACTGTCACCAAGACCAAATTTACAATGATAGGGTCCTCTTCTATGTCACAATCTGCATCAACTTCAGTTGTCTGACTGGATCCTGATGGATTATTTCTAAGATCTAAGGGTATGTCTGACCAAGTTATTAATACTCTTATGGCAAGTAGCAAACTAGCTGCGATATATAATAAGATTTGGAAAACATTTCTGTCCTGATGTGGAGATAATCCACCAGATCAGAATAATCCTAATATCCATCAGATCTTAGATTTTCTGCAAACAGAGTTTAATTGAGGATTGAGACCTAGCACTATTAAAGTTCAAATTTCGGCCCCTAGTGCCTTTTTTGATTCCCCTTTTGTTAGCCATAGCTGGGTCACTAGGTTTGTCCAAGACATAAATAGGCTCAGGCCATCTATTAGATCTCTAGCTCTCCAATGAGATATTTCAATTGTTTTGAGGGCTTTATCTAAACCTTCCTTTGAGCCCCTTGATAAAGTTGATGTAAAATTAGATGCCCTATGCATCCCCATATATGGAAATATAAAAAAGTTTTGGATTTTTGTTAAGGGGTTAAAATGTAAATAACACTATATGAAATTGGTATCCCCAGAATGGTACTGAAACATAGAATATAGGTGACATGTCATTTTAGCTCTACAGTGAATACCGTAAAAACGAAGCCCGTAAGAAAGTTGTACAAATACACTCTTTCTCCAATTCTACCTCATTCTGAATTTTTTTTCCAGCTTTCCAGTACATTGTACAGAATAGTCAATTGTACCATTTGTCCTGCAAACATTAAGCCCTCATATGGCTCTGTGAACGGAAAATAAAAAAGTTAATGGGTTTGGAAGGCGGGGAGTTATAAACATAAATCGAAAAATGCCTCCAGTGGGAAGGGGTAAAGTTGTGGGCAGCAAAATGAAGATTTACTACTTTTGATTACTTAGCTCGCTCTTCTCAGTCACAGGAGGATATTGCATCCGAGAGTGATGTGATCTTGAGTTAGGCTTCTGTATGTTCCTCCTCCTCCTTTAATATTGTAACATGTAATTTACTACATGGACTTTCTGGACTGTCAACCAAGTCTCATCTTTACTGAAAAATCCCTAGTACTGATATGGAACCTGCTGAGAAAGCTATTTCTCCTTGTCAGAGCAGTCTTTCTCCTCTTTTTGATGTGCTGGATGAGAATAGTCAGCATTTTTGCAAGTATAGGAGGAAGAGGTGGAGGCAGTAGTGACGGGGTGTGGTACTGGTACTGCTGGTAGGTGCACTAGAGGGAAATCTGTAGTTGGAAATTATGAGGGTAAGCAGAAAAGACAATGACATTCCCATTGTTGATAATTTTTTCGGATAGGACCTCGCAACTGGGTAAGGTTGACAAGGATACATTAGAGGAACAGGTTGGTGGCAGTGGTTATAGTATTGATTCCAGCCAATGCACAGCCCCAACATCCAAAAAGCCTGCCATGGGCAGACCCAGGGAAATCTCGTGGGGTGAGGGTGGTGGCAGTGGCAGACATGTTTCCACTGCTGCTAGTGTTGGAGGTAGCAACTACACATTGTGATCTATCGTGTTGGAATTTTTTTTGCACATCGTCAAACAGCAAATCCATGGCAATGTGCAAGATCTAAAAGCAGAAACTTAGCCATGGCCATGCACCAAAAAAAGCAGGAACTACATCTGTATGTACTCGTATGAAAAAGGATCACCATCTTATTTGGCAAATTAGACTTGTCAAGGGCATGAGCAGGGGAAGTAAGACCGTCATATGGCCTTCCTTGTAGGCAGGCCACATCCACACCTAGATCATCATAATCATCATCAGCAACAGCAACTGTTTCTCCTACTGCTCCTATTCTTCCTCCTCTTCCACGCCAACGTCAGTCATCTGTAAGGGAATGTGTGTTCAGGAAACAGCAATATGCACCAAGTCATTGGGCGGTTCTGCAACTTAACTGGCAACTGACCAAGATGCTGACAGTGCAGTCCCTGTAGTACCACTTAATTTGTGATTCTACTTCATTTTGCCAATTGATGGCATGCACTCAAACTCAAAGGAGAATACCTAGCGTTATTTTTCTAGAAAAAGGGATCCTGCTTATTATTGCCATGAGTTGCAACACCATGCAGGGCCTAATCTCTGGATCCTCTTCTCTGGACTGTTTCCTGCCCCCACATTCACCAGGGCAAGGCGTTGCTTCTACTCCTTCACCCCCCTCATTTTATGACTGTAAGGTGAAGCACTGCCATGTGGTTTTACAGATAATGAGCCTGCGTCAGAGGAGCCACACAGCAGAGGAGCTGCTCTGCTGTATCTTGCAGCAGGTATCTCCTTGAATGGCTCCTCGCCAACCACAACTGGGCAGTGTTGCCAACAACACAGTGTCCCTATATGGCACATTGTCCTTGTTTGCTGAATTTAGTGGTGTGCCACTTTATTAATATATATGGTGGGTTTAAGGTGCTGCTCATGAACACAAAACTGTCTGCACATTTCAGCTGTTTTTATGTGGCTAAAAACACCCTGTTGGACTTGGTGGAATTTCACCTTAAACATGCAGGAACATCTGTGTGAGCAGCAGAAGGTGGTGAATGATTACTGCATGGAGCAGACAACAGAGACAATGTGTTATTTCAAGGCTAAAAAGGGAAGCATGTCGACTTCTCATGCCCTTTGAGGAGGCAGGGACAACAGCAGCATCAGTGATGTCATCCCATTATTATTTATCTTATCTTATTTTATCTTTATCTTATTTAGCAAACACACTCATGCAACAATGGAGGGACGAGAAAGAACAGTTTTCACCTTCTGGTCATCAATGTCGCCCTGGTTGATGCCAGGGGAACTAGATGAGGATGAAGATCTGGTTCAGGGTCATTACAGTGGAGTACATGGGACTCCTAGACTAGAGGAGGAGGAAGAGGAAGAATCTCCTTTGGATGCAGAGGGGGCCATTGATATGTCCCAAGCACAGCCAGTGTAGGAGACTGAGTCTTATTTTTTTCAAAATAATGAAGAAGACAACAACCACGCTGGCTAAAAACATCAACCATGGCAGGCGCCTGGATCTGTGCACACACTTCCAATAATGGCAGCCTGTATGCTCCACTACTTACACAGTGACAAATAGTGCTCTTAGACCCTTGCTATGAAGCCAAAATGGGGGAAATTCTTCTCTGCCTCCAAAAGGGAAGCAAAATTGGCATGTTATCAGAATAGGCTTTTTACCCAACTTATTTCAGCTTTTAGGGAGACCACTGCAAGTGCCTCTACCAGTGCCACAACTACAAGAATTCAGGAGAAAAAGCAGCAGGCACCCAATACAGTTTCTGGAACTTATTGAATCTGGCATCTCCCAGATCCACAATCAGAACCCCAGGGCAATGAGGTATACAGGGTCGGACTGGCCCACTGGAGAACCGGTGAATCCACCGGTGGGCCCCGAGCCCCAACTATTAGTCCTCATGTTGCCAATGCAGATGCATTGGTCAGGGGCCCGATCGGGATCCTGACCATCCCGATCGGGCCCCTGAGCAGAGGCGTAACGATCGCGGTCACGACCGGACCTGGCGGGGTACAGGGCCCGTGGCCAGCTGGAGATGGCCGGGGCCCCGGACCACTATGATAGCAGTTGGGGAAAGCCTGGTTCCCCAACCGCTATACATACTGTTATTGGAAAGGGACCCTGGCATATTGCAGGCCCCTTTCCAATAGATGGCAGGGCAGGGCACCCAGGGGAGATGACTGAAAATAATAAACACATATTCTCACCTCTCCTGGTCACAGCTGTCTCTCTGGCGCTCCTCCGTCATGACTGAGGCCTGTGATTAGGCCCCAGAGGTCACATGGGGTGCGGCCGCGTAATGACGTCAGTGGGCCCCCACGTGACTGCTGAGGATCAATCACAGGCCTCAGCAGTGAGGTTGGAAGAGGGCCTGAAGACGCTGAAGACTTCAGGATGGAGCGAGGATGCCAAGTAAAGGTAAGGCAAGGTGAGTATGAATGTTTGTTAATTTTAATCACCTTCCCCAGGCCTCCGATTATTATACTCTGGGGTCTGAGGAGGTTCCAGAATATAATAATAGCACCAAATCGGATGGGGACTGTTGGGAGCTTATAATACTGGGTGGGGGCCACTGTAGAGCATATAATACTGGGTGGAGGCCACTGTGGAGCATATAATACTGGGTGAGGGCCACTGTAGAGCATATAATACTGGGTGGGGGCCACTGTGGAGCATATAATACTATGTGGGTGCCCCTGTGGAGCATATAATACTGGGTGGAGGCCACTGTGGAGCATATAATACTGGGTGGGAGCCACTGTAGAGCATATAATACTGGGTGTGGGCCACTGTGGAGCATATAATACTGTGTGGGGGCCACTGTGGAACATATAATACTGGGTGGGGGCCACTCTAGAGCATATAATACTGGGTGGGGGCCACTGTGGAACATATACTCCTGTGTGGGGGCCACTGTAGAGCATAAATTACTGGGTGGGGGTACTGTGGAGGATATACTGGGTGGGGGCCACTGTAGAGCATATAATACTGGGTGGGGGCCACTGTGGAGCATATAATACTATGTGGGGGCCCCTGTGGAGCATATAATACTGGGTGGAGGCCACTATGGAGCATATAATACTGGGTGGGGGCCACTGTAGAGCATATAATACTGGGTGGGGGCCACTGTGGAGCATATAATACTGTGTGGGGGCCACTGTGGAACATATAATACTGGGTGGGGGCCACTGTAGAGCATATAATACTGGGTGGGGGCCACTGTGGAGCATATAATACTGTGTGGGGGCCACTGTGGAACATATAATACTGGGTGGGGGCTACTGTAGAGCATATAATACTGGGTGGAGGTTACTGTGGAGCATATAATACTGGGTGGAGGCCACTGTGGAACAAATAATACTGGGTAGGGGCCACTGTAGAGCATATAATACTGGGTGGGGGCCACTGTGGAGCATATAATACTGGGTGGGGGCCACTGTGGAGTATATAATACTGGGTGGGGCCCACTGTGGGGAGCATATAATAGTGGCCCCCAAGTCTTTCAGTTTCACTAACCACCCTGATAACTACAACTCCCAGCAGCTCCAGATTCTCAGGGTCTGTTGAGAGTTGTAATCCCCCCCTGTATGGGCATACAGTGGCCCCTTCACTGGTACCTTATACTGTATGTGGACCATTGTTGGGGCCATTATATTGTGGGGGGGGCAGTGATGGATGCCAATAGCCTGGGGTACATTAAAGGGGTTGTGCAGGATAACATTTTTTTTTTTTTAATTATGTCGGGGAAGGCAAAAAAAACAAAAACAAAAAAAACCCCAAACTTTCTCTCCTGTCCCCAGTGTCTCCCAGCACGTGACCCCTGAGGCCAATCAGCAGCCTAAGGGAAGGGACCTGGGACGTGAGGACTTCCAGCAAAAAGAAGACAATGGATCTGTGGGACCGGACTGTGCTGGGAGGACACTGGGGAGAGGTGAGTATGTTTACTATGTTTTGTTTTGTTTTTTTTGGGAGGGGGGTGAGTAGGGTGGGTTCACCTCCCCCGGAATAATTATAAAAAAGAAAAAAAATTATACTGGACAACCTCTTTAAAGTGTGGCGCATTAGGGGGTCCTGGGGGTGTATTAAAGGGGTTGTCCAGGCATAATTTGTTATGGTTTATCCTCAGGATAGGCTATAAATACCTGATCTGTAGGGGGCCGACCTGTATGTAGCTACTTCTGGCGCCCGTCCTGTACACAATATGGGGCCAGAAGCAGAAAGCTCTGTCCACTGTGTATTAGCCGGGCACCTTCACTGCATCTCAGTACTTATTGAAGTCAGTGGGAGCTGAGCTGCAGTGAAGGCGCCAGGCTGCTGTACAGTGGATGGAGCTTTCTGCTTACGGCCCTGTGTTGTGTACAGAAGAGGAAGTGGCTCCGAACAGCTGATGGGGCCATGTGTCAGCCCCCTAATGAACAGGTATTTATGACCTATTCTGAGCATAGGCCATAAAAAAGATTAACCCTGGACAACTCTTTAATATGCATCACACAGTTTAATGTCCCTCCCCCCACAGGATGTTAGCCCCCCATTACTGCTCCCAAACAATATAATGGCCCCATCACTGTTCCCCATACAGTATGGGGGACCAGTGAAGAGGTCACTGTATGGGGGGACCAGTGAAGTGACCATAGAAAAATTTGGCCAGACAACCCCTTAAAAGAGGTTGTCCATATATTGGAGCGACCACTGTGGCGGCCGCCAGGGAGGTGTAAAAATAAGAAAATTTTAAAAAAAAGCAAACTCACCTGTCCCCAGCACCCCGTTGTCTCCTGCCTGTGTCTGTTTGGTCTCATGGCGGCGCCTCATTTCTGAAAATCCTGTACCTAATTGGTCTTAGTGGTCACATGAGGTGCAGGACTCCCAGCAGGAAGGCGTTGGCACGAGACTGAATGGACACTGGCAGCGGACAACGGAGTGCCAGAGACAGGGGATTATGCTTTTTAATTTATTTATTTTTTACTTTACACCTCCCGCCAGCCACTTGGGTTGCTCTAATTCCTGGACAACCTCTTTAAAGGATTTATCCATCTTTCTAATATTGATGGCCTGTCCTTAGGATAGGCCATCAATATTACATCTGCGATGATACAACAGCCAGGACCTCTGCAGATCAGCTTTTCCAGGACAGTGCAGCTACAAGTAAAGGTAACAAATTTAGAAGCCATGCTGTTCACTTGCCATACAGGGTGTAGCAGAAGGTTTAGGTAGTGCACATCGTATGGCAGGTGAGCAGCATGACTCCTGACATGTTATAACCTTTAGCTGACCTGTCTCTGTACCGCTGATCTGCAGGGGTCCTGATGGTGGGCCCCTAGAAACAATTCCACTGGTGGGCCCTAGACGTCCCAGTCCGACACTGGAGGTATAGGTCAAGAGACTCCATCCTGGCAATCTCTCATGTTCTCCCCAGCACTAACCACTAGCTTGGGAGATTTCCAGGAGATTGCTCATCTCCCCTTTAACCTCCTCATCTTGGGACACCTCTGGTTCTGGCACAGGGCTAACCTTACTCCTGTCACCCTGTCCTCCCTCCTAGAAACACTGTCCCTTTGGATTTATGCCCATTCCCTGTCCTGCTCCACCAGTGCAGAGATCAGTGCGTCTTTGGTCTTTTCAGTTGTTTTGATGCCTCTCTGCTCACAGAGTTGGATGAGAGCCTCCTTGCTCTGCATTCTATATAAGGTTGCCATGTCTGATAGCAGCATTTGCCAAATAAAAAGATAGGAAAGAAAAACAGGAAACGGAAACTGTTTGCAAATATGTCTTAAAGCAAGTACTGCGGAGATGGTGTTCTCCTCTCAACGGTTACACTTAAGTGTAAGGGTTAATGTTGGCACTTAATGCTCTATTAATAAAAAAGAAATAAAACTATCCTAACGCTTGCCACCAATCTAACACTCACCCTTCACTCGGGCTGCAAATGGAGCATAAATTGTACCCAAACACAGCCCACACAACCCAAATACACGCTGCCATCACCACTGACTTGACAGGCTCAGCAAAAACCTCACACACATACAGTCATATGAAAAAGTTTGGGCACCCCTATTAATCTTAATCATTTTTAGTTCTAAATATTTGGGTGTTTGCAATAGCCATTTCAATTTGATATATCTAATAACTGATGGACACATTAATATTTCAGGATTTAAATGAGGTTTATTGTACTAACAGAAAATGTGCAATATGCATTAAACCAAAATTTGACCGGTGCAAAAATTTGGGTACCCTTATCATTTTATTGATTTGAATACTCCTAACTACTTTTTACTGACTTACTGAAGCACAAAATTGGTTTTGTAACCTCACTGAGCTTTGAACTTCATAGCCAGGTGTATCCAATCATGAGAAAAGGTATTTAAGGTGGCCAATTGCAAGTTGTTCTCCTATTTGAATCTCCTCTGAAGAGTGGCATCATGGGCTCCTCAAAACAACTCTCAAATGATCTGAAAACAAAGATTGTTCAACATAGTTGTTCAGGGGAAGGATACAAAAAGTTGTCTCAGAGATTTAACCTGTCAGTTTCCACTGTGAGGAACATAGTAAGGAAATGGAAGACCACAGGGACAGTTCTTGTTAAACCCAGAAGTGGCAGGCCAAGAAAAATATCAGAAAGGCAGAGAAGAAGAATGGTGAGAACAGTCAAGGACAATCCACAGATCACCTCCAAAGAGCTGTAGCATCATCTTGCTGCAGATGGTGTCACTGTGCATCGGTCAACAATACAGCACACTTTGCACAAGGAGAAGCTGTATTGGAGAGTGATGCGAAAGAAGCCGTTTCTGAAAGCACGCCACAAACAGAGTCGCCTGAGGTATGCAAAAGCACATTTGGACAAGCCAGCTTCATTTTGGAAGAAGGTCCTGTGGACTGATGAAACAAAGATTGAGTTGTTTGGTCATACAAAAAGGTGTTATGCATGGCGTCAAAAAAACACAGCATTCCAAGAAAAACACTTGCTACCCACTGTAAAATTTGGTGGAGGTTCCATCATGCTTTGGGGCTGTGTGGCCAATGCCGGCATCGGGAATCTTGTTAAAGTTGAGGGTCGCATGGATTCAACTCAGTATCAGCAGATTCTTGAGAATAATGTACAAGAATCAGTGACGAATTTGAAGTTACGCCGGGGATGGATATTTCAGCAAGACAACGATCCAAAACACATCTCCAAATCTACTCAGGCATTCATGCAGAGGAACAATTACAATGTTCTGGAATGGCCATTCCAGTCCCCAGACCTGAATATCATTGAACATCTGTGGGATAATTTGAAGCGGGCTGTCCATGCTCGGCGACCATCAAACTTAACTGAACTGGAATTGTTTTGTAAAGAGGAATGGTCAAAAATACCTTCATCCAGGATCCAGGAACTGATTAAAAGCTACAGGAAGCGACTAGAGGCTGTTATTTTTGCAAAAGGAGGATCTACTAAATATTAATGTCACTTTTCTGTTGAGGTGCCCATACTTTTGCACCGGTCAAATTTTGGTTTAATGCATATTGCACATTTTCTGTTAGTACAATAAACCTCATTTCAATCCTGAAATATTACTGTGTCCATCAGTTATTAGATATATCAAATTGAAACGGCCTGTTGCAAACACCCAAATATTTAGAACTAAAAATGATTAAGATTAATAGGGGTGCCCAAACTTTTTCATATGACTGTATACTCTCCAATGGTCAGACACAAACACACTTAATGGGTTCATAGAGCAAACACAATTACATTTAACGATTTAATACCCAAAGGATTCAATGCTATATATAAAAGGGAAAGACAAATAAAAATATGACAAACATGCAAACAATTCTAAAAATAACAGGAGAAAAACAGAATAAATATGATACTCAGAGTTATTTGTTTCCAGGAAACTTGGAGGATCTCTGATGGCCCAGGCACACCCAATTTTGTTAGCTGAGTTCCAGATGTGACCAGTCTCTTGTGGCTTGTGCTTAGACACACCTCCCTGTCAGGATGCTCCCCTGCTCCTACTCCCCAAGGTGGGGGATGAGATATTTCATCAGTATCTGTAAAAGCTAAGTATGACTTGTTCTATCTATGCCATGTACAGCTGTGTCTTTGCTGGCCTCTTGCTTAACTTCACAAACTGCATTCCTGCGCACACTATTATGCCCCATAGTGGCCTTTGCACACACTATTATGCCCCATAGTGGCCCCTGCACACACTATTATGCACCATAGTGGCCCCTGCACACAGTATTATGCCCCATTTTGGTCCACCCATGAACAATTATTATACTCTCAGACCCCAGAGTATAATGATCGGAGACCCAGGGGAGGATACAAACATAAAAAACTATGTTATTTACCTCTCCCGGGCTCGGGTGCACTCCCCGCTACTCTTGGCATTCTTTAATGTTGGACCAGACGTCACATGAGCCAGGCAGGTGTCGCAACGCATAATGACGCCGGCCTGGCCCATGTGACGTCTGGGACGTCACCTAACAGGTCCGAAGACTGCCTGCACTCATCTCCAACACCTACAAGTGACAGTTGTTGACAGGAAGCTACCAATATGTTTTTGACAAGTGGGAGGAAACGCATGCAAACACAGGGAGAACATACAAACTCCATGCAGTTATGGAAGTTATGGTGTGCCTCTTTATATTTTATATTTGAACTTTTGTTACATAAAAGTTGTTCACTAAAGTTTGACTTGATTTTTTTTTTTCCTTGCTAAACAACACCAAAAATATCCCATGTGAAGTTATACACTACATTAGAAGTTATACAGTTCACTAGCATTTCAGTGTATCTCCTTATTTTTTTAAATTACATTTTTACACACCTTAGTTGTTTATTCCTGGAGGATACCTAGCTGCCACTATTTCTGTAAAGTTGTTCCTGCTGTTAGGGAATTGTCATTTAAGTCCTGATGCTTGACCCACCCCCTGTCCCTACCTACTTGTCTCAACTACCCTAGGTGTTAGAGGACAACTGGACGACGGTCCCTTCCTATAATACAAGTGAATACACAAAACCTAGACAAGACAAACAAACAGGAACGGGAAATCAAGAGAGCCAAGGGGCAGAACCAGTCAGGCAGTGAAGTACAAAATCAGAACCAGAAGAATAGTCAAAGGGAAAAGCCAAGATCAGAATATAGATAATCAGAGGAAACTGTAGAATGCTTAAAAGAGACTAATAGCAAGCAACCAAGAAGGGGTTGGAAAACTATATAAAGGGTATCAGGAATTCGCCCCAGGCTTGATTGGCAAGGAAGGATGTCAATTAAAAGAGCACCAAATGTTAACTCTTTAGAAACCAGAGGATCTCAGAGCCCTGGCTGGACTGGCACACTGTAATGAATACTCAACTGTACTAAAACGGCAGTAGGCCCAGGAGCAGAGGATTATAAATGGACACGACTCCTGCGCTGTAGCATGCGGTCAGAGAATGGCGCAAAAATCTGAACGGGCAAAGATGTTACACCTGCCTTATACTTTCACATTATGGACAATGTGAGCCACTCCTTGCAATTTTTGCAGTGCTGCATGATGCAGGCCACCATCAACACATTGAGAAATAATTATGAGCAGGGACAGTGCATGTCTTTAAAGGCCTACTGGGCTAATGTTTTGAGCAGTGGCAACAACAGTACACCATCAAAAAAGGTCAAGTGTAAGTAATGACACCTCAACATTTATGCAGGCCTGCTTCAGACTTCGGAGTCTTCTGACACCAAACAGCACTTATACAACTCCCTCAGTTACTCCTTGGAATAGACATCTTTCCATTCCCATCCTCAAAAGCAGAAAGACAAAGAGTTGCTTCTACTCCCCCTCCCTCCTTTCATAGGAGTAAACTAAAGCGCTGCCATGCTGCCTTGTAGTTGTTGACTCTGGGCAAGAAAAAACAAACAGTGGAGGAGTTTCTCCTCTGCATCAAGCAGCAAACATCCCACTTGATGTCTCCCCACCAACTCTAAACACGCAACATAGCAACTAACAATGGCACAAACATTGTGGCTGCACTGCAGTCGGGCAAAATAACACATTTCCCCTCCACAGTGAATGTCATAAAGTTTGTTGTGCAACATTTTATAAAAATATACAGTGGATTGAAGGCGGTTATGAAAGTCACCAGGAAGGTATCTAGGTGCTTCAGCCATTGTTACGAGGCTAAGAACATCCTATTGGACATGAAGTGAAAGAGCAATTTGCTTTTGCAGCACTTGATAATGCAACATGAAAACTTGTTGGAATTCCACCATATATCAATGATTATTTCTGCATGCAGCAGACCACGGGAACAATGTGTTATTATTTTTAGATCCAAAAGTGGAAGCTCATCAGGGAAGTGTGGCCCTTCTACGAGGCCACCAGATTTGTCAGTAGGGACAACTGTATGATCAGTGACGTCATTCCCCTGATATTTATATTAGCGGAAATGCTGAAACTCATGCAAAAAGGATGGAAGATAAACATTTTTACAAACCTTGCTTACCACTAGTGTTGGGTGAATTGGCTCACAAGGAGTCGAATTCGTCCTGAATATTCCAAATTGTTTGGTTTTTACCAAAACAAAACAAATTGGGATTGACCACCGCGACATGATTTGCGGTAAATTATTATACTCTGGGGTCTCTTCATGATGTCATAATGCTTGGTGTGCACATTTCACTTCTGAGGGCTGTGATTGGGATGCTTGACGTCACAGAAGAGTGCCAGTCGGCCCTAGCGCTCTTCTGAGAGGTCACACGCACAAGAAGAAACATCGCTGAAAGCTGCAAAGAGGCCTGAAAGAGGTGAGCAAGGTAAGTATAAATGTTTTTTTTATTTTTTACACCTCTCTTGGGGCTACTCTTATACTCTGGAGTCTGAAGAGACCCCAGAGTATAATAATTTCACATCCAGTTCTATCCGAACAGTGGACTAAACAAATCTTCAGAGGTTCGCCCATACTTACCACACTGGGGCTGTTGTGGACCAGCTTGAATAATGTGATGTGCAGGAGTAAATGCAGCAGAATGAGGAGCTGGGTCTGGTTACTTCGGGTGCAGTTGGAGGATGCAGAGAAGGACCTTTATTGTGTTGTGCGCATAACAGTATAGGTTGTGTGCCTTCTGACTGCTGGTGGTGAAAGAAAAAGGTGATGTGTGTTCCTATCATATGTTCTCCAACTGTCTGCTGTGCCTGCCTCCATTAACAAGACCCCTCGTTCTTTTGTTTTTAATCGTCTCCTTCCTCCTCATGTTCTCTAGCAAAAGTTTCCCAGTACTGTGGCTCATGTCCTTGTTATCACATTCCCCTTCCCCCTTATAAGTACCTGCTCCTTTATAGCCTGTCCTTTTTGCTATGCCTGGAAGTGAAAGTTGTTGGTCCTGGGGCTCTGTACAGCAGCCAGGCGATGTCGGATTCTTTATTGGATGCTCTCAGGGTCGATATTATGGCTAACAAGAAGGGCTGGTTCAGATAGTTCTTGTCTGGTCCGGCCTTAGCTCTACAGTCCTACTGCAGAGTACAGTGCAGGCTGCTGCTGGTGTGTTCAGGGAGCAGAGGTCCAGGTGGGTTTCCTGCCCCCCAGCAGCCCAGTACTGGTGTCTATGGGCAGCATTGGCACAACTTTGTAGTGCATGACAGTGCATTCCCTAGTTCCAGCTTTGCTCCGACACACTCTGTCAGCGATGCGGCTGGTTTAGCCCTGCTCCCTCTCTTCCGGTCCTCCACTTCCTTCCACAGTGTTTTCCAGCTACTGGTCTACATGTAATGGGGGCTCAAGAGAGAAGCCCTCCTCAGTTGCCCGATGCCCCATAGGGGGCCACTGTCTTTCCTGTGGCTGTTGAGGCACCTGTGATTTATGATGCCCCCCTGCTGTGGTCTTGGCTTCTCCACTGCCTTCTCCATCTCAGAGGAAGGTTAAGTTTTTGATTACTTGGATTGCTCTTCTCTGTCACATGAGAATATTGAATCCGAGAGTGATCTTGAGTCAGGTTTGTGTGTGTTCCTCCTCCACCTGTAATGATGTAACATTTAATTTACCACAGATCCTTTCTGGACTGCCAACCATGTCTTCTTATTCACTGACACAGATCTCTAGTAGTAGCACTTGCTGAAAAAAATATTTCTCCTAGTCTGAGTCTTCCTCATTGTAGTGATGAGTTGGATTAGAACAGTCAGTAATTTTCAGAAGTAGAGGAGGCAGAGGTAGAAGAGGAAAACATGACTGTTGGTGGTAAAGGTAGTAGTGGCAAGCGGCGTGGTACTGGTAGTCACGCTGATAGAGGCATTTGGGGGGAAATCTAGAGATGTAATTTATGAGGGGTGTTCAAGAATCCTATAATGAGTCAGAAAAAAGTGGGGAAGACAGTGACATTGCTGATGATGATTATTTTGCAGATATTACCTGGCAATTGAGTCCACGGGACAAAGTAACATCAGAGGAAGAGGGTATTGGCAGTGATGACAGTAACAATATCAGCACCGACATCATAAAAGCCTGCCCAGGGTAGAACTAGGGAAAGCTCAGGGGATCGGAGTTGTGGCAGTGGAAGACATGTTTCCAGTGCGCAGGAATTTGCAGTAGCAACTACTTGCAGGCATCTCCTGTGAGGAAATATTATGTACATTGCCAAACAACAAATCCATAGCAATGTGCAAGATCTGTATACACTGCTATACATGTGGTACAACAAAATAATGTAAAAAAAAAGTTAAAAAAAAGTGTTAAAAAATATTGAATAAATAAAGCACCCAAAATGTTCCTTTCTCATATAAAATGATTTATTATGTAAAAATATTGAATACAAACAATACATATTTGGTATTGCCGCATCTGTAACAACCCATTCAATAAAATTAAAACATTATTTAACTTGCACAGTGAACGTTGTGAAAAAAAAGTCAAAATAAATGATTTTCTTGCCATCTCGCCTAACAAAACATGGAATAAAAAGTGATTGAAAAGTCATGTGAACCCCACAGTACCAATAAAAAGCACAGCTATGAATTTTTGTTCTGCAGAATTAGTAACACATAAAAACAATATAGAATAAAGGTAACATGTTACTTATGCTTAACAGTTAACAAATTTAGTCAATAAGTTACAGACATCCCAAAATTGTGTCATTATAAAATGCATCTCTTCCCACAAAAAAACAACCCTCATATGGCTACAATGTAGGAATAAACAATTCCAGGCACTCCTTGTTTAGAAATATAAAATAAATAATTGTGCAAGCTGGGAATTGAGTTGATACGCACTCTGTCTAGGCAGCTTGGGTGCCATCAGAAGAGCTTGTCACAGCCGTATCAATAGGTAAAAACAATTCCAGGCACTCCTTGTTTAGCAAAGTGAAAAAAGTAATAATTTATCTTGCTTTACATCACATGGTATTAGTACCCGTATCCAGACGGCATATACAGTGGGGGAAAAAAATATTTAGTCAGCCACCAATTGTGCAAGTTCTTCCACTTAAAAAGATGAGAGAGGCCTGTAATTGACATCATAGGTAGACCTCAACTATGAGACACAAAATGAGAAAACATATCTAGAAAATCACATTGTCTGATTTTTTTTAATAATTTATTTGCAAATTATGGTGGAAAATAAGCATTTGGTCACCTACAAACAAGCAAGATTTCTGGCTCTCACAGACCTGTAACTTCTTCTTTAATAGGCTCCTCTGTCCTCCACTCATTACCTGTAGTAATGGCACCTGTTTGAAATTGTTATCAGTGTAAAAGACACCTGTCCACAACCTCAAACAGTCACACTCCAAATTCCACTATGGTGAAGACCAAAGAGCTGTGGAAGGACACCAGAAACAAAATTGAAGACCTGCACCAGGCTGGGAAGACTGAATCTGCAATAGGCAAGCAGCTTGGTGTGAAGAAATCAACTGTGGGAGCAATAATTAGAAAATGGAAGACATACAAGACCACTGATAATCTCCCTCCATCAGGGGCTCCACGCAAGATCTCACCCCATGGGATCAAAATGATCACAAGAACGGTGAGCAAAAATCCCAGAATCACATGGGGGGGACCTAGTGAATGACCTGTAGAAAGCTGGGACTAACGTAACAAAGGCTACCGTCAGTAACACACTACGCCGCCAGGGACTCAGATCCTGCAGTGCCAGACGTGTACCCCTGCTTAAGCCAGTACATATCCGGGCCCATCTGAAGTTTGCTAGAGAGCATTTGGATGTTCCAGAAGAGTATTGGGAGAATGTCATATGGTCAGATGAAACCAAAGTAGAACTGTTTGGTAGAAACACAACTCGTCGTGTTTGGAGGAGAGTGAATGCTGAGTTGCATCCAAAGAACACCATACCTACTGTGAAGCATGGTGGTGACAACATCATGCTTTGGGGCTGTTTCTCTGCAAAGGGACCAGAACGACTGATCCGTGTACATGAAAGAATGAATGGGGCCATGTATCGTGAGATTTTGAGTGCAAACCTCCTTCCATCAGCAAGGGCATTGAAGATGAAACGTGGCTGGGTCTTTGACAATGATCCCAAGCACACCGCCAGGGCAACGAAGGAGTGGCTTCTTAAGAAGCATTTCAAGATCCTGCAGTGGCCTAGCCAGTCTCCAGATCTCAACCCCATAGAAAACCTTTGGAGGGAGTTGAAAGTCCGTGTTGCCCAGCGACAGCCCCAAAACATCACTGCTCTAGAGGAGATCTGCATGGAAGAATGGGCCAACATGCCAGCAACAGTGTGTGTCAACCTTGTGAAGACTTACAGAAAACGTTTGACCTCTGTCATTGCCAACAAAGGATATATAACAAAGTATTGAGATGAACTTTTGTTATTGACCAAATACTTATTTTCCACCATAATTTGCAAATAAATTTTTAAAAAATCAGACAATGTGATTTTCTAGATATGTTTTCTCCTTTTGTGTCTCATAGTTGAAGTCCACCTATGATGTCAATTACAGGCCTTTCTCATCTTTTTAAGTGGGAGAACTTTCACAATTGGTGGCTGACTAAATACTTTGTTTCCCCACTGTATATTGTTGTATACACAATATCAAATAGCATAGGTATTATATAAAATGTTGAGATGTATGAGTACAATTTGTTTTCAGTATCCCTCTATATGTACCTGGTCTTCCCATTGAAGAAGGTTTAAATTACCGAAACATCTGTAACTCAACAAAGACTCATACTCATATATCTCAACATTTTATAGGATACCTATGCTTTTTGATATATACTGTGGGTATACAGTTTGATATATACAGTGGGTACGGAAAGTATTCAGACCCCTTTAAATTTCACTCTTTGTTTCATTGCAGCCATTTGCTAAAACCAGAAAAATTCATTTTATTTCTCATTAATGTACACTCAGCATCCCATCTTGATAGAAAAAAAACTGAAATGTAGATATTTTTGAAAATTTATTAAAAAAGAAAAACTGAAATATCACATGGTCATAAGTATTCAGACCCTGTGATCAGTATTGAGTAGAAGCACCCTTTTGAGCTAGTACAGCCATGAGTCTTCTTGGGAATGATGCAACAAGTTTTTCACATCTGGATTTAGGGATCCTCTGCGATTCTTCCTTGCAGATCCTCTCCAGTTCCGTCAGGTTGGATGGTGAAAGTTGGTGGACAACCATTTTCAAGTCTCTCCAGAGATGCTCAATTGGGTTGAGGTCAGGGCTCTGGCTGGGTCAGTCAGGAATGGTCATAGAGTTGTTCTGAAGCCACTCCTTTGTTATTTTAGCTGTGTGCTTATGGTCATTGTCTTGTTGGATGGTGAACCTTCGGCCCAGTCTGAGGTCCAGAGCACTCTGGAAGAGGTTATCTTCCAGGATATCTCTGTGCTTGGCCGCATTCATCTTTCCTTCAATTGCAACCAGTCGTCCTGTCCCTGCAGCTGAAAAACACCTCCATAGTATGATGCTGCCATTACCATGTTTCACTGTTGGGATTGTATTGGGCAGGTGATGAGCAGTGCCTGGTTTTCTCCACACATACCGCTTAGAATTAACGCCAAAAAGTTCAATTTTCATCTCATCAGACCAGAGAATCTTATTTCTCATAGTCTTGGAGTCCTTAATGTGTTTTTTGGCAAACTCTATGCGGGCTTTTATATGTCTTGCACTGAGGAGAGGCTTCCTTCCGGCCACTCTGCCATAAAGCCCCTACTGGTGGAGGGCTGCAGTGATAGTTGACTTTGTGGAACTTTCTCCCATCTCCCTACTGCATCTCTGGAGCTCAGCCACAGTGATCTTTGGGTTCTTCTTTACCTCTCTCACCAAGTCTCTTCTCCCACAATTGCTCAGTTTGGCTGGACGGCCAAGTCTAGGAAGAGTTCTGGTCATCCCAATCTTCTTCCATTTAAGGATTATGGAGGCCACTGTGCTCTTAGGAACCTTGGCCAGATTTGTGCCTTGCCACAATTCACTCTCTGAGCTCCTTGGGCAGTTCCTTTGACCTCATGATTCTCATTTGTTCTGACATGCACTGTGAGCTGTGAGGTCTTATATAGACAGGTGTGTGCCTTTCCTAATCAAGTCCAATCAGTTTAATTAAACACAGCTGGACTCCAGTGAAGGAGTAGAACCATCTCAAGGAGGATCAGAAGGAAATGGACAGCATGTGCGTTAAATATGAGTGTCACAGCAAAGGGTCTGAATACTTTATTACCATTTGATATTTTAGTTTTTCTTTTTTAATAAATTTGCAAAGATATCTACATTTCAGTTTTTTTTCTGTCAATATGGGGTGCTGAGTGTACATTAATGAGAAAAAAAATGAACTTTTTTGCTTTTAGCAAATGGCTGCAATGAAACAAAGAGTGAAAAATTTAAAGGGGTCTGAATATTTTCAGTACCCACTATATTCCGTTTGGATACGGGTACTATCACCATGTGATGTAAAGCAAATTATTACTTTTTTCACTTTGCTAAACAAGGAGTGCCTGGAATTGTTTTTCCCTATTGATTCGGCCGATCAACTCAATTCCCAGCTTGTACAATGTGACGACAAAACTTCCAAAAATCGCCACATCTTTAGGGCAAAAGTGGCTGCGGCAGGAAGGGAATGTATAAACTGTGGGGAATAACTGGGGAATTTGGTACCTCACACAGTTTACATATTTACTTTTCACAATCCACTGTACATTCATGTCTGTAAAAACTAATGCTCACTATACCCCTTTATAAATTCTTTGAGGGGTGTAGTTTTCAAAAGTTTTTGGCACCTCAGGGTTTCTGCAAACGTGACATGGCATCCAAAAACCAAACATCTAAATCTGCACTTCTAAAACCCAAATTGCAGTTTATACCCACATGTATGACACTGTTGTACCCAGAATAATGTACTGAACAATGTCATATGTAGATATAAACTGCTGTTTGGACACAGCTGGGCACAGAAGAGAAGGAGTATTATTTGGTGTTTGGTATACAGATTTAGTTTGGTTTTTAGACGTCATGACACTTTTTGCAGAGCTCCTGAAATTCCAGTAAAGTGGAATCCCCTGACACCTGACCCCATTTTGGAAACTACATCCTTGAAGGAATTTATCCAGGGGTGTACTGAGCATTTTTAACCCACAAGTGTTGCATTAATTTATTTTCCAGACATGAATATGCAGCAAGTGAAAATGGCATTTCTTCTAGAAATATGTAATTTCAGCGAGCAATATGTTGTGCTCCGCTCTAAAAGTTGTTGTTCCGTTGATATCCGCTTAACAGTATATGGAGTGTGTGTCTCTGCTGACATTGGATGCAACATATTGAGCACTGAAAAGGCGTACCTCTGGAAAAATTGCAGTTTCATTGGCTGTGCATTATTTTCTGGAAACTAAATTAATGCAATACCCAAGGGATAGAAATGCTCAATACGCTGCTTGATAAAACCCTTGAGGGGTGTAAATGTGATTGATTTTCTCCGTAGACTTTCAGAACATTTTGAGCACTGCTAAAGAAAATGTGTTTGACGAGTGTGCCAAGGTTGCCAGTGTCTGTGTTGGGAGGTTCGGAGGGTCAAGGGTGCCAAGGCGGTTTTGAGAGTCTTGTTGTAGTGCTAGGTGGCCCATTCAGGACAGGAGAGAGAAGAGAAGGGGGCCAGTGATGACTGTAGGGTGTCTGGGATGTGCTTCATGTTTACAGCCTTTAGATTCTTGTTTGCATGGCAGGTTGGTGTGTTTTGTGAAAAACAAGAGCCTTTGATAATAAAGTAAAGAAGGTTGTGGTTGGAAATTGGTACCAGAGAATTTGTAAAGTCAGTGATAGAACAGAGCCGTAAAAAGGCCAGATCAAGGATCTTTGTGTGTGGGAGAAGTACTAAGCTGTGAAAGACCAAAAGAGGTAGTTAGTGATAGAACCCGAGAGGCTGATGGGGAGACAGGGTTGTTAATGGGAATGTTGAAATCACCCATGATAAGGGTAGGAATTTCACAATATAAGAAATTGGGAAACCATGAAGCGAAATCTTCTAAGAGATGGTAGGGTGAGCCAGGGAGTTGTAGATGACAGCTACTTGCAGGAAGAAAGGGCAGAAAAGTCTGACAGTGTGGACCTCTAAAAAAGGGGAAAGAGAATTATCAGAGCCAGAGTTAGCATCTGGCAAACGCGGGCAAGTGCTCCTGAACTCCTGAAGGGGCCCATTTGACTGCCAGGGGCTGACTGTGGCTGCTGCTGCTATGTTTTTTAAATAGGCCTTTACCAGCTGGAGCAACTCCAGCAGGTAACAGGCCCCATTTACTTACCGATCCCCGCTTCTGGCCACGGCCGCCTTCACATTCCCTTCAACCTTCCAGGGGGCCCCATGTGTCTCATATCACATTACTGATGCTGATTGCGACTGATATGTGATGGATGAAGTAGAAGTGAAGGTGCTCATGGACAGGAACAGGGATCGGTAAGTAGGGCCGTGGGTACATGGTAAGGATATTTGTTGGAGCAAACCCTGTGAGATTTGTCTCATGAGGATCGCCTGGCGGTTTCGTCTGAATCTCTTCAGACCCTAGAGTACAATTATCAGAGGAACAGGGGAGGTGAGCAAGCATAAAAAAACAGTGCTACTTACCTCTTCTGGTCTCCAGAGCTTCTCTCTGTTGTTTTGGGGCCTCTTCCATGATGTCATAGACAGTCTGTGACATTATTGAAGAGGGTCAGAGCCCAGGAGAGGTAAGTAACATTGTTTTTATGTTTGTCACCTCCCCTGGGTCTCCGATCATTGTACTGGGAGATCTTAAAAGACGTCCGAGTATAATAATAGTTTGTGGGTGGTGAAACCCCAAAATTTTGGGATCTCTTGAAAATATTTGCAAGGAACACCATAAGGGCCACTATGGGACATTATACTGTGTGGAGGGGCTGCTATGGGACATTCTACTGCGTGGGGGACACTTTGGGACATTATTATGTATGGGGGAGTTATGAGACATTATACTGTGTGGAGGCCACTTTTGGACATTATAGTGCATTTAAATGTGGCATTATACCATGTGGGAGTGAGGAAAGGGGGTACTATGCCATGTGGGGATGGCATAATATAACTGTATATTATTTGTGGTTCACTCAGTTTCTGCATTGAGCACTTCCATTAGTACAGATGAAAGCGGTGGAATCTGGCACTGATTTTGCGGCAGATTTCGTCCCCAAATCAGTGGCAGGTTCTTCCCTAATTCTGCCTCCCATTGAAAACAATTGGAGTAGGACGCTTTTTTTTCCTGCTCGATCTTGCCACGAGTTCTACAGCTGATTTGGAGCCCATGGCTCGATACTCCCCCACTGATCAGGCCCATTCATTTAAGCCTAATCAGCAGTGGAAAGCAGAATGCTTATGCTCTGCATCCACCACTGTGGGGCAGAGGGGGGGGGGGGCAGAAAATAAAGAGGAATCCAAGGCAGATGTCCGCCTCAAATTCCTCTTAACTTTTTGACGTCTGAACTGGTTATATCTACTTACTGTCCACTCTAGTAGGTATGCCTCAGCAAAAAACACCCATAGAAGCCCAAAGTGGGCTAAGGTGGTTGAGGAAGGTGAACAGAGAATGGGACCTACAAATAGGTAAAGGAAGGAGATAGGGACTGTTGTGGATAGACATGACAGAAGGTGGGAATGGGCTGTGAGTTTGAAAAAGCAACAAATACAATAAAAAGAAATGTACTGTACATGGTGGGACAATTTTCCAAATTGATTAAGATTTTTGGTGTGATTATCCAGCTGAGCTGTCTTCTGCCCTGTCTAACTGCCATGTTTAACAGCATCACATGTGTGGTTGAACTGGCTGTGTGCGCAAACAGCAGTTTACAACTACATATGACATTGTTAAAAAGGACCTTTCACGTCCTCATGTATATGCGGTTTTACATACCACTAAAATTCCGACAGCACGCTGAATTCAATGCGCTGTCGGCTTTTCCGTTACGTGCCCCAGGGCTGGAGATATCGGCGGTCGTAGTTTTACCGTTCACCGTCAGAAGGGCGTTCCTGACTGTCTATCTTGGCTGTGAGGAATGCCCTCCCTGACAGTACTCGTCCATAGCCCTGTACTGGGGGGGGTGTTCCTTACAGCTCAGCATCATCGTTAGGCTGTAAGGAACGCCCCCTCTGACAGTACAGGGCTATGGGACGAGTACAGTCAGCGAGGCTATTCCTCACAGCTAAGCTAGACTGTCAGGAACGCCCTTCTAACGGTGAATGGTGAAACTACGACTGCCGATATCTCCAGCCCCCGGGCACATAACGGGAAAGCCGACAGTGCGCTGAATTCAGCAAGCTGTCGGCTTTCTAGCGGTATGTAAAAACACATATACATGAGGACGTGAAAGGTCCTCTTTAAGTACTTTATCCTGAGTACAAAAGTTTCATACATGTGCTGTGTGGCTTTGAAGTACAGATTTTAGATTGTTTTGAAAGCTATGTCATGTTTGCAGAGACCCGAAAATTGCCTATAAAAATGGGCAATTTACTAGCACCTTTGAGGTTTTGCAAAAACATTATGGCATCCAGAAACCAGTCCCTCTAAATCTATAATCCTAAAGCTAAAAGGTGCAGGGATCCGTATTTGGGAGTAATTTTCTTTTAACCCCTTGTGGAAATGTGAAAATTTGGGTTAAAGCAACATTTTATAAGAAAAAATGTTGTTTTCCATTTTCATTGCCCCATTCTGTGAAACACATGTATGGTCAAAGTACGCACTATACCCCTTGATAAATGTCTTCGTTCTGTGTTCACATTTTGCAGATTTCCACTGTTCTGGCACCTTAAGGGCTTTGCAAATGGGACATAGTACTATTCCAGCAAAATCTGTATTCCAAAAGCCAAATAGCGCTCTTTCCATTTCAAGCACTGCCATGTGCTTGTACAGCAGTTTACCACCACATATGGGTTATTGTTGTGTTCAGGAGAAATTGTGTAACAAAATATGGGGTGCATTTTCTCCTTTAACCAAAATGAAAACTTTGGGACAAAACCAATGTTTTATTGGAAAAAAAAGGAACTTTTCATTTCCATGTCCCAATGGTAAAAAATTCTGTGAAACACGTATAGGGTCAAAATACCCACTATACCCCCAAATAAATTTCTTGAGGAATCTAGTTTACAAAATGGGATCACTTCTTGGGATTTTGTACTGTTCTGATACCTCAGTTGCTCTGTAAATGCATGGCACATAAAAATGATTCCAATAAAATCTGCCCTCCGGAATCCCAATAGCACTCCTGCCTCCTGCTGTGTGCCCATACATCAGTATACATTCACATGTGGGATAATTCCATGTTCAGGAGAAATTGCATAACTGATGTGGGATAGATTTTCTCTTTTGACCACTTATTAATGTGTAAATTCTGGGACTAAATGAATGTATTAGTGAAAGAAATTGAAATGCAGAAATTTCACCTCCATTTTCTTTTAATTCCTGTAAAATGCTGAAAGGGTTAAAAAACTTCCTAAATGCTGGTTTCAATTATTTCAGGAGTGTACTATTGAGGATTGGGTGATTTATATGTGTTTTGTATTACAGAGGCCTTTCAAAACTCCTTCAGAACTAAATTGGTCCCTTGAAAATGGGTTTTGGAAATGTTCTTGAAAATTTGGAAAATTTCTGTTTAAATTGTAAGCCTTAAAATATCTGAAAAAAATAAAGGATGATTAAAGTTTGATGCCAACATAAAGCAGAGATATGGTAAATTATATTTATGATGTAATTTTTTCAGGATTCTCAATCCGGCTGATTCACCTTTAAGGTTGTCGTGTCAACTTGGAAAGCTTCTACAGTTTCAGAAGTTCCCTGGGTTGATTCAATTAGCAGCTGAGGATGCCTATATAAGACCCCTCCCTCCTGACATAGGTGCTGACTAACGTTTGTTCACTCCCTAGTTTGGCTCTGTATTTGATTGTTTTGTTGCTTCATACTGACCCCCTGGCTTGTTTTTTAGATTCTCTATTGTCTTCTGATTTTGCCTCTGACATCCTCTCTTGGTTCGTGCCTGTACAATTTGTTTCCTTTCTCCACTCCGCTGTGTAAGTTATTTTGGGTTTTGTTTTTGTTCCAGCCAGCAATGCATTTATTATTGGTGCATCCTTCTGTTTGGTGACAATTCAGACTCCCAGATTCAGTGAAAGTCCATCCAACCTCGCAGCAGTCTCTGATGAAGGTGCCTGGGGGTCTGTCTTTGCTCGCAGTAGAGTGCTGGTTATAAATAGCTGTCTCTACTGCTCACTGTTATCAGCCAACTCCTGCCATTGCTTTTGAGAGGCCTTGCATTTAAACCATAACAAATATGAGTAGTATGACTATCTATATGAAAGGCATGCAATTTCAAATGAAAACTGCATTGTTTCCAAATTTTCACCAAATTTCCTATTTTTTCATAATTAAACACAAAACATATTGATCAAAAGTTACCAATGACACAAAGTACAATGTGTCATGTAAAAACAATATAATAATCACTTTGATAATTTAAAGCATTCAAAAGTTATTACACCTAAAATGACATTTCAGATTTGAAAGATGAGCTGTGTTCTTAAGGTGGTTTTAGACTGTGTCCTTAAGGGGTTAAAGAAGCAGTTTGCACCCACCTCTTACCATCTGTTTTCCCATAGTCATACATGTTGCTGTCACTTTACCATAACTTGAGCTGTTTTTTTCCTTATAGCGCTAAATATGGGCTGGATAGAGTCCTAGGAGCCTTGATAGTGTTATACTCATACACTGTGTTTTAAGCTAATTTAAATTTGGTTTGTGACAAACTTATTCAAGCTGAAACAAATCTTTGGACCGAACCACCCGAAACTAAAACAAAACGAATCTTCAGAAGTTTGTCCATCTCTAATAGTTACCATTACTTCTATCTATATATCCAAGACATTATTCTTTAGATGGCTCTGTCCCACTTACAGGGGGAGAGAATTATAAATTACTACATTTGTGTTAATGTACTGGTATCCGCTCTTTATTTAGTTAACATCATCAATGTAACTTTACTTAATCTGAACTCAAAATATTAAGTAGACTCCTCTGGTTCCATATTACTTTTCTCTGATATTATATAATTTTCTGTTATAAAAAGTGTGTACTGAGCTTTGTCAATCCCTGACAAAAGAAACAAACTCTTCTGTATACCTCATAAGCTTCTATCAAGACAAGGTGGAGGCACTGCGGTAAGTTATAAGAAAGACATTAAACCCCCTCTAATGTTAGAAACTTAATTAGAGGACATTACTCAGAGTTACCCATTTGTAGACAGCACTGGGTAGCCCTGATTTTGTTGGTATGAGCTAATTTTAATATTTTTCCCATAGAGCATTGCTTGAAAAATACGTTTTCATACACCTCTGTGTTTTTTCAATAAGAAACAACATCTTCCCTTTGCTGCTTCTTTACTTTGCAAACCCCAAACTTGTTGCTTGTTGAGTTGCTACTAGTACTCCGGATCCCAAAAAGGCATCACTTTTGGATGGCTTTAGTAAGAAAAAAAGTAATTGCTTGTCAGCAGTCCTCAAGAAGGAATCATTTTTGGAGTGCTTGAAAGGGTTTCTGCTTTTTCCAATTTCATTGTGCCCCAAAGAAGGAATCATTTTTGAACCATTTTTTGATTTATAAAAGCGTAAAAAATCAGTGCAGTGTGTTTTTAAACAGGCTGTTTGTTACCACCAGCTGCCATCCATTTACCCATAGTCATATTTGTTGTTGTCATTTTGACTTTACTAGAGTGTGTTTGTGTTAGCGAGCTAGACTTTCTAAGGCAATTTGTACTTCTGGTTCAGAATAAACTGGTTCACATCTAAATTGATTCAAACCCACACAATCCAAAAAGAAACAAATCTCGAAAGGTTCACTCATCTTTAGTTGTACATCTCTACTCTCAGATATAGGCCTTTTTCCTATTTCCTTTCAGGTATTGGAAACTCCTCTTGAATCATTGGTTAACAGCTGCAAGATTACTTACTGTTGGTTATCTTGTCTATTTGAAATGGGATTCTAGGGTCTAAGTAGACGTGGACCACTTTGAGACAGCAGGTATTCACCCTGTTGTGGGGGCAGGTTGTGATTGCAGAGTAGTCACCATCCGGCGGAGCAAACAGGTGAGAGTAACTAAACATACAGGGCGTTAAAACCAGGAAACAGCACAGAAAATGTTGAAGGAAAACCAGAAACAGAGTTAGAGGGACAGCAGCATTAAAACCAAAAGGGAACTACATGTATCAGAATGGCAAGCAAAGGAGTAGTTAGATAATTCAAGATAAAATCCAAAGCAGAGAAGGAGTAATATCCAAGAGAGTACTGTCTAAGGGAGTAGTCAAAAGATACCCTAGTCAGTTATAAATACAGCAAACAGCAATTCAAAGCACATTAAGATTAGAATATTAATCAAATTTACAAGTTTGAGGAGATATCACACATATAGTTATTTGATTCTAGCAACACTGGAAAACGTTTAGACATTTCACATCATGATTTTTCATATAATAGCAAGATATTAAGGTCTACACATATCTTTCGGGAAACAAACATCAATTATTAAAGAATGAATACATTAGTGAATACATTATAGTTACAGCCAACTCTTCCCAAGTGATGTCCTCTGATTGGAATCATTCATTTTTCTTATCTACTCCATCTGGACCTATACAATAGTTGTTTCCTCTTCTGTGCCCCATACAGTAATCAAACCCCTATGGTTCCCACCACCAAGTAATAATGCTTTCCTTTGTAAACCCTGCACAAAGTAATAGCTTTCCATTTTGTGCTTATACACAGTAAATTCACCCTTTTTCGCCCCCACAAACTCATAACTCTCCATTTAAATCCCACAATAAAAGTACCCCTCTTTGTGCTTCCACACAGTAATAATCCCCATTCATGCTTCCAAAGTCATGCTTCATGCTTCCAAAGCCACAGTAATACCCTCTTAGAGCCCCAACAAGTTAATAGTGCTCCTTTTTGCCATCAAGGTAATAATGCCCCTATGTGCCAACTTGCAAGGTAATAGTGCCCTCACATTTGTGCTCTCACAGGGTAATAGTGCCCTCTTTGTTTCCACACAAAGTAATCGGGCCCCCACAAGGAAATAGTACCCCTCTTGTGCCCACACGGATAATATTGCCTCCTTGGGACCACTTAGGTAAGACTGGACCCTACTGCATACAAAGGTAATAGTGTCCTCATGTGCCCACATAATTAATAGTGCCCACCTTATGTCCATGCAGGAAATAGCGCCTCCCTTGTGCAAACATAGGTAATAATGTCCCTCTTGTACCCCCATAGATAATAGTGTTCCTACTGTTCCCACATTAGTAATAGAGTCCCCCTTGTACTTACATAGGTAATAGTTCGCCTCAAGTATTTACTGCCGAGCTCTAGACACACTATTGCTGTCTGCACTATTACATTCAGCAAATGTCTTATTCCCTACACAGTATGGATGTGTAGAGCAGCAGACTGTGCATCTTGAATCTAACTCCTCTATCTCCTGCTCTAAGAACCAGTGAGACCAGACTGTAGGAATGTAGGGAAGAAGAAAGGTATAGAATTTAATAATGTGGGCAGTGTTAGTGTGGCAAGGGGAGCCTGTGGGCAAGTGCAACTGCTGCGACCCCTATGTGTACCATCATTGACCTGTAAACCTTGAAAAGAGTGGTTATCTTGTAGAGCAGCCAAAGTGAAAACCAGACACACAAATAAATTCAGCAAGATGAGTATAATAGTATAGAAAATATTCATAGAATATAATAGATGCACACGGTTTTCTCTTTTAAATGTATGAATATCCAGCACCTTTTCAGGTATGCCAGATTAAAATAATTTTTCCAAATTGTAACCCACCAATAAAGAGTTAAAGTGAATTTGCAGTGCAATGCATGCACTTATAGCTGTGGCTCAGGAGATGAGATTTTCTACATCTTTTTTTCTATTATCTTTGTAACCTTTGTTTTTAACTTAATGTTTATTGATTTTCGAGCATAAAACAAATAATCCAAGCAAAAATTCCACATAAATATTGATGCACAGCGTTTACATTAATTTAGCTGTAAGAAGTCATGCATTTTAAAATATTCATCTATCTGCATTGGAGGTTTGATAGGAGAACATTGTATATCAGATGTCTGAAAGAAGGTTTCCAAGAAGAATCATTTTTTGACAGAGAGCACCACAACCTCTTCATTCTGGTGATTGGCAGGGCTTTTAGGGTTCAGATCCCCCACTCAACTCTGTTTCAGTGCCAGGTACTTTGTTTCCACTGCAGTGTTTCAACACTTTAACTTACAGTACCACTTTGGCTAACTTGGTACCTTGACTGAAGAGGTACCAAAGAAGTACCTGACACCAAGATTTATGTGGGATCTTTTTGTTGTGGTAAATTGACAAAAGTGGGTAGAGGCTAGTACAGGAAAAGATATGAAAGCAGTATCATTTATAGGGAGAGAAACGGAAGAAGTACTGTATAGTTTAACCTTTTGTAAACAGAAAATCTGATTGTGGTTCATATTACAGATATGACATTATGTAGATTTTCATCAAACAGCTCAACTCTTGAGCCTTTACTAATGACCAGGAAAATCAATAAGTGTATAATCCAGTGGCCATTACAGTGCACTCAGAATAATGATTATTAATGCAACCTGTGAATTTATCCCAGAATCTAAAGACATCTAAAAAAAAAAAAAAAAGAGGCAGTGCACCAATAAACCCCTGATATATGTCACTCATCCCCAGTGCTGGTGTATTCATTTAACAGCACAGAAAATATAGGAGGCAGCAGCCAGGGGATAAGCCATAAATGATTCAACAGTATTGATTCTGAAATTGAATTACGCTCTGCCGCAGCACTTCCTGTATATTCTTCAAAATAAATTTACTTAGTGATACAGTCTGCAAACAGTTTCCATGAAGATTTGTTTTGTGTTATGTTTGTAACTGACTCGGTATTGTGTCTAGAGAAGAACATTTGTTCCTTAAATTAGCATAAATATGAAAAAAGTTAATGTTATAAAAATAAATAACGCTAAATCCAAAATAATCATAATAATCTAAAATAAATAATGTAAAATACAAAATAAAGAAATACACATTTTAAAAATGTGCATTAAAAATAAAATATATAATCTTAAAAATAACTAAAACTATTCTAAACAATTATAAAATTAAAATGTAACCATAAAAAAACTTCAATTAAAAATATTTACGAAAAATAGAATAAATACTAAAGTAATAAAAATAATAAAAAAATAAATTAATTACTGAAGATTATAAAAATAATCTAAAAATATATTTTTTTCTTAAAAATATACAAATAATAGATCTATCTTTCTTCTTCACAGATAACAGATCATCAATGATCCTCCTTTTTACAACCCTACAGTGGGGAAAAAAAAAGCATTTAGTAAGCCTCCAATTGTGCAAGTTCTCCCACTTAAAAAGGAGAGAGGCCTGTAATTGACATCATAGGTAGACCTCAACTATGAGAGACAAAATGAGAAAACATATCTAGAAAATCACATTGTCTGATTTTTTAAGAATTTATTTGCAAATTATGGTGGAAAATAAGTATTTGGTCAATAACAAAAGTTCATCTCAATACTTTTGTTATATATCCTTTGTTGGTAATGACAGAGGTCAAATGTTTTCTGTAAGTTTTCACAAGGTTGGCACACACTGTTGCTGGTATGTTGGCCCATTCCTCCATGCAGTTCTCCTCTAGAGCAGTGATGTTTTTGGGCTGTCCCTGGGCAACATGGACTTTCAACTCCCTCCAAAGGTTTTCTATGGGGTTGAGATCTGGAGACTGGCTAGGCCACTCCAGGACCTTGAAATGCTTCTTACGAAGCCACTCCTTTGTTGTCCTGGCGGTTTGTTTGGGATCATTGTCATGTTGAAAGACCCAGCCACGTTTCATCTTCAATGCCCCTGCTGATGGAAGGAGGTTTGCACTCAAATCTCACGATACATGGCCCCATTCATTCTTTCATGTACACGGATCAGTCGTCCTGGTCCCTTTGCAGAGAAACAGCCCCAAAGCATGATGTTGCCACCCCCATGCTTCACAGTAGGTATGGTGTTCTTTGGATGCAACTCAGCATTCACTCTCCTCCAAACACGACGAGTTGTGTTTCTACCAAACAGTTCTACTTTGGTTTCATCTGACCATATGACATTCTCCCAATACTCTTCTGGAACATCCAAATGCTCTCTAGCAAACTTCAGACGGGCCCGGATATGTACTGGCTTAAGCAGGGGTACACGTCTGGCACTGCAGGATCTGAGTCCCTGGCGGCGTAGTGTGTTACTGACGGTAGCCTTTGTTACGTTAGTCCCAGCTTTCTACAGGTCATTCACTAGGTCCCCCCATGTGGTTCTGGGATTTTTGCTCACCGGTCTTGTGATCATTTTGGCCCCACGGGGTGAGATCTTGCGTGGAGCCCCTGATCGACGGACATTATCAGTGGTCTTGTATGTCTTCCATTTTCTAATTATTGCTCCCACAGTTGATTTCTTCAAACCAAGCTGCTTGCCTATTGCAGATTCAGTCTTCCCAGCCTGGTGCAGGTCTACAATTTTGTTTCTGGTGTCCTTCCACAGCTCTTTGGTCTTCCTCATAGTGGAGTTTGGAGTGTGACTGTTTGAGGTTGTGGACAGGTGTCTTTTATACTGATAATAATTTCAAACAGGTGCCATTACTACAGGTAATGAGTGGAGGACAGAGGAGCCTCTTAAAGAAGAAGTTACAGGTCTGTGAGAGCCAGAGATCTTGCTTGTTTGTAGGTGACCAAATACTTATTTTCCACCATTTCCAATTTGCAAATAAATTCTTAAAAAATTAGACAATGTGATTTTCTGGATTCGTTTTCTCATTTTGTCTCTCATAGTTGAGGTCTACCTATGATGTCAATTACAGGGCTCTCTCATCTTTTTAAGTGGGAGAACTTGCACAATTGGTGGCTGACTAAATACTTTTTTTTCCCCACTGTATATAGCTTGACTTCACTGCAGTTTTGAATTTACCTAGTGATCAGATTAATAAATGTTTGACAACCTGGTAATTTAGTATCTGGACCTTGAGTTAAATATATTATTTAAAATAGTAATGAACCAAGCAAAGAATTCACTTAACAGAGGCTCAAGGTTACAATAAAAGTAAGGCAGGCATTGTGAAAATGTTCTTTTTATTACAGTTTATTAATTGTTATTTTCTCTGAACAGATAATGCCTTCTTCAGGCATTAACACTGTTTAGAGAATATAACAACTAATAGTAATAAACCGTCATGAAAGAAAATAAATATTGCCTTACCTTTATTGGAGTCTTGATCCAAACTAGATTCCTGACTGTCTATAGGATATACCAGTGACCTTGTAAAATACATTTGTTTAAGGTATCGTCTCACTGCTATTAGCCATTCATTGACTGTTTTCCTCTTGCAGTAACTCTGCTTCCTTGTCATCCAACTGGAAAACTGACTTCCACAAATGAATCAGTTTCATGACCTCCAAGGTTTGCTTTACTGCTATAGCTCCTCAACCTTTTTTTTTATCCTGAATCCGAAGCTGTTCCACAGGTCCACTCTTCCATTACTATGTCTGTTTTGTCTTCAGGGTAAGTTCTGCCTCATCTGATCTTGCATCCATCTGCCAACTTTGTTTGCCTTCTGGCTTAGCTTAAGCGTGTTGATAGTGGTCATATTTTGAATGTTTTTTCGGTCTCTGCTGGGCAAGGATTAAGTCTAATGGCACAAATACAAATTCCAGTTTCAGCCTCTCCAGTTATGCGAACTATACCAGTATTTTTTCAACCCATGGAGCCAACAATTTTGCCTTGGTTCTCCAGGATACATATTTTTGTAGATTGGCTCTATTCATCTTATTTGCTTGAGGAGACAGCAGACAAGATTTGGAAATCCTAATATATGTGGATATTTGAATTCTCCTTTATACACCAGATGGTGGTCAACAAGAAGTGCCATTGTGGTCAAAACTTTCAATAATTTGGTTCAGGCCTTTTTTGTCCTCCGTTGTATCAATTGTTTGTCTGTGCTTATCACACCCAGTTGCCTAAAGATGGGTTGAGAATGTCTAGATTCATCTGTTCAGAGGGTCAGAGATCAGTAGCATACTTTTGTTTTATTGGTCACACAGCTGGCACCTGTAACCAGAGGAATCAGTTGCAGCTTTCTCTGCATATGAGAACTGCTTTAAAAGCTAAGTTATAAAGCGAATGTGTGAGCTTGTGAGTGTGTTTCATTCAAAGTGTGGTTTTGTTTTAAGTTTGATTTAAGATAAGTGATTTTAGATTCAGGATCTTTATAAAACACACACACACAAAAAAAAAACATTTGAGCCTATACACTTTTTTTTTTAACTGTGCTTATTTTACTTGTATTTTTGTTTTTGGTGTAATAATTCCCATTAGGTAAGATGTGCTCCATGCTGCTTACCAATGCAGTCCAGTGTACATCTTGTATTCTCTGCTTGAGCAGCCTCTTGAGGGGGCATACTGCTATGCAAGATGTAAGCACATTGCACATTTGGAAGCCCAGAACATGGATCTAAATGAGCAAATTGCAAGACTGAGATCCACTGATAACTTGGAAAGGAGCTTATTGCTCACAGAGCAGGAACTTGCTGTGGTAAGTGCAGAGGGGGATGGTAACATAGAGGTGCAGGAACTGGAGGCAGCTAGCTGGGTGACAGTTAGAAAGCAGCGGGTTAGAGGGAAGAGTGCCAGGGAGGTTAGTCCTGAACTGGCACACCCCAACAAGCTTGCTAAATTGGCAGATGAGGGGGATGTTAGTAAAGGTGTAACATTGCTGCAGCAAGACACTTTCTCTGACAGCCAGGGAAATGTCTGCTTCAGTAAGAAGGGGGATAGGAGTGTAGAGCAGGCCAGACAGGTTCTGGTAGTGGGGGTTTCAATTATTAAGGGAAAAGACAGGGCAATCTGTCACAAAGACCAGGATCGTTGAACTGTGTGTTCCCTTGCTGATGCTCAAGTTTGACACATCACAGATCGGGTTGATATATTATTGGGTGGGTTTGGTGTGGATCGAGTGGTCATGGTGCACAATGGCACAAATGACAAAGCTAGAGATAGGTGGAAGGTCCTTAAAAATGATTTCAAGATCCTTTTCTCCTCAAGAAATGAATCAACTATCAACTAGTGCCCACGGTTTTTCCCACTGCGTCCAAACGCAGGAGAACTCTTATAAGCTATTAACGCACTGGTATAAAACTCCAGCTTGGTTACATGACATTTATCCCTCAGTTCCATATGTTTGTTGGCGTTGCAACAAGGGAGTGGGTAGCTACCTACATATCTGGTGGTGCTGCCCACTGATAGCACCCTTCTGAAGCAAGGTTTTGTACACCACCGCTAGGATCTGCTCAGGACCATTCCCTCAACACCGGAGCACATCTTGCTGTGGCTTCCACACACCAACTTCCAGTCACGCAAAGAAGACCTGGCCACCCATCTACTGACTGCAGCCAGGCTCTTAATCCCCGCCATGTGGAGATCTTCCACCCCCCTTCCTTCTCTCAATGGATTAATAAGGTCAACGACATCTGTAGGATGGCACGCTGGAACACCATGTCCAGACTTACAATTCTCAAGACTTGGACCCCATGGTAACAATTAAACAGACACTCTTTGAGCAATAGCCATGCATATTCACCCTCACTGCTCACTTGACTATTTATACTGAAACAACTACCGTTGGCCCATACTCGCTCCCAATCTACACCTTCGACCCCCCCCACCTCCTTGACATGGCCGCTCTGTTATTTCCAGCCATGTAGCCCCCCTCCCAATCCTCCACCCGCACCCCTCTCTCTGCCTCTCCTATTTCTCTCCTCTTTCTTCCCCCCTCCCCGTTTATTAATAAAATTTGAGTATTGTATTTCACATTTCTGCATGCAATTTTGTATACCTGTATGAATGTTTACTGTATCTTTTTTATGTAGTACTCAATAAAAACTATTTTGAATAAAAAAATTATTTCAAGGATCTAGGAAGCATGCTAAAGGCAAAGATCTCCAAGGTGGTATTTTCGGAAATACTATCTGTACCGCGAGCCATACAGTAGAGGTATCGGGTGATTAGGGTGGAAAACAAGTGGCTCAAGAACTGGTGTAGGAAGCAGGGGTTTGGGTTCTTGGAGAACTGGGCCGACTTTGCTGTGGGCCACAGGTTCTATGGTAGGGATGGGCTGCACCTCAATGGTGAGGGTGCAGCTGTGCTGGGGGAGAAGATGGCTAGACAGTTGTAGAAGTGTTTAAACTAGGGACTAAGGGGAAGGGTTGCAGATGTAAAGAGCAAGATAGTGTAGACGTGGAAAGAGGGCTAAATAACGTAACTGGGGTAGAGCGTGGGGTGGGGTGAGAACAGTCAGTTGGCAGAGAAAGAGTAGGGATAAAGATAAACCCATAAAATTTATGTATACTAATACCAGAAGTCTCACTAATAAGATGGAGGAACTAGAAGTGATAATGTTGGAAGAAAAATATGACATAGTGGGGATAAGTGAGACATGGTTGGACTCTAGCTATGACTGGACTGTAAATATACATGGGTACCATATGTTTAGAAAGGAGCGTACTAATAGGAAAGGGGGAGGGGTTTCCTTATATGTAAAATCCTCCCTTAAGCCAGTCCTGCGTGAGGACATCTGGAAGAAAAATGAATATGTGGAGTCCTTATAGGTGGAAATTAAGGGAGGAATAAAGTATAATAAAATACTGATAGGGGTTTGTTTTAAATCCCCAAATACAATAGAAGAAGCTGAAAATATACTAATATAATTGCTAGTTAAGCAATCCCCCAGTGCTGCTGCAGAAACCTGGGAAGAAGGGAAAATAGAGACAGTGAGCCCTAAAGTCAATCCAGCCCCTTTCCCTGCCTACTTGTCTCGGCTACCCTAGGCGGTAGCAGGGCAACTTAGCGACAATCCCTTCTCTGAATAAATGACACACAGAACAGGACAAGACAAAACAACACAGAAGCAAAGTAAGCAAGCCAAGGGTCAAAACCAGAGAGAAAAGCAGTACCAAATCGAAATCCAAAAGAGTAGTCGCAAGGGAATCCAAAGGTCAGAGGTCAGAAATAATACAATAAGAGCAAGTAGGAAGCTAACAAGGACAAAGTCACAGGACAGAGTAATAGCCAGCAAACCGGTGTGGGCTGATGACCTGTATGTAGGAAGTTCAGGACCTGTCCCCAGACTTGATTGGTAGACAGGCTGTCAATCACAAAGGCAAGGCTAAGATTAATTGTTAGAGGAACAGAAATTCAATTACAGAGTAGAAGTACTAGGACAGTGTTCAGACTATGCAACAAGAAACTTAAGCAAGGAATCAAACTGAACACGCCTCCTGCGCCGCAGCGTGAGAATGGAGGGTGGCACAGAGACCCGAACAGGCAGAGACGTTACATTAATCCGACACATTGTCAAAAGAAGTATTTGGGGGTCATCTAGGTAACAGTGACCACAACATAACTTTTCTTGTACACATTAAAAAGATGTTCAGTAGAGGGGGTACAAAAACACTAAACTTCAGGAAGGCCAATTTTAACCAGCTTAGCAGCATAAACTGGGGCAATGTCCTCAAAGTAAAGTGAACACAAACAAAATGGGACATTTTCAAAGGCATTCTAAATAGTACCAGTAAAAAACGTACACCGTATGGGAATAAGCGGGCTAGAAATCATTGAAAACCAATATGGCTAACTAAAATGGTAAGGAGTGCAATGGGGAACAAAAAGGAAGCATTTAAGGTACTTAAACAAGAAAGTAGTGACACAGCATCGAGAAAAATTAAGAAATGTGTCCAGATGGCATACAACCCTGTGTTCTGAGGGAATAATGCACGGTGATTGACAGACCCTTATATCTAAAAAAAAATATTTCTAAAAATATATCTAAAAATATTCAAAAATTGGTCTAAAAGTGAGCCTGGAAACTATAGGCCGATAAGTTTGACCTCTGTGGTGGGTAAGATATTTGAAGGTTTTATAAGAGAAGCTATTCTGGTGTAATCGGTCTTGTCATACTAATCTGATCAGCTTCTATGAAGAGGTCAGTTCTAGACTGGACATAGGCGATGTGGTAGATGTAGAATATCTGGACTTTTTAAAGGCTTGTGATACTGTACCACATAGGTTGGTATCCAAAATGAGAATGTTGGGACTGGGGTAAAACATATAAATTTGAGTTCGTAACTGGCTCAGTGATAGAAAACAGAAGGTACTTGTTATACTAGTTTCATACCTGCACTTGGGTTTTCGTACTTGAAACCCAGTCCACTTAAAAAGTGGTTATCTGCTTAAACTAGCGAATCCCATAGAATATAATGGGGTTCGCTGAAAAATGTTGAGAGAAAATCCGAGCGCAGATGTAAACCCAGTATTAATGGTAAATACTCAGACTGGGTCACAGTCACCAATGGGGTGCCACAGGGGTTGTTATTAAGTCCTCTCCTGTTTTAACCCCTTAATGACCGGGCCATTTTTTGTTTTTGCATTTTCGTTTTTCCCTCCCCACATTCCAAGAGCCATAACTTTTTCATTTTTCAGTTCACAGAGTCACATGATGGCTTATTGTTTGCGAAACAAATTGTACTTTGTAATGTCACTATTCAATATGCTGTGCAATGTACTGGGAAGCTGGAAAAAAATTCAGAATGAGGTGCAATTGGAGAAAAACTGCATTTGCGCCAAATTCATATGGGTTTAATTTTTACACCATTCACTGTGTGGTAAAAATGATATGTTACCTGTATTCTGCGGGTCAGTACGAACACGGCGATACCAAATTTATATAGTATTTGTAATGTTTTGATACCTTTTAAAAAATTAAAAACTTTGCTAAATAGAAAAAAAAATTTTGCGTCGCCATATTGTGTCACCTGTAACTTTTTCATATTTACATGTATGGAGCTGGGTAAGGCGTCTTTTTATGCGGGACAACATGACGTTTTTATTGATACCACTTCGGGAAAGATCTGATGGTTTGATCACTTTTTATTCAATTTTATATAGGAGACAAAGTGTTGAAAAAAACGCTATTTGGCCATTTTGATTTTTTTTTCCCCGCTACGCCGTTCACCGTATGGGATAAATATTTTAATAGTTCGGGCATTTTGGAGCGCGGGGATACCTAAAGTGTTTATGCTTACTTTTGTTTATTTACTTTTATATCTGATCTAGGGAAAGGGGGGTGATTTGAACTTTTGCGTTTTTTTTAATTTTTACATACTTTTAAAAACTTTTTTTTTATACTTTTACTTGTATGATCAGACTCCCTAGGGACCTTGAAACCTAGGGAGTCTGATCGATCATACTATTCACTGCGATACTACTGTATCGCAGTGAATAGCAAAATGCCTTCACTGCTATTAGACGATGCCTCTGGCATAGTGTAATAGCTATACTGTAATGACACTCCTGGGAGCCTTCAATAGGCTCCCGGCTGTCATGGCAACCAAGCGCCGCCCTCCGATGACAATCTGGAGGGCGGCGATCAGGTAAAAATGGCGGCGCCCTTGGCGGCTCCGCAATTTAGACACCACGGTCGCGGTTGACCGCGGCATCTAAAGGGTTAACAGCCGCGATCGGTGCAGGCACCGATCGCTGCTGTTAGCTGCGGGTCCTGGATGTATTATACAGCCGAAACCCGCAGTGTATGGAGAGCGCTCAGCTCCTGAGTGCTCTCCATACATCGTCATGCGACTCAGGATGTACTATTACGCCCTGGGTCATTAAGGGGTTAATATGTTTATTAATGACCTGCTAGAGGGTTTACAGAGCAGGGTGTCCATATTTGCAGATGATAATCTGCAATCAAAAATGAAGAGGATAGTAGAATATTACAGGGGGATCTATGGAAGCTTGGAAGCTTGGGTGGAGACTTGGCAAATTTAAGTTTAATGTAGCCAAATGTATTGTTATGCATTTTGGTCGAAAAAATAAAATGTATGATTATAAATTTCATAGTAAATTACTGGGTAAGACTCAAACTGAAAGAGACTTGGGGATTTTGGTGGAGAGTAAGCTTACCTTTAGTGACCAGTGCCAGGCAGCTGTCGCCAAGGCAAATAAAATTAGGGCATGCATCAAAAGAGGTAGAGATTCTCATGACAAGAACATAGTTATACCACAGGTGTCAAACACAAGGCCCGCGGGCCGAATCCGGCCTGCTGCCTTCTGTTATCCGGCCCGGCCTTACGCAATACAAGAGCAATAAAGATGGCGGCCGCCTCACTTCGCCTCTGGCGCCCCTGGGCGGCCGCCATCTTTATTGCCTCAGGCGGCACTGTCCCTCACTGTCTGGGGGGCGGCATTTTTCTATTCAATGTAAACCAGCCCAGGCCGCTTTAAAAAAAAAAAAGAGCTGAGCGGGGCCTGTCCTGCGCAGGCGGCGATACAATGACGTCATCGCGCCGCCTACGCTGAGACACAGACGTTGCGGACAAGAAGAGGAGGCGGCGGCAGCTGCATCAAGGCATCGCAGGTGAGTATAACTTTTTTTTTATATATAAATAGGCCGTGACCTGCTGGAGTATCCCCAGCAGGTCACAGCCTATTTATTTACCTACCCCGCGTCTGCTCGTGGCCGCCTCCGCTTCCCCCTTCTGCTATGGGACGCAGAAAGGGAAGTGGATGCCGCTGTGAGCGGCCGTGGGCATCAGTAAGTGAGGCCGCGGGCCGCAAATACTACTATTATTATACTCCGGGGTCTTTTCAGACCCCGGAGTATAATAGTCGGGGGCCCAGGGGAGGTGAGGGAACATAAAAACATATCCTACTTATCTCTCCTGCGATCGGTGTTACTCCGAGCAGGCTTGAGGCCTCTGGTGACGTCATCAGGTCGCGTCACCGGCCTGATCACATGACGTGTGTGCGCAATTAAACAGGGCCGAAAGCTGCAAGTACACCGGTGTCCAGGATAGGTAAGTAACACTGGTTTTTATGTTTGTCACCTCCCCTGGGTCTCCGTTCATTATACTCTGGGGTCTGAAAAGATCCCAGAGTATAATAATAGTTCATGGTTTGGCCACTATGGGGCATAATACCCTGTGCAGGGACCACTGTGGAGCATAATACCAGTACAGGGGCCACTATGGAGCATAATACAAGTGCAGGGGCCATTATGGAGCATAATACCGTGTGCAGTGGCCACTGTGGAGCATAATACCATGTGCAGGGGCCAATATGGAGCATCATACCGTGTGCAGGGGCCAATATGGAGCATAATACCGTGTGCAGGGGCCACTAGGGAGCATAATACCGTGCATAATACCGAGAGCAGGGGCAGCTGCGAGTCATAATACAGTGTGCAGGGACTGCTGTGGAACATTATAGTGTGTGTAAATGGGGCGCTATAAATAGGGGCTATGGCGCCTGTTTATATTATACGCTGTCTAATAGCTCGCTTAACTGTTAAGGAGAAGTTACTTTTATACATGTGTAAAATAATCTTGGCCCTTCAAGGTACCCCGTGAGGCTGAAGTGGCCCCCGGTGAAAATGAGTTTCACAACCCTGGTCTATACACATAGACAATTTTGGGCCCCAGTATACAAGAAGGATATAATTGAACTAGAGAGAGTAGAAAGATTGACCAAGATAATTAGGGGAATGGGTGGATTGGAGTACAACGATAACTTGGGGTTATTCAGTTTAGAATAAAGATGTCTACGAGGAGACCTAATAACAACGTACAAATACATAAATAGACAGCACAAAGAACTTTCTAATGATCTGTTTGCTCCTAGGCCAGTGACAGTGACAAGGGGATATCCTCTACATCTGGAGGAGAGAAAGTTTCACTAGCATAATAGACAGGGAGTCTTTACTGTAAGAACAACAAGGCTATGGAACTCTCTGCCCCGAGAAGTGGTGATGGTGGATTCATTGAGCAATTTCAAAGAGGGCCTGGAGGCCTTTCTGAAAAAGAAAAGTATTATGGGTTATGGGTTTTAGATTTTGTTAAGGACAAGTTGATCCAGGGTTTTATACTAATTGCCAGGTTGGAGTCGGGATGGAATTTTTTTCCCCTCACATTTGGCAATTAGCTTACCCCTCATGGGGTATTTTGCCTTCCTCTGGAACAACACTGTAGGGTTATAGGTTAAACTTGATGGACCTGTGTCTTCTTTCAACCTCATCTACTATGTAACTATATGTAACTATGTATGTATCTCCAGTTTTATTCTTCATGCAACTTGCAATGCTCTTTCTGTGGGGATGTGCACTCCTGACCTTAGAGTATTAGTGGAATAAAGGAATCCAATGACTGTCCTGTGGATGGCGCCATGGCTCCAACAGGATTCCGCCCTAATTAGAATATTTTTTTTTTTCTAAAATCTTAAAAAGCTGTTTGTGAAGTGGTAGATGTTCCCAAAGAGAAGTGACTGAAGGAGGTAGAGTGAGTTTGGCTGGCTAGCCAATTTAGTCTCTACCTTTTCTTACTTGTGAGTGTCTCCTTTGGGTTTAGTTACAAAAAGAGGTGGGTAAATTCCATATACTCCATCACTTACCTCATCTCATACAGTTTCTTCTTTTTCTTTTGATAGGGCAGTCATGTTGCTGACCAACCTTGGCGGGTATATGTTTTCAGCGAACTCCATTATCAAGTTTCATTTACTTTTATTGCACCAGGATTACTACCAATCAGAGGAGTAGCTAGGGTTTCAGCACGGGAGGGGGGGCCAACATATCCAAGTGGGCCCCCAACTTGTACATGTTCGTATACCGATACTATCAGTATACGGTGAGCGTATAGTGTTATATAGTGGTTCTACACAGGGCTCTGCAGGCGATGAATACAGGTGAATACAGTGCAGTAACATTTAGTGACTTACAGGTGACGTCTCTGACTAATCGTTCACATTCCCCATTGTGATGATATTAGGTGCATGTATGGTCTTAGGATATCAATATGGGTCTATACTACTGCACAGCGGGGGGTTGGTGCCTAGAATCAGACCTAGCAGAGCACCTGGAATGTGGTCAAACTACGCTCTAGTTCAGGTCTATTGTCCTGCCCCTGAAGCAATCAGCCATTTGGTCAAAAGCCTTCATCTGCATAAGACTGCAACCCTCATTAACCCAGCGGGGGTTCATTTAGACAGGATGCTTTATGCAAACGATCCGCATATCACTGAGAGACTCAGTGGCGCCATTGCTAGTTCTAAGGAATTATGGTTTTATGACAATATCTGGCCTGGGGAACATCTTATTGTCAATCCGATAAATTCCCCAGATGCGTCAGGTCAAGGCGCACCCTCAGAATATACACATGTCACCGTTCAAAGTCCAGGAAAGGTGCAGGCACTGATCTCCTTACCCAAAGGGAGCTGGAGTGTCAAACTTGGAGTCTATGTATTGGGGATCTCTCCAGGAACCCCATTATACTACCAGCCAGACTCTATAAACATCATGCATAGACTTATACTGAAAAGTTATTCTGAGAGATGTAGAGAGGGGGCGGGGCTTCTCCCCCTGGTGACCTCACTCAGGGAGGAGACCAGGGGAGACAAAAGGGCTCCGCCCAGCCTGAACCAGGTGGATTTGGAGATGCACGCTTCTTGGAGGCAAGCTGTGGGGGAAGGCAGCCATGTGACCAACATGTGGCTGCCATGTGGCCTCAGGAGCCAAACTTGAGGCCATTTTGTGAATCTGGAAGAGATGTCCCTGCATGTAAGCAACACGTGCTTTGCCCAAGACTGTTCTCTGAGCCTACCACATGGGCTCAGAGAAATGGACTAACTACTTGTTCCAGAAGTTTGTCTTCTGCCATTTTACCCTGCTAAGGTCATCTGCTACTGGACGTTCACAAGATAAGGGCCCTGACAACCATTGGAAGTCAGAGATACCTGCACAAGCTGGTGTTGGTAATATATATTCTTTTCTTTCTTTTATCCCCATTTTTATTTTATGTACCGTGTTATGCTGTTTTCACTTGTATCTGCTTGTTAACCGCTGCATGTATTCTATGTATGTGTTGAGTGTCTAGTACCGACCCATTTAGGGGTTAATAAATATATAAAATTTAGAAGGCCCGTTTGCGTACTATCCTCTGTTGACCCGCCTCACTCACGGAAAGTGGGTGTGAGGTAATCGAAGCAATCGCAGGTAGGCCAGGCACGAGGCCCTGGTAAACCCGGATCCTTCACAGTGGTGGCAGCGTTGTGGGATAGAGGATAGACAGCGTTTGTGTGTGTGGTATCACTCAGATGCTGGGGATTTGCGGAAAAATCCTACGAAGCGAGCTTGGTACTAGGGCAGGCTATAAGATAAAGTGAAAATTTAACACGGTGCTGTTCCCTTCCCCTTCTCTTTGTTTTTCTATCCTATCTTTTATTTGGCAACGGCTTCCAGTGGATGGCCAGTGGGCTCAGAAGCAGAACCAGGGGCCTGCAGCAACTGGCTTCTACTGAACTCCAGGAGATGGCTGATATGGAAGGTGCCATAGCCATGCGGGAGGCGGAGCAAAGTCCTGAGGTCTTAGGACAAAAGACCCTTGCCAGGCCAGAAGGTGCAACAACTAGTCCTCTACCAGTAATCACTACACCTGGATGGGCCAGTAGCCCCAGCCCGGTGGGGAGGATGGACTTATATTTGCAACTGGCCTTACAGCAGCTAGACCCCAGTGACTCTGACGCTCGCCTACAGTTGATCCACCAATATCAACAAGCAGAGAGAGACGCTGCAGAGCGCGGGGCCGAGCGGGAGCATCAGTTGGAGATGGCCCGGCTGGAGAGGAGTAGCAGCTCTTCCCAGAATCAGGAGGCCCATGTGCAGAGGCCTCGCCAGGAGAGCTTCCCTGTCCTGGAGAAGGATGGCGACTTGGACTTATTTCTGCAAGGGTTTGAAAGAACCTGCTGGCAATACCGTGTGCCCCGTGCCCAGTGGGCCCAGTACCTGACTCCAAGATTAAGGGACAAGGCCCTGGGAGTCTTTACGGACCTATCACCTGAATGGGATGGGGACTATGACGCTATTAAGGAGGCCCTCATCAGACGGTACAACCTCACCCCTGAGGTGTACCGCAAAAAGTTCCGGAGTATAAAGCAGAACCCCACTGGCAGCTATGCGGATGTTGTGGGCGATTTACGGGCTGCATTCCGGCAATGGATTAAAGGACTTACTGTTACCAAGTTCGAGGAGCTTGAGGATCTGATGATAAAAGACCAGTTCCTCCATGTTTGTCCTCTGGATGTCCACCAGTTCGTGTATGACCGTGAACCCAAGACAGCAAACCAAGCTGTGCAAATTGCTGACTCCTACGCGGACAGCAGGGTGCCCGAGACCAAGGGAGGAGCAACGTTGCAGAGACCCTCCGGCTGGAAGGAGGGGCAAGGTCGGAATCTACCACAGCCTTCTGTTTCCAAGTGGGGTAAGAAAAACTATGGTGGTCCCTATACTTCCCCTGTCCCTAGAACTCCGGGCGCCCCAGCAACCTACCACCAGTCCCAAGGGGTGGTCCAGCGGTGCCACGGCTGTGGCCAACCAGGGCATTTCCAGCGGGAGTGTCCTAACCGCCCTAAGGACCCCCAAGCCACAGCAGGTGGCTCATCTGTGTACTTGGTTGGGGGGGTGGGGGCACGACCCAATGCCAATCGTCAGCAAGTCACTGTGAGGGATAAAGTGGTCATGGGATTTCGGGACACTGGGGCAGATGTTACTCTGGTGCAACCTGATGTGGTCCCCCCGGACACTATTATTCCTAGGAAAACTTTAACCCTGAGGGGAATTGGGCAGGAACGCTTCACTGTACCCATGGCTTGTGTCCATCTGGACTGGGGTGCAGGAAAAGGAATGCGGACTGTGGGACTAATGACTGATTTGCCTGCTAATGTACTGTTGGGAACTGATTTAGGACCTATGGTGTCCCAATATGGGGTAGGGGGCACCCGAATTTACTGTGATAAACTGTCTATGCTTAATGTTGATAATGTGTCTGTCATATCTGCAGAGGGGGCCCGTAACCCCCCTCTGAGATACTTCCCATGGCAGTCAATGTAAATGCTAATGAGTTGCCTTCAGCTGAGAGCAGGGAAGATGCAAACGAGCTTCCTGCAACCCAGCTCAGCAAAAATGTTATTGATGCTTTGTTCACCAGTGAGGCCTGGTCGATAGACACACCTGCGTCTGCGGGGGCGTCTCCCTCCCAGCTTGTCAAGATGTCTACTCCAGCCCTCACTGAGGCCCGGTGTGAATCAACAATTGTTAATGAGGGTACTGTCAATGTAATTGCCAATGCTTGTTGTGAAAGTGTACAGGGTAGCTCTTCTGAGTCACTGGAAGCGACTTCTACTATTTCGTCCAGTGCATCCGATAAGCACCCAACTGCTGACCATGTGCCAGGTGGTCAGGTAGGCTATGGGGATCTCATGGCCGATCCAGGTGAGGGACGGACTGCTGGTAGTGCAGTGTCAGCCCGCAGCCAGAGTGCTACAAGGGTGGAGGGCGTTCCGACCCTTGAACCGTTGCCTACACATCGGTGCTGAGACCGCCATGACTAGCCTCACTCCCTTGAAGCTGGAGGAGCCCGGCCGGTATGAGACATACAGGTCTCTTCTGTCTAGTTCTATTCCAGGAGTGCCCATGGCCCAAGTGCAGATGGCATGGGGTACTGGAGGTGTGATCCAAGAAGGGGGTATGTCAAATGTATTACCTGTCAATGTATTGTGGGGGGATGGTTTGGGGAAGCATGATCTCAGTCATTTGCCCAAGGTATCACCATCACTCACCCAAGTACAGGAGGAACAGGATGTAGGTTTGGAAGCAAAAGGGGACAGTGGTGAACCTAGCCTCTTTGCTGCCTGAGGCGGACTATAGAAAGACGCCCCCCCCCCAAAAAAAAAAACAAAAAAAAAACTGAGTTTCCATGCTACTAGTTTAACACACTGTTATCGTCGCACAATATACACAATACACAAAGTTATAAAACAGTTTTTAAGAATTCTTCTTCCTGTATTACTTCAGTATCAGATCAACAACACGGCATTAACAATGAAAGTAACTTCACATATCTTCTGCTTGGTGGATGGACGAGCCCACGTGGCCCCCATTCTCTATAATAGGAGCCCCGCAAATAGCTGAGTACTGGACTTCGGCTATCTTTGGCACTCCCATTGAAGTGAATGAGAGCCACGCGGGTTCGTCCATCCACCAAGTGACACACCTATATATATGGCTGCAGCCAGGCTGGATTCCCACCTAGTGGGGGGAAAAAACCCAATTTTGAGGCTCAGTGGGGGTCTCAGCAGACAGACCCCTATCAATCAGGTATTTATCCTCTATCATTTAGGTGTATACAGTGCAGTAACATTCTGTGACTTACAGGTGACGTCTCTGACTAATCCTTCACATTTCCCTTCTCTTCCCTCTGGACCGCCATGACCACTTCTTCCAGCTGTGACTTGTCTCTGTAAAGTTTGCAACACAGACATCTTTGGCTCCTCACTTTTCCAGGCATCCAACCCACATTGTCCTCACCTACACAAAGCCCCCATTCTGCTGCTACTCCCAATTATATAATATATGATATAACCCCCTGTGAAAGATCCTCAGTGCGCCAACACCGCTGTGGCCCCACCTGAGTCTTCTTTCATATAAAAACCACACTCACCGCCAGTGAGTGTCGGGTTCACCAGATAAATACAAGACAAGCTTTCTAAATTTTATATATTTATTAACCCCTAAATGGGTCGGTATTAACATCTAACACATACAGTTCAGAACAGATATGTAGATATATACAAGCATTAACAGTTACTAGTTACAAGATACAGTACTTTAAATAAAAGGGAATAAAGGTGAAATAGTTACTTTACCACACATCTCCTTGATGTGGTTCTGTAGTCCAACCCTCACACATGCTCTGGTATGTGTGAGATCACCAGTGGAGGCTTCTCAGCATTAACTCCTAGCATGTGGCATCACAGTATATTCCAGCCTGCATGCTCTCATCACAGTCTCTCAGCATTAGTCCAGTAGTCTCATCACAAAAATCTCCTCATGGTGTTCTCTTGTAGTCCCAACACAAAATCTCATCACAGCAGCCTCTCCTCATGATCTGTCTGTAACAACTCTGTCATAACTCTGTAGTCTGTGATGGTTTCAGCCCAATCTCCATAGCATCATCTCCTCCCACAGACCTCTTACCTCATCTTTTATACCCTTTATGCCACCTCCCAGAATGAGGTCATTGGCGGCAACAAGTCTGATGGATTAATCCACTCAAGTCCAGATTCTTTGCAAAGAGCTGAGACGAAGTGAAATGATACAATGTTATCAGCCATATCTGATCTATCTGCAGACTGGACAATGCAGGTGTTTGTTTGATCACTCAGGGCTGTGTAGGATTCAATTGAGCCATTCTGGGATGGATACAAAGCCCTATTGTTACAAGGTTACCCTACTGATAACATACAACTAGGCTTATAGCTGCGTACATTATGAATAAATGCAGGTAAGAAGGGAGATACTATACCCAGAGATCAAAATACATCTCTGAGTTTTAGCCATATTTAAGCAGAATCATCACACCCCCCATAATGAATAATACCCCCAAGTGCATCTTTATATTAATAATGTCCGTGTGTACCCTGTATAAATAGTGCCCCTTATTAATAATACCCCAGGTGTTAACTAATTAAAAGGTTTTCCAGGTCATTAATAAACTAATCAGTGGGGTTCAAAAACCCAGGACCCCCACTGACCAGCTGTTTGAATGGTACCTGTGTAAGCGCCGTGACCGCTTCTCTGTTTACATAGTGTAATTCATCTCATAGCGGCCATGTAATGTAACTGCAGCCTCGTCCTGTACATGTCTACAGTATGTGACAAGGCTACAATTACATCACACGGTCACTATAAACAGACAGCGTATAATATAAACAGGTGCCATAGCCCATGTTTATAGCGCCCCATTTACACACACTATAATGTTCCACAGTAGCCCCTGCACACAGTATTACACAGTGTTATGGCCCGCAGCGGCCCCTGCACACTGTATTATGCCTCTCAGAGCCCCCTGCACACGGTATTATGCTCCATAGTGGCCCCTGCTCACGGTATTATGCCCCGCATTGGCCACTGCACACGGTATTATGTTCCACAGCAACTCCTGCACACAGTTTTATGCCCCATATTGGCCCCTGCACACGGTATTATGCTCCATATTGGCCCCTGCACACAGTATTATGCTCCACAGTGGCCCCAGCACACGGTATTATGCTCCATAGTGGCCCCTGCACTGGTATTATGCTCTATAGTGGCCCTTGCACTGGTATTATGCTCCATAGTGACCCCTGCACTGGTATTATGCTCCATAGTGGCCCTTGCACTGGTATTATGCTCCATAGTGGCCCCTGCACTTGTATTATGCTCCATAGTGACCCCTGCACCCGGTATTATGCTCTATAGTGGCCCCTGCACTTGTATTATGCTCCAGAGTGGCCCCTGCACAGGGTATTATGCTCTACAGTGGTCCCTGCACAGGGTATTATGCCCCATAGTGGCCGACCCATGAACTATTATTATACTCTGGGGTCTTTTCACACCCCAGAGTATAATGATTGGAGACCCAGGGGAGAATACAAACATAAAAACCAGAGTTACTTACCTATCCTGGACACCGGTGCACTCCTTACAGCTTTCGGCCCTATTTAATTGCGCACACACGTCACGTGATCAGGCCGGCGACGCGACCTGATGACGTTACCAGAGGCCTCAAGCCTGCTCGGAGTTACATTGGATCGCAGGAGGTGAGTAACACTGGTTTTTATGTTCCCTCACCAACCCTAGGCCTCCGATTATTATACTCCGGGGTCTGAATAGACCCCGGAGTATAATAATAGTAGTATTTGCGGCCCGCGGCCTAACTTACCGATGCCCGCGGCCGCTCACAGCGGCATCCACTTTCCTTTCTGCGGCCCATAGCAGAAGGTGAAGCGGGGGCGGCCACGAGCAGACGCGGGGTAGGTAAATAAATAGGCCCTGACCTGGCGGGGATACTCCAACAGGTTATGGCCTATTTATATATATAAAAAAAAGCTATACTCACCTGCGATGCCTTGATGCAGCCGCCGCCGCCTCCTCTTGTCCGCGACGTCTGTGTCTCAGCGTAGGCGGCGTGATGACGTCATTGTATCGCCGCCTGCGCTGAGATGCGACGTCTTTTAAACCAGCCCAGGACAGGCCCCGCTCAGCTCTGTTTTTTTTTTTTTTTTTTAAAGCGGCCTGTCCTGGGCTGGTTTACATTAAATTGTAAAAATGCCGCCCCCCCGGACAGTGCCGCCCGAGGCGGCCGCCTCACTTCGTCTCATTAGCGGTGCACCCCTGAAGGGGGAGGTGCAGAACCCCCTAGAACTCTCCCAACTAGGTATGTCAAATGTATTGCCTGTCAATGTATTGTGGAGGGATGGTTTGGGGAAGCATAATCTCAGTCATTTGCCCAAGGTATCACCATCACCCACCCAAGTACAGGAGGAACAGGGTGTAGGCCCAAAGGGGCAAGGGGTCTGGGAGGGAGGACAGGGTCCAAACTTACCTGTGCCAGAACCAGAGGTTCCCCTAGGTTTGGAAGCAAAGGGGGAGGTGCAGAATCCCCTAGAACTCTCCCAACTAGCAGCTAGTGTGGGAGAGACCCTGAGAGACCGCCGGAATGGGGTCTCTGAACTGGTATCTCAAAGACCTGGGGTCATGAGGGTGGAGCTACGGGATGCCAGCACTCAGAAAACGGACCCAGAACAGGCAGGAGGTAGCCAGGTGTACGTGGCTCAGAGCCTGAGCCTTAGAAATGTCCCTATTCAGACTAGAGAGGAGGAGGGCATCGCGGTCAGGCCACTAAGGTGCCTGCGGAAGGTGATCGCCGGATCCGCCTTCCTCCGTGCACTCTCGAAAAGGGGGGAGGTGTGATGATATTAGGTGCATGTATGGTCTTAGGATATCAATATGGGTCTATACTACTGCACAGCGGGGGTTGGTGCCTAGAATCAGGCCTAGCAGAGCACCTGGAATGTGGTCAAACTACTCTCTAGTTCAGGTCTATTGTCCTTCCCCTGAAGCAATCAGCCATTTGGTCAAAAGCCTTCATCTGCATAAGACTGCAACCCTCATTAACCCAGCGGGGGTTCATTTAGACAGGATGCTTTATGCAAACGATCCGCATATCACTGAGAGACTCAGTGGCGCCATTGCTAGTTCTAAGGAATTATGGTTTTATGACAATATCTGGCCTGGGGAACATCTTATTGTCGATCCGATAAATTCCCCAGATGTGTCAGGTCAAGGCGCACCCTCAGAATATACACATGTCACCGTTCAAAGTCCAGGAAAGGTGCAGGCACTGATCTCCTTACCCAAAGGGAGCTGGAGTGTCAAACTTGAAGTCTATGTATTGGGGATCTCGCCAGGAACCCCATTATACTACCAGCCAGACTCTATAAACATCATGCATAGACTTATACTGAAAAGTTATTCTGAGAGATGTAGAGAGGGGGCGGGGGCTTCTCCCCCTGGTGACCTCACTCAGGGAGGAGACCAGGGAAGACAAAAGGGCTCCGCCCAGCCTGAACCAGTCTCTGTTGTCTGGTGGATTTGGAGATGCACGCTTCTTGGAGGCAAGCTGTGGGGGAAGGCAGCCATGTGACCAACATGTGGCTGCCATGCGGCCTCAGGAGCCAAACTTGAGGCCATTTTGTAAATCTGGAAGAGATGTCCCTGCATGTAAGCAACACGTGCTTTGCCCAAGACTGTTCTCTGAGCCTACCACATAGGCTCAGAGAAATGGACTAACTACTTGTTCCAGAAGTTTGTCTTCTGCCATTTTACCCTGCTAAGGTCATCTGCTACTGGACGTCCACAAGATAAGGGCCCTGACAACCATTGGAAGTCAGAGATACCTGCACAAGCTGGTGTTGGTAATATATATTCTTTTCTTTCTTTTATCCCCATTTTTATTTTATGTACCGTGTTATGCTGTTTTCACTTGTATCTGCTTGTTAACCGCTGCATGTATTCTATGTATGTGTTGAGTGTCTAGTACCGACCCATTTAGGGGTTAATAAATATATAAAATTTAGAAGGCCCGTTTGCGTACTATCCTCTGTTGACCCGCCTCACTCACGGAAAGTGGGTGTGAGGTAATCGAAGCGATCGCAGGTAGGCCAGGCACGAGGCCCTGGTAAACCCGGATCCTTCACACCCATCTCTGTCATCTGGACAGCCATGATCACTTCTTCCAGTCTCTGTAAAGTTTGCAACACAGACATCTTTGACTCCTCACTTTTCCAGGCACCTGACCCACATTGCCCTCACCTACACAAAGCCCCCATCCTGCTGCTACCCCCAATTATACAATATATAATATAACCCCCCCATAATGAATAATACCCCCAAGTGCATCTTTAAGATAATAACTTTCCTGTGCACCCCTTTAAATAGCGCCCTTTATTAATAATGCCCCAGGTGTTTCCTAATTAAAAGGTAAAAAAAAAAAAAAGTATAAAAATTATTGGAGTTCCAATACCCAGGACCCCCAGGATCAGCTGTCTGAATGAACGATGATACCTGTGTAAGCGCTGTGACCCCTTCTCTGTTTACACAGTGTCATTCTTTTCATAGCGGCCATGTAATGTAACTACAGCCTCGTCCTATACACATTTATGTGACAAGGCTGGAATTACATCATACAGTCACTATAAACAGATGCCATGGCCCCTTCATACAGCTGGTCAGTGGGGAATCACTTATCTCTTATTGATGTTTTATTCTGAGGATAGATCAACAATAAAAATGAGTTGGAAAACGCCTTATAGAGGACCTTTCACGTCCTCATGTATATTCGGTTTTACATACCGCTGGAATTACCTCCCTGACTGTGCTCGTCCATAGTGCTGTACTGAGGGGGAGTTCCTCACAGCTCAGCGTTATCACTGGGCGGTAAGGAACTACCCCTCTCTCTGAGCAGAGTACTATCAGAGGGGGCGTTCCTTACAGCCCAGTGATGACGCTGAGCTGTAAGGAACGCCCTTCTGACAGTGAATAGTGAAATTTAGACCCCTGATATCTCCAGCCTCGGGGCATATAACGGGAAAGCTGGCAGTGCGCTGAATTCAGTGCACTGTCAGCTTTCTAGTGGTATGTAAAACCGCATATACATGAGGACGTGAAAGGTCCTCTTTAAGGCTAAGGCCTCACGTGGTGTCCCGCAGCAAAAAAGAGTTGTGGGAAAAACCGCTGCAGTGACACATCGCTGTTCTTCCTGCAACACTTTGCACAGAATGTTTTCAGAGGTTTCCTCTGCGGACTTTCTGCTTCAATTATATCTATAGGGAAACCACTGGCATTTCCGTAGGTATAATTGACATACTGCTATTTCCAAAACTGCAACTGTTTTGGAAATTGCAGCATATCCGCTGCGTGTATTATACTGCAAAGTGGGGATGGGATGGGGCCCCATGTGGTGAAAACCCACAGAAAAAACCCGTGGCATTCTAGCAAATCCCATCCACACATTGTGGAAAAATACGTGCAACAGACGCACTGCGATTTCCAAAACTGCTGCAGTTTTGGAAATTGCAGCTTGTCAATTACTGTACACCTATGGAAACACTTGCGGTTTCCATATAGGTGTATTGAAAACAGAAAGTCCACAGGGGAAACCTCCGCGGACCTTCTGTGAAAAGCGCTGCGGAAAAAAACACAATGTTACCACCGCGGTTTTTCCTGCAGCGCTTTTTTTTTTATGCAGCCCGATAAAACCCAAGTGCCACTTAATTAAAGTAATTGCCCCCTCATATTATGCCCCTGATTCCCCCTGACATGGGGAGGGTTCAGCTTAGACAACTTGCCTTGATGCAGAGGTTAGTGGACACTGAACAGCTCTTTGTTTCAGAAGCAACAGATAGGGAGGAAATAATGGTTACCTACTTACCAGGCTGAACATAAACATTTCTTTATGAAACAGCATTACTTTCAGGATGGGAGAGGTGGCTGGGCACTTGCTGGCAACCATAGATGGGTATAGAGCACAGATGGGTAATAATCACAATGTCAGTCTAAAAATGGGAGAGGGAACACTAATAATGCACATATCCTTTGCATTATGCGTGCTTACTATGAATAATTTTACTCCTATAAGTTGAGTGCCTCTTCCTTCTGAGATAGTCTCTGAGTTTGTTTCTCTAATACCCCTCCTGCCCCTCTCTAAAATGGCAAGAGATAAGCTGGACCAGCCTTTAACCTTGGAGGAGCTTGAGAATGTGATGCAGTCTGTGCCTCATGAGAAGGCCCCAGGCTCTGATAGCCTTCCAGGGACTTCTATAAATTTTACCCAGATATTCTCCTCCCATGTCTCCTAGGGGCATTAAGTGACTCAGAAGAGAAGGAGTCTCTCCCCCTCTCTTTGCAGGAGGCTATAGTGGTTTTTATCCTAAAGCTTGACAAGATCCCACTCTCCCTGAGTCTTATTGGCCCATCTCACTTCTTCTGGTTGATATTAAGTTATTTTGCCAAGGCCCCAGCCAACAGATTAGCACAAATCATTTATGAAGTAGTGCAGGAGGCTATCATCATGAGACAACTTTATCTTAACCTCCAGCTGTCAAAGACAAATGCGAGGGCTTGGATGGTACTTTCACTTGACACTGACAAATCACTTGACTGCGTGCAGTGGAAATTCCTGTGGGCAGTCGTACACACGATGGTGTAATTCCTTGCTGTCCAGTTGTAGCATTTGGAGGGGGGTGGAAACGTGAGGAACTTTTTATCATGAGTTACTTGGTTGTCTTCCATATGCAATAGAGCATATGCAATAGAGGCAAAAAAGTCAAAAGGTTTGACCTTATGTCCAATGCTTTCCTTGATATACAGGTTTTTGGGATCAAGGGATCTGACTCAGGAGAACTGTAGAGGCTTCATTTCTTAAATATACAGAGAACTACTCCACCAGCATTTGCAAAAGCACTCAAACCTAGATGGAGCAGTGGAACACCTTTTTGTCGCTATTAACAGGCCGATATTAATTTACCGATCTTGCACACGACAGCCTCTTCTACTTCCTCTTCAGCCTCCATGCGGTCCTGTGCACCACACATTACGTTATTTCATAATAATGTGATGGGCAGCATACAGGACCCCCTGAGTGGTGAAGGGAAAGCAGAGGAGGCTGCTGTGGGCAAAAACAGGGATCAGTAAGTGAATAGAGCAGGGGTGAGATGCAGCTGGTTGCATTTTTAACAACCAGATCGGCAGAACCAGGGAGACTTTTCAACTTGTAGTTGGAGTTGGAGTTTTGCAACAGCTGCAAGGTCACAGTACGGAGATGCATAGGGTATCTTTTTTTGTGGGGCCAGATGTACTTTTTAGTTATACCTTTTTGGAGAATGTCTATTGCTTAGATAATTTTTTATTCAAATCAGAGGCGAAATAGTGAAAAAAACGGCGGTTTGGCACTTTCAATTTTTTTTTTCCTGCTACGATCTTCACCCTACAGGAAAAATATTTTTATAAGTTTGTAGAACGGGCATTTTCGGACACAGGGATACCTAATGTGTATGTGTTCTACAGTAATTTTAAGCTTTTATATGTATTCTATGAAAAGGGGGTGATTTTGAACTTCTAGTTTTTTATTTTTTTAAAAAAAAATTTATATTTTTTTACTATTGTATTAACCCCCTATGGGGCTTGAACCTGCAATCATTTGATTGCAAGTTCCATAGACTGCAATACAAGGGTATTTAGTCTATGGGAGATTCTGTATATTACTATTGCGGCTGGTAATATTAATATGACAGGCCTGGGAGCCTTCATAAGGCATTACAGCGGAGACCCAGTAACTATGGCGACTGCTCTGCAGCAGAGCGGCCTCCATCATCTTTACAGACCCGGTATCCGCCGTAATAGCACAGTGGATGCCGGGATGGATTCGCTAAAACACCCTCTCTCCAAAGCCCAGGGCCCGCACATTGTCCTACGCCTGCCGCTGCAGGAAGCCGGCGGCAGCAGGAGTGGGGCGATGTTGCGACCAAGCTCCTCCGCCCCTCCCCAACACCCACATTCGAACTATAAGACGCACACCCATTTTCCTTCCAAATCTGGGGGGAAAAAAGTGAGTCTTATAGTCCAAAAAATACAGTAATTCTAACTAGAAAAAAAAAACCTGTGCCAAAAAAAATTGAGCAGAGGTCAATCAAAAACTTAGATCACTGAACAAAGCTCAGCAGCAGCAGGTGGTGACACACGGATGCAAAAAAAGAGAGGATTAAAAAATTAAATAACAAAAAACACAAAAAGAGGGGCGAAAAAATGCTCCCCAAAAAGGGGCTGACGCTGATTAAGGGGCCTGCTCCCTAATTAGCAGCTAGTAGAGGGGGGGGGGGACAACACACAGAGATTAAATAAAATAAAAAATTCAGGGACAGAGATGGATGGAGGGATGCAGGGAGGCACAGTTGTGAGGCATCAGATAGGTGCCAGAGGCTTAAGCAGGGTTCACACTACCGTTGGAGTCCGCTATGAAGGTGTCCGTTAAAAAAAAATAAACGGACACCTATCATAACGGACCCTAACTGATGAGCATCAGGTAGTGTCCGTTTTTCAATGTCACATACCGCTAGAAAGCCGACAGCGCGCTGAATTCAGTGCACTGCCGGCTTTCCCGGTATGTGCCCCGGGGCTGGAGATATCGGCGGTGTGATATCGGCGGTGTGGAGTTTGAAGGGCGCTGTGAGGAACTCCCTCCCTGCCACTTCTCGTTGGTCCATAGCGCTGTACTGAGGAGGCGTTCCTCACAGCTCAGCGTCATCGCGGGGCAGTAAGGAACGCCCCCTCTGACAGTACAGGGCTATAGACCAGTACAGAGAGAGGGGGCGTTCCTTACAGGCCAGTGATGACGCTCAAGCTGTGAGGAACGCCCCCTCAGTACAAGTCTCTGAACAAAGAGAAGTGTGAGGGAGGGAGATCCTCGCAGCGCCCTTCTAACAGTAAAACATATAACTTACACTGCCGATATCTCCAGCCCCGGGGCACATACCGGGAAAGCCGGCAGTGCGCTGAATTCAGCGCGCTGTCGACTTTCTAGCGGTATGTAAAACCGCATGTGCCTGAGGACACGAAATGTCCTCTAACACTGCTAGTTTTTTTTTTGTTTGTTTGTTTCTCCTTTCTGAGCATGCGCAGGGAAAGTAAACGGACATAAAAAAACGGACAGTAACTGATAGCTTCCAGTTACTGTCCGTTATATGTCCGTTACCCATAGACTTCAATGTTAAAAAAGTAACGGACACTTGCTGTCCGTCAAGAATCCGTTTTTTTCAAACGGACAAAAAGTCCTGCATGTAGGATTTTTTGTCCGTGAAAAAATAACGGACTTCTGACGGATTTGGTGTAAACGGACACTAACGGACACAATATAAAAACCCATTGAAATGAATGGAAATTTTAACGGATTTCTGACGGTTCTACTAGTGTCCGTAGCTAAAATCTTGTAACGGACAATAGCCACGGACACTACTGACGGACACCAATGGTAGTGTGAACGCTCCCTTACAGAACAGCATGGTAAATGCAGGAAATTCCCAATCACTGTCAGAGGCCGTCTTACCTGTGAACACAGGTCATTAGATCTGTGCCTGCAAGCTGCTATTGGCCGATCAGATTTGATCGGCCAATAGCAGCAATCACTGTTGAAGGGGGGGAAGGATGATACCACCCTGACATGGTGACAGGATTGTCTGCTGTCATGGACAGCAATCCGCCGTACTATTACAGCAAATTGCTATAACACCTTAATAGTATGGCATGTGTCGCCAAGTGGTTAATACTGGCCTGGCTATTATTCCCAAATTATTCCCTCAGGTTTTTTTTAAAAACCATGCACTAATCTATAAGGAGCTACCTTCCATAAGGTGGCGCTAGGAGCAAGTTCCTCTTTTTCACCAATGAGGCCTTACTTGCATATTCCTTACCAGAATTCTTAGCAGGACATGCATGGTTTTATAAGTCCCTGTACCCTCCTTCCCTAATTTCACATGTTACCCCTTTTGACCTGTTTCATTAGGATATGCTGCAGGAGTGGTTGTCATGCACAGATAATTGGATCGAGAAAATAGGTGCTTCTTATTGGATGACAAAATGCATTTAAATGATACCATGGTATACAGGGTAACAATGATAACAATGATCCCAATGAATTACTGTAATAAGTCAGTGGTTCCCTTCTATGCTTAATATCGTATCTATAGTGCCTTCTACACTAGGCCTATTATTCACGTGTGCTTGTCATATCTTTAATATTTCATGGTATTATCCTGGTGACAATGATCCTGCAGCCGGAAGCCTCCGCTACCTCAGTCTCTGGGGTTGGTTTTACATTTCAAAGCGCGGAATACCTCGGAGAGATTTTATCACAAACTTGCTTGTCAGCGATAAAGTAATGTGCTGGGCATTTGCTAGAATCCAAGTAATGACCCCAAGGAATTGCCTGACCCAAGATCTATGATTTGCATTCACAATCTGCCCAGAAAGCTTCATAATCTGCTGCTAACAATGTACACAGAACATGCAGAGTCCCATGCAAATATTCAGGCTCCTGCCATTTAAGCATCGTCTTATAACAGTGCTGTCTTGAATTCACTTTTAGGCTGAGGTCCCACTTTGCGGAAATACAGCTTTTTTTGTTGCAGATTTTGTTGCCTTTTTTTTTTTTAAGCCAAAACCAAGAATTGCTACAAAAGGAATAGGAAATATATAGGAAGCTCTTATACTTCTACCTTCTGCTCAATCCACTTCTGGCTTTGGCTCAAAAAAACGCAACAAATCTGCAACAAAAAAAGCTGTTTTTCCGCAAGGTGGGGCCTTAGCCTTAATGTTACCCAATAATTTCAAACACCACAGAACTACTCTTTTTGGAAGGAATCCATAGATATATTAATTCTAAGTTTGCTAGGTCATGAATAGAATGCGAGGACTGCAGTGAAGACTGACACACTGTATTCAGACATTTTACATATTACTTGTGATGTCTGTGCTATTCACGAACAACACCCTAACCTGTCTATTTGCAGATGGTGTGCTGTCCCTGTTTATTTATTTATTTATTTTTTTTAATGGACATCACATGGCAGCATTAATTTCACTGTACGTGAATAGATGGTATTCACATGACCATTATTTTGGTGGTCCATATATAAGTAATGTCCTATTTTTGGCTGTTTTCATAGATCCCTCCATACATTGAAATGTATGAGGGATCCATGAAAACGGGTGCCCTTTGGTTGCAAGACAGCCATGAAAAATGTAGCTTTTTACAGCTGTTTTGCACCTCTTTCATGTAAATCTAGCCTAAGGGTACTGCCACACAGTGGTCCAGATTTACTGTGAATATTAACTCAGTACTGACTGACGTATAGACTTTCTATATCGGTCACTAATGGCCCTTATTCCGTCACAATTCACTTTCTACGTCACTTTCAGGTGGAATAACCCGAAGTCTCCCACACACTTAGGTGCGTACATAACCGGGCACCTACTCCTAAAACCCGGGATCGGTGGTTTGCATTTTCCCCCATAGATGGAGTTTTGGAGGGAGGAGGATCCCTCCTGGAGGTATCAGTACCCCTGTGAATCAGATAGCTGATGCCTTTACATGGCAGATCTATTGAATGCCCTCAGGGCTGCCTTAGTATAATCCTATTAGACTATAATCCTATTAGACCAACAGCATTTCCTAATAGAATGCCTGTCAGAAAATCACAGGTAGTTCAATGCATTATAAAAGTGATTGCAAGTTAAAGTCCCTTATAGGTACAAAAAATAGTGGTAAAAGCAAAGTATAAAAAAAAAGAAACCAGTAAAAAAAAACATACATTAATCCCTAATCCCAAAATGTTTAATAAATATAAAAACACATATTGGATATTGCTGCTTCTGTAAAGCTCCAAGCAGTACAACTGTAATCTTATTTTACCCACACGCAGAAGGGCGTAAAAAAAAAAAAAATTATACCAGAATTTACATTTTTTTGGTCTATCGGCCACTGAAAAAGCATTATAAAAAGCGATCAAAAAGCGTTATGTTTCCCAAAATGGTATCAATAGAAACGTCAGGTCTTCCTGCAAGAAGTAAGCCCTTGCACAGTTCCATTAACAAGAAAATAATTAAGTTATGGGTCTTGAAAAGTGGCGATGGAAAAAAAAAAATTACAAAACGGGTTCTAAATTTATAAGGTTATTAAACCCTTTCCCACCAGACCCCTTTTTTTTTTTTTCCTGTTCATAGAGCCATATGAGGGTTAAAAGGTACAACCAACACCGACCTAAGCGGATATCATTCCACACAGAGAACTGAAACTTCTTTCTGTTGTGATATCCCCCCTCCCCCTCTGCTACTTCTTTACCTGTACCTTTCTATCTGTCTGCTATCAGTGGGATGCCTCTACCTTGGAACGCTCTTGTATATGTTGTATTTGTATTTGTATTTCTTATCTTGCATTGCATATCCTTGCTTCTGTAACACACTGAATTTCCCCATGGTGGGACTATTAAAAAGGATTATTATTATTATAAAAATTAACCCCTAATCTAAACCCCCTCCCCCCAGCCTAACTTAAAATTTACTTAAATCTATAATTACCCATATCCCTGGGGCGGTTATTTTTCAGGTCTGCGCCGCCATTTTTGAGTTTTGTCGTCTTTCTACGTTATGGAAATTGGTCTTCAGAAAGCACAGGGTGCGTCATAGGTTCCAGTGCCACCTCTCTCTTCTTATGATGCATCTCTGCAACATCAGCATCCACCAAGCGTGTCTTCGGGATCCAAATCCCGAGCATGCTCAGTCGGCTCTGCCACTTCGTGTCTGCGCAAGTCCAGTCGGCCATTTTGATGTGGCCTCTTACACAAGCGTACAGGTGCATCGTGAAGTGGCAGAGCCGACTGAGCAAGAGCGGGATTTGGATGCTGAAGACATGCTTGGCGGGTGCTGGCGTTGCGGAGATGTGTCAGCACAAGAAGAGAGAGGCAGCGCTGGAATCTATGATGAGCCTGTGCTTTGAGCACAGGGGGAACGCCCCCCTGTGCTTTCTGAAGACCAATTTACGAAGAAAGAAGACAAAACTCAAAAACGGCGACGCAGACCTGAAAAATAAAGGCAGGAGAAGAATAGCCTTTCTAAAGGCTATTCCGATGTGCTTTTTGTTAAAAATCAATTTTTTTTAATGATAGAATCCCTTTAAAAAATGTTGTGATAACATGCTTTAATAACAAATTTTATTTCCTTTCTACAACATCCTGAATCCTGTTTTTTTTTTTCCCCTTGGTTCTGTATTGAGAGATGTGTCCTGCTTCTCACTGTGTACAGAGCACAGGCTTGTGTAAAATGTAGAGAACTGTGTTTTCAACCAGAGATATCTATTAACTGAAATAATACAGGTAGAATTACCTCCTTAGTGATGTAAATGTGTTAATAAAGTATATCACAAAATTTAATAATGACTCAAATACTGCTAGAAAGTCAAATGTCGTCCAAAAGTTTAGTTACACTTTAGCCCACACTATGAATGATGCAAAATTTGTAGCATAAAAAGTCAAGGCAAAATTTTAAAATGTTTTTTTTCTATTCCTTACCAGAAAGAGTAAAAGTTAATCAATGAGGTATATCTACCCCAAAATAGTGCCACTACACACTACGACTTCTCTTGCAAAAAAAAACAAAAAACAAACATGCCCTCATAAAGTTACATTGATGGAAAAATAAAAAAGCTATAGGACTGTGATGTGATGGTGGAATAAAGCAAAAATATGGTGTGGACTTCCGCCAGAAGAAGGCATCAGAGCCGCAGGACTGGACCATGCTGTGAGTCACTGGAGCACCGGGAACAGGTGAATGGGATTTTTAAAAATTTTTTTTTCACCTTCGCCGGTCTAATATTTTTAAAAAATCTATCTTGGACAACCCCTTTAACATCCAGTTTCAATCACTGCAATAAAGCGCATTTCATTCTGCCAGTCTAATTTCACACTATTAGTAAATCTGCGCCAATGTTTAGCTCCTGCCTGGGTTGGGGTAACTTGTGATTTCACTTCAGCTAAACGGATATCATATGGCAGCATCCTCAAGAGATTATATCTATATATTTATGCACACAGTGCCTAAGGTAAACCAAAATTATGCCTGTTATACTCAATTAAAATTTGATTTCTTTACAGATGTAGCTGTAATGGTGTGGTATGGATCAGGGGCGTAACTACCAAGGTAGCAGCGGTAGCAGCTGCCACAGGGCCCGGGACATTTGGCCCGCTTCCCATTCTGCGGAGGCGGCTGTGAGCAGTAGCAGGGATCGGTAGGTAAGGCCGCGGACCAAACACCACAATGACTGCTATCATTATACTCCGGAGTATAATAATTGGAGGCCCAGGGGAGGTGAGGGACATAAAAAACAATGTACTTCTCCTACGCTTCTCCAGGCTTCGGGCCTGTTTGTTGACGTCCCAGACATCAGCCAACGTCATTTTGCGTCGCCACGCCGGCCCGCATTACGTGACGCCGGCCTGGTCCAACATTGAAGAAGGCCGAAGTAGTAGGGAATGGACCGGAGAGAGGAACAGGTAAGTAGCATTGTTTTTTTATGTTTGTATCCTCCCCTGGGCCTCCAATCATTATACTCTGGGGTCTGAAAAGACTCCAGAGTATAATAATTGTTCATGGGTGGTCCACAATAGGACATAATACTGTGTGCAGTGGCCACTATGGGGCATAATACTGTGTGCAGGGGCCACTATGGGGCATAATACTGTGTGCAGGGGCCACTATGGTGCATAATACTGTGTGCAGGGGCAACTGTAGGGAATAATACTGTGTACAGGGGCCACTATGGGGCATAATATTGTGTGCAGGGGCCACTATGGCGCATAATAGTGTGTGCAGGAATGCGTTTTTGGGGGGGGTTGGAGGGGGCGGTCCGGCGGGGCGATTGGGGGTAGCGGTTCGGGGGGGGGGCCCCATGTTAAATGTTCACCTTGGGGCCCAGCCATTCCTAGTTACGCCATTGGTATGGATGCTAGTGATGCCAAGGAACCCACACAGGCATAGCAGGCTTCAGGGTCAGAGAGCAGTCTATTTCATGCCTCTCCCCATTGCTCTGTCACATCTGCCCCAACTTGTTCTACTCCTCCCACCTAATACCTCACTGTTGCTGGGCAGAACATGCAAATGACTGAACAACTGCATAACAGAAATGACAACAGACCTGGAGAACATTAGAACAGAAGCAAAGGGTAAATTGCTGTTGAGTGGTCTCTTGTGTGCACTAGATTTCCAGTAGCCCCCTAAAAAACACCCCACCCCACTGTATGGGGATGCATAGGGCATCTTTTTTTTTTTGCAGGGTCAGGTGTAATTTTCAGTTATACCAATTTGTCTATTGCTTTGATCACCTTCTATTGAAATGTTGTATCAGAGGCAAAACTGTGAATAAACAGCGGTTCGGCACTTTAGATTTTTTTTTTCCCACTACGGAGTTCACTATACGGCAAAAATATTTTCCTAAATTTGTAGACGGGGCGTCACAGGGATACCAAATCTGTATGTGTTTCACAGTACTTTTTAACTTTTATATGTATTCTAGGGGAGGGGGTGTGTGATTTGAATTTTTACTTCTTTTTTAAATATTTTTTTATATTGGATTTGTTAGACTCCTAGGGGTCTTGAACTCCAGGAGGTCTAATCACTAATGCAATGCATTACAATGCATTGCAAAATATCGGCATTTGCATGACAGGCTGCATAGAGCATAGTCATACAAGTCATAGCCAGACAAGCTTGGGAAACTTCAATAGGCTCTCAGCTGTCATGGCAACTGATCGCTGGCCCGATGATCCTACCCAAAATGGTGGACACTGATCGTGGGCATTAGCGCCGGATCTCTGCTGCATAATACAGCAGAGAGCAGCCGGTGGCTATGGCGGCCTCCATATTTAAATATCCAACATGGATAAGCTTTTTTTTTTTTTTTTTTTTTCATTTGTAATGTATCGTTACCTGTTCACATAGATATAGTCATATCGCTGGGGATCCCTAAAGCTATGTTCACATGACAGTGAATAATGGACGTGTGATATCCGTTTTTTTTTGGTTTTTTTTAAATGGACGTCACATGGCAGCTTTACATTCAATTCAAGTGAATGGGGGCTATATACATGACCGTTATTTTACAACAGACCATCAAAATATAGGTCATGCCCTATTTTTGCCAGTTTTCATGGATGCCCCATACACTCATGTATGGGGGAGCTATGAAAACAGGTGCCCCTTGGGTGCATGACTGTTGTGAACCTTGTTTGTGTGAATGTAGCCTTGCAACAAAGGAACACTCCCCTCCCAATACCCTATAATCAGTACTAATGTTTTATTAAATGGTGAAAATTGTATGTTACTGTATCAACCTCTCTCCTCTTGCAAGAATTCACTTGTGGTGTATGTGTTATTACAGGAAAGGGTTAACTCAATAAAAAAAGGAGACTTTTTTGTAGCTCATTGCCTGAAAAAATGTAATCTCTAAATTCACATCTCTTTGGAAAGCATATTTTTGCTTTTAAAACATTTTTTCCAGACACTTTTCTCCACATTAAATGCAGCTAATAGAACATTAGACTCTTAAATAAAAAAGTACGTCACTGCTTATGACAATAGATGGAAACGACATCGCCCTGAGAGCGCTCTACAGAGACATCCTCACTCTCCCTTCAAGGTTATGAAGAAATGACTGCGCTATAAAGCTGTCACTGGTATTTCCAAAATTCCAGACGCGTTGATCGTGGGGATGACAGCCTCATTGTCAGTCTGGGAAAACTCTACAGGAGCTGATCAGACGTCGGCCCTTATGAGGCGCATCTCCAGACGCGTTTTGGTTTAAAAACGTATTATAGATTAAAATCTATTAAATGCGAAAAAGTCTAATTTGCTGCATCAATCACTCGCTATAAAGGAGATGGGGAAACCTAGGGAAATAATGTATAATAGGATTTCAACCGGTAGAGCTCTGAGGGCAGAAATAAAGCTGCTTTTCTCTCCTCCACATTGTAAAATGGATTTGTAAAGAATTTATGGGGCGACACTACTTAATTCTGTGTGAGAAAACAACAAAGAACTTTAACGCCTGAATCTTCAAAAATGAAAATCTCCATTATTTATTTTTTGTAATAGGCTGGATTTAGGATAATTTCTGTAAACAATATTATTTAATAGGACTGTATGCTAAATGGAAAAGGAGATCACCCGTCCTACAGTCAACCTCTACCTAGCCTAAAATGGCTTTGTCTAGGGGCATAGCTGGGGGGGGGGGTGCATCTGTACAGGGTTCTGAACTCTGAAGGGTCCCCAAAGGTCCCTGTTATGATTCAGATGCAAGGTAAGGAATGTACTGGTCTACAGGAGAGCAGCAGCAGAAATTGATCTGACAACTGCGAGCAGTAGAATGTGCTACTTAAAAGCAAAACACTACTGCGAGCCAAGACTGGCCTCAGACGCCTTCACCTGAGCTCCTTGCAAGAAGAGATGGATTTTTGCTGAATCTGAAGACCGGAATTGTCACCAGAACAGAAAGTGTATCACAAATAAATGCACTGCAGCAAAAGCCTACACCAAATCCACACACTACTCACAGGGACAGAGAAAACAGAATGGTCGACAATCACGGGTCAGCAGCTGAGGAGGGCAACACAGATCCAAATCACGAGACAAAGACAAATCTGGGAAACAAAGCCAATAGTCAGAACCAATCAGAAAAGCCAGAACAAAACCGCAAAACAAAAGAGGAATCCAGGTACACAGCCAAAGGTCAGGTATAGGAGCAGTCAAATCAAAGTCAGGCGCTTAGCAGGAATTTAGGAAACTGAGAGCCAGCAAAGCTGAGTGAGGAGGGAGTGGTTTAAAAAAGGCCTGCTCAGGAAGCTTCCCTATGTTGTCATGGCAACCTTAAAGCAGCAACCACCAATCCTTCTTTATGTTGACTTGACAACTTTAAAGCAGCAGCAACAGATATAACATCCCTGACAGTCCCTTTGACAGATAAAATATACCACAGTTCTAAATGACAGAAGGTAGGTAGGGCACCATTAAAAATTTTGCACTGTGGCCCAGGAGCTTCAAGTTACGTCTCTGGCTCTGTCTACATGAATGATGCTAATTTTCTTTGTGGGAAACCTGTGGTGAAATTTCCCAAATTCCACAGTGGGAAAAAAATATCCACAATAGCAGCATTCAAAGGATAATTGCTGTGCGTTTGCCACTGCTTTCACCCATTGAAATACTGTGAAAAACTTGAAAACCTGCACTGTAGATCAGTTTGTGCTGGGTTTTTGCACAGCATGTTAGGAGATCAGTATAGTTCACACCCATTTTGCTGCTACTCTACTTTAAACCAGAATAGCCATTAGCAAAGCTGCGGTGAACTTTTCGTTATGGGTTCATACTGTGTGGGCCTACCCTAACGGGGAACAATAGACTTTGTTTGCCCGCTATACAATAAGCCCCTATACAGGCTAAGATGGCTGATAACAGTGAACAATACATTGGATTCATTTATTCTACAATCAGCCTTTCTCTAGCCTGAAACAGATAATGGGGAACCTGTCCTACTGTAAAGATCCTATTACATTGCCCTAACTTTAGGCAGGAGGAGCAATCATCAGCAATAAACACATCATTTGCATCGACCTATTACATTGACTGATGTAAAGTATATCTGTATTGTTAAAGGTCAATGTGTTGCTCATAATCTTTCATTTTTTTCTGTTTGTTGGTTGATCAGCAGCATATTTATAGAGAGCAATAATTTGGAACGGACGTTCCTATGAAAACTTGTTCTCGATAATGGGTCAGATAATTGAGCAGCAAGTGTGCAATAGTAGATATTGATGGCCTATCCTTAGAACAGGTCATCAAAATCACATCAGTGGGGTTCAGGCACTCCCCACCTCCCAACTATCAGCTCATATCTGATATCTGTAAGCAGGTGGCTTTGTATACTATGTAGTGGCGGTACTATAGTATTGCGGCTCAGTTTTTATTCACTTTTTATTATTGTTATTTATATTATTGTTTTGTAAGGAATTCAACAGACTTGGAAATGACCAAGGACTCACACACAGACAAATTGCCATGACTGTAAAAATGTGCAGCCCTCAAGTACCAGCAAAATTCTTTCTGTGATAAGAATGATGCCACTGCTCATTTTCAAAGAAATTACAGAAATGTTCTCCGAGCACGATACAACTTCATTTGACTCTGATATTGAATATCAATAATGCAAAGTGCCGGGATTTCTTCATCCCGTCGGATAAAAGACACTTATAACAACAAGTCAATATTAATGAGGTTTTCCAATTATGGAAAATTGGTGCCTCAAATGAGAAGCAATAAGAGAAATAAAAGTGGACATTTTATATTCATTATTTTCCAAGGAATAATGGGCAAGAATTTCAGTCTCTCGATGTGCAAAACTGATCGAAACATACCCCAAGCGACTGGCAGTTGCAGTGGTCTCCCTAAACACTGTGGTGAGCTGGGTATACAGCCTATCCACTTGTCGATGGTGGCATTCACCTTTCTGCAGACTGAAATATCCAAGGAAAGACCCACATTCTCCAACACATGGTGATATAATGCAGGGACAGCTTTCTTAGAAAAATAATGGCAACTAGGTATCCTCCATGCCATCAGTTGGCAAAATGCAGTGGAATCCACCAAGTGGTATGGCAGTGTGAAGGATCTCATCCTACCAGAACCTGCTTCTGGCACACTTGAGATCGCTTCAATTACCTCACACCCACTTCCAGTGAGGGTGTAGGTCATCAGAGGATAATACGCAAGACGGGCCTTCTAAATTTTATATATTTATTAACCCCTAAACGGGTCGCCACTATACACTTAACACATATATAGAATACATGCAGCGATTAGCAAGCAGATACAAGTGAAAAACAGCATAACACGGTACATAAAATAAAAATGGGAATAACAGAAAGAAAAGAATATACATTACCAGCAGCAGCTTGTGATGGTTTCTCTGGCTTCCAGATGATGAGCCAGGGCACGTATCTTATGAACATCCAGTAGCAGAGGAATCTTAGCAGAGCAAAGAGCAGAAGACCATGTGCTCCTCGCATGGCTCGCTTTTGTGTGTTCTCGGACCCCGCCCAGAGTGATGTCATGGGGGAGGGAAGTTACACCTACTAGCTTGGAGCCCCTGAACTAGAAAATGGTTCTGGTTCCTTACCCGGCAACCGGATGGGCTGGTAAGTGGAAGGGGAAAACTCGGGGTGAAACCCAAGAATGGCACCTCAATTCCCTTTGGGTAGGGAGTTGGAGGTCTGGACCTGCCTCGAGCTTACAATGGCGCCATGTTTGGGCTGACCGTGTGCGCCTTTCTATGGGGCACCTACAGAATTTATCGGAGTAACTGTGAGGTGTCCCCCTTAGGAGATATGGGCATAAAACTATGATCTCTCTGATGTATAATTGGTGCCGGATTGTCTGGTTTGGCTGTGGCTCACCAGGATGTCTCCTGGGAAGAGGTAGGATACTTGAAAAGGAGTGTTAATTACTCAGAGCAATATAACATAGGGATGGTAATTAACCCACAACAGGGACCCAGCTCACAATAACCGAGCTGAGGGGAAAGTTGGAACACATGGTCCACAGGATGGGGGGGTATAAGGGGTCAGTCAGATACATAATTGTACAGAAATACATATACGGGAGTCCCCTTAATCATTACACCTCCCTCCTTTAGATGGTGCTTAGAGGAAGCAGGAGCCTATGCCCCTCTTCCTCGAGCTCCTCTGCAGCCTCACCGCGCTGGGACAGGCCATCTGCGTTGCCATGGGCCTGGCCGGGCTTGTGTCGTATGTCGAAACTGTATTGCTGGAGCACCAGGCTCCAGCGCAACAATCGCCCATTCTGACCTGCGATACACTTTATCCAGATCAGGGGGTTGTGATCCGTCACCACGGTGAAGTGGCGCCCATACAAGTAAGGCTGCAGACGCTGTAAGGCCCAAACAATTGCTAGGCATTACTTCTCCACCGTGGCGTAGGCCACCTCCTGCGGCAGAAGCTTCCTACTGAGGTACTGCACCGGGTGCTCTTGCCCTGCTGAGTCAACCTGGCTCAGCACGGCACCGAGACCGTAGGTGTTGGCATCTGTCTGTAATACAAGCGGACGGGATTCATTGTACGCTTGAAGTACAGGGGCACTAGCCAGGGCCACCTTCAGGGCCTGGAAGGAGTGCTCACAGGTATCCGTCCATTGGATGGTCTGCGGCAACTTCTTCTTGGTGAGGTCTGTCAGGAGAGCAGCAAGGGCACTATAGTTCGGGACGAACTTCCTATAGTACTCTGCTGTGCCCAGGAAAGACATCACCTGTCGCATGGTCCGGGGGGTGGGCCAGGACATGATTACGTCCAGCTTCTCAGGTTCTGATCTCAGGGTTCCCCCACCTACCCGGTGTCCCAGGTACTGGACCTCGCGCATGCCCAGCTGACACTTTTCCGGTTTGAGGGTCAAACCCGCATGGTGGATCCGCCCCAGCACCTGTGAAAGGTGCTGCAGGTTTTCCTCCCAGGTGGAGCTGAAGACGGCGATGTCATCCAGGTAGGCAGCTGCGAACCCTTCACATCCCGACAGCAGGGAGTTGACCATCCTCTGGAAAGTGGCAGGGGCATTTTTCATGCCGAATGGCATGACAGTGGACTCGTACAGTCCAAAAGTGGTGATAAAGGCTGACCGCTCCTATGCCTGCGGGGACAGGGGGATCTGCCAGTATCCCCGGCTCAAGTCCATGATGGACAGATACTGGGCCCAGTGGTGAACCTAGCCTCTTTGCTACCTGAGGTAGACTATAGAAAGACGCCCCCCCCCCCCCAAAAAAAAAAACAAAAAACTGAGTTTCCATGCTACTAGTTTAACACACTGTTATCGTCGCACAATATACACAATACACAAAGTTATAAAACAGTTTTTAAGAATTCTTCTACCTGTATTACTTCAGTATCAGATCAACAACACGGCATTAACAATGAAAGTAACTTCACACATCTTCTGCTTGGTGGATGGACGAGCCCACGTGGCCCCCATTCTCTATAATAGGAGCGCCGCAGATAGCTGAGTACTGGACTTCGGGTATCTTTGGCGCTCCCATCGAAGTGAATGAGAGCCACGCGGGTTCGTCCATCCACCAAGTGACACACCTATATATATGGCTGCGGTCAGGCTGAATTCCCACCTAGTGGGGGGAAAAACCCAATTCTCAGGCTCAGTGGGGGTCTCAGCAGACAGACCCCCATCAATCAGGTATTTATCCTCTATCATTTAGGTGTATACAGGGCAGTAACACTTTGTGACTTACAGGTGACGTCTCTGACTAATCCTTCACATTTCCCTTCTCTTCCCTCTGGACCGCCATGACCACTTCTTCCAGCTGTGACTTGTCTCTGTAAAGGTTGCAACACAGACATCTTTGGCTCCTCACTTTTCCAGGCATCCAACCCACATTGTCCTCACGTACACACCCATCCTGCTGCTACCCCAATTATATAATATATGATATAACCCCGCATAATGAATAATACTCCCAAGTGCATCTTTATATTAATAATGTCCGTGTGTACCCTGTATAAATAGTGCCCCTTATTAATAATACCCCAGGTGTTAACTAATTAAAAGGTTTTCCAGGTCATTAATAAACTAATCAGTGGGGTTCAAAAACCCAGGACCCCCACTGATCAGCTGTTTGAATGGTACCTGTGTAAGCGCCGTGACCGCTTCTCTGTTTACATAGTGTATTTCATCTCATAGCGGCCATGTCATGTAACTACAGCCTCGTCCTGTACATGTCTACAGTATGTGACAAGGCTACAATTACATCACTCGGTCACTATAAACAGACAGCGTATAATATAAACAGGTGCCATAGCCCATGTTTATAGCGCCCCATTTACACACACTATAATGTTCCACAGCAGCCCCTGCACACAGTATTACACAGTGTTATGGCCCGCAGCGGCCCCTGCACACTGGATTATGCCTCTCAGCGGCCCCTGCACACGGTATTATGCTCCATAGTGGCCCCTGCTCACGGTATTATGCCCCGCATTGGCCACTGCACACGGTATTATGTTCCGCAGCAACTCCTGCACACAGTTTTATGCCCCATATTGGCCCCTGCACTGGTATTATGCTCTATAGTGGCCCCAGCACACGGTATTATGCTCCATAGTGGCCCCTGCACTGATATTATGCTCCAGAGTGGCCCCTGCACAGGGTATTATGCTCCATAGTGGCCCCTGCACAGGGTATTATCCTCCATAGTGGCCCTTGCACTTCTATTATGCTCCATAGTGGCCCCTGCACTTGTATTATGCTCTATAGTGGCCCTTGCACTGCTATTATGCTCCATAGTGGCCCCTGCACTTGTATTATGCTCTATAGTGGCTCCTGCACTCGGTATTATGCTCTATAGTGGCCCCTGCTCTTGTATTATGCTCCAGAGTGGCCCCTGCACAGGGTATTATGCTCTACAGTGGTCCCTGCACAGGGTATTATGCCCCATAGTGGACCACCCATGAACTATTATTATACTCTGGGGTCTTTTCAGACCCCAGAGTATAATGATTGGAGACCCAGGGGAGAATACAAACATAAAAACCAGAGTTACTTACCTATCCTGGACACCGGTGCACTCCTTGCAGCTTTCGGCCCTGTTTAATTGCACACACACGTCACGTGATCAGGCCGGCGACGCGACCTGATGACGTCACCACAGGCCTCAAGCCTGCTCGGAGTTACATCGGATAGCAGGAGGTGAGTAACACTGTTTTTTATGTTCCCTCACCAACCCTAGGCCTCCGATTATTATACTCCGGGGTCTGAATAGACCCCGGAGTATAATAATAGTAGTATTTGCGGCCCGCAGCCTAACTTACCAATGCCCGCGGCCGCTCACAGCGGCATCCGCTTCCCTTTCTGCGGCCCATAGCAGAAGGGGGAAGCGGGGGCTGCCATGAGCAGATGCGGGGTAGGTAAATAAATAGGCTGTTACCTGCCGGGGATACTCCAACAGGTAACGGCCTATTTATATATATATAAAAAAAAAGCTATACTCACCTGCGATGCCTTGATGCAGCCGCCTCCGCCTCCTCCTCTTGTCCGCGACGTCTGTGTCTCAGCGTAGGCGGCGTGATGACGTCATTGTGTCGCCGCCTGCGCTGAGATGCGACGTCTTGTAAACCAGCCCAGGGCAGGCCGCGCTCAGCTCTGTTTTTTTTTTTTTTTTTTTAAAGCGGGCTGTCCTGGGCTGGTTTACATTAAATAGTAAAATGCCACCCCCCGGACAGTGCCGCCCGAGGCGGCCGCCTCACCTCGCTTCATTAGCGGTGCGCCCCTGACTGGGCCTTACCTAATGTGTCCAGTAAGTAGTCAATGCGCGGCATGGGGTACGCGTCATCAACTGTAACTGCATTGAGCTCCCTGTAGTCCACACAGAACCGGGTAGTCCGGTCCTTCTTGGGCACAAGGACTATGGGCGACTCCCATGCACTGTGAGAGGGTTGAATCACCCCCAGTTCCAGCATCTCGCCGATCTCCTTGCGCATCTGGGCCCGTACCTCCGAGGAGACGTGATATGGCAGCCGCTGGATAGGGGCATGATTTCCGGTGTCCACGTGGTGGAGGGCCCGATCAGTTCTCCCGGGCTTCCCCGGAGAACAGACCGGGTAGGGTGCATAGAACATCGTTCAGTTGGGACCTCTGGGTCTCAGTCAGCTGGGGGTCCACCTGGGCATCTTTGGGGAACCCCCTTTCACCAAAATGAGTGAGCAGGTCAACAAGGTCTTCCTCTTCACCCTCCTCTAACAGACTGCACAAGGGCTCTGGGAAATTGCCCTGTTTGTCTCCTCCCTAACGCCAGCCCTTAGGTAGCAGAGATCGGCATTATCTCTGCCTCCTCGAGAGTTCAATAGAGTGACCTCCACAAGCAGCAGAGATTAGCACTAACCAGTAATGTATAGTACAGATAACATTCAGAGAAGCAGGTTTTTCCCAACTGCTATCATAGTGCTGCAGGGATTGGCCATCTCCAGCTGGCTGCGGACCCCCTGCCCCTTGTGGTTGTGGTCACACCTCCTGCAATCGCGATTATTATGCCACTGGTTCAGAGCCTTCCCTCTCTGTAGCTTGGGAAGAAGATGCCAAATCTGATTCATCTACATCAGAGGTCCATCAGCATGACCAGTATTGGGCCATGGATCACTTGGTACTGGGCTGGCCCAGTCATGGGGACCTCTGTAGGCTACTAGGTGTCGGATGATGCTCCTATGCTGCATATAATACACAGCCTACATACTATATAAGTGGTCAAATTATAAATAATATTCAACAAAGAAAAAATGGCCAAAATGTTAGAGTAAGAAAAATAAAATTAAAACTCAGCTTTTATTTTGATAGTTAAAACCTATGACGTATACCCATATTTCTAATATCACTAGATAGAAAATTCTTTTTAAACTATCCTGGCTTCAAAAATAAATATACTGGGTTAGGACCCTATACTATCCTGTGTCCTCCCTACAAACGCCCAGGACTAATAGTTATGAAAACCGCAGAAAAAAATATTTTAAATCTGCGGTATAGTCAGATATAGTGCTCCTGACTAAAACTATCCTAGTCATATAAATTGTAAAGGTAGTGTAATGATGAGGTGGAGTTAAAGATAAAGTATAACTCCTATCACCAAAAACAAACACTACCACTAATGTTACAGAAAGGTCTGAGGAAAAAAATCCATCGCTAATTCCACGCCCAGATATGATATACAGTGGGGAAAAAAAAGTATTTAGTTAGCCACCAATTGTGCAAGTTCTCCCACTTAAAAAGATGAGAGAGGCCTGTAATTATCATCATAGGTAGACCTCAACTATGAGAGACAAAATGAGAAAACATATCTAGAAAATCACATTGTCTGATTTTTAAAGAATTTATTTGCAAATTATGGTGGAAAACAAGTATTTGGTCAATAACAAAAGTTCATCTCAGTACCTTTGTTGGCAATGACAGAGGTCAAATGTTTTCTGTAAGTTTTCACAAGTTTGGCTCACACTGTTGCTGGTGTGTTGGCCCATTCCTCCATGCAGATCTCCTCTATAGCAGTGATGTTTTGGGCTGTCGCTGGGCAACACGGGCTTTCAACGCCCTCCAAAGGTTTTCTATGGGGTTGAGATCTGGAGACTGGCTAGGCCACTCCAGGACCTTGAAATGCTTCTTACGTAGCCACTCCTTCGTTGCCCTGCTTCACAGTAGGTATGGTGTTCTTTGGATGCAACTCAGCATTCACTTTCCTCCAAACATGACGAGTTGTGTTCCTACCAAACAGTTCTACTTTGGTTTCATCTGACCATATGAAATTCTCTCAATACTCTTCTGGAACATCCAAATGTTCTCTAGCAAACTTCAGACGGGCCCGGATATGTACTGGCTTAAGCAGGGGGTCACGTCTGGCACTACAGGATCTGAGTCCCTGGCGGTGTAGTGTGTTACTGACTGTAGCCTTTGTTATGTTAGTCCCAGCTTTCTGCAGGTCATTCACTAGGTCCCCCCGTCTGGTTCTGGGATTTTTGCTCACTGTTCTTGTGATCATTTTGACCCCACAGGGTGAGATCTTGCGTGGAGCCCCTGATCAAGGGAGATTATCAGTGGTCTTGTATGTCTTCCATTTTCTAATTATTGCTCCCACGGTTGATTTCTTCACACCAAGCTGCTTGCCTATTGCAGATTCAGTCTTCCCAGCCTGGTGCAGGTCTACAATTTTGTTTCTGGTGTCTTTCCACGGCTCTTTGGTCTTCACTATAGTGGAGTTTGGAGTGTGACTGTTTGAGGTTGTGGACAGGTGTCTTTAATACTCATAACAATGTCAAACAGGTGCCATTACTACAGGTAATGAGTGGAGGACAGAGGAGCCTCTTAAAGAAGTTGTTACAGGTCTGTGAGAGCCAGAAATCTTGCTTGTTTGTAGGTGACCAAATACTTATTTTCCACCATAATTTGCAAATAAATTCTTTAAAAATCAGACAATGTGATTTTCTGGATTTGTTTTCTCATTTTGTCTCTCATAGTTGAGGTCTACCTATGATGTCAATTACAGGCCTCTCTCATCTTTTTAAGTGGGAGAACTTGCACAATTGGTGGCTGACTAAATACTTTTTTTTCCCCACTGTATATATGTTAAGTCTATTCCTCCCTTTCAAAGATATTAAACTCTCATCTCCCTCATATCCCTAATCACACTACACCAGGTTCATTAGGGTTGTTTCTGTAGCTAAATTAAAAAATAACAAAGATAATGTGCTGAAAACCACAGTTCCCGACGCCTAATTCATATGACAAGGATAGTTTTAGTCGGGAGTGCTATATCTGACTATGTCGCAGAATTAATATATTGGGCATTTGTGGGGAAGACACAGGATAGTATAGGGTCCTAACCCGGTATATTTATTTTTGAAGCCAGGATAGTTTAAAAAGAATTTTCTATCTAGTGATATTAGAAATATGGGTATATGTCAAAGGTTTTAACTATCAAAATAAAAGTTGAGTTTTTTTTTTTTATTTTTCTTACCCTAACATTTTGGCCATTTTTTCTTTGTTGAATAATACATAGCCTACAAGCATCGGCCGACACCTGGTAAGGGACCCATTTTTGAGGCTAGACCAGCAGATCACTTTCCACTTACCTGGTTAATAATGCAGCTCCTGGGACCTGTTCTTGCACACAGGATGTGAGCATCTTCTGTTCTCCTCCCGGAACCTTCATTATGGTGCCACTGGGGCCGGGGAGCACACATCCTGTTTGCAAAAAAAGGTAATATTTCCCCCCCCCACAGGTAATATTACCTGTGGGGAACACTATTAGGGCACTATCACTGTAATATTCCTGTGTGTGGGGGGGAATACCCGTGGAGGGGTGTACCATAATTTTAATAGTGCCCTAATAGTGCCACCCCACAGGTAATAGTCTCAACCCCCCCCCCCATGCACAGGTAATGTTACCTGTGGGGGGCACGATTACAGTACTAGTGCCCCCTGAATGATGGTCCCCCCTGCCTTACCTATACTTTATTATTGGAGCTCTCTCCATATCACCCCTAATTGAGTGAGGGGCTCCGTCCTACCCATACTTTTGTTAAGAGAGCTGTGCATACCATCAATAAGTTATGCATGGTATGGAGAGAGATCTCCCTTAATAAAGTATAAGGAAATGTAGAAATGTAATAATTAAATATGCATTTTATTGTGTTTTCTTATGAACCGTCCAATTGCCCCAACCCTGCCCTGCCACCAAAAATCCCATCCCATGGGAAAATTGACTTGCATGAAAGTGGTCCTTGGTACAAACAAGGTTGAGGACCACTGATCTACAGGGTGTGGATTTCTTTTTACCAAACTAGAGTATTTATCTCTCCATGAAATGTATTTTGGATACCTGAATATCCATGGTTAGAACGTTCAGGAATTAACTGTACATACTGCAAACGTAATAATCCAGCTTGGAACCAACTATAGTACTCTTGCTGTATGACTGAATATTGGTGCTTATGAGCGGATGTAATTTAATTACTTGCAAAGTCAATCAACATTAACAGGCACAATGAGAATTTAGTTCAAATCAGGAATACATTTTAATGAAAAAATGTTCACAGATTTCTATCAACGTTATCTTTTTGTCTATTTCCATCCAATTCTCCAGCAAAACAGATAATATGATGTAAATTTATGTTCTCCCCTCCGTTTAATTTTAGACTTGGATTATTCAGTAGAAAGAGTTATCAGAAATCCAGCGACGATGTATAAATTACATCCCTGATTAATATTTAACATCACTTAATAAAATACAGTGTCTCAGTTAGGTTCACCCGGCCAGATTGATTGTAAGGACAAAGGTATATATAACTCATCTCCAAGATATTTTATAAGAAAATAATAGAGATGTTGGAAGATCTGGAGATGGAGGTTCAATCCCGTACACCTCTATGGAAACATAAAATCCAGTTGTAAACTCCAGCCATAGACTACATCTGCATTAGACTTCAGCCATAATAGATGCCAGCTGCTGCTGGCTGAAGCCATAAACTACAGTAACAGCAATAGACTTTAGCCATAAAATATAGCTATAGTTTCTACGCATCAACGCCAGCTGCAGACTACAAGCCAAAATTCCAGATGGCAAAGGCTTCAACCATAGATTCCAGCTATCAGGGCCATTTTGACACATTTATGAGCCCGGTGCACATGTTTTATAAGTGTCCCACCACCACAACTTAGACATACTTCTCAACCTTCAGAGGACATAAAAACGGACAAGTGTGGTGGTGCACACCACCACAAATTTTTTTGAGTTTAACTATGCTTCTAACCCCAACCATATCCCATTTGATCCCACTCATTCCTACCAAGTCCCTTTGACCCAACACAGTAATAGTGCAAATAGTGTCAATGTATAGCATACTGTGATGATGCCTTCTTAGTTCCCTCCAAACATTATAATATACAGTATTTTAAGTGTCCCCACATAATATAATGCCCCTCACACAGTATAATACCACCTTAATGGCCCCACAAAATATAATGTCTCCTAGGTATCTCCACACAGTATAACACTAGAAGTCCCAGAAATTTCGAGCTCCCCCTTGAAGTCCTGAAAGAGGGTCAAATGACCCTTAGTCCAAACAGACAACTCTGATGGCTCCAATTAGCATCCTTTCATTTGTAAATGTGGCCATTGTCTAAGGAATCTGCAGGGGGCAATTGTGTTGATCCACCTCAGGTCTTGTAAGAGAGTGTAAACAAAAGAATGTAAGATGCTCTTGAGTGTGTCTGCCCATTCCCCAGCTGCATTGTTGTGCTGGGAATATGCATAAGGTTGCTAACACCTTAGCAAATTTGCATGCAGCCTTTTGTGCTGTGGGGGATGTGAAGGGACTGCTTCACCTATTTTGTTCACAAGAAACAAAATGCAGAGAAGGCACACCATTCAACAGGCATTGGAACTGATCCTGAGCAACACCAACCCTTCTGACTCAGATGGAGAAGACATAGTCCTTCAACTGGATTCGGACTCTGAGCTGTCTTCAGGTTAGATTTTTTTCAAATTACCGATTTTTATTTCCTGACTATCTTTTTTATTTAGAACCAAAACAAAATGTTAATTTGAAATTATTTATCTTGCAGATGAGGAGACTCCTCCTCTACCAAAAAAGAGAGCTCGGTTGGCGAGTGAGCCGACAGAGACCGCAAAAGATGGCACAGTGTGGCGTGAAGTAGAAGTGGGGAAACGTCTCCATTTCACCCCAATAGAACCGTACCCTACAGATGGAGAGCCAAGTGATAAGGCCAGACGAAGTGTCCAGAGTCGCCTTCAGAGCTTCCTCTGTTTTATCACTCTTGACATGCTTCGTAGCATTCAAGAATGGACTACTCAACATGCACGTCACACGGAGCAGGTGGATTGGTTCATGGGTCTCCCGGAACTAATGGCATTTATTTCAGTCATTATCTTGCGGGGGGTGACCAAGGTTCCATCACTACATGACAGCTGGTCAGCAAACCTAGCAAACCCAAGGATCATTGCAACTATGACCCGAAACCGCTTCCAAGACATCATGAAACACCTACGCTTTGATGACATGTTCACACGCAGTGAGCGAGTGGAGACCGATAAGTTTGCTGCAATCTCCGATGTGTGGAGATCGTTTGTCACCAACTGCATCGCATCCTACAACCCTGGTCGACACATCACTATTGATGAACAGCTTTTCCCGTCAAAGACTCGCTGCTGTTTTCTGCAATACATTGCAACAAAACCAGACAAGTTTGGCATCAAGTTTTGGGTGGCTTGCGACTTGAAATCAAAGTACATCTGTAATGTCCTCCCATATCTTGGCAAGGACCCCAGTCGTCCCAGCGGGGAGAGACTGTCCGAAACTGTAGTGATGAGGCTGATGGAATCATTCATGGACAAGGGCAGAACTGTAACCACGAACAATTTCTTTACATCATTGTCACTTGCACAATGACTGCTTAGCCGGAAAACCACTATCCTCGGCACAGTCAACAAGAGTCGCCGGGAAATTCCTCAATCCGCTAGACAGATGGACCGCACTGAATTCACCACTCAGGTGTTTTCAACCACTGGTGCCACACTGACAGTGTATGCACCCAAACGAAAGAAGGCCATCTACATTCTCAGCAGCATGCACAGCGTGGTTGAGACTGAGGATACCAACAAAAGGAAGCCAAACACGGTCACACAATACAATCACACAAAGTGCGGTGTGGATGTAATGGACCAAATGGTGCGGGAGTACAGCGTGCGTGCAGGAACACGGAGATGGCCAGTCGCCGTGTTCTACAACATGATTGACATGGCAGCACTGAATGCTCATGTTCTTTATCAGGCATGCACTGGGGTGCAGGAGAGACGGGTGGACTTCCTGGTTGAGCTTGCAAAAGAGTTAGGTGGCTCTCATGTGACTGAAAAGAAGGCATGCAAGGAGAAACTCCTTCGGCAACAACCTTCCACACCCAGCCCTGGCAAAAGGGCGAAGTGTCAGGTCAACCATCGATGCACGAACAATTGTGCAACTGAGAGATGTGTTGACTGCTACAAATACACGTGTGGCAAATGTATCAGGGACATACCCAGGCAGTGCCAGGTATGTTCCGACAGTGCAGACAGACTGCTGAGTGAGTGCTGAAATGCTAGTCACACAAGAAGGACATGCCACTCACACACACACACGCAGCCCCCCACAGCAGCCTATTGTAAATATGTGTGGAATAGTTTTATTCCTTGTATTTTTTTTATTATTTTCATAACAAAAATAAAAAGCATGGAAACAAATAACAGTTGTTCTTTTGTATATTTACATTTTTGTATATTTAGATTCAAGTCAATGGGTGCAGAAAAAAAAAAAAATCGCAAAAAAATTGCAGTTACTGAGTGAGTCACACAAGAAGGACATGCCACTCACACACACACACACACACACACACACACACACACACACACACACACACACACACACACACACACACGCACGCACGCCACACACACACACACACACACACACACACACGCAGCCCCCCACAGCAGCCTATTGTAAATCCTGTGGTGTGACAGTAATGGCCTTAATTACAGAACAAAAGCGGTGATTATAGGTTGTTTGCTTAAATCCTTCAGGTCATTCGACCCGTCTCTTGGTTCCAAAGTGCAGTGACCCAGAGCGGCCACTGAGGGTTAATCTAGGGCCCTCCTGCTCCTGTGGCCATGGACTTCCACCTGGGCGCTGCCAACAGCACTTCCCCTATGTTTCTCCGTCATTTTCTGGGTTCTGAAGTATATTGTGTATTACATGTACTAAATGGTTGATACTGCATTTCCTCCTTAAGAATTTCACATGTGATATTGTACATTGCTACCTTAAGTTGGTTCCACCAATCACCAGTCTATCTCCACCCCTAGGGAGGAGCTAGTCTCCCCCTGTTGTTCTGTGTGTGTGTGTGTGTGTGTGTGTGTGTGTGTGGACCTAGAGTCCAAGGAGGACACATCCTGTACTCTGCTCTCAGGCCTGTACAGGCCCCAAAACTACTACTACTGCTCTCATCATCCTTTCTGAGCGTTCTTCTTCAATCCAGAAGCTGCAGGTCCCTTCCAGGTCTCAGTTGAGGTCTGGTTTCCAGTTGTACCTTGGGCCAGGAAGCTGTATCCCGCCAGGGCAACCGTACTGAAGTGCCTGTACTCCACCAAGGGCCTGTCCAGCCAAGTATCTACTCTAGCCCCGCAAGCTGAGGATTATCTCTTCCAGAACCTTCTACCTGCCTTCCAAAGGTTTCCTTCCGCAGACAGAGAGGAATACACTACTTCTTCTGGGCCTCCCTGCAAGCTGGTAGCCTTTAATGAGTCACTCAGCTACCGCACCCCAAGGACTCTGCGCAAAACCGTAAGTCCATTTTCCCGTGGCGAGCCAAACCACGAAGCCTCACGCTTGTTGTAACCCACAAGGGCTGGAACTCTGTTTTTCTTCTATTTTCAATCTCCTAATAGACTCTCAACTCTGTCGTTGCTAATGGCAACCGTCCAACTACTGCCCCCAACATCTGCCTTAAGGGGAATTATAGACTTGGTGCATTGGTGAATCACATACTTGAACGTGCCTTGAACTGCATAAGATTTTGCACTACTTGACAAGCTGCTGAAGCACTGTATTGTTGTAAACTGACTTTTGCACTAAGTAAAGACTTTACCTGGTTATCCTAACTCTGTGTGGTCGATGTTCCTGCACACTGCACCTGGGTAACACAGATGAGTGAAAGGGAGTGGAGAATCAGGGACTACACTGGGACTACCCCTCGAGCCAAGTGACACTACACTACCCGTTGCCTCTGGTTACCACAAAAGGTAGAAATGTTAAATGACCCCTCTCTGGGACTTCTAGTGTTAAATAGCATAGTGAGTGAAGCTCGCCTGGAGGATATCCACATCAGGCATTCCCCAGGTCACCGTGGGTTCACCTTTCAGAGAGGAAGTGTTAGGTCCAGGATAGATAGGTTTTTTTTTGAAGGAGAATTCCGTCACCACCCCTGTGTCCGTGGTGGAGGTGGAGTTCTCCGATCACTGTCTAATTTTATTTTCTTTGAATATTTCAGAAACCCTCCGGAGAGGAAGAGGTTTGTGGAGACTGAATTCGTCACTCCTTGAGGAGGCAGCTGTAAGACAAGCCTTTGAGGAGTTTCTTCAGGATCAGGTACTATTACTGGGTCTTGAAGGCACTAGGTCAGAGTGGTGGGAGATATTCAAAAAAAGGGTGGCGGGATTTTTCCGCCGGCTCTCAAGCCTCAGGTCACTGGACATGTACCGCATGTACAGTGCACTGAGGAAGAGACTTGAACATCTGGTCTCGACCGGAGGTAGCCAGGAGGATATCTCCGGTGTGAAGGCTTTGCTTAAAAGGTGTCAGTATGATAGGCACGCATCTTTGGTTCTTGAGAGGGATTTCGGGAAATACCGCTCGCCCGACCCCTACAGGAACTGTAAGATGTCAGTGACTTGTAAGACAGTAACAGGCCTGATTGACAGTACAGGATCCCTGACAAGATCCAGGTCAGGGATCTTGGAGGTCGTCAGGTCCTTCTACTCGAACCTTTTGGCAAAGAAGGAACTGAATCGGGATCGGATTTCAGGTTTCTTGGCTGAAGCCATTCCTGAGTCAGCAGAAGACCCTTCTCTTGGTGTTTTGATAGAACCTATAAGGGAAGAGGAAGTCGTCAGGGCTATTGAGGGTCTTGCCCTCAAGAAGTCACCTGGCCCAGATGGCTTAACAGCTGAGTTCTATCGGACCTTTAAAGGAGCTTTGGCTCCCCTCTTGACTGACGTGCTTAATGAGTGTCTATCCTCGGGCACTCTGCCGAAGTCAATGAGGAGGTCCGCCCTTATAGTTCTGTCAAAGGGTAAGGATCCGAGCCATATTGAGAACTGGCGGCCCATAGCACTTCTCAATACGGACCGAAAGATTCTGGCGAAGGTACTTTTCAACCGGCTGGTACAGTTTGCGCCCCGGCTCCTCTCGCCGGCTCAGCACTGCTCTGTTCCCGGTCGTAGCACCTTAAGTGCGGTCCTGAGTGTCAGGGAGGCTGTGGAGCAGAGTAGGGCAGGTCGGTGGAAGGGGTACTTGCTGTCCCTAGATCAGGCTAAGGCTTTTGACAGGGTGAATCATGAGTATTTGTGGTCAACTCTCTCGAGGTATGGCCTGCCTGGGGGTTCATTCAGTGGCTGCAGACCTTATACGCTGGGGCTGAGTCTTTCCCACTTCTGAATGGTTGGGTTGGCCGTCCTTTTGAGGTGGAGTCGGGCGTCCGACAGGGATGTCCCTTGAGCCCGCTACTGTATGTGTTCTCCATTGACCCCCTGATTAGGCGGATTAATGGTGGGCCGGTGGGGGGAGTCAGGATGGACCTGGAGGGCACCGGCTCCCCTTTGAGGACAGTAGCCTACGCGGATGATGTCACCGTTCTCGTCGCGGGAGGAGATTGAATGGGTGATGTCTGAAGTGGACAGTTACTCGGAGGCTTCCGGATCAGCTGTGAACAGGAACAAGTGTGGAAGCCTCTGGCTGGGAGGGGGAGAGCCTGGATTTTCTCTCCCGGACACCCTCCCAGAACCCCAGGGGTCTGTAAAGATCTTAGGCATCCATTTTGGCCAGGGTGATTACCCACTCCAAAATTGGGAAGGTAGGCTTAAGGATGTCGCCCAGATAGTTGATTGCTGGAAGGGTTGGTCTTTGACCCTGAGAGAAAGGGTTCACCTTGCCAAAGCCTTCCTGCTCCCGTTGGTGATCTATCTAGGTAGCGTCTGTGCCTTGCCAGAGTCTTGTTGGAGTAGGATCTGTTGCCTGTTCTTCCAATTGTTATGGGGGAACAGGCTCAACCTAATCAAGAGGGAAGTTACATACCGCACAAGGAGGCTAGGGGGGTTAAATATGGTTAACCCCGTGGTGTTCTTAATGAACACCTTTCTTAAGATCAATCTACCAAACCTCTCCGCCGAGGGGGCTCCTTCGTGGGTAGCCTCCTGCCAGGGGTGGTTTCGGCCCTTCTTCCAGAAATGGGAGTCAGGAGGGCAAGTGAAAGATCTCCGTGCACCCCATGGATATCTCCCGGCCTATGCTTCCCTGGTCTTGAAAGTGGCGTGGGAGATCAGGACTCAGTCAAGACGTTTTCTTGATGACAAAGTCCTGTTGACCCGCTTCCGGAAGCCTCTGGCGCTCAAAGATTGCCCAGGAGAAACCTTAGAGGGAGGGTTGCGTGTTCTTAACTCCAAAAGGTTTCCTCAGAAGTTTTGGGATCTGACCTGGCGCTGCCTCCTAGGTAAGTTATATGTGAGGGGGAACTTGAAGTACCGGAACTCCGACGAGCGAGGATGCCCTCGGGAGGAGTGTGGCGACATGCTGGAAAGCATGGAGCACTTCCTGCTTCAGTGCCCCTTCAATATAAGGGTTTGCAAATTGGTGGGGACCTCCACCGGTTGGCTGCGGCTGGCTGGCCTTTCCTATGCCGAGTGGGCCTATGGGGCATTCAAACACCCGGAGGGCAGGGACTGCCAGACACTTTTTATAGTTAGTGCAGTGGTTAGGTTCCACTTGTGGTCATCCCGGTGTCTAGTATCGACGTGAGGCAAAATCCTCCCGGAGGTGGAGGTGGTTAAAAACATCATGGTGGACCTGGTGAGGGTGCGCTCTCGGGAGTATGAGGGGCTGGGCGCAAAAAGGGCTGGTACCCTCTGGAGGGGTTTCACCTTTTCTGTTCCCTGAGGGATAGAATAAGGGATTAAAACAGGTTAGCTAGGTTAGGGCCAGATAGGGAAAGGGAGGGCAAGGTTTTGCACAAGAGGTGGGGTTTGTTATTTTTTAATGGTAGGGAGGGACAGGTAGGGATAGGGTAGGGATAGATTGATAGATAGGGACATAGTGGTAGGGCAAGTAGGTAGGGACGGGCCTCTTGTGCTCTCTTCCTGGTAGAGGGCTGGTGTGTCACCACATAGGCATTTTGTTTTGGAAATAGGATGGAAGGGTAAGAGGCTTGAGGATAACCGACCCTAGGCCTATGGGAGGTTTATGGGAGGGAAGGGGGTGTCAACGGTTTATATAAGATTGTGGGTTTTGTTATTGTATTTTGTCTGGTTTTCTTGTCTGGTACTTTGTTATTTGCTATTTGCCACTTATCATATTTTTTTTGTCCGTTTCCATTTTCCATTTCCATTTTCATATTCCCATTGTATGCAGTAGTTAAAGGGGTTTTTTTTTCTTAGGGGGGTAGGTTGTTTGGGAGGGGGGGTTTCTTTTGGGGGTGGAGGGTTTGATATATAGGTTTCGTGTGTCCGGCCTGGCTCTGGACTATGCGGACATGGGAGGACATGAGGCGGAGAGCCAGGTCGGTTTTCAGGGGCTCGGTGGTGGGTGGTGCCAGCACCAGGACTATGCGGACATGGGAGGACATGGGGCGTGGTGCTGGCCGGGTGTGGTGAAGGGAGGGAAAAAAAAAAATAAATAAAATTTTTTTCTAATAAGTTTCAGTTGGGGTTTCTGTTAGTTTTCTGTTAGTGTTATATGGTTCCATTGTATATTACTTATTTGGATTTTTTTTGTTTCCAAGATAGTTAGAGTTTTGACTGGCGGATGACTGAAGAAAGACTGGAGAGTGAAAGGCGGAGTGAAAGGCAGAATGGACGGGGGTTGGTTTGCGGCTGGGTTTTTTTTGGTCTCTAATTTTGTCCCGGCGGTTTTTTTTGTTTTTGTATCTTATTTATTGATGTTATTTATGCTATGTTTTGGATTTATGTATTGTCTCTGTTTATGAGTTTTATATTGTATTTTCGTAGGTGACAGTGTTTGTGAATTTTTACTTTTCTAATAAAAATAGTTCCAATTCCTTCGGGGCAACCGTGGGAGTCAGACGTGTCTGTTTGAGCTCCTGAGTTCAGAGGCTTACGTGGTTTTTGGACACTTGGAGACCGTTTATTGTGTGTGATCTTCGGTCTTTCGTTTGTTACAGACTGTAGCTCCGACTCCCTTCCCCGTGCGGAGGGGAGCCTTATCATGGAGCGTGGAGCTCCTGCCCCCCGGACCTTACAGGCGGGGGGCAGGAGAATGTCTGCCGACACAGCACCAGCAGAGCAGGGCAGGCGGAGGTCGCTGAGGCAGCAAGCCTCAATGAGACTGGCGACCGGGACAACAGCATCGGGAGCAGCAGCAGTGACATTGGCGGCTGCAGCATCAGGAACAGCATCGGGAGTAGCGACGCCCGTGGAGCAGGCGACGCCGGCAGGGGTAGCAGAGGCGACAGGGGTGTCAGCAGTCCTGGCAGGGGGATCCGTGAAGACGGTGACATCAGCCACGGTGGTAACATCAGCAGCGGTGGCGGGTGGGGCCGTCCGGCGGGGACTACGGCCGCCGGATATGCGGTTCCCTCTGGAGAAGTCCCTGTAAGCAGGAGAAAAAAAGACACCTTACCGTTATCGTTGCCTCAATCACCCGCAGGATGGGGTATCCGGAAGGCCAAGGAGGAGGTTGCCATCTACAGCCGGAGGATCGAGGCGGTCCTGGAGGAGTATGACCGGGCCCGGAGGTCCCTGTTCGCTATGGGTGGAGAGCTGCAAAGCGCTCGTGCCCGTAGCGACAGGGCCTCGAGGAAGGAGCGCCCGGTTTTCAGCAGGCAAGTAAAGAGCCTCAAAAAGCAGATTAAGACCCTGAAAGCCAGGTGTGCGGAGATCCTGGAGGGCGCGGGGCCGTTCAGAGAGAAGCTGCTGAACGATGACCGCTTTTTCCGCAAACAGGAGCGGTTGTTGAAGGATGGCCCCGCGTCCTCAGACAGCTCGGGAGAGGACGACTATTGCGAGTCAGACCTGGAATCAGATGACAGCATGGCGGTACAGTATAGTCGGGCAACCGTCCCTAGTAGCGGCAGCCCGATACCCACGTATACACAGGCATCAGCACCAGCAGTGAAGCCGGAAGTCAGAATGACAGGACAGGAAGTGATGCAATCTCCAGCACTCCCAGAGAACCAACCACTGCCCGAGACGGAGGAGGAGGAGGGCGGAGCCTCGGGAGAAGGTGAGAAGCTGATGAGGCAAATCTACCAATTAGAGTCCCCGTCCAGAATGGACCAATTAGCATTCAGCATGTCAGATCTGGACGGGGAGGAGGCGGGAAAAGGAGCCAAGACCAGGAAGAAGGCAAGGAAGGAAAAAAAAAGAGAAATAGAGACATTTAAATTTGTCAGGTCGTTGCCTGGGGAGCATCGTGCCGGGACCTCAGCCCAGGTTGCGATGCCTCCAGGAGAGAAAGGGAGGCGCAGGCACCTCGGGTCACGCCAAGTGGCAGGGTGCCCGGGGTGCCAGCAGTCAAAATGGTGCCTGATTGTACCTTTCAGGTGGTGGCGGACAAGGAGCTCATGGTTGCGGACAAGGCGCTCATAGTTGCGGACAAGGGCAAAGGCAAAGAAGCCCCCCCCTGCGGAGGGGAGTGGCGTAGGGAAACCTCCCTCCCTGATAGGAGGTTTTAAAATATCGATGGCTTCCCCCAGAGTAAGGTGTAGGAAAGGGGGAGTGGCAGGTGGGCGTGGCTCATCCTCCTCCAGTGCTGATGAAGCCGGTGATGCGGAGGTCACTTCCGGGGCTAAGGGGGTGTGTCCTCCTACAACATCAGGTGCCGGGGTGACTGTGGATGCGGAGGCCGAGGTAAAAGCAGGGAAGCCATCAGTGAGTGGTGCAGCTGGCCCCACTGTAAGAAGGAAGACTGCAGGTGTGAATGATGGACGAGTGGAGAAGTTAGTTAAGAAGGCGGGTAAGGCAAAGGGGAAAACGGGTGGGATAAATGCAGTAATTAGTAATCTTCCTGAAGAAGGAGGTGTGGGGGTACAAGAGCCTGTAGTCGGGGAGGCTGCGGGTGGAGGGGCTATTACCGTTGCTGCTAAAAAGAATATTTCTACTGCTAATTTTTCTGCTGTTGTCCCTGCTGTTGTTCCTGCTACTGTTTCCGATGCTGTTCCTGATGCTGTCGTTGCCCCTGTTGTTGCTCCTGATATTGATATTGTTGCTCCTGTTGTCCTCTCTGCTGTTGTTCCCTCTGCCGCAGTTGGAGTGACCCGGTCCGCGGCAGCTATGCCAGGGCGGACTGTTGCCGCCTCTGGTGCTCCGGTTGCCGTGGCTGGGCCAAGTAGTTCTGCGGGGGTCCCTGGGAGTGGCGCTGGTACTCCGGCAGCGGTGGTTGCTGCGGCCTCCGGGCCCCCGCGCTCCTATTCCAGCGTCGCTTCTGGGGCCCCTGGGGGTGCATCATGTCTTCCGCCGGGCTCCAGGGACGGCGATTTGCAACGGCAGCTCCTGGAGGCTTTACGGGCGGGCCAGTCCACAATGACCATAGATGGGCAGTCGAGAGACCTTAGGTTCTGGGTCGAGCGTTTTGGCCTAAGGAAGTTCCGAGAGGAAGGAGGTGAGACCAGATGGACTCTCCCTACACCCGGGCGTAGGGGGCCGACACGGAGGAACGTGGCTCGTCTCGTGTGGGGGGGGGGGGGCCAGCCCTTGTCCCCAGAGGAGGGGGGTCGTGGAACTCCTACTCGGGATGGGTTTCAGGGCGAACGACATCTTTGCCCTGATTCATCCTGTCGGCTCCTCGGAGTTCGACATCAGCTTTGTTACCCCGGAGGGCCTAGAAACCTTGCTGGTGAAGGACGAGCCCGCCTGGCGTGACTTTATGGTGTGGGTGGTGTCACACCAGGATAGCATTAAGAAAGTGACCGTTTTAACTCGTAACGAGTCACTTTCTTATATGGACATCATGACCTGGCTCAACAGGTATGGGGAGGTCAAAGACTTCCCCAAGAAAAACCTGGATGAGTTTGGGATCTGGTCGGGGGCCTGGACTTTCATAGTCAAGTTGCGACACGAGGATAACTCGGTGATGCATATCCCGTCCTCGACCTTCCTTGGGAAAGACAGGATCCTTGTCTTCTACCAGGGGCAGCCAAAACTCTGTCACAGGTGCGGTGACCCCTCACACTTGAGCGCCTCCTGCCGTGTGCATAAGTGCGCCATGTGTGGGGAGGTGGGCCATCTCGCTGCGACCTGTGACAGGGTGCGTTGCCACCTGTGTGGTGTCCTTGGGCACCCGATCGGGGCGTGTCCACGGTCTTTCGCCAACACCACCCTTCGGCAAGCAGGGGCAGTTGAGGAGGCTGTCCCTGCTGCGGAGGGGGTGAGTGGGGGAGGAGAGACTACTCTGCCAAGGCAAAAGGAGAAGGCCCAGCCACCATCAAGGGCAAGGAGGCGCGAGAGGAGGAGGGAGCAGAGAGAGGGAGGGAGTTATGTGCCTTCCTTCTGCCCCTGGCTCTGCTGGGCCAGATCCCGATGCCGAGGAAGCAGTGGGCACGACCCTGGTTGAGGAGATGAGGAGACTACAGAGGGAGGAAGAGGCTGACCAGTCGTCTTCTTCTCAGTACGTCAGTGCTGGGGAGGGAGAGATGGTCAAGCGGAGAAAGTCACCGAGTAAAGTGAGGGCAAAAACATCTGCCTCCCCCCCGACGAAGGAACGCAGACTCGACGGCCCTCTAGTGGTAGGTCCCAACCGGTACCAATCCCTCTGTGAGGACGCGTCGGCCTCAGGGGAGGCTTCAGAGGGAGAGGTGGAGCTGTCAGGGGCTGCTGAGTCTCCCTCCGGGAGGGGCCCCCTGCCCTCTGGGGGGGAGGCTGGCCTGGAACCTGGAGGAGGAGATGATGCACCCAGGGCCGAAGTTGCTACTGTCTCTGCGACCGCTGTAACTCCTCAGGGAGAAGTTGCGGGGGAGGTCCATCCCTCCTCTGGCCAAACCGCACCGGGGGAGGTGATGGACCAATCCCAATGTAAAAAGAGGACCCGCAAGACGAGGAAAAGTCGCGGGTCCTCTTCAGACTCATCTAGGGGTGGTGGTGATAGGAGGAAAGGGGGTGGGAAACTGAAGGTCATTGAGCTCAATCGGTCTTAATGGCAGTCCCCTCTCCACTGACGCTGGCCACCATTAATGTGGCCAGCATTAAGTCTGATACGGCTAGGTTTGCAGCCTTTGATTTTCTTGGCCGGGTTGAAGCTGACATTTTGTTTTTGCAGGAGACCAGGCTCTGTACTCTATCAGAGATAAACAGAGCAAGGAGGGAGTGGTGCAGGGGGCCCTCCTACTGGTCTCTTGCGGCTGAGCCGTATAGTGGAGTGGCGGTGCTTTTTACCGCAGAGGTGAAATGCCAGCGACTGATCGAGCTCGAAATGGGAAGGTGCCTAGTCTTAGACGTCTTCATGAAGGGGCAAAGCCTGTGCCTCATTAACATCTACGGTCCCCAGACAAAGTGGGACCGTAAAAGCCTCTTTATGAAGATCAAGCCTTTTCTTTTTACGGGCAAACAAGTCATCTTTGGTGGGGATTTTAATACCATAACTAGACCCCAAGACCGAGGAGGTACCAGAGATAGACTGCCCTATGATGGCGTCGCGTTAAATGGCATAGTGAGTGAAGCTCGCCTGGAGGATATCCACATCAGGCATTCCCCAGGTCACCGTGGGTTCACCTTTCAGAGAGGTAGTGTTAGGTCTAGGATAGATAGGTTTTTTTTGAAGGAGAATTCCGTCACCACCCCTGTGTCCGTGGTGGAGGTGGAGTTCTCCGATCACTGTCTAATTTTGTTTTCTTTGAATATTTCAAAGACCCTCCGGAGAGGAAGAGGTTTGTGGAGGCTGAATTCGTCACTCCTTGAGGAGGCAGCTGTAAGACAAGCCTTTGAGGAGTTTCTTCAGGATCAGGTATTATTACTGGGTCTTGAAGGCACTAGGTCAGAGTGGTGGGAGATATTCAAAAAAAGGGTGGCGGGATTTTTCCGCTGGCTCTCAAGCCTCAGGTCACTGGACATGTACCGCATGTACACTGCACTGAGGAAGAGACTTGGACATCTGGTCTCGACCGGAGGTAGCCAGGAGGATATCTCCGGTGTGAAGGCTTTGCTCAAAAGGTGTCAGTATGATAGGCACGCATTTCTGGTTCTTGAGATGGACTTTGGGAAATACCGTTCGCCCGACCCCTACAGGAACTGTAAGATGTCAGTGGCTTGTAAGACAGTAACGGGCCTGATTGACAGTACAGGATCCCTGACAAGATCCAGGTCAGGGATCTTGGAGGTCGTCAGGTCTTTCTACTCGACCCTTTTGGCAAAGAAAGAACTGAATTGGGATCGGATTTCAGGTTTCTTGGCTGAAGCCATTCCTGAGTCAGCAGAAGACCCTTCTCTTGGTGTTTTGATAGAACCTATAAGGGAAGAGGAAGTCGTCAGGGCTATTGGGAGCCTTGCCCTCAAGAAGTCACCTGGCCCAGATGGTTTAACATCTGAGTTCTATCGGACCTTTAAAGGAGTTTTGGCTCCCCTCTTGACTGACGTGCTTAATGAGTGTCTATCCTCGGGCACTCTGCCGAAGTCAATGAGGAGGTCCGCCCTTATAGTTCTGTCAAAGGGTAAGGATCCGAGCCATATTGGGAATTGGCGGCCCATAGCACTTCTCAATACGGACCGGAAGATTTTGTCGAAGGTACTTTTCAACCGGCTGGTACAGTTTGCGCCCCGGCTCCTCTCGCCGACTCAGCACTGCTCTGTTCCCGGTCGTAGCACCTTAAGTGCGGTCCTGAGTGTCAGGGAGGCTGTGGAGCAGAGTAGGGCAGGTTGGTGGAAAGGGTACTTGCTGTCCCTAGATCAGGCTAAGGCCTTTGACAGGGTGAATTATGAGTATTTGTGGTCAACTCTCTTGAGGTACGGTCTGCCCGCGGGGTTCATTCAGTGGTTGCAGACCTTATACGCTGGGGCTGAGTCTTTCCCACTTGTGAATGGTTGGGTTGGTCGTCCTTTTGAGGTGGGGTCGGGCGTCCGACAGGGATGTCCCTTGAGCCCGCTACTGTATGTGTTCGCCATTGATCCCCTGTTTAGACGGATTAATGGTGGGCCGGTGGCGGGAGTCAGGATGGACCTGGAGGGCAGTGGCTCCCCTTTGAGGACAGTAGCCTATGCGGATGATGTCACCGTTCTTGTCTCATCACGGGAGGAGCTTGAATGGGTGATGTCTGAAGTGGACAGTTACTCGGAGGCTTCCGGATCAGCTGTAAACAGGAATAAGTGTGGAAGCCTCTGGCTGGGAGGGGGAGAGCCTGGTTTTTCTCTCCCGGACACCCTCCCAGAACCCCAGGGGTCTGTAAAGATCTTAGGCATCCATTTTGGCCAGGGTGATTACCCACTCCAAAATTGGGAAGGTAGGCTTAAGGATGTCGCCCAGAGAGTTGATTGCTGGAAGGGTTGGTCTTTGACCCTGAGAGAAAGGGTTCACCTTGCCAAAGCCTTCCTGCTCCCGTTGGTGATCTATCTAGGTAGCGTCTGTGCCTTGCCAGAGTCTTGTTGGAGTAGGATCTGTTGCCTGTTCTTCCAACTGTTATGGGGGAACAGGCTCAACCTAATCAGGAGGGAGGTTACATACCGCACAAGGAGGCTAGGGGGGTTAAATATGGTTAACCCCGTGGTGTTCTTAATGAACACCTTTCTTAAGATCAATTTACCAAACCTCTCCTCCAAGGGGGCTCCTTCGTGGGTAGCCTCCTGCCAGGGGTGGTTTCGGCCCTTCTTCCAGAAATGGGAGTCAGGAGGGCAAGTGAAAGATCTTCGTGCACCCCATGGATATCTCCCGGCCTATGCTTCCCTGGTCCTGAAAGTGATTCGGCGGTGGGGTCTGGGGCCGTGGGAGATCAGGACTCAGTCAAGACGTTTTCTTGACAACAAGGTCCTGTTGACCCGCTTCCAGAAGCCTCTGGCGCTCAAAGATTGCCCAGGAGAAACCTTAGAGGGAGGGTTGCGTTTTCTTAACTCCAAAAGGGTTCCTCGGAAGTTTTGGGATCTGACCTGGCGCTGCCTCCTAGGTAAGTTATATGTGAGGGGGAACTTGAAGTACCGGAACTCCGACGAGCGAGGCTGCCCTCGGGAGGAGTGTGGCGACATGCTGGAAAGCATGGAGCACTTCCTGCTTCAGTGCCCCTTCAATATAAGGGTTTGCAAATTGGTGGGGACCTCCACCGGTTGGCTGCGGCTGGCTGGCCTTTCCTATGCCGAGTGGGCCTATGGGGCATTCAAACACCCGGAGGGCAGGGACTGCCAAACACTTTTTGTAGTTAGTGCAGTGGTCAGGTTTCACCTATGGTCAGCACGGTGTTTAGTATCGACGAGAGGCAAAATCCTCCCGGAGGTGGAGGTGGTTAAAAACATCATGGTGGACCTGGTGAGGGTGCGCTCTCGGGAGTACGAGGGGCTGGGCACAGAAAGGGCTGGTACCCTCTGGAGGGGGTTCACTTTTTCTGTTCCCTGATGGTTAGATAAGGGATTTAAAGTAGGTTAGTTAGGTTAGGGCCAGATAGGGATAGGTAGGGTAAGGTTTGCACGAAGGATGGGGTTTATTATTTTCTGATAGGGAGGGACAGGTAGGGACAGGGTAGGGACAAAATTATAGATAGGGATATAGCGGTAGGGCGAGTAGACAGGGATGGGCCTCCTGTGCTCTCTTCCTGGTGGAGGGCTGGCGTGTCACCACATAGGCATTTTTGTTTTGGAAATCAGATGGAAGGGTAAGAGGCTTGAGGATAAGCGACCCTAGGCCTATGGGAGGTTCATGGGAGGGAAGGTAATTTAACAGGTTATGTAGGATGGTGGTTTTTTGTTACTTGTCTGGTATTTGTTATTTGTTATTGTTGTCGTTCATATGTTGTGTCCATTTTCCCATTTTCCATTTTTCCATATCCCATATTCATTTTCCATTTCCATTTCCATTTTTCATATCCATTTCCATATCCCATATTTCATTTTCCACATTCCATAATTCCATTTGTTTGTTAGTAGTTAAGGGGTTTTTCAGGGGGGTAGGTTGTTTGGGAGGGGGGTTTCTTTTTGGGGGTGGTTTGGGGGTGGAGGGTTTGGTTTATAAGTTTTCGTGTGCCCGGCCTGGCTCTGGACTACGCGGACATGGGAGGACATGAGGCGGAGAGCCAGGTTGGGTTTCAGGGGCTTGGTGGTGGGTGGTGCCAGCACCAGGACTATGCGGACATGGGATGACATGGGGCGTGGTGCTGGCTGGGTGTGGTGAGGGGGAAAAAAATAAAAAAATAAAAAATTTTTTTTTAGTAAGTTTCAGTTGGGGATTTTGTTAGTGTTATAAGTTTCCGTTATAAGTTTCCGTTATATGTTTCCATTGTATATTGCTCATTTAGATTTTCTTTTGTTAGAGTTTTTGACTGACGGATGACTGGAGAAAGACGGGAGAAGAGTGAAAGGCGGAGTGAAAGGCAGAATGGATGGGGCTGGTTCGCGATTGTTTTTTTTTTTTTTTGTCCCGGTGTTTTCTTGTATTTTACTTGTTGATGGTTTTATGCTATGTTTTAGATTTATGTATTGTCTCTGTTTATAGTTTTTATATTGTATTTTCGTATGTGACAGTGTTTGTGAACTTTTTCTACTTTTCTAATAAAATAGTTCCAATTCCTTCAACAACCTCTTTAAAGGATTTATCCATCTTTCTAATATTGATGGCCTGTCTTTAGGATAGGCCATCAATATTACATCTACGATGATACAACAGCCAGGACCTCTGCAGATCAGCTTTTCCAAGACATTGCGGCTACAGGTAAAGGTAACAATTCTAGGAGCCACGCTGCTTACTTGCCATACAAGGTGTAGCAGTAGGTTTAGGTAGTGCAGTGGTGCACATGGTATAGTGGGTGAGCAGCATGGCTCCCGACATGTTATTACCTTTAGCTGCCCTGTCTCGGTACCGCTGATCTGCAGGGGTTCTGATGGTGGGCACCTAGAAACAATTCCACTGGTGGGCCCTAGACATCCCAGTCCGACACTGGGTCTGTGACTGTCTCTTTAAATAGGAACCCATGAGCACCTCTTGTATGCTATTTATAGTAAGTGCACCTTCTACCATCTTCTTCTACATGTGATTGCAAATTTCGCAACCCCTATAGATACAGTATGGCCTAACAGTCATGTTGGCATAAATACTTTTGCAATCTGTTCTGTACGTATTGCCAGTGGCATAACTAGGAATGGCTGGGCTCCAAGGCAAACATTTGACATGGGCCCCCCCGAACCGCCGCCCCCAACGCACAAACTACATTCCTGTGCACACTATTATGCTCCATAGTGGCCCCTGCACACAGTACTATGCAGCATAGAGGCCCCTTCACACAGTAGTATGCCCCATAGTGGCTCCTGCACACAGTATTGTGATCCACAGTGGCCCTGCACACAGTATTATGCCCATAGTGGCCCCTGCAAACAGTATTATGCCCCATAGTGGCCCCTGCACACAGTATTATGCCCCATAATGGCCCCTGAACACAGTATTATGCCCCATAGTGGCCCCTGCACACAGTATTATGCCCCATAGTGGCCCCTGCACACAGTATTATGCCCCATAGTGGCCCCTGCACACAGTATTATGCCCCATAGTGGCCCCTGCACACAGTAATATGCCCCATAGTGGCCCCTGCACACAGTATTATGCCCCATAGTGGCTCGTGCACACAATATTATGCAGCATAGTGGCCCCTGCACACAGTATTATGCCCCATAGTGGCCCCTGCACACAGTATTATGCCCCATAGTGGCCCCTGCACACAGTATTATGCCCCATAATGGCCACTGCACACAGTATTATGCCCCATAGTGGCCCCTGCACACAGTATTATGCCCCATAGTGGCCCCTGAACACAGTATTATGCCCCATAATGGCCCTTAGTGGCCCCTGCACACAGTATTATGCAGCATAGTGGCCCCTGCACACAGTATTATGTCCCATAGTGGCCACTGCACACGGTATTATGCTCCCCAGTGGCCCCTGCACACATTATTATGCACCATAGTGGCCCCTGCAAACACTATTATGCCCCATAGTGGCCCCTGCACACAGTAGTATGCCCCATAGTGACCCCTGCACAGGGGTGCACCGCTAATGTGGCAAAGTGAGGAGGCCGCCTCAGGCCTGGGGGGCGGCATTTATTACTTTATATTTACCGTAAACCAACCCAGGACAGGCCGCATTAAAAAAAAACAAAGCTGAGCAGGGCCTGTCCTGGGCTGGTTTACCAGACCTCTGCATGTCAGCGCAGGCGGCTATACAGTGACGTCATCGCGCCTCCTACGCTGACACGCAGACGTCGCGGACAAAAAGAGGAGGCGGCGGCTCCATCAAGGCATCGCTGGTGAGTATAACTATTTTTTTTATATATATAAATAGGCCATAATCTCCTGGAGTATCCCCAGCAGGTTACGGCCTATTTATTTACCTACCCCCGCGTCTGCTTGCGGCAGCCTCTGCTTCCCCTTCTGCTATGGGACGCAAAAGGCGAAGTGGATGCCACTGTGAGCAGCCGCGGGTATTGGTAAGTGAGGCCGCGGGCCTCAAATACTACTAGGTGAGGTGAGGGAACATAAAAAACAATGCTACTCACCTCTCCTGCGATCCGATGTCACTCCGAGCAGGCTTAGGCCTTCTTCTGTTGACGTCATCAGGTTGCATCGCCTTCCTGATCACGTGACGTGTGTGCTCAATTAAACAGGCCGAAAGCTGCTGGGAGTGTCCAGGATAGGTAAGTAACACTGGTTTTTAAGTTTGTATCCTCCCCTGGGTCTCCAATCATTATACTCTGGGGTCTGAAAAGTCCCTAGAGTATAATAATAGTTAATGGGTCGGCCACTATGGGGCATAATACCATGTGCAGGGGCCACTGTGGAGCATAATACCGAGTGCAGGGGCCACTGTAGAGCATAATACCGAGTGCAGGGGCCACTATAGAGCATAATACCGTGTGCAGGGGCCGCTATGGAGCATAATACCGTGTGCAGGGGCCACTATGGGGCATAATACCAGTTCAGTGTCCACTATGGAGCATAATACTGTGTGCAGGGGCCACTATAGAGCAAAATACCGTGTGCAGGGGCCACTATGGAGCATAATACCATGTGAAGGGGCCGCTGCAAGGCATAATACAGTGTGCAGGGCTGCTGCAAGGCATAATACAGTATGCAGGGGCCACTATGGAGCATAATACTGTGTGTAGGGGCTGCTGTGGAACATTATAGTGTGTGTAAATGGAGCGCTATAAACAGGGGCTATGGCGCCTATTTATATCATACGCTGTCTGTTTATAGTGACCGTGTGATGTAATTACAGCCTTGTCACATAGACAGGCTGTAGTTACATTAAATGGCCGCTATGAGATGAATGACACTATGTAAACAGAGAATCGGTCACAGCGCTTACACAGGTACCATTCAAACAGCTGATCATTAGGGGTCCTGAGTTTTTGAGCCCCACTGATTAGTTTATTAATGACCTGGAAAACCTTTTCATTAGGAAACCTATGGGGCATTATTAATAAGGGGCACTATTTATACAGGGTACACATGGACATTATTAATATAAAGATGCACTTTGGAGTATTATTCATTATGGGGGGTTATATCATATATTTTATAATTGGGGTAGCAGCAGGATGGGTGTGCAGGTGAGGACAATGTGGGTCGGATGCCTGGAAAAGTGAGGAGCCAAAGATGTCTGTGTTGCAAACTTTACAGAGACAAGTCACAGCTGGAAGAAGTGGTCATGGCGGTCCAAAGGGAAGAGAAGGGAAATGTGAAGGATTAGTCAGACGTCACCTGTAAGTCACAAAATGTTACTGCACTGTATACACCTAAATGATAGAGGATAAATACCTGATTGATGGGGGTTTGTCTTCTGAGTCCCCCACTGAGCCTGAGAATTGGGTTTTTCCCCCCACTGGGTGGGAATTCAGCCTGACCGCAGCCATATATATAGGTGTGACGCCTGGTGGTTGGACGAACCCGCGTGGCTCTCATTCACTTCAATGGGAGTGCCAAAGATAGCCGAAGTCCAGTACTCAGCTATCTGCGGCACTCCTATTATAGAGAATGGGGGCCACGTGGGCTCATCCATCCACCAAGCAGAAGATGTGTGAAGTTACTTTCATTGTTAATGCCGTGTTGTTGATCTGATACTGAAGTGAGACAGGAAGAAGAATTCTTAAAAACTGTTTTATAACTTTGTGTATTGTGTATATTGTGCGATGATAACAGCGTGTGAAGCTAGTAGCACGGAAACGCAATTTTTTTTTTTTGGGGGGGGGCGTCATTCTATAGTCCGCCTCAGGCAGCAAAGAGGCTAGGTTCACCACTGCCCCTGCACACAGGATTATGCCCCATTGTGGACCACCCATGAACAATTATTATACTCTGGGGTCTTTTCAGACCCCAGAGTATAATGATCGGAGACTCAGGGTAGGATACAAACATAAAAAACAATGCTACTTACCCCTTTCTGGCTTCAGTGCACTCCGTTGCGCTACTTCGGCCATCTTCAATGTTGGACTGGATCTCGCGTGAGTCAGGCCGGCGTCGCAACTCATAATGACGTTGGCTGACGCCTGGGACGTCACCAAACAGGCCTGAAGCCTGCGGAGCGTAGGAGAGGTGAGTTACAGTGTTTTTTATGTTCCCTCAGCTAACCTGGGCCCCGATCGTTATACTCCGGGGTCTGAAAAGACCCCGGAGTATAATGATAGCAGTGTTAGTGGGGTTCACGGTAGCGGCTGCCACAGGGCTCCATATTGTTCCGGGCCCTGTGGCAGCCACTACCGCTGCTACCCCGGTATTTACGCCCCTGCGTATTGCTAAAGTACTTCTCTAAAAGTTATGAACAAGGCTAACAGAGATGACAACAGTCATTTGTAATGATATAACTTGATGATACAGAAGCTTCATCTTTAATATGCAGTTAAATGTGCAATGATTCTAGTACGGCTGATTTTACTTGGGCTTCCATCCAAAAATCACTCTCACTTGTCTAATTTAGCTCATCCATCAAGCGGGTCTTACAGACAATATTAAGCATGTCATCGCTGGCAGCAATGAGGTATGTTTGCTTAATATACTTCTGGTTTATCGCTATTTAGTAAAAATGCCTCGGGTCACTAGGCAGATGCGAAATCCTCTGCATACAGAAGTGTACACACGTGGACAAAATTGTTGGTACCCCTCGTTTAATGAAAGAAAAACCCACAATGGTCACAGAAATAACTTGAATCTGACAAAAGTAATAGTATATAAAAATTCTATGAAAATGAACAAATGAAAGTCAGACATTGCTTTTCAACCATGCTTCAACATAATTTTTTTTAAAAGAAAACTCATGAAACAGGCCTGGACAGAAATGATGGTACTCCTGAAAATAATGTGACCAAAGGGACATGTTAAATCATGGTGTATCCACTAATTAGCATCACAGGTGTCTACAATCTTGTAGTCAGTCAGTGGGTCTGTATATAGGGCTACAGATACTCACTGTAGCCAGGACTAACTACCTTATACCTGGGGAGGGGAGTGCTGAGCCCCCGACACAACCATCAGGGGGGCTCCTCACCTTCCCCTGGCATAGTACAAGCCAGCTTGCAGATGTCCCTTCCTCTGCTCACTTGCTGCTATATGAAGTTTTATTGGATCATCATCCCACTGACCAGGCTCTCTATGTTGTTTTAAGACTTTTTCCTTCCTGGTCCATCCGATACGGGCTGGTGGGCAAAATTTACTCTCTTCATGGTGAAAGTTGGGTAGACTCAGCCGTCAGAATCACATACTACTCCAAAACAACCTAAAAAAGCACAAGCAGATCTTGATAAATTCCTCAAGCGCTCCCTGTTGCACTCCACACCTACGGCATAACGTGCACTTGCTATACAAAAGACTGTTAAATCCTCTGATGCAGAGAGTGATATGGACGAGGGCAATATTTCTGACTCTACCTCTATGGTGACAGTCTCCTCCAAGGGCCTTCAGAAAATTATTGAAAAGGCTCTTCAACTAGTCATGAAAGAACTGGCTGATATTAAACAGGATGTTTGTTGGATAGGCTCAAGAGTTGAGCAATTGGAAGACACCCAGACGTCTCTTTTGGCCTATAGAGAGGCTACCAATATGGCGCTCACTGCATGCCAGTCACACTTGAACTCTTTGTACTCCTTCCTTGAAGACCAGGACGACAGAAGTAGGAGAATTAATCTCCATATCAGGGGTGTGCCTGAAGATTATTCCCCTTCTGAAATCATGGCCACTACTGCAAAGATCTTGGAACAGGTGTTGGAGATGACACCCCGCCAACTGTTCAACTTGAGAGAGCACATAGGGCTCTTCACCCCAAGCCCAGAGATGGGGAGGCCCCCAAAGGCATTATATATAAACTGTTATCCTTCCCAATCAAGGAAGCTGTACTTCGCAAAGCTTGGCTTACACCTGATATCACATATCTCCTTCTTCCAAGATGTCTCTCCGGGGACATTAGCTAAGAGGCGACAACTCAAAATTCTCACAGATCACCTGAAAGTGTTGAGGACGCCCTACAAATGGCTGTTTCCATTCGGCATTTCCTTCAACTGCAGAGGCTGCCAGTACAATATATATCATCCTGTTGACCTGCTTGCAGTTTGTTCCCCTTTGGAACTGGATCCGTCTACTGTTCCCTCGTGGCTTACCTTCCAGGTTCTTATCCTTAGTAACTTGATTGCTTAATATTCTGGTTATATTTCCCATAGTCACAACACTGTAGTACCTTCCCCCACACCCCCACTCTATTTCTCCACTGTGGATCAGTGCATTATGCACTATTCTCTCCCGTAGCAGTATCTTGATATAGTACAAATCTGTATTATTGCTTTATCTTGTTCTCTGTTAACTGTTTTATATATCTTGTATTAAGATAACGTCATAGAACGTCAAAGGTCTCAATTGCCCTGCTAAGAGGTCCCAGGTACTCCATGCTCTAAAAAAAAAAATGGTTCATCAATTCTGCTTCTACAGGAAACACATTTTCAAGTAGGTAAAATGCCCAATCTGCCGGGCGCCCCCTGTGAACACAGGTTCCACTCTTGCAACAGCGCGACTAAGAGAAATGGAGTCAGTATAGCCTTCAAGTATGATGTCTCTTTTTCTCTCAGGGCAGATACCTATTCCTCAAAGGCCACATAGCCAACACTATGGTCACTTTTGGTAATGTTTATGCTTCCAATGCAGGCCAAGTCCAATGGCTACTGGTTGCCTTAGCTACTTTCTCTACATTCGCAGAAGGCATTATTTTACTAGGTGCCGACTTGAACCTTGCTCTCCAGCCCCTTCAGGATTCCTCCACAGGCATGTCCTGTCATAGTTTTGCATCATTAAGCCGACTTGCCAAATGTCTCTCCTCTATGTACCTCATAGATACTTGGAGATCTTTTCACCCTGCTACTAAGGACTATACGTTTTACTCTAACCCTTATAAATCATACCAGTGCTTAGACTATATTTTCATTTCCCATCGCCGCTTGCACCTATTCACCTCCCATCTATCGACATGAAGACTATCTCTGACCATGCTCCTGTATAACTACAAATAGAGATCTCCTCTCTACCACCATGTAATTATGATTGGTGGAACCCTTTTATGCCCTACCCAGGTTAGACAGACTGTAGAAACTGTAGAACTGTAGAAAAACCTCTTAAGGACTATTTTAGGGAGAACAATTACTCACCCTAGCATGATCTGGGAGGCCATAAGTCTGTAATCAGAGGTGTCTTGATTAGTCTGAGCTCCCACCTTAAGAAGGCAGGGAACAGGGAGATAGATGAACTGCTCTCCCGCATAGTCATCCTAGAGAGTCAACATAAACATTCAGTGGCCCAAGCGGTCCTCTTAGAACTCATAACTAGTAGAAAATGGCTTAAAAACTGTTTGAACGTGAAAGTTGCAAAAGCCTACCTCGCATCTTCACATAAGCACTATATGCATAGCAATAAAGGTGGCAAGCTCATGACCTAAACAAAAAAAGACGTCAACAAAACTTCATCACTGAAATAGCATCGCATTCAGGATCTAGACTTACTGATACTGTGGCCATAGCTAAGGAGGTTTGCGCCTTTTACCAGACTTTGTACAATTTGAGGCCTGGAGAAACCCCTAACGAACTTCTGACACAAACTCCAACTCCAACAGACTGTCAACTCTCCCTTCACTCTAGCTGAATTGCAGACAGCTGTTGTTGACACACCATCAGGGAAATCCCCTGACTCAGAGGCCTCCCAGCCTCATATAACAAACAATTTAGCGCTATCGTACTTCCGCAATTTCTAAAAGTGTGTAACTCCGTAGGAGACACCAGTACTAGAAGCCCATATTTCCATTATTCTCAAGGAAGGTAAAGACCCAACCCAATGTGGTAGCTACTGCCCTAACTCTGCTTAATGTAGTAAACTTTAAGATAAATTAATAGCTAACAGACTAAAATCTCTTTTCCCGACACTAATTAACCCGGAACAGACCTGATTTGTAGCGGGCAGAGAGGGCAATGTACTGTTCTCCTCATATTTGTTAGTTAACTGTCTTGTATTACCTATTCCTTTTCATTTTGTTTATATGAATTCTTGATTGCTGCCATCTGCTGGCCAGAATTTGCATGCCCGCACGCCTTTGTTCCTTGGAATTAAAGTTTTTTCAGTCTGGGCGTGGTTTTAGGCAGCCCTTGTCCATGTCACTTCCTGCAGCCATTTTAGTGCTTCAAAGCTGTGTGACTGGACTTACAAGACACCTTAAAGCTCTATACCTTGGTTAGAGATTCCCTCAGAGTCCAGTACCACACTCAGGAATCTCTCTAGCAACAGGTCCACGTGCAGCAAATCTGCCCAGCTACAGCACATGTCTGGAGAAGCCTAAGGGGAAACACTGTGTGTCCGCGGTATCTATACACCCGCCTAGGAGTCCTCCACAACTCGCCAAGCCATTTTCCTTGAACTCTTGCTCCCATAATAGAACTGTTTATGCACGCAGGGTTTCCCTCAAACCATACCCCTTATAGAGACTCGCTGCATATCACCTTACATTGCCATGGACACCCTGACCCCAAAACCCCGCATTTCACTTTAAACACCATAGGAATCTTATCAAGGTGTCCTATTGGAGGTGTGTTGCGATTTTCAGCCCCCAATTCAAAAGTTCATTTTCTTAAAGAGACAGTGCACCTTAAATCAAAATGGCCAAAAAGGACCTTGTACAGTTCCGTAGTGCTGAAATAAAGCAAATGCAACCTGATACTGATCATTATGAAGAGCAGGAAGCAAAACTCACACTTCAAGCAGACCAAGTCTCGTGACCAAGACTCTCAAACCGACAATAAAGGTAATTGAAAACTACCACACCATGAAAAATAAGCTATGCGATAACCTTGAAGAGCAATGGGAACGAGTCTCCTCCCTCGTGTCAGGACTTAAATCCTCCTCAGGTGACGCCACAAGCTTACAAGCTGCTGTTGGACGACTGAACACTGCTCATGAAAGATACAAGAGGCTGTCCACAAGGTATATAGACTTTCTAAAAGACTCTAATGTTGATGAAGCCCTACCAGAACTAAGCAAGGCAGGATCAGTAGACAGAGAAAGAGATACCATGGTACAGCATGTTAAAGATAAAGCGGAACTCCGTATCTCTCATTTGCAAGATACTAGATCACACAGATCAAATTCATCTAAACATTCCTCTCAGTCATACAGATCATTGTGCTCGAGAAGCTCAACTCTGAGCAACAGAATACTAGAGGCCCGCATAAATACAGAGCAATACAAAGTGAGACGTTCCTTCATTGAAAAAGAAGCTCTTGCAAGAGCAGAAACAGAGGCTAAGAGAGTAGAAGCAGAGGCTAAGCGAGCAAAAGCAGAGACTCGGATAAAGATTCTTGAAACAGAGATGGAAGAGCAAATTGCATTAGCTAAAGTAAGACTACTTGAGCAAGCATTGAGCCAAGATCTCGATCCCGTCTGCTCGCCACCACAGGAAATAGACTATGTGCTGAAACAGCTATCTGTGCCACCCCCCGTTTCCAGTACTGTCCAAGCCAACAACACTGAAACCTCCAAGTCAGCTCTACCTGCGGTCCCAGTGTCACCCACAGCACCCAAGCAAGCTAATAACCGTCACCCGGATGTGCCTTTTCAAGGACAGTTATTACAGCAACATAGCTATCAGGTGTTTTCTGGCCTACCTCCACAGCTCAAGCAGCAGTCATCAGAATCTACAGAGCCTAAACCACAGCTCAACCCTGCAGCAACATCATTCTACCCGGGAGCATTTCACCCTTTCACGCCAGGCATCACAAGTTTTCATGGCTACAAGCAGTGAGAAATCAGATTTGTCTAAGTTTGCCAGGTTTATGGTGAGCAGAGAGCTAATCAACACCAGTCTCTCAAAATTTGATGACTGTGCGGAGAGCTACAGGCTTGAAAAAGGAACCTTCAAGGCCGCCGTTGTCAACCTAACCTCAGGGCAGGAGCTTGACCTCATGATCAAATGGCTAGGCCTAGGCTCTACAAATCGTATCAAGAGCCTCAGAACTGTCTATGTAGGAAAAGCTGAAGCAGGTCTTGCTACTGCTTGGTAGAGACTCGAACATACCTTCGGCAGTGCAGAAGCAATAGAGAAAGCCCTATTCAAGATACTACAGAACGTCCCAAAGATCAATCTCAAGGAAGTCCACATGCTTCAGGACTTAAGTGACCTGGAATTGGAGCTTGCCAAAAGAGACCCTCGTCTGTCTGGGCTGTGCTACCTGGATACAGCCCACTGAGTGAACCCAATTGTCGTGAAGCTACCATACAGTCTGAAAGAGAAGTGGGTGGCATCAGTCTCAAGGTACAAAAGAGCGCATGATGTCACCTTTCCCCCATTTATTCATTTCTGCAGATTCATCGATGAACAGTCCCAGATGAGGAATAACCCCAGCCTTGACTTCCTGGAGTTCAACACTACAGCTTCAGCAACATCATCACCAAGGTTTGAAAGCGTCATGCATAAACAGAGACTTTAAGAGCAGTGTGAGTGTTAGAAAGACTGACCTACCTGCAGTACCCACAGGTAAACAGTACACTACCTCATCAGGAGAAAAGTCTTTCAATCGTGAATGTCCCATTCATAAAAAACCACACTCACTGAATAAATGCAGAGGGTTTAGATCCAAAACCATACAGGAGCGCAAGAAAGTCCTCGGGGTATGTTTCAGATGCTGCGCTTCATTGGATCACATGGCTAAGGACTGTAAATCCATCATCAAGTGTGAGGGGTGTCATAGTGAAAGACACGCCTCAGCTATGCACCCATCTCCACTCGCAAGAGATTCACTGGCTGCAGTTGCCATTAGTCCTGCTCCAAGTCATGGCGGGGATCCCCAGAATCAAACTAACACTGCCACAGCGGTTTCCTGCTCATGTTTGGACATATGTGGGGAGATCCAGAGTGAGAAATGTTGTGCCCAAATATGCCTAATCAATGTCTACCCAGATGGACTACTAGAAAAGGCATGCCATCATTGATGACCAAAGCAACCGGTCCCTAGCAGGGCCTAAATTCTTTGAAGCTTTTGGAATCAAAGGACCATCGGAACCCTACACCTTAAACACCTGCTCAGGCCGTATAGAGACTAGCGGCAGAAGGGCACAAGGATTCATTGCTTCTATCCATGGGGATGCAGAAATACCCCTACCAATGCTGATTGAATGTGACCAAATACCCAACCATAGGGATGAGATTCCTACCCCATAGGCTGCATTTCACCAACCACACCTAAGGCACCTGGCTAGCGTTATCCCACCTATGGACATCAACGCTGAGATTCTACTCCTGCTCGGCAGAGACAATCTAAGGGTACACAAGGTGCGTCAACAGTGCAATGGTCCCGACTATGCGCCATATGCCCAGAGACTTGGGATGGGTAGTCATAGGAAATGTATGCTTGGATCAACCAAGAATTGACTCCTTCAAGACTTACTTGCGTGGAGATAGATGCACAACTTGCATTAAGCCATGTCCTCATCACTATGAGGTGAGAGAGAAGTATCCAGACCTCATACAGCCACCTGACATAATTTCTCCCCTCTTGGCCAACAACTTGGGGAGATCATTCTTTCACACAACCAAGGACGACGATAAAGTAGCTTTGTCAGTAGAGGACAAGAGGACAGAGAATTTGTCAAGATAATGGACAGTGAACTCTTTAAAGATGAAACCAATCACTGGGTTTCTCCATTACCCTTCCTAGCTACCAGGGAATTCCTTCCATCTCTAGAAGCCATTCCTGTGTTTTATCCTCAGTGTAATCCTAAGAGTTGCCAAGAAGGACAACAGGTGAAAGAGGAGACACCTTACCTTCCAACCAAGCTGGAAGAACCGGCATCAGTTCCCAATTCTGAAGGCACAGAAGACCGAGAACTTTACGGATTCTCCTTTTCGCCAGCCATCTAGATAATTTTCTGTGGTATTTGATGAAGACAAACCCATAGCAAGTAGTGGAGCATACAGCTTAGATTTAGCTGCTGTTGAGTTTCCAGAAGTAGCATCTCCTTCTTTGCAAGCCTCCTCCAAAACTAGATGGAAATCCACAGACTCCATTCCTCCCAGCCACAATACTCTGTCCAAGTCTCCTAGTTTGCAAGCTGCAGACTTCCAACTTGAAGATTTGTCTACCAGTCAAGGAGGATCTGATAGCGCTTGTAGTACTATACAGAGGACAAAGAAGGCATGGCCAGCATCCCTAAAGAAGAAGACTGGAAGTGCTAAGAAACAAGTAGACACTGTTAACACTAATGACTCGAAAGACCCCAGTCAAGCAATATCTGGAGAGTCACAGGAAGTAGAAGTGGATAGAAACGTGCAGGAGCAACTTGCTCCATCCCCTCTTCTTCCTCCTGAAACAGATGTCAACTTGCCAGTAGTTGGGAAAGAGGAAACTTTACCTCCACCAGAGTTGTCCCAGACTGATTCCCAGTTTGGTGTTGTACGTTCTCCTTCAGTTGAGATCTACCAAACGCAAGCAACAGGAAGATTGTCCCCAATTATACCTACCCACCAAAAAATTAAAGTGGTTCCAAGTGGCCCTGAATTACCAGAAAACCCTGCAGTGATCGAGCAATCAGTGAGGCTGGAGTTCGATTATTCTGAGGAGGCATGGGAGGGTCAGCCTCCCACAAGGAAAGGCAAGAAACCTAGGGGCACAATGCCATTGCGGAAACCAAAGCCCAAGAGGACTGGAAAATGCTCTCTGATCCATGACGTACCCCAGGTGTTTGAGGCATCCCAGGATAGCCCAGGAAATGCACCAGCCATACTGACTCCGGCTATTCTCCTTACTCAAAAAACTGAGACTACATTAATGCCTAGTGGAGAATTTACTCATGCAAACATCTACCAGAAACACTGGAAATGTGTACAATACCTAGCGGATTACTTCTGGAACAGGTGGCGAAAGGAGTATCTAGTGGTTTTTCATGGAAGAAGAAAATGGCAACACCACAAACCAAACTTGAAAGAAGGAGACCTCGTGTTGATGAAGGAGCAACAAACCGAATGGATTGACTGGCCTATGGGACTAATTACAAAGGTTCTTCCTAGCAAAGATGGCAGCGTTTGGAAGGTGGAGTTGAAGATCTCCAGAAAGGGTGAGCCTAAAACGTTCACAAGGCCAATTAACGAGCTCATTCTGATACTACCCATCAAGAACGTCCCTGCAGAAAGAACAGGACTGAATTTGAATTTCGTGGATCTTCTCCGTTCCAAGATGGAAAACAGGACTATGTTATAATGTTTTCTGTTGCATTTCAATTTGTTCTTTTTTACAGGTTGTTATATATATTTTATGGACACTTGTCATAGTGAAATACTCAAAGGGAATCTCAGACGGGAAGTGTGCTGTTCTCCTCATATTTGTTAGTTAACTGTCTTGTATTACCTTTTCCTTTTCATGTTGTTTATATGCATTCTTGATTGCTGCCAACTGCTGGCCAGAATTTGCATGCCGCATGCCTTTGTTCCTTATAATTAAAGTTTTTTCAGTCTGGGCGTGGTTTTAGGTAGCCCTGGTCCATGTCACTTCCTGCAGCCATTTTAGTGCTTCAAAGCTGTGTGACTGGACTTACAAGACACCTTGGGCTTGTGAAGGCATCAGTTTTTGACCAGCAGTTAGCCTCAGGAAAGACACCAATAGGACAGCATCATACCACTACTAAGCCATTACAGTATTGTGATATTGCTTGTCGCTGTTCTTGGGTCAAATAAACACACGTTGATTCCTATCATCTGATCTACGTTTGAATCCATCTAACCTGAGCTCCTGCCGGTCCGGTCTGCTCCACTGCTTGGGTACGAAGGTAGGAAAGTCACACAGCCTCTATCAGTTATACCTTCATTCGCCTTCATGTGGGGACAGAACAGGCAAACGTAACACCCTGCAAATCCTCCACTTGATCCAGTCTGTGCGGATACGGGAATCTCCCCTAATTTTACTTTCGACTGATGCTGAAAAAGCCTTTGACCGAGTAGACTGGACCTTTATGACCCTGACGCTGCAGCACTTTGGCTTTCCACCGCAGTTCATCCAGTCACTTTATTCTGGCCCCAGTTCTAGAATTAGAGTCAACGACTGCCTTTCTGATTTGTTTAATATCAATGTCAATAGACAAGGCTGCCCTTTATCCCGCCCTTTTATTTGTTTTGACAATCGAAACACTAATCCACCATATGTGACAAGACCCTGCATTAGAAGGGATAACCTGCAGGGGTACACACACAACAGCCTTCGCAGACGACCTTCTCATTATCTCATGTCTGTCCGGAACTTGCTTCTCTCCGAATTGTAAATCCAACACAACCAATTTTGGTGATCACCAGCTTTAATAGATGATTGGCTGTGGAACCAACATGTGCAGGTTTATGTACACTGACTATTTAACAACTTCCTCATGTATAATAGTACGGCGGATGTCGGGTATTTAAATATGGCAGCCTATCAGGAGCTGCGCGCCCGCCAAAGTCGCCGGGTCTCTGCAATTATTGGGGGCTTTAAGGCCCCTGGCACCTCAGTTGAAGCTGACCAAGGTGCCATTTTGCCAGTGGTGCTTGGGCGCCGCCATTTTGCCGGGGATCGGCTGGCCTCCGGAGCGAGATCCAGGGTCGGCGTCCCATTGCTGTGATAGCCTGGAGCCTATTGAAGGCTCCCAGGTTTGTCTGCCATACATATGTATAGCAGGCTGCTTCATGCAGCCTGTCATACAATTGCCAATATTTTGCAATGCATTGCAATGTATTAGTATTGTAATGCATTGCATTAGTGATCAGACCCCATGGAGTTCAATCTCCCCCCTTTCCCTAGAATACATATAAAAGTTACAAATTACTGTGAAACACATACACTTTTTGTATGCCTGTGTCCGAAAACGCCTGGTCTACAAACTAAATATTTTTCCCATACAATGAACGCCGTAGCAGGAAAAGAAATCAAAAGCGCAGAACCGCCTTTTTTTTCACTGTTTTGCCTCTGATACAAATTTTAGTAAAAAGTGATCAAAGCAATAGACATTCCTCAAAATGGTATAACTAAAAAGTACATCTGGCCCCGCAAAAAAGACACCCTATGCATCCCCATACCCAAAAATATGGCGACTTTTATAAAAAAATTTTTTGCAAAGTTTTATATTTTTGTTAGGGGGTTAAAATATAAATAAAACTATATAAATATGGTATCCCCGGAATTGTACCAAAACATAGACTATAGGTGACATGTCATTTTGGCTGCAGAGTGAACGCCGTAAAAACGACGCCCGTAAGAAAGTCACACAAATGCGCTTTCACCAATTCCACCCCATTCTGATTTTTTTTTTCAGCTTCCCAGTATTATACAGAATAATAAATGGTACCATTATAAAGAACAGTTTGTCCCGCAAACATTAAGCCCTCATATGGCTCTGTGAATTGAAAAATAAATAAAGTTATGGGGTTTGGAAGGCGGGGAGTCAAAAACGAAAATCAAAAATTGAAAGACTGCTACTTCAGCAGTCTAATATCTGATGTGTATGACCTGCTTAAGAGTGCCTCAAGCTCTGGTGGACTTAACTTAATATTATATGGTCACCCATTACTGCATTTCTCCTGCCTGGATTGGTTAGGAAAATGTCCAGTCAGAGATGGCTTTCCCTGGTGGTAACAATTGATCATGAGGGGCAATAAAGAAGCCAGACTGGACCCCCTCTGGCTTTGCCTAGACTACAGAAATAAGTTAATGGTCAGGGACACTTTTAATAAATGTAAAATGTCAGCTAAATCTGTCTAGTTTTTTCAATGGAGGCAATTACCTCCCGGAAGATGAGCTTTATTTGTTCTCTGAAGTAATTCAGGCAGTGTTTGTGGTAATAACATTCTTAAATACACTATTCAGCTGACTCGGGTTGAGTTGTGTCCACTGCTAGGGCTTTGAGCAGATAAGAAATTGTTAATGGATTTTTTATTGTGTGTTGAGGTCTATTCACATTCCAGTGGATGCATTATGGCCACTGGGCAGTGAGATCTGCTTTCTTCTCATCTCATCTTTGCTGGGAAGTCATCCAAATTCATTTCATTGATAACAAAAGGCATTATTAATTTATCAATGGTCAGATATTCAAGATTCTAGGAATAGCATGATCATCAAAGAGATGTAGAGAGACCATTACTAAAATTATTAATGCACATTCAGGTATTTATTACAAAACATCAGCAACTACATGGCATGAATATGAGTGACTGGCAAGAAACTAGTTAATTCACAATTGTATTTGTGAAAGTCAAAGATATAGGTTCTTCATTTTACAGACCTTAAGGAATTATGATAACTCTCTGACCCACCTAAGGGTGGGTTCACACCTGCGCTTGAGTTCGTCCGCTGCCAATCCGAGTGAAAATCTCGGGAAACAGGATAGGCATTGGATACCGACAGGTTAGCGACGCATTGGTTAAAAACCCATTCATTTGAATGGGTTTTTAAAGCAATGCGCGGGTGTGCGCTTACACTCTCTGCACTGTGAAGCCGTTTTTTTTTCGTCCGACTTTGTTTCCGATGAAAAAACTGGATTTGCAGCGCAGAGGGTGTAAGCGCAATCCTTGCGCGGTATCCAATGCCTATCCTGTTTCCCGAGATTTTCAATCGGATTGGCAGCGGACGGACTCAAGCGCAGGTGTGAACCCACCCTCAGTTGTTGTGATAATTGATATCAGTCATTGATCCATTGCCTGGGCTTGGGGGCAATATACGATGACCTATCATACTTATACAACATTTACACACTAGGAATGGCACCATTATAAATCTGGACCTCAGAAAGTGGATAGAGAAACCTTTGGAACTACCTCTACCCAGTCTAGCGGTGTTAGAACTGCCCAGTGACACCAACAGGCTAACTAACAACCAACTTTACCATTCTATTGACCACAGTTATCCTTTGCCTGAGCTTCAGTGATTGTCAAAAATTTAGCTTTTTGTTCTTTTGAAAATCCTGGTTTTTGGACCACCTGGATGGGTCCTTCTATGTTACTTTCATTCTTTATTAGCTAAGAACTAGAACCAGAAAGAGACCACATCTCTGGTTGTTGCTTGGCATTGCTTACCTACTCCTGTTACCCAGCAATGTTTCTCAATTTCAGCTTCACTGTCTTCATCAGTTTAAGTTATTCTTCATCTCACCACCAACTACAGCCTGTTAAAATATGCTGCCTCCAACAACTGACTGATGATCAGAGTACTGATCTCTTTACATAAGTTGAGGGGGAATAGTGTGCATTAAAAGGAATGTGTCATCAAAAAAATGAAGATATTTAAAACATGTCTTTAAGTAGAACATGGGACAGATTTCCTAATATAGTCTACATTTTTGGCAATGCAAACTTAGACTAGAAAGTCTTAGTTTGTTTGTTGAACTTAAAATAGCCCTGGCATGTGCAACATCAAGTAATGACTTTTTTCTCTGGTGCCCTCACTAAGCTTTCTGTTGCTGAAAAGTAAAGTTATAAGCTTTTAAAACCTTATATCAGCATATGCAAATTTACCTTAACTAGTCAAGGGGGCAGGGAGCAGCTTCACTTAGTCATGGAGTCATCAAGCTAAATCACACCATGTGAGGCCAGCAGTTAGGTAGGATATAAAGCTGACAACCAACAGTGAGGGACATGTTAGTCACTTCTCACAGGGTGTGATTTAGCACAATGACTGCATGACCAGATGAAGCTGCTCCCCACCACCCACATGACTAGTTAAGGTAAATTTGCATATGCTGTTCTAAGGTTTTAAAAGATTATAACTTGACATTTCAACAATAGAAAGCTTAGTCAGAGGCACCATAGGGAAGGGGATTACTTAATGCTACACATGCTGGGGCCACTTTAGGGTGGAAAAAACACCCACCAGGTTCTCTTTAAACTGTGCCAGATTTATCAAATCTAATCTCTAATGTAATGTCTAATGCTGTATGTCTAGACTGTCTAATCTAACTTTACACCGCCTACTATTTTACTAAAGCCCTTTGCACAGCCCCTTGTGCTAGGTCATTGTGCTATCCTGGTTTTTCTCGGATAGCACACTGACCCATTCATTTCTGTGGGCCATGCACATGACTGTGAATTACACAGTCCCATGTGCGGACTGACTGTCTGGGCCCCAAAACTAATCCTACTCCTGTCTGGTTTTGCGGCCGTGCTTCAGCTGATCCTATTCATTGAATGAATGTGGCCACGGAAGCACACCCGCTGCACGGTTGCAACCAGACTTGAATTGAATTTTAGTGCATTTTTTGACACATAGTTTTGCAATTTAGGTCATACCCACTTTCCAAAAGGCCACACCTCTTTGCCTTAGGCTACACTACCTTTTGCTTAAGTCATTAATATGTCTAAAAGGTATTTAAAACACAATAAATGTAGCACAAACTAACCCAGAATTCTTATGCATTTTGATAACTAACCCTCCACCATAGCTTTTAAACCAGGTAAGTGAATGCATACCTAATATCATACCTAAATATATTTTTCCTGTGCTTAAGCAATATGTCAATTTGCAGAAATAAAGCACATGGGGTATACATGAAATGGCAGAAATGGCACATTGGGCTATACATTTGGAAGCTGCTATTCTATACCAGCTTAGAATACCAAAAGAGCTTCCCCAACCACACTATAGCTCTGATGGCTTGAACATTGTTTTTCCATAGCCGTCCTGTGACTGGCTAAGCATGCACTATTTTCAGAACATAAGACATATCCTAATAAATAGGATCCACTTGTGTGACATGCAGTATAATTACAGATTGTGGCCTTGGTGACATTTCCAGCCATGACTCCAACCCTGATTGTTCCACAACTAGATTGTGTTTGTTATAACACAATTTCTTCTGCAGATATGTGAAGTGTTCATCTTCTGAGATCAGGCACAGCAAGAGCCTCTCACAGACATGATTATATATTCTGTTCGGATGTGAAATCACTCACATTATCAGGTTTAGTGGTCTAATAAAGAGGGCAGTGGCAGGAAGATGTTCCCGGGACGATTGAAGAATGACAGCATTCATTGACTGGATGTTATTACACCAAACATGAATCACATCGAAGTAGATGTCCTGGGCATTTAGCAGGGAAAAATCATGTTTGTCCTTAAGTATTAGTCCCCTCTAGAGACTGAATGCATCTTATTGCCACATACAGTTCCCTGAAAATGGCTATGATCCATTGATTGTTAATGCTACCACCTGTATCACAGCATAATGGCTTTTAAAGATCTCGATATTTAATGGAGGAGAATAGAATTATTCAGCTATGCATTACTGTTTCATTTTCTTTTGATATTCTCCTTATGCAGGATACCATGGGAAACATTTGATATTAGATATGATGTATAAGTTATATTTAAGTTCTTTTACTTTTCCAGCAATCTGATCTGTAACATTCATGTAGACTACAATGAAAAAAAATGGTGCGACCTGATTAGTACTAGATTAGTGGAAAGACTGAACCGTACATAATGCTTAACTCTAAGGGTTATTATACACCGCAAAGCCAAGTGCACAGACCCACTATGGATCCATAAGCTGCCAAATAATCTCTGTGTGGCACCATACTGTCCTCTAGCAACTTTTATAGGTCAAGGTGGTACAAAAGAACATAAGAATATAGGTAGAGAATGGGTCCATTGCAAGCTATAGGAACAATATGAATGGGTACAGCATAAATTATGCTGGTACGTGGAGTACAGCCAATAGCCAGGTATAAAACTTTTTCATTTTTAATGTGGCCACAGATTTCAGTATAACAGTGTGATTTGGGACGCTAAACCCCGGTCCATAGGGACCTGTGGGTGGTTTAGTGTTCTAAATCGCCCTGACAGGTTTCCTTCAAAGGAAGTCTGTCAAAAGAACCCAGCAAATAAGATCTTTGAAGCAATAAAAGTATGGCTGCTTACCTCTTTGAAGCAACAGCTACACCGTCATTGCTCAAAAAAAGCTATTTTATATACTGACAAAAACATTGAAGTCTTGGCATAAAAGGGCTCCATGTTGCAAAAACGTAGCGGCAAAAAATGCTGCGTTTTGCATTTCCTGCAAGAAAAGGGTCTTAATTAAAGAGGCCTGAAAAAAGCAGGGAGTCACGATGGAGCCCAGGACAGGTGAGTACCACTGTTTTTTATTTTGGTCACCTCCCTTGGGCCAACGATCATTATCCTCTGGGGTCTGAAAAGACCCCAGAATATAATAATACTTCCTGGGTCGTGTAACACAAAAATTTTGGGTTTTGCTGAACCTAAAATTTTTGCAATATTTGCAACAAACACTGTTAGGACCACAATGGGACTTTGTGGAGGGGCCACTATGGGACATAATACTGTGTGGAGGGTCCACTATGGGACATTATACTGTATGGAGGCCGTTATGGAACATTATCCTGTGTGGAGGGGCCACTATGTGACTTTATACTGTGTGGAGGGGCTACTATGGGATATTATACTGTCTGGAGGCAACTTTGGGACATTATAGTGTGTGTAAATGGGACGTAATACTGTAGGGGGGCCTGGAAAGAGGGTTCTATGCCTTGAAGGGGTGGGGGGCAAGTCAAATGTTTTCTATGGGGCCCAGTCTTTGCTAGTTATGCCCCTGGGCATATGCGTAGTTCACTGTTGAAGATGCCAGGGCATGGAAGGAATTACATTATACTTAGGAAATGAGGTATTAATTACGTTAATATATGGATATATACAGTCATATGAAAAAGTTTGGGCACCCCTATTAATCTTAATCATTTTTAGTTCTAAATATTTGGGTGTTTGCAACAGCCATTTCAATTTGATATATCTAATAACTGATGGACACAGTAATATTTCAGGATTGAAATGAGGTTTATTGTACTAACAGAAAATGTGCAATATGCATTAAACCAAAATTTGACCGGTGCAAAAATTTGGGTACCCTTATCATTTTATTGATTTGAATACTCCTAACTACTTTTTACTGACTTACTGAAGCACACAATTGGTTTTGTAACCTCACTGAGCTTTGAACTTCATAGCCAGGTGTATCCAATCATGAGAAAAGGTATTTAAGGTGGCCAATTGCAAGTTGTTCTCCTATTTGATTCTCCTCTGAAGAGTGGCATCATGGGCTCCTCAAAACAACTCTCAAATGATCTGAAAACAAAGATTGTTCAACATAGTTGTTCAGGGGAAGGATACAAAAAGTTGTCTCCAGAGATTTAACCTGTCAGTTTCCACTGTGAGGAACATAGTAAGGAAATGGAAGACCACAGGGACAGTTCTTGTTAAGCCCAGAAGTGGCAGGCCAAGAAAAATATCAGAAAGGCAGAGAAGAAGAATGGTGAGAACAGTCGAGGACAATCCACAGACCACCTCCAAAGAGCTGCAGCATCATCTTGCTGCAGATGGTGTCACTGTGCATCGGTCAACAATACAGCACACTTTGCATAAGGAGAAGCTGTATGGGAGAGTGATGCGAAAGAAGCCGTTTCTGAAAGCACGCCACAAACAGAGTCGCCTGAGGTATGCAAAAGCACATTTGGACAAGCCAGCTTCATTTTGGAAGAAGGTCCTGTGGACTGATGAAACAAAGATTGAGTTGTTTGGTCATACAAAAAGGCGTTATGCATGGCGTCAAAAAAACACAGCATTCCAAGAAAAACACTTGCTACCCACTGTAAAATTTGGTGGAGGTTCCATAATGCTTTGGGGCTGTGTGGCCAATGCCGGCACCGGGAATCTTGTTAAAGTTGAGGGTCGCATGGATTCAACTCAGTATCAGCAGATTCTTGAGAATAATGTACAGTACAAGAATCAGTGACGAATTTGAAGTTACGCCGGGGATGGATATTTCAGCAAGACAATGATCCAAAACACAGCTCCAAATCTACTCAGGCATTCATGCAGAGGAACAATTACAATGTTCTGGAATGGCCATCCCAGTCCCCAGACCTGAATATCATTGAACATCTGTGGGATAATTTGAAGCGGGCTGTCCATGCTCGGCGACCATCAAACTTAACTGAACTGGAATTGTTTTGTAAAGAGGAATGGTCAAAAATACCTTCATCCAGGATCCAGGAACTGATTAAAAGCTACAGGAAGCGACTAGAGGCTGTTATTTTTGCAAAAGGAGGCTCTACTAAATATTAATGTCACTTTTCTGTTGAGGTGCCCATACTTTTGCATCGGTCAAATTTTGGTTTAATGCATATTGCACATTTTCTGTTAGTACTATAAACCTCATTTCAATCCTGAAATATTACTGTATCCATCAGTTATTAGATATATCAAATTGAAATGGCTGTTGCAAACACCCAAATATTTAGAACTAAAAATTATTAAGATTAATAGGGGTGCCCAAACTTTTTCATATGACTGTATATATATCTATACACATAAATATGTATTTGTATAGATTTATAAGATTATATAATTGCCTTCTCAATGCTCAAGTCTTTGAGCTACATCTGTATGTATATAGGGCCTTGCCTAATGACAAGAGACCCCGGAAGTGTCTAGGGTAGGGGCACATGGTGTCACAGTACCAGCTCATTTTATTAATGGAGGTGGGTTTATTTCCCTCTTTGTTAATTTTTAAGTATCCTAATTGTATTTGTGTTGGTTTGTATTTGTCTATTTTTCCTTCCTTCCTCTTATTTTATATTTGCAGTGGGTCTTACCTGAGGTGAAGGTCAATTTCAAGTCAGATGTGCTTAGCATGAACAGGTTCCAGTGTCTTCCATCAAATCTGCTTTGCACCCCAGAGTTCCTTGCCTCCAGCTCCAACAGCAGGAAAATTGAGCTTTATAAGTCCCTGCATGCGGGTAGTTCGGGGCTGTTGAGATGAACAAGCCATGGAGCAGCACCCGACCCCCCCCCCCCCCCGTCCCATTATAATATAGAGCAGGGGTAGGCAACCTTTTTTGTTCGGCGTGCCGATTTCGATTAAAAAAAATCAAAGTTGAGGTACTCGGAGTGCCGGTCAATAATTGTAAGTCTGACGACCCCTGCACACGGTATTATGTCACATAGCGGCCCCTGCACACGGTATTATGGTGATAATACTAGTGATAATTGCTATTACTATTATTTTAGCGTGTAACGGATATCACTAGAGAGGCGGTCGGCGTATTTTACTCTATAAAGATCAGGTATGGACAGGACAGAGACAGTGAAAAAATGTAAACTTTATTGGTGACTTTGTGCATGTGTTGTGTAAGTGTTTGGTGTGACACTTCTGGCGCTGCGACCTGGACAATGGTAAATGTCTGTCACAGCGCCAATAAACTTCCTGGTTATGTGATTAGGCTCAGAGAGGTATTACATTATCCCTCTATGTGACAATCAGAGAGCAAAACTACAGTATGCTCTCTGATTGGTAGGAGAGGGGATAACATGGACAGAAGTCTCTGCTACCCCCCTGGGGTCATCTGTAGCTTATGCACAGACAATGAGGAGTTATCATTGTCTCTGCAGCTCCTCCTCCCCCTCCTTCCTTAGCTCTAAGATACTGACTGACACAGGAGGGGGGGGACACATTTAGAGCCCCATTTCTAAGGATCTATTAGGGCCACAAAGATGCAACTGGATTCATTTTAAAGATGAGACTCTCATCTTTAAAACGATACCAAGGTCTCCATGATTGACCTTACATATTCAGAGCGATTCACTGTTAAAACAATGTCGGGAATTGAGATCTGCATTGGGATTTCAATGCCGAACATCGTTTTCACCAGCGAATCGCTCAGGATGTTTAAGGAGGATCATGGAGATCTTGGTATCATTTTAAAGAGGAGATTCTCATCTTTAAAAAGAATCCAAGTGTTTCTTTATAGCTTTAACCAATCCTGAGCAATTCACTCAGGTACAGTAGTGAAGCCGGCAATTACCGGCTTCACTACTGTACATAGACTGTGCAGACCCGGTGATGCCGCATCCATCTTCACCCGGCGCTAATGAAATTTTAAGGAAGCCGGATGGAAAACGCTGCAGGTAACGTTTTTCCATCCGGCTGAGGCACAAATACTGCGCCATAACTGATGCCTCTTGTGCCAGAACCGATCCCATAGAAAACTATGGGATCCGTCCTGGCATCAGTTTCCCTCCAGCTTGTGTGCACCACGCCGGAGGGAAACAGATAGCTGTGCCGGACATATGTGAACACACCGCTGCCGTGCCAGGGAAATAAGCCTCGCGTGGGTTGCCGACCCCTGATATAGAGGTTGTCCGGTCTGGATGTTCTTATTAGTGGGGTTTTTAGTCTCTCCTAGATAATCATGGGGGGGGGGGGGGGGTTGGTTTCAATACAGATGTTTATAAATTTTATTGATTTTAAATATTTATTGATTATTAAAATTTAATGTTTTATATTATTGTTCATTTATTGGTGTCCCCTTAATAAAGACATCGCGGCCAAAATAGTATCCACAAAATTGGTGTGTTATGTGTATTATTTATAATTAGAGTTATTAATTTGGGAACGTTTTGGGACATGTCCCACCATGTGAGAAAGATACTATTGGAAGTAGTGATACACCTACACCTTTACCTAACCTGACAACATGTGGATTGGATTTCTTCCCCTCGTTTATGCTAATACTTGTGACCTCCATGTAAAATAACCCACAATATACACTGCCTGCATCTATGTAGATTTTACATGACCTAACCGTGTACTCAGCCGTCAAACAGTATGTTTTCCATGGCCAATGTACATCCAAGGGTCATCCGTTTTCATAGATCCCTCATAGACTTGGATCTATTGAGCGATCCATGAAAACTACCTGAGATCTGACAAGTTCTAATTTGATGGGTCATATGGACAATTAAAAAAAAAAAATAGTTGTGTGAAAAGATACATTATTTTCAATTGGGTTGTGTGTTATCCATTAAAGGGGTTATCTAGTTTCTAAGTTAGATGACCGATCCTTAGGATAGGCCAAAAATATTAGATCTGCGGGTGTCTGACAGTTGTACTGGTTTTCCACACTGCCTCAGTACTGGTGAAGTGCAGGGGTTCCAGATAGGCCATTAGTCTTAGAAACTGGAAAGCCCCTTTAAAAAATGCATAGCATATGGCTTATTAACCCTGTTGTGTGAATAAACTCTTATTTACACTAATTTTGATTCGGCACTGTACTGATTCAGAACTGTACTTTTATATGTCTATCAGGGAAAATTACTGTATATCTCTCTGGTCTGAAGTTGAAATATTTGTGGTATTAGGTCTTATTAAGTCCATTACGCCCGTCAGAAAGTTGCACAAACGCATTTTTTCTCTAATTCCACCCCATTCTAAGTTTTTCTGTGAACGGAAAAATAAAGAAGTTATGACTTTTGGAAATAGGGGAGTAAAAAATGAAAAATCGAAAAATGGCTGCGTTGGGAAAGGGTTAGAATTTTAAGGCTGTGTTATAGTTTTCTAGATTTTTTATTTTTTGTTAATATATTAAGTGTTTTCATTAAATTATTGTATCGTTCACTTTCTGGTTCAAATATGCTACAGTGCCATAACCAATGAGCAGTGCCCTTCCTTTTTTCTATATACAACAGAGGTATGAAACACAAGGACAGTGTGCCAAATCCAGCCTGCAGCCTTGAGTTTTGAGGCCCAGGCCCACGTCTACAATGAAGTGACACTCATGGGTGACATTCTTGTTTAATGAGTTGCTACCTATTCCATTATTAGATAATTTAATCACCTATCCACGCCTCTGTCAAGGCCAGCCTCCGCTGCCGCCTCTAGGCGGCGCTGCACGTTGTATCAAAATGCTGAAGAATGCCAGGACGTTACATCCTGGCATTCTTCAGTGTCTGGTACAGCGCGCCCTGGAGGTGACAATGGAGGTTAGCATGGCCAGGAGTGTGGATAGATGAGTAAACTAAACCAGGGGACCTCATACTGTAGGCCCCCCTCACCACACTACTGTCTCAAGCTGTAGGGAATTGAATGCTTACCTATTGTTTCTGCAAATTTGCCAGCGATCATGTGGCGCCTGTCTGTGCACCTCTTTTAATGTCCTTCCGGCCATGCTGTCTCCTGCTCTATGATATCACTTGATGTACCATAGCACAAGTGACAGGGTAACCGGCAGGACAATAGAAGAGGTGCACAGCTGGGCGCCACATTATCGCTTTGCAGGATAGAGAGGAAAGTATGAAATTGACCAGAATTGTGTGGTCTGGACTGTATGTGATGTAATTTGAGGTGGGGTGGGGAGAACTATTACCTGTGGGGGTCACCAATCTATTTGGGAGGATGAATAGGACACTTACCTACAGCGCTGGCCAAAAGTATTGGCACCCCTGCAATTCTGTCAGATAATACTCAATTTCTTCCAGAAAATGAGTATTATCTGACAGAATTGCAGGGGTGCCAATACTTTTGGCCAGCACTGTATGGGGGGAGATAATTAGGACACTATTACCTATGTGTATAAAGAAACAACAACTGTGGCTAGACAGGTAATGTAGAAAATGCAATACACAGATCTGAAGACACAGCACTATATCTTAAAGATTGGTTATTTTGTATCCATCTGTAGCGTTACAACAATTACAATGTACCACAAAAAATGAGTGATATACACAAATTATGTCACTGTATAAACTAAAATGTGTCGGTTATTCTGATCCCTGAGCTGGGGAATTCCCCATATATATTTCAATGCCGCTCCGCTATGCGGCTGGACCAGGGGAGCATCTTCCATGAGGTGACCTGAGGCGATGCCCTTAGGCGGCGCCTCATGGAATAAACTGGGGGGCGGCATTTTTGTAATCGGCACTGTTAGGGGAACTCCCCCGGGTTATGTTGTCTTGGGCCTAATTAATAAGGAACAATTATCGAGTGCTCGGGAAACAGACAGATACCAGGGTATCATGTATAGAATGCTTCAGTTTATTAATTGGCAGAGCTAGGTTATATAGGAAGCACAGTTATACATCAATCACATGACAGGATGCCCAAACTTGGTCGTAGAGTCCCTGTGTCACGTATATGCCAAAACCAGTTTAGACCAGATTGACACAAAAGCATATTTCAAGACATCACTTAATGTAACACCTAATCGGTAAAAAGTTCAACGGTTGCGATTACAATCTTTAGACATATAGCCTTATCTTAACCACATCCTGTACTGGCATACAGCGCAGACTTTGTGGTGGGCGAGATGCTTTGAGCAATAACTTCTATTTTTCTTAACAGCATATATGTCTGGCAAGCAAAATATTTTTAACCCTTACAGCACCTACTTATTGTGTTATTGCAATAGGTAGAGGCTGATCATTTTTACTCACTTGTCCACGCTCCTGTCCAGGATTCCCTCTGCTGCCACCTCTAAGTGGCGCTGCACTTACGTCACTATGCTACAGAACGCCAGGACATTACATCCATCATCTTGGCGTTCTTCAGCGTCGGCTACAGTGCGCTCTGGAGGTGACAGCAGATAAACTATGTGGGGGTCATAAATAGGGGATCATATGCTGTAAGGAAGGCAAAAAAGGAGGTCATATACAGTGAGGGTGGCATAAGAAAGGGGTCATATACTGTGGGGGGCCATAAGAAAGTGGTCATATACTTTGGGGGGACTGTAGAAAGCAGGGTCAAATACTGTGGAGGGGCCATAAGAAGGGGTCATATACTGTGGGAGGCAAAAAAATTGTGTCATATATTGTGTGAGGGGGCTAGAAAAAGGGGGTCATGTATCATGTGTTGGGCCAAAAAAAGAGGGAGTTTTATATCACATGAGGGCCAAAAAAAGGGGATGTAATACTATGTTGGGGCCAAATAAGTGGATTCTTTGATCTGCCAGTGGGGTGTGTGTCCTAATTAGGGGGGTTCATCACGCAACCAAAGATAGCCAGGTTGGGTATCTTTTTTTGGGTCGGGGGGCGCCTTTCTATAGTTTGCCTCAGGCAACAGAAAGGCTAGGTTTACCCCTGGGCTGGACATACAGCCCATTCCAGAGAATACTTAGCATAGAGTGAATTTCAGCTCTCACCATGGATTACCAGTAGAGATGAGTGAAGTATTAAAAAATTCGATTCGGCAACTTTGCTGAATTTCGTGATACGATTCTTTTCGATCCGAATTAAATTGCGGCGAATCGCGTAACAAAAACAGCTATTTATTGGCTGCAGAGAGCCGGGGTGGGCGGCAAAATGACGGAAGCCCTTGGATGCCGCGGTCATGTTTGACCGCGGCATCCAAGATGTTAAAACTCCCGATCGGTTAGCTAAAACCCTGCTCCATAACCGATTGGGGGTTTTAACACCTTGGATGCAGCAGTCAAACATGCCATGGGTGCTCGCGAAGGGGTTAAAGAGCTCTGATATCACAGGACTGGCTGCTGATTGGCTGCACTCATGGCATTGTGGGTGATCCCACGTTCCCAGAGTTCCTTGCTCCATGTCCTAACATGTACAGCAGTCATTTTGAACTAAATGCGATTCGTTACCACGAAGCATGAGGAAATTCGGATTCGATGCGAATCGAATATCTCCTGAAATTCGGAATGAATTCCACTTCGTCAGCTTCGATTCACTCATCTCTAATTACCAGCTTAATGTAAGTTTGTTAAAGCAGGTGTCATTTTTAGTTCAGATGTTACTGCTGGAGCATTGCCAGCAACACCCAGACCATTATTAGTCAGTGCAGTTGAGAGTGATATGAGCCACATTATATATACATATACAGTGGCATGCAAAAGTTTGGACACACCTGGTCAAAATGACTGTTATTGTGAATAGTTAAGCAAGATGAAGAAGATGACACATTCCCAATGTATTTTTTGAAAAAAAATAAAAAAATTCATATTTTACATTTTCAAAATAACAAAAAAAGAAAATGGCCCAATGCAAAAGTTTGGGCACCCTGCATGGTTAGTACCTAGGAAAACCCCCTTTGCCAAGTATCACAGCTTGTAAATGCTTTTTGTAGCCAGCCAAGAGTCTTTCAATTCTTGTGTGATGGATTTTCATCTATTCTTCCTTGGAAAAGTGTTCCAGTTCTGTGAGATTCCTGGGTCGTCTTGCATGCACTGCTATTTTGAGGTCTAGCTACAGATTTTCAATGATGTTTAGATCAGGGGACTGTGAGGGCCATGGTAAAACCTTCGGCTTGCGCCTTTGTAGGTAGTCTATGGTGGATTTTGACATGTCTGTTTCAATAGTTTTTATAAATTTTTCCAAATATATGACATTAGAAAATACTTGAACAGTCAATATAGCAAACATCGAAACTGATAAAGTAAAACATTCATCTAAATAATAGGGAGGACATACACAGACACCACATAAGGAAAGGGCGAAAAAAGACTCACTACCAAGGAGACCAAAGTAGCAATATATCAGGCACTCCCAGACCTCCAAGGTTACCAGCTCTGGTTAGAATTGAGCGGGTGAGGCGGGGTTTCTTGCCCAACCAGATAAATCTAGTAAGTAGACCGTTGACCAGTTTGAAAAAGGAAGGGGGTAAAGCAATAGGCAAGGTGTGAAAGAGTTATAAAAGGTGGGGAAGGAGATGCATCTTGAAGGACGTGATTCTACCCAGCCAGGAAATCTCAGTCAAGCCCATTCGATCCGCCTCGGTCTGTAAGGTCCGAAGGAGGGGAGAGTAGTTCGCTAGATATAACAAGGAATGGGCAGGAGTGAGTAAGATCCCCAAGTATTGGATATTGTCAAATCTCCAGTCAAAGGGATATTTTTGCTGAAGAAGGGAAATTTCCCGTTCAGGTAGATATAACGGAAGAATTTGGGTCTTGGTTATATTTAATTTGTAATAGGATAAGGAACTAAATAATTCAATTAAGTCAAGAGAGGCCGAAAGAGATGAACCCTGGTCAGTGAGAGACAAGATAATATCGTCAGCATAAAGTGAGATGGTATGAGAATGGCCCACCACAGTCAACCCACTAACAGCAGGATGTGATCTAAGGGCACATGCTAGGGGTTCAATAGAGAGGATAAATATAAGTAGGGACAAGGGGCAACCCTGTCGGGTACCATTTGTAATTGCAAAATTAGTAGATAAGGCTCCGTCAACAAAATCTCTAGCGGAGGGTGCGGAATACAGGGCAGTTATAGCCGATAAAAACGCATCACCCAGACCCATCCGTCGTAAAGCCGAGAAGGCGAACGACCAATGAATGCAGTTGAACGCCTTCTCGGCGTCAAGTGACAACATCACAGATGGAAGCTTACCCCTCTCAATATGATGCAAAAGGTTCAGTACTCTCCTAGTGTTATCAGGGGCCTGTCGACCAGCGACGAAGCCCACCTGATCAGGAGAAACTAAAAGGGGGATCAGTGGACCAAGTCTTCTAGCCAAAAGTTTTGCGTATATCTTAACATCTGTATTCAATAAGGAGATGGAAAATTTTGGAGGGAATCTGTAGATTTCCCCGGTTTAGGGATCGTGACAATCAGAGCCTCCTGATTCTCCTTGGAAAACGAGCCAGATAACATCGCTGAGTTAAAAAATTTCGTCAAGTGGGGAAGTAGGATAGAGGAGAAGGTTTTATAGTAGTCATTTGTCATATCATCTGGTCCGGGAGATTTCCTAATGGGGAGAGAAGCAATTATTTCAGCTATCTCCTCTGCGGAGATGGGCCTGTCAAGATGCTGCGTCTGCAGGGGGGAAAGGGAAGGCAGATGGAGGGATTCCAAGAAGGATGAAATAGCTACATCAGTGGGTTGTGTAGTGGAAGGGTCATCACAAAGGCTATAGAGGCCAGCATAATATTTGCTAAACTGATCTGCAATGTCTGAGGGACTGAACAATTTACTATTAGAGACCGGATCAAAAATAAAAGGGATGCGAGACCTAAGGTGTTTTTTCTTTATTTTAGTCACCAACAGTCTGCCTGCACGATTCCCCTGTGAGTAGTACCTAATCTTGAGTTTTTTCAAGGAATTTTCATAATCAAATAACAATAGATCGCGCAGGCGCTGCCTAACGAGGAAGAGCTGTTCCGCGTTATACAGAGAGGGAGTAGATTTATTAAGCTGTTCCTTTGATTTTGACAGGAGGCTTCTTAACCACATGTCCCAGTCTAATGAACAATCCCTGTATGTAGGCTTTGTGCGCATTCCACAAGGGAACGATCCCAACCTCAGGGCTGTCATTATTTGCGAAATAGTCTTGAAGATCCCTCTCAATAGAAGCTCTATGAGTGGGATGGGATAGGAGAAAAGAGTTACATCTTCAAAGATAGATCGGGGAGGGATGGCCAGGTTCAGCCACCGTAAGGGTGATCGGAGCATGGTCAGACCACTTTATCACATCAATGGCAGACCGAGTGGCTGCCAAGAGCCAAAATCTATCTACCAAAAACATATCAATTCTAGAGTAACTATTATGTACCTGAGAGTGGTAAGAGTAATCCTTTTCAGCACTGTGGTGGGTTCTCCAGACATCATATAAATCATTAAAATCTAAAAAGGTCTGTAGTGAGGGGCCCCCCTGCGGGACGAGGAAGACAAATCCATAGACTGTTCCACTGTCAAGTTGAAATCTCCTCAGAGGAGGAGAACCTGCCGAAATCGGGACACTAGGCGCATAACTCTATTGAGAAATCTAAGTTGGTGAGTGTTAGGTGCGTAGACTGAAACCAATGTGCAGAGAACATTATTGAGATGGCCTGCTAGAATTACATATTGACCCTTAGGATCGATTCCTCTCCTCTAGCAATTGGAAACAGACCGTATGTTTAAAGGCAATTAAAACACCCCTAGATTTAGCGGAATAATGTGACTGAAATATCGTGGGAAAGCTGGGGTTGCGTATCCTGTGGGCGTCCTTGCTAAGTAGAGTCTCCTGGACACAAAGGGCGTCACAGGAGAGAGACCTAGCCTCAGACCATAAAAAGGAATGTTTGCTAGGGCAATTCAGGCCCCTAACATAAAGGGAAGCAAAAGTAATAGCCATGACGCCCACAGAGAAGCAAGCTCAAAGCCGACTTACCAACCCAACGAAGAGAGGTGGGCCCACAACGCCCTGCAGCAAAGGAACAGCCATTATCAACCTGCCATAGGAACAAGAGTGAATACACGACCTTCAAAGAAAAGAAAGGGTGGAAACACAGAGGGAGGGGGAAGAGACGCATGACAAAAAACAAAAAACAGAGGTGAAAATGAATTGTCCATGGCCTACTTAAGACGAGCAACATTCGCCTGTAAAGGAATGGGGGAAGAAACAGTCAGTTTCAAGACCGAGCAGCAGGGGCCGATATCTATAGCCGAAATCGGGAAAGGAACAAAAGGGAAAAGCCAGGTCACCCATCAGAAGGAGATGAAAAACAGCACTTCAGCGGGCAATCTTCCCACGCTTGTCAACCTTATGCCACAGTTCCTTAATATGGAAAGGAGCAGCCTTAGGAACACTTTCCAAATCCGGGAGTCGAAGATTCCATCTTTTGAGAAATTTCTAAGGATTTTAATACATAGAGATCCTCTTCGTGCGAGATGAGGAGACGGACTGGAAAACCCCATCTGTACTTGATCTGGTTATCTCACAGTCTTTCTTCCTAGTAGCTTGCATGAACATATCTTTAATATGAAAAAAGTGTATTTTTGCAATAACATCTTGAGGAATATCATCAGCCAGATGGTGAGGTTTGGGAAGCCGATGCACTCTATCTACAGTGGGGAAAAAAGTATTTAGTCAGACACCAATTGTGCAAGTTCCAAACTATTGATAGAACCCCCGCCTGGTGCTGTGCCTCACTTCATATTGAAATGGGAGACTGACCTTAACCTGTCTCTCACTCCTGCCCAAAGAGAGCACATATTCCGTCTCACACACGAATCATTGATCAGCTCTCGTTATCAGGAGGCCAGTTTTAAACTCATGTCCTGGTGGTATCGTGTCCCCTCGAGATTGCATGCTCTTATCCCACAGGTCCCATCAATGTGCTGGAGGTGTGGGGTGGAAGAGGGCACCATGTTACACATTTTTTGGTCTTGTAGCGCTTTATCCCCTTTCTGGGACAGGGTTAAGAGGATTATTTCTCAAGTAACTGAGACTTCCCTCCATTTGGGCCCTGCTCTGTTCCTCCTCCATCATTGCAAATCCCCGATGCATATTTACAGTGGCTTGCACAATATTCATACCCCTTGAACTTTTTCACATTTTGCCACCTTACAACCACAAAATGAAATGTATTTTATTGAGATTTTAAGTGATAGACCAACACAAAGTAGCAGATAATTGTGAAGTGGAAGGAAAATGATACATGGTTTTCAAAATTTTAATCAAATAAAAATCTGAAAAGTGTGATGTGCAAAAGTATTCAGCTCCCCTACATCAATACTTTGTAGAGCCACCTTTCACTGCAATTACAGCTGCAAGTCTTTTGGGGTATGTCTCTACCATCTTTGCACATCTAGCTCAGCCAAATTGTATGGAGAACGTCTGTGAACAGCAATTGTCATGTCTTGCCACAGATGCTCAATGGGATTTAGGACTGGGCCATTCTAATACATTAATATTATTTGATCTAAACCATTCCACTGTAGCTCTGGCTGTATGTTTAGGGTCATTGTTTTGCTGGAAGGTGAATCTCTTTCCCAGTCTCAAGTCTTTTCAAGCCTCCAACAGGTTTTCTTCCAGGATTGCCCAGTATTTAGCTCCATCCATCTTCCCATCAACTCTGACCAGCTTCCCTGTCCCTGCTAAAGAAAAGCATCCCCACAGTATGATGCTGCCACCACCATGTTTAACAGTGGGGATGGTATCCTCAAGGTGATGAGCAGTATTACTATACCACCACACATACAGTGCCTTGCGAAAGTATTCGCCCCCTTGAATTTTTCAACCTTTTGCCACATTTCAGGCTTCAAACATAAGGATATAAAATTTAAATTTTTTGGTGAAGAATCAACAACAAGTGGGACACAATTGTGAAGTGGAACGAAATTTATTGGTTATTTTAAACTTTTGTAAAAAAATAAAAAACTGAAAAGTGGGGCGTGCAATATTATTCGGCCCCTTTACTTTCAGTGCAGCAAACTCACTCCAGAAGTTCAGTGAGGATCTCTGAATGATCCAATGTTGTCCTAAATGACTGATGATGATAAATATAATCCACCTGTGTGTAATCAAGTCTCTGTATAAATGCACCTGCTCTGTGATAGTCTCAGGGTTCTGTTTAAAGCGCAGAGAGCATCATGAAGACCAAGGAACACACCAGGCAGGTCTGTGATACTGTTGTGGAGAAGTTTAAAGACGGATTTGGATACAAAAAGATTTCCCAAACTTTAAACATCCCAAGGAGCACTGTGCAAGCGATCATATTGAAATGGAAGGAGTATCAGACCACTGCAAATCTACCAAGACCCGGCCGTCCCTCTAAACTTTCATCTCAAACAAGGAGAAGACTGATCAGAGATGCAGCCAAGAGGCCCATGATCACTCTGGATGAACTGCAGAGATCTACAGCTGAGGTGGGAGAGTCTGTCCATAGGACAACAATCAGTCGTACACTGCACAAATCTGGCCTTTATGGAAGAGTGGCAAGAAGAAAGCCATTTCTCAAAGATATCCATAAAAAGTCTTGTTTAAAGTTTGCCACAAGCCACCTGGGAGACACACCAAACATGTGGAAGAAGGTGCTCTGGTCAGATGAAACCAAAATCCAACTTTTTGGCCACAATGCAAAACAATATGTTTGGCGTAAAAGCAACACAGCTCATCACCCTGAACACACCATCCCCACTGTCAAACATGGTGGTGGCAGCATCATGGTTTGGGCCTGCTTTTCTTCAGCAGGGACAGGGAAGATAGTTAAAATTGATGGGAAGATGGATGGAGCCAAATACAGGACCATTCTGGAAGAAAACCTGTTGGAGTCTGCAAAAGACCTGAGACTGGGATGGAGATTTATCTTCCAACAAGACAATGATCCCAAACATAAAGCAAAATCTACAATGGAATGGTTCACAAATAAACGTATCCAGGTGTTAGAATGGCTAAGTCAAAGTCCAGACCTGAATCCAATCGAGAATCTGTGGAAAGAGCTGAAAACTGCTGTTCACAAACAGTAGAACAATGTACCACAACTCCAGAGTCTGCAAAATCTTCCTGAAGGTCTTTTGCAATCAAGCGGGGGTTCTGATTGGCCACTCTGGAAATCCTACAACCAATTTTCCTTGGTCTTCCAGACCTTATCTTGACCTCCACTGTTCCTGGTAACTGCCATTTCTTAATTACATTTCGAACTGCTTTGTGGGCCCCCACCATTTTTATTTTCAGAGTGCTAGGCAGCTGCTTAGAAGAAGCCATGGCTGCTGTTTTTTGGCACAAGAGTAGAGGAGGCTGGGTATTTATAAAGTTGTAATATTTGCATAACTTAGCCTTTCCTAATGATGATAGTGAACAAGCCATAACTCTAACTGGCTAATTAAGGTCTGAGACCTTGGTCAAAGTTATCTGAGCACACAAATCTGCAAGGATTCCCAAACATTTGCAAGGTACCCCTTTCCCTTTTCACTCTAAAATTTTGCTCAAACATAATAATACTGTAACATCTTTGCCCATTCGGGTCTCTGTGCCATCGTCCGGTCGCATGCTATGGCGCAGGAGGCGTGTTCATTTGTGATCCTTTGCTCCCGTTGTTTTAGCACAGCTGAGTATTCATTGCTGTGTGTCAGTCCAGCCAGTGCTATTACTGTAATTCCTTTGGTTACTAAGGAGTTAAAGCTAGTAGCTATTTGATTGACATTCCTCCTTGACAATCGAGCATTTCCCTTTATATAGTTTTCCAGCCCTCTCTTTGATGCTTGCTATTAGCTTCTCTGAGTGTGCTGGCTATTATCTGTTACTGTTATTATATTTCTGACCTTGGCATTTAATTTGGACTCTTCTCCTGATTCCGATTTGTACTGCGCTGCCCGATTGGTTCTGACCCCTGGCTCTCTTGACTACTCGTGTCTGTTGTCCTCTGCCGCCTAGGGTAGTTGAGGCAAGTAGGTAGGGACTGGGGCTTGGTCGAGCATTAGGAATCACTGTCTGTCATTCCCTTCCTCCCAGGTTTCAGCAGCAGCAACTGGGGAATTGCTTAACTGACAATTCCCTAACAAATACACTGATATTGCTTAAAATTATAGACAAGTGTGTTTAATCTTTACCTTTATGCCTTTTAAAGATAATTTGATCTTCAACTTGCTTAACTGCTCACAATAACAGTCATTTTGACCAGGAGTGTCCAAACTTTTGCATGCCATTGTAGACAGCATATCACAAGGCATTATGGGAAAGGAGCTGGGAGCTCATGCGCCCTCTGTTGGATGTAATAGATCCTCAGTTTGCTTTTGACTCACCGAGTCTTGAGACAGCAAAAGGGATTTAAGCATGAGAGCCAGCCAGCATAGATGCTCCCAGCATCTATGGTAGAGAAGTCCAAAATAAAAGGCAATAGTATGGCCGTACCAGTAAATTGTATAGCATATGACCCACTAGTATTGTAGATTTCTGTTTGTGATATAGATGAATAGGTCTAACTTTCCCTTATAATTCTGTCCCTACACTGCATGACATATCCAACCAACATAAGTTTCACCGTCTGACTAAGCTTCTTCAAGGGGCGAAGACTGCCTGACCTGGCAGCCTTTTATAGGTCAAAATTGACTGACAGTTCTCCCAGTCAATCATCGGTCAGACCCTATTTTTATCATGCAAAAAAATGCAAAATGTATGTGCAATTTATATTGCAATGGGTTACAAAAATCAAAGTAATGTTAGTAATATGAGTTTCATTTAGATGTGTATTGTGGATCTATGTAAACTCAGTCAATACAATGATCCAGCACCCCCTGAGGAAGCCTGTGCGAAACGTCCATTGGGGTGCTGGTCAGTGTGGTCACAGGGCTCTGAGTCTAATGGCTGGTGTGTATTGGTATATATCTCTCTCCCTCTTGTAATTTATTTTGGAGGTAATTGCTACCTGCATAAGCACTGAAGGCACTTATGCATTTAATATGACTTTGTAATATCATGGATTGATTTAAATTATTATACTTTGCATTGTTTTTTGCTATTTATTTATTTTGGTTATATATATTGTTATTTGAGGGATTATTTATTTATGAACTATACATGTGATTATAATTAATTAAATTTATTTTTGGGGGGTTTTATTATTTATGTATACATGCATTATTTTTTGTAGGGAGTTATTTATATGAATTTACAAGCATTGGATTTATTTATTATGATTGTGATGTTGATGCAAAAATTGTATTATATTGAATAATCCTGTGTACCACACTGTTCCAGAATAGTTTTTAATTGTTTTTAATTGTACAGTATTTGTTTCTGCAACTTTATATATCATGATTGAGTATATTTTATTATGGATATTGATTAAATAAAGATGAATTTTGGATAAGTTGATGGTGTCGCTTTGGGGATATTTATTGTTTTTTTTAATACTGTGAATAACCTGACATCTTACTTATTCTATAGAAAATAAAAGTTTTTAATATATTTGTAATATGCATGTTTTTATATTTTTGACACACTACTGATTATATTATGATATTAATATTATCGCCATAGAAATCAAAACACATATGAGGGTTTGAGAGACTGTAAAACAGGAATATATTATTTACATATACAGTTGTGCTAAAAAGTTTACATACCCTGGCAGATTTTTTAGTTTTTTATAACACACTACTGATTATATTATGATATTAATATTATCGCCAAAGAAATCAAAACACATATGAGGGTTTAAGAGACTGTAAAACAGGAATATATTATTTACATATACTGTTGTGCTAAAAAGTTTACATACCCCAGCAGATTTTTTTGATTTTTTTTGGCCTTTTTTCAGAGAATATGAATGATAACACAAAAACTTTTTCTCCACTCATGGTTAGTGGTTGGTTGAAGCCATTTATTGTCAAACTTCTGTGTTTTCTCTCTTTTTAAATCACAATGACAACCAAAAACATCAAAATGACCCTGTTAAAAAGTTCACATACCCCAGTTCTTAATACCGTGTATTGCCCCCTCTAACATCAATGACAGCTTGAAGTCTTTTGTGGTAGTTGTGGATGAGGCTCTTTATTTTCTCAGATGGTAAAACTGCCCATTCTTCTTGACAAAAAGTCTCCAGTTCCTGTAAATTCCTGGTCTGTCTTGCATGTACTGCGCTCTTGAGATCTCCCCAGAGTGGCTCAATGATATTGAGGTCAGGAGACTGAGATGGCCACTCCAGAACCTTCACTTTCTTCTGCTGTAGCCAATGACAGGTCGACTTGGCCTTGTGTTTTGGATCGATGTCATGTTGGAACGTCCAAGAACGTCCCATGTGCAGCTTCCTGGCTGATGAGTGCAAATTTGCCTCCAGTATTTGCTGATAACGTGGTGCATTCATCTTTCCTTCAACTTTGACCAAGTTTCCTGTGCCTTTGAAGCTCACACATCCCCACATCATCAGTGATCCACCTCCGTGCTTTACAGAAGGAATGGTGTTCCTTTCATCATAGGCCTTGTTGACACCTCTCCAAATGTAACGTTTATAGTTGTGGCCAAAAAGTTCGAATTTTGTCTCATCGCTCCAAATTACCTTGTTCCAGAAGTTTTGAGGCTTGTCTCTGTGCTGTTTGGTGTATTGAAGGCGAGATTCTTTGTGGCATTTGCGCAGTAATGGCTTTCTTCTGGCAACTCGACCATGCAGCCCATTTATCTTCAAGTGCCTCCTTATTGTGCATCTTAAAACAGCCACACCGATAGTTTTCAGAGAGTCCTGTATTTCAGCTGATGTTATGCGGGGTTTTTTTCTTTGCATCCCGAACAATTTTCCAGGCAGTTGTGGCTGAAATTTTGGTTGGTCTACCTGACCGTGGTTTGGTTTCTGGGCATGTTATCAGGCCAAAATCACCAGGGTATGTGAAATTTTGAACAGGGTCATTTTGATGTTTTTGGTTGTCATAATGATTTAAAAAGAGAAAACACAGAAGTTTGACAATAAATGGCTTCAACCAACCACTAACCATGAGTGGAGAAAAAGTTTTTGTGTTATCATTCATATTCTCTGAAAAAGGCCAAAAAAACAAAAAATCTGCTGTGGTATGTAAACTTTTTAGCACAACTGTAGATGAGTTGAATATAGTGGTGAAGCAGAAGCCGTCCACTCCTTGTTTCACCACTGTTCCTCTGTGTGCTCCCGTCCAGGGAGCTGTAGGTGCAATGTGATGACATCATCACATCGCGCCTGTAGCTCCCTGAAGCTTCTGGGAGCAGAGATTGCTGACAGAGCAGCAGGGGAGCGAGGGGAGGTAAGTATCATTGTTTTTTAATGTTAAAATTTGGGGGCGGATGGATGGGGGACATTAAGCTCGGGAGGGAAGATGAAGAGGGACATTAAACTGGGGGGGGGCAGATGGAGGGGGACATCAAACAAACACTTATTCTCACCTTGCGTCACCCCTCCTAGGCATCCTTGTGCCATTCCCAGGGGTTGCCGCTGAGGCCTGTGAATGGGCAGTCTCCGGTTCTCCGGTGGACCAGTCCGACGCTCTATAAATTTATAGCATAACATCCCCATCAAACTTTAGGACCACTGTACCAAAGGAGCAGCAGTGAGCAATATTTGAATTGAATTGAACAATGAAGTGGGGTCCCCCGATTGTTCCTTACCAGCCAAATATGATAAAACAGCTGCAGCCTGGCCCCTACCTACCTTGTGCCATTTAGAATAGTGATGTATTTTATGTGACAGAAGGACCTTTTTGGGCCCTCCCAGGGTTCAGGGCCTAGTAGCAACTGCTACCACTGCATTCCCTTTACCTGCACTCCTCAACCCACTGTAACCCAGCATAATGCTACTCTCAGCACTGGGCAGTACCTTGGGTCATCACTCAAAAATTCCTCTCAAGGCACAACTCTTCAGCTCAACCAACCTTCCATCTTTACACCAGGTATCTGTGATGAAGAAAGCACAACACAGCACAAAACAGTCGCTTCTCCAGGTTGTCAGACAATGAGAAATTAAGTAATGCAGGCACACTTTAATGTCCCTCATATCTCTGAGGTAACATGGCTTGGTTGCAAATTGCAATACATTGTCCCGCCTATAACTTGAGATCAGCTGCTATTTTGGGACCCTATTGCCAAATTACAGCCACATGTCCTGGCTAAAAAGTCACACCTATTTTCCTCTGGCTGCCTCAGGCATCCCAACATGGCTCCCAAGCCCACTAACTCCACCAAACTAACAAACTTCCCCACTTCATGTCTCCCAGGCCCAGCAATGCAGGCCCAGTTCCAACACCATGTAGGGTCCATCCATCTCCTCTGGGTCCTGCTCTCTGGACCATTTTCCTGACCACCTTCACCCCTCCTTCTCCCCCCTCGTTTCATGGGTGTAAGGTGAAGCACTGCCCTGCGGTTTTACAATTAATGAGCCTGGATCAAAAGAGCCACACAGCAGAGGATCTGCTTTGATGTATCTTGCAAGATGTATCTCATTTGATGGCTCCTCACCAAATTCAACTTGGGCAGTGTTGCCAGTGACAACGGCACCAATATTGCTGCTGCTATGCAGTTAGGACAAATAACACATTGTCCCTGTATGGTGCATATCCTTAATTTGGTAGTTTGCAGCTTTATTAACTTATAAAGTGGATTAAAGGAGGTGCTCCTTATGGCCAGAAAAGTCTCTGTGCATTTCAGCCATTCTTATGTGTTAAAAATCACCCTGCTCGATTCGCAATGACAAAATGGTCTGCCTCTGCACTACCTTCTCTGCGACATTCCAACTTGGTGGAATTCCACCTTAAACATGCTGGCGCATCTGTGTGAGCAGCAGAAGGCGATGAACAATTCATGCAGCAGACTGGAGGCAAAATGTGTTACTTAGAGATAAGTCATTGGAGGCTCATCAGGAAAGTGGGTTGGATTCTCCAGATCTTTGGAGAGGCCACCACATTTGTTAACAGGGACAACTGCAGCTTCAGCGACGTGCTCCCTTTATTGTATGCCTTACAGGAAACAATTACGCTCATGCAATGAAGGACGGAAGAGGAGGAACAGTTTCTACCTCTTAGTCAACGTCATTGTCCTGGGTTGATGGATGAGGAGGAGGATTTGAGTCAGGGTCTTTATGGTGGAGGAACTAGGATTCTTAGACTGGCCAAGAATTCCAATTATGTCAGGCCCCTAGGTCCATGCACACACTGGCAAGCATGTGCTCCGATGCTTACACAGCATCAAGCATAGGGATGAGTACTGGATGGCAATGTTCTTAGACCCTCACTATAAATCCAAAACGGGGAAATTTCAAATTGGATTATCATCAGGATAGCCTGTATACTCAGCTTACTGCAGCATTTAGGGAGACCACTGGAACTGCCAGTTGCACACATACCCAAGTGGCCTCTGCCTGCTCCCAGTCCACCTCACTCAGCCATTGGGAGGAAAATCAGCAACAGCCAGTACAGTATTTGGAATATAATGAACCAGAAATTTTTCAGCTCAGACCAGCAGGTACAGTTGTACCTAGAATGCAGCTTTATTCAAGCAGATAACTGTGAACCCATGGAATTCTGAGCCAATAGGTTAGAGCAGTGGAAGGAGTTGGCCCAGTTTGTCTTGGATGGTATTTAATGCTGCCAATGCGTTAAAACACCTAGAAGGACGAAATGTTCCATAGCTAGCGTGGAAAAAATTACTTTTGTCACAACGAGTCAGGCATGGATCCATGAGGATTTTAACACACCACCAGCTGATGCTTCCGAATAGTGGTGCCCCCATCTCCCTTTATCATCACTTTCCATTTAATGTACTGCTGATGCTGCCTACTACTTCTAAATACCTACCACCACTGCCATCACTCAGCCAGATATGTCCTGCGGCCTGGTCCATCATATCATTTCATGCCACACTGCCACTGGTGTTGCCACAGCTACTACCACTCAGACAGACATGTCCTGTGGCCTGGTCCATCACATTCCACTATAGCACACATCAAGGGATAATTTTTGGTGACTTTTTATTTTGAAAAGCCAATTCTTCATCACTTTCAACTAGACTCTACAACTTTGGCTCACAAATAACAACAACCAGTAGCACTTACAAGTCAAATCAAAACTGGCTAATTTTGATACAAAACCATTGCTTTTTGCAATGTAACATCTGTGTTTAAAAAAAACACGGCAAGCATTTTTCCCCCTAAAAAGGGTAATTTTTGAAGTGTTTTAAACATTAAAATGTGTAAAAGCAAGTGGCAGCGCAGTGTATGGTTAAATTCTGAGTTTGTATCCACTGCTTTCCATCCATTTTTTCAATGACCTAGATGTCACTTTCACTTTGACATAAATTGTATTTGACTTAGAGAACTAGAAATCAGATAAATAGATTCCTATGAGCCCTAAGAGTGTTCTACACTATGTTTTTAGCCAATTTAAGTTGTGGTTTGTACCAAACTTGTTCAACCCAAAACTATTTTGGGTGTTGAACCACCCATTCCCGAAACTAAACTAATTTTGAGAGGTTCGCGCATCTCTAGAAGTGATGAATATAAAGAGAAGGTACCAATATAATTGGAAATACCATACATAGATACAGTATTATAATATTATTGCACGCCCCACTTTTCAGTTTTTTATTTTTTACAAAAGTTTAAAATAACCAATAAATTTCGTTCCACTTCACAATTGTGTCCCACTTGTTGTTGATTCTTCACCAAAAAATTTAAATTTTATATCCTTATGTTTGAAGCCTGAAATGTGGAAAAAGGTTGAAAAGTTCAAGGGGGCCGAATACTTTCGCAAGGCACTGTAAGTCAATATGGTGCAGGGGGTTCGATATCATAAAGAGGAATTCCTCAACATAGGGCATTTCAGAGGACATAAGAATAGTCCTGAGCTAAAATACAATAATATCTGCAAATATACTAGAATGGTATACAACGAAGAAAAAATATACGTCATCCACTGCACCACACCCAAGCCCACCTCCAGAGAAGATATAATACAGCAAACCTCAAAATGGGAGAAAAATTGCTACATCTATAAAGGTCAGGAGAAAGCTGGAAGTCTATACCGTATCTCCAGATACGAAAATAGGTTTCAAATCTTCCCCTACAGTTCACCATCAACTCTTCCATATGTTGTATGTGGAGTATTTCCTGGAACCGCTCTGTGACGGTGTGGACTCTGAGAGATCTCCAGAGTCTGGGTATAACTGTTCTTGCCTATATTAAGAGAAAGTTCACCACAATCTTCAAATACTTTCTGATTGAGACTGGTAGAATAGACAGTAGCAGTGTCTTGGGGTAATTTGTTACAAAGGCACCAGTAGCCTGTTTTATGAACTGTACTACTTTGCTCCTAGAGAATTACACACCCCCAACAGACATGCAATAAGGTTCCCATCTTGATTGCATGGCCAACAGACATCAAAAACGTCAGTGTACATAGTGAGTAAGAGGACGGGTACCCTATACTATTGGGATAATAGTTTATATTTGGTTTCTTGCACTTTATAGGCAATTGAGAACTTGTAGAAAAGTTTATTCCAGTCCTCTATAGAAGTAGTTTTGTTCAATTAGCTTTCCCAACCAACTGTACATTTTTTTCTGACCCAGTTGTGAGGATTTTGTTGTACAGTAGTGAAATAAGTCTATATGGAGGAATTGAAGTAAGACAAGTCTTCTCACTTGAGTACATTTTGTGCTATAAAGGATACATTTAAAGTGTAGTCTGAAAGATAGGAGGAGAACCAAGAGATCCATGAGGTTGACAGAGCTGAGCATATGGAGGAAGAGTTGGTGGTCTATGATGTCAAATGCTGCTGAGAGATACAGAAAAATAAAAAGAGAATAGTTGCCTTTAGAGTTAGCTGCCAGTAGATTATTGGAGACTTTTGAAAGTGCCATTTCAGTAGAATTCATTTTGCAGAGTGTATGCTTGCTGTTGCTTCCTGCTCTACCAGTAACAGAACAAGGTCAGGACACCACTTCTCCCTAGTTCTGCAGATCTGGTTGTTAAAAAGACAACCGGATTGAAGAAGCGGGGAGAACCAGCTGCATTCACTTACCGATCCCTGTTACTGCCCATAGCATGCTCTGCTTTACCTTCACCCTTCAGGGGGCCCTGTGCGCCAAACATCATATTTCGACGCAATGTATGGTGCATGGGGCCGCCTGGAGGATGAACAGGAAGTGGAGGAGGCTGTGTGCAGGAACAGGGATTGGTATGTTAGTAGCTGCTGTTACCAGCTAAACTAATCCAGCCAGTAAGAGCCTATAAAAAAGCAGCAGGGGGCTAGTAGGGCCCCTTAAAGGCCTGCCCCAGTGGGCCAGTCCGAGCCTGTGCATGCACACTGTAGATAGCAAGTATAGATTTTATTGTCTGACTGCTTGTAATTGTGATTGTAAGAGAAAGGAGGGGAAAAGTATCTGTTTTTCACATTTTTCTGGTCTTTTTTATAGCACAAAGTGCTACTAAGATTTTTTTTTTAAATAGCTTTCCCCTATTTTTATGTAGGTGACACATCTTTTTATGTTGGTAGGAGCAGGGTTAGAACTTGTGATTTGGGCGCGGTAGTGAAATTTTTTTTGAAATTTAGCCATAATTTTTTTATTTTTTATTTTATTTTTTTTCTACACATTGTGCCCCTCATAAGGTCATAATAGAGCTTTGGGGATATTTTAACATTACCTTGTTTTAATTTGCCAATTTCCCCTGTAATTGTGGCTGATATGTTAGTCCAAGTTACAGGAGGAATACAACCTGCCAGCACTGCACAGCTGATCTCTCTAGCTGTTCTGGTCCTCTGGAACCCAACAGCTCCTGCAGTTACCCCAGCATCTGGCAGTCATGGGGACTCTCGCTGCTGCTATCTCTACATGGACATATAGTTAAGGAAAAAATGGCAACACTCCAATTAAATGCAAAAAACTAGTGAATTTTAATCCAAGACAGGCCTCACAGGAACCTTTCTCAAGGCTGTGAGGACCGAAACGTCGCTTGTCTTGGATTAAAAGTCACTAGTTTTTTGTATTTAATTGGAGTGCTGTCATTTTTTCCTTAACTACTTAACTCCTGGAGGTATTGCTACCCTCTAATTAGATTTGGACCCGAATTGTATTTTTATTTTCATCTATGCTACTTTAAAATTTTTCTCTCTACATGGACATATAGGTATGACCTTGCAGAGATAAACTACTTGCGCCCAGACATATTTAGTCAATGAGTGGCTGGCAAATAGTTAAGTAGAGGTGAGTGAACATTTCAAAATTCAGTTTTGGTTCGTCAGTTTGGACTAAAAGTTTGGTTTGGGCCCAAAGCGATAATGAGCTAGAAAGGGGTTGCACTAACACTAAAACAGACTTATACATGTTAAAGTGACAGCAACAGATTTGGCTAGGGGTAAACAAATGGTATTCAGTGTTTATCGCTTTGAAAACAAATGCACCACTCAACGGGTGCTGCACTGAGCGAAATTCAATATAAAATTGTTGAAAAAGGGCCATCAGGGCCCTGGGTACACAAGGTGTAGCCAAGGTTGTCACAATTCTACCTTCAGGATGGGCAAAGAAGGGGAGGATAGTGCGCAGCTCTATCAACTGGGATCTCTTTTGAGGGGTGTTTAAACCATGCACATTCCAAGAAGTGATTTTAAGTGTCACAATCCTGATAAGGTGAGAGAAGGAGCACAGCAAAAATTAAGGGAACCCGCTAATGCCAGAAGAAGCAGTGCAGCACTCGTGGACAAGACATAAAACATAAATCAGGATATAATAAAGAAACAAATACAACAACAAAGTGCACTTTGTAATTGTCACTTGGGCAAAGCGACTAAAAGGGGAGAAGGAAAATTATTATACAGCCCCTGGCTCCTATAAATGCAGATGGCAGGAGGATTTATTAAATTAAAATAAATTTATTTGGAAAAAAAAATATTGTGACTTGGGATGTAATGGAAGTCATTTAGTTGCAGTATGGCACGCTAGCATTTGGAGAAGAATATGAATTTCAATAATAATTTTACAGCTTTTTAAACCCCTTCCTAACATCCACCATACATGTATGGTAGATGTTTAAATATGGGGCCAGCTCAGAAGCTGAGTGCTCACTGAAGCCACTGGGTTTTTTTTTGTTTTACACAACAGAAACCTTGTGGGTAATGTCCATAATTCAAGATTATTGCATTCATTTAGTTAAATGCAATTGATGCATCTGAGGATGATTATCTGTAGTAGATAAGATCTGGAGTTAGCAATCCATTTCCATAACAGCCAGGAGCCTATTGAAGGTTCCCAGGCCTGTCATTCTATGTTTCTATTACATGCTGACATAGACAGTGTGTAAAAGATGTCAATGAATTTTACCTGTGGGGCAGCGTAAGACAGGTTGAGAACCACTGGATTAGATGGACAAGATAAAGACAACTTTACTAAGCACATAGCACACCGTTGAAATATTAAAACAACCTTTATTCCATGAAGATTAAAAACTGATGTACATTTCAAACTGTTTCAATAGTTCTTAGTCATGGTCTGTTCTCAGCACAAGACACAGCTATAAATCTATCCAGTGATGTGATTTCAATTTTCAAGTGATATGCTGGGTAGAGTTGTCTTTATCTGAATTCCGGCTGGCACCTGGCCTGGTTTGATCCGAGCTCAGTTTCTCTGCTTTTGATTTTCTACGGATTGGTGAGCTGAATTTGGACAATGGAGGAGAAGATGTCCTACTAGGATAGACAAGGCAGGAGATGATGACTTGCTGTTTAGGGGTAGCAGCAGCAGTAGACTTTCAAACACAATGGACAGACAGACAATGGTGGCATCATTGAGTCAGTGATATATTGCCAGAGTTACTCCAGTGTAAGCAATGGCAGATCTAATTAGTGGTATCAGCCAGAGGTGCCTGAGAATCCTGTTGGATCCATGACTGTTTCAGGTATAAAAGAATATATCTCAGGCACTTGAGTTTTCAAGCAAAATTCTTAGTTTTATTCAATATATCATTGTAGAACATGCAATCCACAAAAAGTTGGTAAAACGTTTTTCGGTCCTTTTATGGACCTTCGTCAGGCCCTAATACAGAAACGTAATATTCAAAATAAATATTCAAAATAATGTGCTAAACCCTTAGCCCAAAAACCGTGTGCCATAATACATCAATATTGCATTTCTATATACATTAAGTTGACATTAAAAATCTAGAGAACTGTACCATAGTAGAGCAACAAAGTATATGAAATCTATACAGACAAATTATCTGTCAATAGCAAGTCTTCTCAGAAAACCATAAGTAAGAAGGATCATATTATCACATTGTCTATACATACATACTGTATATCTGTATTACATTTAGCCAAACATGGTCAAAACTCCCCAAACTGAAGTCAATTGCTAATTTAAACAAATTAACAAAGAATCAAGTTTCATAAGATAACAGACAAAAAATACATTTCACTGTAAATGAACGATCCCAGATTTCTAAGTAAAAGGCATGATACTGGCTGTGCTCTGATAAAATAGATGCTAGACTCACCAGATTACCTTGGAATCGAAGGAACCAGAAACAAAGCCAGAACTTCAGGAAAGTAATAAGCGATAGCATTGCTAGAGAAAATATGCTGCCTTAGCATTGTAGACCACATTCACCTATAAATAAGGAGCGTTTAACACATGTAAAAGCGGTAAAACGCCACTTCCGGCACGGCCTGGGTGATGTCATAATGTAAGGACATGCTGGTAAAGGGAACACTTGTGAGCATGCGTCAAACCCGTGACGTGAAGTCACGTGATGGGTGACGCTGGTGTAAGGCGGAACATGCACGGTACAACAGGGTCACGTGACTGGTGATGCTGGTGTAAGGCGGAGCATGCGCAGTTCGGTAAGAGAGTGACAGACTGCGTTGACTGTATCATACATGCAGATGAAAATAGGAAGTGGTAAGTTGTCAGGATCTTAATTGATGAACTCTTTGTTTTGCCCTTAGCAAGATGGCGTTTTGTGTGTTTCCTGTTCGTGGCCATCTTGGTTCCTGCCTGATAATTATTTGAACTCCTGCACCTGATCACTCAGAGTATGGTGTATGAACTCTGCTTCTGACAATCCTTGAGCTGGGGCCTACTGATCTCATTTGGTCCTATATTACCTGCTACACTGTGTATACCTGCTACTGCCTGCTGCACTATGGATACCAGCTATTACCAGTGCACTACAAGTTCCAGCATTCTGCCTGCTGCATTGTGTATACCAGCTATTACCAGTGTACTACAAGTTCCAGCATTCTGCCTGTTGCATTGTGGATACCTGATACTGCCAGTGCACTACAAGTTCCAGCACTCTGCCTGTTGCATTGTGGATACCTGCTACTGCCTGCTGCGCTGTGGATACCAGCTATTACCAGTGCACTACAAGTTCCAGTATACTACCTGTTGCACTACAGATCCCAGCCATCTGGAAGCCCGGTAAGAGAGTCTTGACAGAATACTCAGGCCATGATGAGGTAGATCGCTGGGTCAGAGAGTTTGGAGGTGCATTTTAAGAAATTATACAATCTTACCACCACTATGCATGCTGAGATGCAGTCCTTAAAAGCACGAATCAGCGCAATAGACGGACAATCTAACCATTACGTCCAGGTGTTTGGTCAAGCAATTCAAGAACTACGTAGCCAGGCCACGCAATTGGAGACGCAGGTAACCGTTTCCGCTGCCGTTCCTATTCCCAAGTTACCACCTTTTAGATTTGGCGGTGAACGTGACAAGTTCCGTGGCTTCATAAATCAATGCCGGTTGTATTTTGATGCCCACGCAAGCCAGTTTCCAACTGATCGGTCCAAGATATTGTGTATCATCATGCTTCTGACTCACAAAGCCTTTGCTTGGGCCAACCCTTTAATTGAGACTGATGATCCTCTCTTAAACAATCTGACAAATTTCCTTACAGCTATGAAAAAAATGTTTGACGATCCTAATTGGCGTGCTACTGCCGAAGCAACTATATTAACTTTACGCCAGGGCAGGCATTCCATCACCGACTATGCTATGGAGTTCCGGAGATGGGCTATTGATACGAACTCGAACAGTGATGCTCAGCTTCTACTTTTCTGTAAAGATTTATCCAGTACTGTTAAATATGAGCTTGCCTGAGCTGAGGCTCTCTCCGGCTTGGATAATTTTATTAACCATTGTATCCATATTGATACTCATATTACAGAACGCAGACAATAGAGAGAGAGATGGGTCGCCTTGAATGGGAGTAACAGTTTTTCTCCTTCCTCGTCTGTTAAGAGTCCTCTGAGCAAGTCTCCCCGGGAGGCTGAGCCCAAACCTATGCAGATCGATTCCCTACAGAGGCGTCAGAGTAAGGAATGTAAGGAACATAGGCTTTGAGAAGGCTTGTGCCTGTACTGTGGTGGATCGGGTCACTTCCTTATGAACTGTCCTAATTGTACACTTAGAACCGCTGCAGCAGTTGCTGAATGTGACTTCTCTGAGTCAATTGTTTCAGAGCCAACTCTAACTCTGAACGCTGTCATATCCTCTGTTGTTCCTCACATTGAAAGAAAAGAGAAGGGATCACACTGCCTTCTTCTTATTCAGATCTTGATCAATTCTCAGTGGATTTCTAGTACAGCCATGATAGATTCAGGAGCCAGTGGAAACTTTATAGACTTTTCGTTTGCTAAGAAGCATGGGATAAAATTCCGAAAGAGGACTTTTCCTGTGGTGTTGGAGACAGTGGATGGGTCTCCACTAGTCACAGGACCAGTGGATCAAGAGACCGTACCCCTGAGTATCCTTTTGAAACCAGATCATCAAGAGATACTTACTTTTATGCTGATCACCTCTCCGCATTTTCCTATTATTTTGCGTTTCCCCTGGTTACAGACCTAGAACCCTGTTATCAACTGGGAAACAAAGGAGATACGTTTTCCAGGGAAACACATTCCTGCTACTATGGGGACTCAAGATCCAGCTCCAGTTCTGATCCTACCCCCTACTACTACAGAGACTCTAGATCCAGCTCCAGTTCTGAGCCTACCCCCTATACTATGGAGATTCAAGATCCAGCTCCATTTCCGAGCCTACCTCCTGATACTATGGAGACAAAAGATCCAGCTCCAGTTCTGAGCCTACCTCCTATTTATGAGAGCTTTGCTGATGTCTGTGATAAGAAGAAAGCAGATCAACTTCCTCCACATCGTCCATATGATTGCCCAATAGAGCTTCGGCCAGGTGCAGCTATACCTTTTGGCAGCATTTATCCACTAGCAAGACCAGAATTGAAGGATCTCAAAACATACATCGATGAGAATTTGGCTAAAGGATTCATTTGTCTCTCTTTATCCCCAGCAGGGGCTCCTATATTATTTGTTAAGAAAAAGGATGGTTCTCTCCGACCCTGCATAGACTATTGAGAACTTAACAAAGTTACAATTAGAAACCGTTACCCTTTGCCATTAATTCCAGAACTGCTGGAGAGAGTACAGCAGGCCAAGATCTTCATGAAATTAGATCTTCGCGGAGCATATAATTTAATCCGCATCAGGTCTGAGGATGAATGAAAACTGCCTTCAGATGTCGTTATGGACACTTTGAATACCTAATCAAGTCGTTTGGGCTTTGTAATGCCCCAGCCACCTTTCAACACCTTGTAAATGATATTTTCAGGGATCTTCTAGACTTCTTCGTGGTGATCTATCTGGATGACATTTAGATTTTTTCTAATTCTTCCGAAGAACATCAACAGCATGTGAAGACCGTTTTGGGACGTTTGAGGGAGAATCATCTCTATATAAAGCTTAAAAAATGTGAGTTCCATAGATAGGAAATTCAATTCTTGGGGTACATGATTACACCACAAGGGCTGAGCATGGACTCTAGTAAAATACAGGAAATCCTTGATTGACCTGTACCCAGGACTGTTAAACAAGTCCAGTGCTTTATCGGATTTGCCAATTTTTATCAACGCTTCATTAAGAATTTTTCAGGAATTGTATCCCCTATCACTCAGCTTGAAGAAGACAACAGCTTTTACCTGGTCATCCCAGGCACAGGAAGCCTTTGACCGCTTAAAGACAAAGTTTATTACAGCTCCAGTCTTAATTCATCCTGATCCTGAACAAGCTTTCATTGTTGAGGTGGATGCTTCTGACTGTGCTATTGGGGACATCCTCTCACAGAGAATAGGGGAGAAGAGTCTACTGCATCCTTGCGCTTACTTTTCTCAACGACTGTCCTGCGGAGAGAAATTATGATGTAGGGAACAAGGAGTTACTGGCTATCATCTCTGTCTTTAAAGAAAGGAGGCATCATCTTCAGGGTGCTTCACAACAAATTATCGTCCTCACTGATCATCGTAATCTGGAGTTTATTAGATCAGCAACATGTCTATCTCGACAGGCTTGCTGGAGTTTGTTTCTTAACCAATTAAATTTTGTAATTTCTTATAGCCCGGGCTCCCATAATGGTAAAGCTGATGCTCTATCCAGAATTTATTCCGTGGACCCTATTCCTGATACTCCACCCAAGAAAATACTGTCGAATTCCAACTTTTTAGGAGTAATCCACAACCAAGATTTGTTGAGTGACATTAAGGGGGCTTATGATTCAGATCCATTCCTATCACAACCCACAAATGATGTACACCTAAGTCTGAGGAACGGAGTATGGGTTCATGGTCAGTGTCTGTATATCCCTGAAGGGGTGAGGGTGAAGATTTTGAAGCTGATGCACGACTCCAAGATGGCAGGTCACAGGGGAATACAGAAGACCCAAGACTTTTTATCTCTTTTTTTCTGGTGGCATGGCTATCGGAAAGATGTCAAGAATTACAGTATGCTTGCTCTTGTGACATTTGTGCCAGATGTAAGACACCACGTTCTGCACCAACAGGATTGTTACAACCTCTTCCCATTCCAACTCGCCCCTGGGGGTCCATCTTGATGGACTTCATTGTGGAATTACCAACCTCCCAGGTTGGTTAGTCATAGTTGATCGTCTGACGAAGGCTACTCACTTCATTCCCTGTGCAGGTCTACCCTCGGCTAAGGACACTGTTGATTTAATAGTTCAGAATGTCTTTCATCTACATGGAGTCCCAGAGGAGGTTGTATCAGACCGGGGGGTCCAATTTTACGGCAAAGTTTTGGCAGGAGTTTTGTTCTGCATTGGACATAAATGTCTGTCTATCCTCTGCCTTTCATCCGCAATCGAATGGACAGACGGAGCTTACCAATCAGACCTTGGAACAATATCTTTGGTGCTATGTCTGTCATCTACAGGATGATTGGTTCGATTTGCTTCCCATGGCAGAATTCTCCTATAACAATTCACAGAGTTCTTCTACAAAATTAACACCTTTCTATGCTAACCTAGGTTATCATCCAAAGATCTTTCCCAGATTTCCTGTGAATGCTTCTGTGCCAGCAGTTACAGAAAGAATTACCACCTTTCAATAAGATCTCGCAATTTTGAAGGAGATGTTGAGCGCAACTCAGGAAAGTTTTAAAAAGACAGCTGACAGGTTTCGTAAACCAGCACCAACATTTAAGGTAGGGGATACAGTCTGGCTATCTACAAAGAACCTGAAATTGAAGATCCCCTCACGAAAACTGGGACAGAAATACATTGGTCCCTTTAAGATTAGCGGTCAGATAAATTCAGTAACTTGTCGATTGGACCTTCGGAGGACCATGAGAATCTATCCTGTCTTTCATGTCTCTTTGCTGATGGCTGCAGTTCCCAATCCTTTTCCTGGACGTTCATCTCCTTTTCCTGGTCCTGTCATAGTGGATGATCAAGAGCGATTTGTTGTTGCGAAGATTTTGTATTCCAGGATCTGCAGAGTTCGGTTGCAATACCTTATCAAATGGCAGGGCTACCCTTCAGAGGAGAATTCCTGGGAACCCCTGGACAACATCAATGCCCCTCGATTACTTAACCAATTTCATTGCAAATATCCCGAGAAGCCTGGTTTGGGATCGTCCAGAGGCCGTTCCTGAGGTGGGAGTAATGTCAGGATCTTAATTGATGTACGCTTTGTTTTGCCAGTACCAGCCCCTTAGCAAGATGGTGTTTTGTGTGTTTCCTGTTCGTGGCCATCTTGGTTCCTGCCTGATAATTATTTGAACTCCTGCACCTGATCACTCAGTGCCTGAGTATTGTGTATGAACTCTGCTTTTGACAATCCTTGAGCTGGGGCCTACTGATCTCAGTTGGTCCTGCTACACTGTGTATACTTGCTACTGCCCGCTGCACTGTGGATACCAGCTATTAATAGTGCACTACAAGTTCCAGCATTCTGCCTGCTGCATTGTGGACACCAGCTATTACCAGTGCACTACAAGTTCCAGCATTCTGCCTGCTGCATTATGGATACCTGATACTGCCAGTGCACTACAAGTTCCAGCACTCTGTCTGTTGCATTATGGATACCTGCTACTGCCTGCTGCGCTGTGGATACCAGCTATTACCAGTGCACTACAAGTTCAAGTATACTATCTATTGCACTACAGATCCCAGCCATCGGTCTCTGGAAGCCCGGTAAGAGAGTCTTGACATAAGTGGTAATATGCTATGTAACTAGCAATGAATCACGTGACCTAGTGATAATGGACTGCATGAAAAGTATCGACAAGCCTTACCTAATCACTATGCATAGAATATATTTAACCAAATAGTCCTAAGAAGACATTTTTGTTGAGGGCATACTATTGACTAATAAAGGTGATATGTCCGCACCCCTTTGAACTTCTGCACCATCGGGTCCGACTGATTCTTTCTTTTGGGTTTTTCTTGTATTGTCTGAACACTGCCCTATTCCCTCACCTCCTTAATTGATTTTTCCACCACACCCATCTCCTTCACCTTGGTTTTCCTCTGCTCCACTAATAGTTCATTTAAGCCTTACCTGTGTGATTGACAGCCTATCTTCCTATCAAGTCTAGGGCGGGTTCTTCCTTCCTATTTGTTTTCTCTCATTCACATTGGCACATGTGTTATTAACCCTGGCTATTACCCCTTGCTGTTTTGTTACCTGTATTCTTATTCCTGACCTCTGGCTTTGACTTTGACTATTCTCTTGGATTTTGATTCTGTACTGCAATGCTCGACTGTTACTGACCTCCCTTTTGTTATTGTTTGTTCTGTGTTGTCACTTATATTAAGAAGGGACTGTCGACCAGTTGCTGGCTGTCGCCTAGGACAGATCGGGCAAGTAGCCAGGGACAGTGGGGGGTTTCAGCTAAGGGTTCTTGTCTTGTTGTGCCCCGCCCTCCAGAGTTCACCAGCAGCTACTGGGGAATCGCTCCTCTAGCAATTCTCTTACAAAAGGAACTAGGGGCAATACTTATCCACTGTTGGTCCTGAGAAGCCATTTTGGTTAAGGGCATAGTATTAGTTTTGCAGAAAGAGACAAAGAGAAAAAAATTTAAATTCGAATAGAAGGATTAATAAAAAAGGAAAAATGGTAAAAAAAAAAGGGGAAGAGGGACAGAGAATATGAAGAAATAAAGGGGGACAAATCGGAGCTGGGGTGTCGCTCTTTGATCTTCGAGCAATTAATGATTCTGCAATAAAGAAAAAATTGTGATTAATAAACGGAAAACATGAACAGGTATTTTGACTTAGAAAATATTAATGTATGAAACTACGAAGTTCATAGTCCCTATTCAAACCCTTAGGGTGTAAAGTCTGCAACTGGTGGATCCAGAAGGCCTCACGTAATTTCAGCTTCTGGATACGATCGCCTCCTCTGTGTGCAACTGGAATTTGCTCCAAAACTTGGAATTGTAGCCGTGAGACTCTGTGATTGAGATTGTGGAAGTGATAAGGAATTGGTAGTAAAAGGGTTTTTTGTACGTATAGTCGATTTGTGTTTAGTTATCCTATCTCTTATGCTCTGTGTTGTTTCACCTACATAAAGTAGGCCACATGGGCATTTGATCATATAGATCACGTCGGATGAATCAGAAGTAAAGAAACCTTTCAGATCAATGGCTCTACCTGTCTGTGGATGGTGTACCACACCTCCTTTTAGTACATTGTTGCACTATGGACACTGCAGGCAGGGAAAGTACCTTGTTTGGGAGTACGTAGAAAAGATCGCTGAGGTTTCTTTTAATTAGAGCCTATATCCCGCACCAGTCTGTCCTTAAGATTCCTAGGACGACGGAAGCATGGCAAAAATGGTCTAGAAAATTCTGTCACATTGGGATACCCTTTCTGTAACAAGAACCAATGTTTCCTAATGATGTTATGTACTTTATAAGCATAGGGATGGTAGGTGTGAACCAGAGGGATCCTGTTTTGACTTGTATTAGGGTCTCGAGTTGTCCAATCTTTTTTTTTATACAGTTATCCAGTATCTTAGAAGGATAACCCCGATTGATAAACTTAGTTTTCATTTCATTCATTCGGGTATTCTGTGTGGGACCTGTTGTGATTCTTTTGACACAGTGTGACATAATTTTATAGACCGTTTTTGCCATGCTTCCGTCGTCCTAGGAATCTTAAGTCAATAGTATGCCCTCAACAAAAATGTCTTCTTAGGACTATTTGGTTAAATATTCTATGCATAGTGATTAGGTAAGACTTGCCGATATTTTTCATGCATTCCATTATCGCTAGGTTACGTGATTCATTGCTAGGTATATAGCATATTACCACTTCCTATTTTCATCTGAATGTATGATACAGTCAACGCATACACAGTCCGACACTCTCTTACCGAACTGCGCATGCTCCGCCTTACACCAGCGTCACCCGTCACGTGACCCTGTTGTACTGTGCATGTTCCGCCTTACACCAGCGTCACCCATCACGTGACTTCACGTCACGGGTTTGACGTATGCTCACAAGTGTTCCCTTTACCAACATGTCCTTACATTATGACATCACCCAGGCCGCGCCGGAAGTGGCGCTTTACCACTTTTACATGAGTTAGACGCTCCTTATTTATAGCTGAATGTGGTCTACAATGCTAAGGCAGCATATTTTCTCTAGCGATGCTATAGTTTACTACTTTCCTGAAGTTCTGCCCTTATTTCTGGTTCCATCTATTCCAAGGCAATCCGGTGAGTCTAGCATCTATTTTATCAGAACACAGCCAGTATCAGGCCTTTTACTTAGAAATCTGGGATTGTTCATTTGCAGTGAAATGTATTTTTTGTCTGTTATCTTATGGAACTTGATTCTTTGTTAATTTGTTTAAATTAGCAATTGACTTCAGTTAGGGGAGTTATAACCATGTTTGGCTAAATGTAATACAGATATATGTGTACATAGACAATGTGATAATATGATCCTTCTTACTTATGGTTTTCTGAGAAGACTTGCTATTGACAGATATTTTGTCTGTATAGATTTCATATACTTTCTAGCTCTACTATGGTACAGTTCTCTAGATTTTTTTTTTTTTATGTCAACTTAATGTACAGTATATAGAAATGCAATATTGATATATTATGGCACACGGTTTGATTTTGGGCTAAGGGTTTAACACATTATTGTGAATATTTATTTTGCATATTATGTTTCTGTATTAGGGTCTGACGAAGATCCATAGAAGGACGGAAAAACATTTTACCAACTTTTTATGTCTTGCATGTTCTAAGATGATATAGTGAATAAAACTAAGAATTTTTCTTGAAATTCTAGTGCCTGAGATATATTCTTGGATACGTGGGGTGAAATCCTATCAGAGCACCTTGTTAGAAATAGGAGTGCCGTGACTCTCTCTACTGTTTCAGGTATAATTGACATGCTGCGATTTTAAAAAATGCGAATCTTTTTGAAAACACAGCTTTTCCGCTGCTGATTTTTTTTTTTTTTCTTGCAATGTGTGGATGGGATTAGCCAGAATTCCTTCCACTTTGCAGGTACTGTAAAGCACAACATTTTTCACAACCTGGCGCTGTAGCCTTAAGAAGGAAGCGGAGGAGGCAATAAGATAAGCGCCACATAGTGTGAGAAAACTCCAGGCCTGCACAAATGTGGAGGTGCCACCGGACTGGCCTTCTCACCCTTGTCACTACTGTTGCTCCACACATCCACCCAGTGGGCTATGAAAAACATGTACTTTTGCTGCCCATAACTGCTGCTACAGGTGTCAGTTCTGCTATATTGCTACTTCCTTTGCCATTAGGACTTTTACCAGGCATTTTTGTTCAGGCACTTATATCCCTGGATTTTTTGATATTTTAAGTAATGTTTACCAAAGGAAGAACACAAAACCGGCTTCACTATGACTAGATTTTTTGTTTTGTCTTGCTTGCCAAGAAAAAGTTGCCAAATCACAACGGCATGAATAATTGACAGTATCTTTTCTTTTCATCGGACATACAGTGGGGAAAAAAAAGTATTTAGTCGGCCACCAAGTAGCAAGTTCTCCCACTTAAAAAGGTGAGAGGCCTGTAATTGACATCATAGGTAGACCTCAACTATGAGAGACAAAATGAGAAAACATATCTAGAAAATCACATTGTCTGATTTTTTTTTTTTTTTTTTTTTTTAAGAATTTATTTGCAAATTATGGTGGAAAATAAGTATTTGGTCAATAACAAAAGTTCATCTCAATACTTTGTTATATATCCTTTGTTGGCAATGACAGAGGTCAAACGTTTTCTGTAAGTCTTCACAAGGTTGGCACACACTGTTGCTGGTATGTTGGCCCATTCCTCCATGCAGATCTCCTCTAGAGCAGTGATGTTTTGGGGCTGTCACTGGGCAACACGGACTTTCAACTCCCTCCAAAGGTTTTCTATGGGGTTGAGATCTGGAGACTGGCTAGGCCACTCCAGGACCTTGAAATGCTTCTTACGAAGCCACTCCTTCGTTGCCCTGGCGGTGTGCTTGGGATCATTGTCATGCTGAAAGACCCAGCCACGATTCATCTTCAATGCCCTTGCTGATGGAAGGAGGTTTGCACTCAAAATCTCACCATACATGGCCCCATTCATTCTTTCATGTATACAGATCAGTCGTCCTGGTCCCTTTGCAGAGAAACAGCCCCAAAGCATGATGTTGCCACCCCCATGCTTCACAGTAGGTATGGTGTTCTTTGGATGCAACTCAGCATTTACTCTCCTCCAAACACGACGTGTTTCTACCAAACAATTCTACTTTGGTTTCATCTGACCATATGAAATTCTCCCAGTACTCTACTGGAACATCCAAATGCTCTCTGGCAAACTTCAGATGGGCCCGGATATGTACTGGCTTAAGCAGGGGGACATGTCTGGCACTGCAGGATCTGAGTCCCTAGCGACGTAGTGTGTTACTGACGGTAGCCTTTGTTACATTAGTCCCAGCTTTCTGCAGGTCATTCACTAGATCCCCCCGTGTGGTTCTGGGATTTTTGCTCACCGTTCTTGTGATCATTTTGACCCCACGGGGTGAGATCTTGCATGGAGCCCCTGATTGAGGGAGATTATCAGTGGTCTTGTATGTCTTCCATTTTCTAATTATTGCTCCCACAGTTGATTTCTTCACACCTAGCTGCTTGCCTATTGCAGATTCAGTCTTCCCAGCCTGGAGCAGGTCTACAATTTTGTTTCTGGTGTCCTGCCACAGCTCTTTTGTCTTCACCATACTGGAGTTTGGAGTGTGACTGTTTGAGATTGTGGACAGGAGTCTTTTATACTGATAACAATGTCAAACAGGAGCCATTACTACAGGTAATGAGTGGAGGACAGAGGAACCTCTTAACACTAGAAGTCCCAGAAATTTCGAGCTCCCCCTTGAAGTCCTGAAAGAGGATCAAATGACCCTTAGTCCAAACAGACAACTCTGATGGCTCCAATTAGCATCCTTTCATTTGTAAATGTGGCCATTGTCTGAGGAATCTGCAGGGGGCAATTGTGTTGATCCACCTCAGGTCTTGTAAGAGAGTGTAAACAAAAGAATGTAAGATGCTCTTGAGTGTGTCTGCCCATCCCCCAGCTGCATTGTTGTGCTGGGAATATGCATAAGGTTGCTAACACCTTAGCAAATTTGCATGCAGCCTTTTGTGCTGTGGGGGATGTGAAGGGACTGCTTCACCTATTTTGTTCACAAGAAACAAAATGCAGAGAAGGCACACCATTCAACAGGCATTGGAACTGATCCTGAGCAACACCAACCCTTCTGACTCAGATGGAGAAGACATAGTCCTTCAACTGGATTCGGACTCTGAGCTGTCTTCAGGTTAGATTTTTTCAAATTACCGATTTTTATTTCCTGACTATCTTTTTTATTTAGAACCAAAACAAAATGTTAATTTGAAATTATTTATCTTGCAGATGAGGAGACTCCTCCTCTACCAAAAAAGAGAGCTCGGTTGGCGAGTGAGCCGACAGAGACCGCAAAAGATGGCACAGTGTGGCGTGAAGTAGAAGTGGGGAAACGTCTCCATTTCACCCCAATAGAACCGTACCCTACAGATGGAGAGCCAAGTGCTAAGGCCAGACGAAGTGTCCGGAGTCGCCTTCAGAGCTTCCTCTGTTTTATCACTCTTGACATGCTTCGTAGCATTCAAGAATGGACTACTCAACATGCACGTCACACGGAGCAGGTGGATTGGTTCATGGGTCTCCCGGAACTAATGGCATTTATTTCAGTCATTATCTTGCGGGGGGTGACCAAGGTTCCATCACTACATGACAGCTGGTCAGCAAACCTAGCAAACCCAAGGATCATTGCAACTATGACCGAAACCGCTTCCAAGACATCATGCAACACCTACGCTTTGATGACATGTTCACACGCAGTGAGCGAGTGGAGACCGATAAGTTTGCTGCAATCTCCGATGTGTGGAGATCGTTTGTCACCAACTGCATCGCATCCTACAACCCTGGTCGACACATCACTATTGATGAACAGCTTTTCCCGTCAAAGACTCGCTGCTGTTTTCTGCAATACATTGCAACAAAACCAGACAAGTTTGGCATCAAGTTTTGGGTGGCTTGCGACTTGAAATCAAAGTACATCTGTAATGTCCTCCCATATCTTGGCAAGGACCCCAGTCGTCCCAGCGGGGAGAGACTGTCCGAAACTGTAGTGATGAGGCTGATGGAACCCTTCATGGACAAGGGCAGAACTGTAACCACGGACAATTTCTTTACATCATTGTCACTTGCACAACGACTGCTTAGCCGGAAAACCACTATCCTCGGCACAGTCAACAAGAGTCGCCGGGAAATTCCTCAATCCGCTAGACAGATGGACCGCACTGAATTCACCACTCAGGTGTTTTCAACCACTGGTGCCACACTGACAGTGTATGCACCCAAACGAAAGAAGGCTGTCTACATTCTCAGCAGCATGCACAGCGTGGTTGAGACTGAGGATACCAACAAAAGGAAGCCAAACACGGTCACACAATACAAACACACAAAGTGCGGTGTGGATGTAATGGACCAAATGGTGCGGGAGTACAGCGTGCGTGCAGGAACACGGAGATGGCCATTCGCCGTGTTCTACAACATGATTGACATGGCAGCACTGAATGCTCATGTTCTTTATCAGGCATGCACTGGGGTGCAGGAGAGACGGGTGGACTTCCTGGTTGAGCTTGCAAAAGAGTTAGGTGGCTCTCATGTGACTGAAAAGAAGGCATGCAAGGAGAAACTCCTTCAGCAACAACCTTCCACACCCAGCCCTGGCAAAAGGGCGAAGTGTCAGGTCAACCATCGATGCACGAACAATTGTGCAACTGAGAGATGTGTTGACTGCTACAAATACACGTGTGGCAAATGTACCAGGGACATACCCAGGCAGTGCCAGGTATGTTCCGACAGTGCAGACAGACTGCTGAGTAAGTGCTGAAATGCTAGTCACACAAGAAGGACATGCCACTCACACACACACACACGCAGCCCCCCACAGCAGCCTATTGTAAATATGTGTGGAATTGTTTTATTCCTTGTATTTTTTTTATTATTTTCATAACAAAAATAAAAAGCATGGAAACAAATAACAGTTGTTCTTTTGTATATTTACATTTTTGTATATTTAGATTCAAGTCAATGGTTGCAGAAAAAAAAAAATCGCAAAAAAGTCGCAGTTACTGAGTGAGTCACACAAGAAGGACATGCCACTCACACACACACACACACACTCACACACACACACACACACACACACACGCAGCCCCCCACAGCAGCCTATTGTAAATCCTGTGGTGTGACAGTAATGGCCTTAATTACAGAACAAAAGCGGTGATTATAGGTTGTTTGCTTAAATCCTTCAGGTCATTCGACCCGTCTCTGGGTTCCAAAGGTAGAAATGTTAAATGACCCCTCTCTGGGACTTCTAGTGATAAAGACCATACAGACACTGTATAATGCCTCTAAGTCACCCCACACAGTATAATGTATCCCCTAAGTGGCCCCACTCAGTATAATGTCCCATCAGTGCCTGGCACATAGTATAATGTCCCCTCAGTGCACCCCACATAGTATAGAGTCCCTCATTTCCAATAAAGCCCCCTCTGGGGTTTTTTAGACAGAATAATAATGCCCCCTCACTGGTCATTATACAGTATAATAATGTCCCCTCAGTGGCCCATCTCATAGTATAACAATAACCCATCATACAGTAGAATAATACCCACTCAGTGGCCCATTACACAGTATAATATTGTCCCCTCAGTGGACAGAGCATTTTAACATCATCTGGGGATGGAAGTCTGACCTCCAGATCTCTCTATGTCCGGAGAAAGTAGGGGTTTTTCTTGCTCCTGCAGTAGGTTGGCAAATAGCAAGGACAGGAGTTTCTTAGGCGGGTTTTTGGGAAAAAGAGCTTTTCTAATCAGATTGTGTAGTAGACTCCAATTTCAGCGCTCTCATATAAGTATTTTTAATAGATCTGTTAAAAAGGGTACTGATGCAACGTCAGGTCTCAATTTAAGTTCCAGGTAAGTGGGGAAAGCTTTATCTATGAGGATGGCATCATAAGGCAAATTCTTAGCAGCCTTCAGAAGGGCAGGATGAGAGTCCATGGATCTTGAAAGTCCTGTATAGATATAATTGGTGATAAACCCGTTCAGAGGGATAAAATATATTTAGTCCATTGCCACAAGATGTATACCACAGCTATTAGGGGATTATTGGCTAAGATGGGTTTGGGAGTTTTCTGGTTGAGCCATAGTAATGTAGTCAAGGGGAGGTCTACAGTAAACTCCCTCCACTGGCACATACAGTTTAGATGACAGGCGAGGGAACCAATCAATGATTATGGAGTGTGTAGACAAAGGTTTCAAGATCTAGGAGTCCTATGCCACCAGATTTTCTGGGCATAGTCAGAGTTCGGTAGGCCAGTCTAGGGTGGGAGCCTTGACAAATGTATTTAGAGAAAAGTTTTTATAGGGATGTAAAGAAAGATGAGGGAAGAGATATGGGAAGAGTTTGGAAAAGATATAGGTTGTATCTGCCAATCCATGAAATATATATAAAATCTGAATGAGTTTGTGGCCGGCTTACCTTCTCATGCATGTAGAGTCCCTTCCTGATAACCTTTCCACAATACAGAAATCATAAGTGGGTTTCTGAAGAGTCCCAGACCAGAGACAGTTTTTGCATTCATGGTTCTATCCAGTGGAAACCTACCAAGACAAAAGACTAACACCAAGATGATGAGAGAAAAACTCTGCAAAACTGGTTATGTTTGTGGAAAAACCCCTTTAATTAATTTTACTACAGTTTTGCCAGTTTTAAGCCACATTCAATACCAAATCTGTCATACAGTAGCAATGCATTTAATAATTTCTTGATGGTATTGCTAGTTCCAAACAGCATTCATTACCAAATTTGGCATATTGCAATGGTACATTTAATTATTTCTTGTGGACAGTATTGCCTGTTCTAAATCACATTCAATACTAGAGATGAGTAAACTAGTTCATAATGAGCCAGGTTCATTTCATATTTTCCAAAAATCTCTGATTTGGCTGATCCCAAGATTTTACTCTATTATACTCTGGTGTCTGCTCTTCCATTTCATCCTTTCATCCCTTCTCCTTAAAAAAACCCTGTTGAGCTAAGGAGAGCTCCAGTGGTGGTAGTAGCAGCGCTGGCAGACATGTCTCCAGCATTGCTGGTGGAGGGGGATTTATGCAGTTCTCTCTGATGTAGGAATTTTCTATACATTACCAAACAACAAATCCGTGGCACGGAGTAAGACCCACCATGCCAGTGTTCTGGGTTTGTGCATTTGCTAGCAAGCATGATGAACATATCCAGCCAAAGGATGACTACCGAATCACCATGCGTTTAGACTCTCTCCACAAAGCCAAAATGTAGGAATTTTTTTCCTGTTCCATAAAGGGAAGGAATCTTGGCATGTTATTATGCTCTGTACCCAGCTTGCCGCAGCTTTTAGAGAGACACCTGCCAGTGCCAGCCATATGTCTGTCCAGGAGGTCCCTGTCCACTCTCAGTCCTTCTCACTCAGTCAACTCTCCACTGGCTTTGCTGGCAACACCAGCAACAGTCAGTACAATATCTGAAACATAATGAACCAAAAATGTTTTACTTTGTAGCACCAATCAGACGCGTTGCCTAGTTTTCCATGGGTGTACTGCCTTTTCCAGATTCAAGTGTAATGCCACAAGCGTATTCAGCACTGATGGAAGCATGGATACGTGATGATTTTCGAACATCTCCAGTTGCACACACTTCTGGCTCATGCCAATGAATAGGTCTGCAATCCCTGATATTGGAGGAGGGATCTGCCTTTTTATCACTGGTCCAATGATGCCACTACTGCTGCCTGCTATCCCTACAAAGCCTGATAACATTTTTTGCAGCCTAGTCTGTTGTATTGTATTCCATACTGAACTGCCACTATTATTTCCAGTGCTATCACCACTGCCACCATTCAACCAGACATGTCTTGAGGTTGTTTTGATCCGTAATGCTCTACTTCATGCTGTTGATGTGACTGTTGGCATAATAAAAAAAAATTAGACTAACAAAAGGTACCCCCCCAAAAAAAAAAAAAATTTTTTAAAAAAAGGACTAACTGTTGGTGTTTTCTAAACAGGAACACTGTCTTTTTTTTTCTGTTGCACTTGCAGGTCCCCAAAAATGGGCTAATTTTGGGACAGTTTTTAATGTTAAAAAGTAATGTTAAAAGTAAAATAAATGTGATATGCAGTAGGTGGCTAGACAATCTGTTTATTTCCACCGCTTACCATTGGTTTTCCCATGCACATATATAGTGGGGGAAATAAGTATTTAGTCAGCCACCAATTGTGCAAGTTTTCCCACTTAAAAAGATGAGGGAGGCCTGTAATTGACATCATAGGTAGACCTCAACTATGAGACAAAATGAGAAATATATCCAGAAAATCACATTGTCTGAGTTTTAAAGAATTGATTTGCAAATTATGGTGGAAAATAAGTATTTGGTCACCTACAAATAAGCAAGATTTCTGGCTCTTACAGACCTGTAACTTCTTCTTTAAGAGGTTCCTCTGTCCTCCACTCATTACCTGTAGTAATGGCACCTGTTTGACATTGTTATCAGTATAAAAGACACCTGTCCACAACCTCAAACAGTCACACCCCAAACTCCACTATGGTGATGACCAAAGAGCTGTGGAAGGGCACCAGAAACAAAATTGTAGACCTGCACCAGGCTGGGAAGACTGAATCTGCAATAGGCAAGCAGCTTGGTGTGAAGAAATCAACTGTGGGAGCAATAATTAGAAAATGGAAGACATACAAGACCAATGATAATCTCCCTCGATCAGGGGCTCCACGCAAGATCTCACCCCGTGGGGTCAAAATGATCACAAGAACGGTGAGCAAAAATCCCAGAACTACACGTGGGGATCTAGTGAATGACCTGCAGAAAGCTGGGACTAACGTAACAAAGGCTACCGTCAGTAACACACTACGCCGCCAGGTACTCAGATCCTGCAGTGCCAGACGTGTCCTGCAGTGCCAGACGTGTCCCCCTGCTTAAGCCAGTACATATCCGGGCCCGTCTGAAGTTTGCTACAGAGTATTTGGATGTTCCAGAAGAATATTGGGAGAATGTCATATGGTCAGATCAAACCAAAGTTGAACTGTTTGGTAGAAATGTAAGATGGGGAAACAGCCCTCATGTTATGAATGTACCTGTTTCTGTAAATAAGTTTATTTTTTTATAAACTGACATTTGTTTGGTTGACCACAAGAGAAATGGGAAGGACTGTAATTCTGTAATTCCCTGGAGTAGTGTCGTGGAGACCCTGTTCTGCAGAGGTGGAACGACAAGAAGGAGAAGAGTGTGTGTGTGGCAGCCATCTTAGGAGTGTGCTTTGAGCTTTAGAAGAACTGAAGTGAGAGAAGGAGGATTTTTAAGGAATCCGAAATATAGCAAGGTGGAGCTGAAGCAGACTGTTCCAGGGTTTGTTCAGACAGCATCCTAAGTTGAAGCTTGCTATCAAGGAGCCGGCTGAGAAGTGGCCCTGTAAGTGAGACTGTAGGTTTGGATGAGCCCCACTTGTAGCTGTTCCAAACAAAAGCTAAAAGGTACCCAACAAATCTGGATCAGTAAGAGAAGTAATCGTGCATGCACCGCATTACAATGTTTTGCTTGGGACTGAGTAAGGGCCTGTAGTTAGACTAGATAGGCATACTCATATTCACAGGCCACACTACTGGTGAATTATCTACCTATACGGTAGTAAGGACTAAGACTCAGAGAGTTCTATAGACTTGTAACTCCCAGAGAGGAGCTTCTGAGGAAGTCTAGAAGCGACATTTTATACATTGTCATATTTCTTTGGTTTGCAAGCTGACCTACTATTATAGTTACTCGGTAGTACTTTGTTTGTGGGAAATAGGAGTATTTTGATAATTTTGTAAGCTCTTGTGTTATACCGCCGCTGCCCCTATCACACTCACTGAATTGTTCCTGCGACTAGGGTGATAAAAAGTTAACAAGAAACTGGTTAGTTGCAGCCTGCAGATAGGTAAAAGCTTGGAGTGTATTGGAGCCACACATGAGAAAGCAACGTGCTGTACAACACCAGGGTCTCAGCTTCTTGGCTGAGTGCATGTAAATAGTTGGGAGTGTTTTTTTTTTGGTAAAGAGGTGTTACTACACAAAGTAAGATCTTGTTTTTTCTAAATTGATTTGGAGTTGCTTCCTTTGTTCGTGACTTCGCTGTATCCTGGGACGCTCACCCCGGTACACGGCTTACAACTTGGCGTAGTCGGCAGGATACAGTGACCGTCATGGAAGGGAACGTGGCGGGAATTAATCTCCCGGCTCCAGCTGCATTGGTCCAGGGTGCCCCTTCACAGCAAGAGTTACCAGCCCCAGTACCAGTCATACCAGCCCAAGTAGGGTACTTATCAGCCGGGGCACTAATGCAGCATCTGCCAAAGTTTGACGGTGATAATATGACGTTGCAAGACTGGACCGAAAGGGTACGAAGCGTAGTTAAATTGAGTAACCTGATTCCTGGGCTGAATGCAGAGATAGCATTGGGGGCCCTAGAAGGTGACGCTAGACGGACAGTGATGGTACGGCCCAAATCAGAGAGAGACACCTTGGAAAAAATATTCTCCTTGCTAGAGGGAGCTCAGGGAGGGCGTACCAATTTAGCATAGTTGCGAAGCAACTTCTTTAATCGGTCACAGCGAGAGGGTGAGGCTTTAATGCAATACTCTAACGCCTTACAGGAGATACTGAATGAAGTGTGGTGGCGAGATTCGGAGGCTATGGGAGCCTTCAAAGACATGGATCGACTACTAAAAGACCAATTCATCCTAGGATTATCCAATAAGTTTTTACAGGATAAACTGCAAGAGATGACTCGGGCAGATGCCAACCTGATATTCTATAATGTTTACCTGGCTGCTGTAGAGAGGGAAGAAGAGCCCATGACTGTAAGTGTGAAGGCAGTGAGTAGTACCCAAGTGGCAGGGGCCCGAGTAGGTCCTGAAGACGCGGGGTCCTTGAAGGATGTATTTCAGGCTCTACGGGCAGAAATGAGAGAACTCCGCCTGGAGGTGTCCCAGATGAAAGCAGGTTCATCCATGGCTCTGGAAAGGGTCACATCACCCTGCCCTCTTCCACCGAGAGTACCTCGGGTGCGAGGGCCCACCAACCAAGGCCCATCTGGTGTGTGGGGATCGAGGGGACCCCTCTGTTGGAGTTGCTGACAGTATGGTCATATCACCAGAGAGTGCCAGGGACAGATGGAACCCGAGTCGGCTTTAAACTTCCGACCGCCGCAGTAAAGGGGTGTCCTGTGGCGGTTCACCAAAAACTAAGCCCCATACGCGATGAACGCAACTTATATGCTAGCAGCCCCATTATGGAAGCCAAGCTGGAAGGTCAGAAGGTACACTGCCTAGTTGACACTGGATCAGAGTGCACCCTGATGCCTTTGGAGTTCTTCAAGAGACACTTTGGACATATGATGGAGCCGAAAGATGGAAGTGTCATCAGGTTGACAGCTGCCAATAATGGAGCAATGGACGTACAAGGGATTGTCTGGATGTGGGTTCGGCTGTTTGGGCAAGACATTGGCAAAAAGGTGATCGTGCTGGTAGACCATTCATCCAGAAGAGGATTATATGTAACGCTGGGCATGAACGTACTGAGAGACCTAGATCATCACCTTTATGCCAAGGAAGGGTCTAAATACTGGCAGAGGGCCACCACACACCGGCCAACTCAGAAGGTCCTACAGCAGATGGTGAGGAGCTGTAGTTTGCAAAAGAGCATCATATCAGGGCGCTCTATTGGGAACGTGAAGGTATCGCTGAGTGCTCCAGTAAAGATTCCACTGTGACAGGAGAAAATTTTGATGCTTCCAGTGGGGGCTGGACGACCACTGAATGGACTAGAGGTCCTGATAGAGCCTGCTCCACAGGGAGAAACGCAGACCTGCCCTCAGGTAGCCCGAGCACTCGCCACTGTGAAAGATGGCCACATGCCTATACGCTGTCTCAATGTCTTGGACAGTGAGTTGATCATTCCTGGGAATACCCTGCTGGCTGAAGTTTATGTGCCTGAGGGCAACGTCGGCTTGGATCTATGCTGTTGAGGTCCAGCAAAAACAGACCCCAACAGCAGAATGGAACGGTCGAGTGATCATGTCTCTGATGGGAGTGGACCCCTGGTCTCTGACCCGGGGCAACAGAAACTTCTGGAAGACACTCTGTGGGAGTTCCAGGAGGCGTTCTCAAGACATGATGAAGACTTCGGGTGTGCTACCGCCATTCAACATGAAATCCCTACTGGCGATGCTGCGCCAATTCGGGAGCGGTACAGGCAAAGATGTATCAGGAGGTGAAAGATATGGTGGCCAGCATGCTGGAGAATCAGGTGATACAGGAGAGTAAAAGCCCGTGGGCTGCTCCGGTGGTCCTGCTGCGGAAGAAAGACGGATATCTCAGGTTCTGTGTAGATTACCGGAAACTGAATGCTCAGACCGTCCGCGATGCCTATCCTCTTCCACGGATCGAAAAGACACTATCCTGCCTGGGTCGTGCCAAGTATTTCTCCACGCTTGACCTGTGGATATTGGCAAGTGTCAGTGGCCGTAAAAGAAAAAAGTGAAGACAGCCTTTATCTTACCCATGGGACTCTATGAATTCAACAGAATGCTGTTTGGTCTGTCCAACGCTCCAGGGACATTTCAGCGGTTGATGGAGCTCTGTCTGGGTGACCTAAACTTTGAGTCAGTACTAATATATCTGGATGACTTTCTGGTGTTTGGGACCTCATTCGAAGATTATCTTCAAAAGCTGCGACAGGTCTTAGAACGACTGCGAGACCATGGGCTAAAAATCAAGCCCAAGAAGTGCCAACTGTTTCAGCAGCGAATAGAGTACTTGGGACATGTGGTCACTCCGGAAGGGGTACAACCAGCCCCCAGCAAGGTGGAGGCCCTCCAGAAGTGGCCCCAGCCAAGAACCCTACGGGAAGTGCAGACCTTTCTAGGATTGGCCGGTTATTACATGAGATTTATACCCAAGTTCGCACATCTCGCCGGTCCACTAAACGAGCTGCTGAGAAGCACAGCTGGAGGACCCAAGAATCGCCCCATTGAGTGGGGACCAAGACAGCAAGGAACCTTTGAGGCTTTGAAAAGAACTCTGATCAGTGTCCCGATCCTGGCCTATGCACGGTTTGATAGTCCGTTCTTGTTGTACATGGATGGAAGTCTACATGGTCTTGGAGCCGTGCTATCTCAAGTTCAAGACGGACGGGAGAGGGTGATTGCCTATGGCAGTCGGTCTCTAAGGGAGTCGGAGTGCAACCCTGACAACTATAGCTCCTTTAAGTTGGAGCTTTTGGTGCTGGTATGGGCCATGACTGAAAGATTTGCAGAGTATCTGACGGGTGCAGAAGTGATTGTTATGATGGACAATAACCCGTTAGCGCACTTGGAAAACGCCAAGCTAGGAGCCCTTGAGCAGAGATGGATGGCTCGCCTTTCCAAGTACCAATACCGTATCCAGTTTCGGTCAGAAAGGGAGAACGGCAATGCTGATGCCCTCTCACGAGTCCCTGTAGGATTGCCGACCAAGAGTGGGGACGAAGGGCTAGAAGACATTGAAATCCCACACCTCGGCAGAGCACCGCCATTACAGAACATAACACATTCCAGTGGGGTGGCTTCAGGGATGCCGATGGTGTTGGGGAAGACGTTGGAAGATTGGGAAAGGGTTCAAAATAGCTGCCTGGACCTCTGGAAAGTGAAAGAGTGGATTTGGACTAACATCTGGCCCGCCCGGACGAGCGGGCCAGCCTAACTCAAGAGGGTCAGAAGTTACTGAGACAGTGAGATAAGCTGAGTGTTACCCAGGGGCTCCTGTGCCGGACCATATACCTACAGTCAGAGCTGCAGTACCAGCAACAGGTTGTCATCCCTATGTCATTGGGACCAGTGGCTGCTCAGGAAGCCCATGAGAGGGGGGCTCATTTTGGGAGTACTAAGATGTACCAATGGCTTCAGCGATTCGTATATTATCCAGATTTTGGAGAAATGGTAACCGAGGCTTGCTTCAAGTGTCGGTCCTGTGGGTTGAGTAAAAGCCCCGAGCAACGGGCCCCTGTACAAACTATTCGAACATCTGCCCCCCTAGAAATCTTAATGATTATGTACAGATTGGGTACTCTACCTCAGGACACTCTTACTGTTTGGTCATGACGGACCACTTTACAAAATATGCAGTGGCTAGAGATGCCAGAGATCAGACAGCTGAATCAGCTGCTGAGGCAGTCTGTAAGCACTTTATACAAGTGTTTGGGTATCCGCAGAGAATCCACTCAGATCAGGGGGCATGTTTTCAGGGTGCTTTGAAGAGTGAGCTGTATCAGCTCTATGGTATCGAACGTTCCCGCATGACCCCATATCATCCGCAAGGGAACGGGGCGTGCGAGCGGTTCAACCGCACCTTGATACAGATGCTGCGGACTACAGAGGATAATCAAAAAGCTCGGTGGCCAGAGTACTTACCTGTGCTGATATGGGCCTATAACAATAGAGTACACAACACCACTGGTTACTCTCCACACATGTTGATGTTTGGGAGAACAGGCCAGGAGATTGAGGATCTCCACATGCCAGATCCGATGCAGCCTCCTCCGAGGAGCACTACTGCATGGGTGCAAGAGCACCGTTGCTGACTGAGAGCAGTACACAAGGTTGTGGGTGAACGTCTGAGACAAATAGTGCACCCCAACCCAGGGCCAGTGCAGATGGATGAGTATGCTCCAGGTGACTGCGTGATCGTCAGGGCCAAGAGGCCAACTGGAAAATTGGATGAGTGGTGGGAGGCAGTTCCATATATAGTGAAGTGGAGGGTAGACCCTGATATGCCAGTGTATGAAGTAGAGCCGGTAGGGACTGGGGGACCCTCAAGGAACCTCCACCGTAATATGTTAAGACTCTGTAACTTTGAGCAACCAGTGGCCGACGAGGAGGTGCTTGCTCCTAACCCTAGTTCTAGGGAACCTCCCTTAGACGATGAATGATGGGTTGTCCCTGCCCCAGTCACTCCGGGGACCCCAGTTGTGACGAGTTTGCCACCCAGGGAGAAAGTTGCACAGCCTGCAGACCAACAACCATTGGATGTGCCCGATACCCCTGATCATGTGACTCTGCGTAGGATGGCCAGGTCCAATGCTGGTGTACCCCCACAGCGCTATGCGCAGGATGAGTTTGTATGGGGAAGGTTGCCAGGGATGTCAACCTCTAGTGGGGTGGCATGTAAGATGGGGAAACAGCCCACATGTTATGAATGTACCTGTTTCTGTAAATAAGTTTATTTTTTTTTATAAACTGACATTTGTTTGGTTGACCACAAGAGGCCACTGTTAGCTCAGAAATGGGAAGGACTGTAATTCTGTAATTCCCTGGAGTAGTGACGTGGAGACCCTGTTCTGCAGAGGTGGAAGACAAGAAGGAGAAGAGTGTGTGTGTGGCAGCCATCTTAGGAGTGTGCTTTGAGCTTTTAGAAGAAGAAGAACTGAAGTGAGAGAAGGAGGATTGCTAAGGAATCCGAAATATAGCAAGGTGGAGCTGAAGCAGACTGTTCCAGGGTTTGTTCAGACAGCATCCTAAGTTGAAGATTGCTATCAAGGACCAGGCTGAGAAGTGGCCCTGTAAGTGAGACTGCAGGTTTGGATGAGCCCCACTTGTAGCTGTTCCAAACAAAAGCTAAAAGGTACCCAACAAATCTGGATCAGTAAGAGAAGTAATCGTGCACGCATCGCATTACAATGTTTTGCTTGGGACTGAGTAAGGGCCTGTAGTTAGACTAGTTAGGCATACTCATCTTCACAGGCCACACTACTGGTGAATTACCTACCTATACGGTAGTAAGGACTAAGACTCAGAGAGTTCTATAGACTTGTAACTCCCAGAGAGGAGCTTCTGAGGAAGTCTAGAAGTGACATTTTATACATTGTCATATTTCTTTGGTTTGCAAGCTGACCTACTATTATAGTTACTCGGTAGTACTTTGTTTGTGGGGAATAGGGGTATTTTGATAATTTTGTAAGCTCTTGTGTTATGCCGCTGGTGCCCCTATCACACTCACTGAATTGTTCCTGTGACTAGGGTGATAAAATCGTAACAAACGGCTGGTTAGTTGCAGCCTGCAGATAGGTAAAAGCTTGAAGTGTATTGGAGCCGCACATGAGAAGGGGCACTGCGCTGTACAACATCAGGGTCTCAGCTTCCTGGCTGAGTGTATGTAAATAGTTGGGAGTGGGTTTTTTTGGTAAAGAGGTGTTACTACACAAAGTAAAATCTTGTTTTTTCTAAATTGATTTGGAGTTGCTTCCTTTGTTCGTGACTTCGCTGTATCCTGGGAAGCTCACCCCGGTACACGGCTTACAGAAACACAACTCGTCGTGTTTGGAGGAGAGTGAATGCTGAGTTGCATCCAAAGAACACCATACCTACTGTGAAGCATGGGGGTGGCAGCAACATGCTTTGGGGCTGTTTCTCTGCAAAGGGACCAGGATGACTGATCTGTGTACATGAAAGAATGAATGGGGCCATGTATCGTGAGATTTTGAGTGCAAACCTCCTTCCATCAGCAAGGGCATTGAAGATTAAACATGGCTGGGTCTTTCAGCATGACAATGATCCCAAGCACACCTCCAGGACAACAAAGGAGTGGCTTCGTAAGAAGCATTTCAAGGTCCTGGAGTGGGCTAGCCAGTCTCCAGATCTCAACCCCATAGAAAAACTTTGGAGGGAGTTAAAAGTCCATGTTGCCCAGCGACAGCCCCAAAACATCACTGCTCTAGAGGAGATCTGCATGGAGGAATGGGCCAACATACCAGCAACAGTGTGTGCCAACCTTGTGAAGACTTACAGAAAACATTTGACCTCTGTCATTGCCAACAAAGGATATATAACAAAGTATTGAGATGAACTTTTGTTATTGACCAAATACTTATTTTTTACCATAATTTGCAAATAAATTCTTAAAAAAATCAGACAATGTGATTTTCTAGATATGTTTTCTCATTTTGTCTCTCATAGTTGAGGTCTACCTATGATGTCAATTAAAGGCCTTTCTCATCTTTTTAAGTGGGAGAACTTGCACAATTGATGGCTGACTAAATACTTTTTTTTCCCCACTGTATGTTACTGTCACTTTGACCTGACGTCGCTTATGTTTGCCTTAGAAAGCTAAAAATCCGATAGATATACTTGCAGCCAATTTAAACTCTGATTCAGAACAAATTTATTTGGTCTGAAACTAATCTTAGGATTGAAACAGCCAAACTTCATAGATTCGCCCATCACCCCAGCTACCATATACTTTATCAGTCTTTGGCTCCAGTCATAGACTTCAATTATAGACTCCAACTGTAAACTCCAGGCATAGAATACACACCTATACTTCCTCTATAGACTCCAGCCTTAGGCTACATTCACATGACTGAGGTGCAAAAATCTGTGAAAGACGTCCATTTTTCATGGCCGTCTTGCACCCGAGGGGGATACACTTCACGGATCCCCCATACATTTGAGTAGAGGGATCTGTGAAAACGGACAAAAATAGGACATGACCTATATTTTGATGGTCCGTTACAATGGCAGGTCAAAATAACGGTCATGTGGGTAGCCCCCATTCACTGATTTTAAATTTAATTCTGCCATGTGACATCCATTAATCACGGGCATTAATCACTTTCATATGAATGTAGCCTTAGTCTGTAGCCATAGATTTTTGGGCTACAATCTGGTCCTAATTTGCAGGAATTCCTAACATTTTCAAACTTTTATTTAATTCTCCAGGAATGTCCACAAACCAACCACTTTGGGGGTTAATTTTATCCAAACTCTGCCCCTATGATTTAAAGGGTAAAATTTGATTCCCTTTTCCTCATTGGGAGCAGATTTTTTTGTTCTATTTCTGGATTCAGTTGTATAAGAAAAACAGGTTGAAAACCCTCAGTTACTAAGTAGAAAAAAAAACTAAACTACAACAATCTGCTGCTCCAGAAATTACACCCTGAGTCAAGTAACCTCTTGATGCCAGCTTTAGGCTATATACATCAACCTATTGATTTCCTCCAGATATGTGCAAATTTTTTTACTATATTCTTTATTATGGTCTCAATGTAATGGAAGATGGTATAATGATGAAGATTCATCTCTGTTTCTTTAATTAGCACAATCCAATGCCAACCAGGAAAATTTAGTTACAATAATCAGATTTTATTTTCTTCTTCAACAAATAAAAAAAAAAGAAAAAAAGATTTGCAAAGCTGAAGTCGCTTGGCAGAAATCCAGACTGTACGAAGCAGATGTTGGAGCTGAGCGCTTTAATAATATATTCTGTCTGGAGCTCACAAGACAAAAACAACAAAAAAATATTCAGATTTGTTGTTATTTTGTCACTCGGCATCAATTCTGATTCTCTCCAACAGAAATACAACAAGCACTTTGTACATGTTGGCAGCATAGATTTTGTCTCATCTGGCTGATATCTCTTTAACAGAAGCTTTGCCGTCCTATTAAATATTCATTCATGTTTTGTCTTCTCAGGTGTTGTAGGTGCGATGTGCAGCCACATGGAGAATTATTACTTTTGCATTAGGGAAACTGTAAGTATCTAAGCTATATGTATTCCTTATACGCTTAGAATGTGCAGCATCTACACATACATACAGTGCTGGCCAAAAGTATTGGCACCCCTGCAATTCTGTCAGATAATACTCAATTTCTTCCAGAAAATGATTGCAATCACAAATGCTTTGGTAATAATATCTTCATTTATTTTGCTTGCAATGAAAAAACACAAAAGAGAATGAAAAAAAAAGTCAAATCATTGATCATTTTACACAAAACTCCAAAAATGGGCCGGACAAAAGTATTGGCACCCTCAGCCTAATACTTGGTAGCACAACCTTTAGACAAAATAACTGCGAACAACCGCTTCCGATAACCATCAATGAGTTTCTTACAATGCTCTGCTGGAATTTTACACCATTCTTCTTTGGCAAATTTCTCCAGGTCCCTGAGATTTGAAGGGTGCCTTCTCCAAACTGCCATTTTGAGATCTCTCCACAGGTGTTCTATGGAATTCAGGTCTGGACTCATTGCTGGCCACTTTAGAAGTCTCCAGTGCTTTCTCTCAAACCATTTTCTAGTGCTTTTTGAAGTGTGTTTTGGGTCATTGTCCTGCTGGAAGACCCATGACCTCTGAGGGAGACCCAGCTTTCTCACACTGGGCCCTACATTATGCTGCAAAATTTGTTGGTAGTCTTCAGACTTCATAATGCCATGCACACGGTCAAGCAGTCCAGTGCCAGAGGCAGCAAAGCAACCCCAAAACATTAGGGAACCTCCGCCATGTTTGACTGTAGGGACCGTGTTCTTTTCTTTGAAGGCCTCTTTTTTTTTTTCCTGTAAATTCTATGTTGATGCCTTTTCCCAAAGAGCTCTACTTTTGTCTCATCTGACCAGAGAACATTCTTCCAAAAAGTTTTTGGCTTTCTCAGGTAAGTTTTGGCAAACTCCAGCCTGGCTTTTTTATGTCTCTGGGTCAGAAGTGGGGTCTTCCTGGGTATCCTACCATAGAGTCCCTTTTCATTCAGACGCCGACGGATAGTATGGGTTGACACTGTTGTACCCTCGGACTGCAGGGCAGCTAGAACTTGTTTGGATGTTAGTCGAGGTTCTTTAGCCACCATCCGCACAATCTTTCGTTGAAATCTCTCGTCAATTTTTCTTTTCCGTCCACATCTAGGGAGGTTAGCCACAGTGCCATGGGCTTTAAACTTCTTGATGACACTGCGCACGGTAGACACAGGAACATTCAGGTCTTTGGAGATGGACTTGTAGCCTTGAGATTGCTCATGCTTCCTCACAATTTTGCTTCTCAAGTCCTCAGACAGTTCTTTGGCCTTCTTTCTTTTCTCCATGCTCAATGTGGTACACACAAGGACACAGGACAGAGGTTGAGTCAACTTTAATCCATTTCAACTGGCTGCAAGTGTGATTTAGTTATTGCCACCACCTGTTATGTGCCACAGGTAAGTAACAGGTGCTGTTAATTACACAAATTAGAGAAGCATCACCTGATTTTTCTAAGGGTGCCAATACTTTTGTCCACCCCCTTTTTTATGTTTGGTATGGAATTATATCCAATTTGGCTTTTTGACAATTCTTTTTGTGGTTTTCCATTGAAGACAAATTAAATGAAGATATTATTACCAAAGCATTTGTGTAACGTCTCTGCCGTTTCGGGTCTCGGCGCCACCCTCCGCTCGCACGCTATGGCGAAGGAGGCGTGTTCAGTTTGATTCTTTGTGTAAGTTTCTTGCCGCTCAGTCTGAACATGGTCCTAGTCAGTGTAATTGATTTCCGGCCCCACCCGTGTCTGAACATTTCTCTCTGGACTGCATAGAGTTAATCTCTTCCTAGCCTGTGTGATTGACAGCCTGTGTACCTATCAGGTCTGGGGGCTGGTCCCAGACTTTCTATATACAGGATGTCATTTCTCAACAGGTTGCCGGTTAATACACTTGTGTTTTGCCTGCTGTCTTACTATATTCCTTGATACTTTGCTACTTGATTCTCTGACCCTTTGGCTTGCCCCTGACTATTCTCTTGGATTTTGACTTTGTACTGCTTGCTCGTTTGTTACTGACCCCTTGGCTTCCTGACCCCTCTTTTGTTGTTTGTGCGTCCTGTCTTCGTTCTGTGTTGTCACTTATTCAGTGTAGGGACCGGCTCCAAGTTGTTCCTGTCATTAGGACAGTGAGACAAGTAGGAAGGGACAGTGGCTGGGGTGAGAATAGGGCTCACTTGTCTCTGTCCTTCCTCCCAGACCGCTGCAGTAGTGTCAGGGTTGCTACGTTTGGCAAGACCCTTACAATTTGTGATTGCAATCATTTTCTGGAAGAAATTGAGTTTTATCTGACAGAATTGCAGGGGTGCCAATACTTTTGGCCAGCACTGTATACCATAAGGAGATGTAACACCAGAACAATATAATACATTTCAGAACAGTCCCTGAAATGTTTTACAAATTCCACGTTCACATGTACATTGTCATTTGCAGTTTTCATTGAAAAAGAAAACCAAACATGAAGACAGGGTTATTTTTGTCTAAAATAAATGGAAAGCCAATTAAATTGACCTTCCGTTTTATTTTTATCATTAAAGTCAATCAGATTGTATCCATCACTTAGGGAAACAGACGTTCACAGATAATGTTTGGGGGTGGGGTTAGTGGAAATTATCTGCAATTCCAACATTGTTTTTTGGGGTTTATTTTTACAGCATTTATTATGCAGCATAATTTACACATTGGACAAAATTTATCAAGACTAGAGTTTCTTACGTCAGTCTTGATCTCCCCCTGTGCTAGAGTTAGATGCATCTAATTTATTAAGCTGCTAATGCTCATTAACAAATGAGGTGCACCTTCTGCTCTATCTCCAGTGGCATAAATTATGGTATAAATGATAGTAAATCTGCCAGGCTGCAGAGACCATGCTCCTCCCACTAAGCCCCATCTTGATACATCCACTTTTCTGAAAAGCGCTGTGTGGACTACAAATTAACCAAATTCACAAATTTTGGAGGTCTGGATAAATTTTGAGGTTCTAAGTACAGGGTCCGTATTATTTTGGTTGGTCCCAATTAATTTTAGAGGTCTGTTACATTTTTAACAGTCAAATTCTGGGGTCTGAAATAACTTAGAGGTTCTTAGTCTGAGAACTTGTGCTAAATGTAAAATATTAAAGCAGTAAGGTATGACAGAGAGGCCAAGTCATACTAAATGTTTTTTTTATATTGTTGCCTCATGCTATGGTAGACTGTGTTCAAGCCTATCCACTCTCCTCTGTGGCTAGATGGCTTGTGTTTCAAATGTCACATTTTTCTTTACAGGAAACAATAAAATTAGACAGATAAAGATATTCAGGATGTATAACTCTACGTATGAAGTTATTGATATTATGTTTTTTTCTGTATAGACAATTAGGCAAAGGCCTACTCAGTTCACTTTCTTGTTGTACTATACTGCAGTGCTATATCATTATCACTGCTATTGTTTACCTTTGCATTTGTTTTTAGTGCATTCTATGCTTTATGTGATGTAAAAATTTCTGTAATTGGTTTTAATGGAATGGAACTGAGCAGCTTGCAGTGTATTGTAACACTAGCAGGCTACAGAAGGAAAACAGTTAAAATTGTTTAATGAAAACAAACTGAAGAATATTTTTTGTAATCTGTGGATTTCTTTGGAGGGTGCTGCACCATGTCCCTTTTCAGCCAATGTGGTAGAAAGTTGCACCCCTGACAAAACATTGCAAAAGTGAAGGCCTATGTACACAAAGTCTCCCTCAAATAAACACAGAACTGTTTTGCTGGTCAATTTGCAAGATCAGCAGCCGATGCCAGAAAAAAAAAAATCGACAACCACGTGTTTAGACACCTGTCGCTGTTGTAAACATACAGGATAGGATTATGAGAAGCCTGAGGAAATCAACACAAAAATTATCCCAGCAGGCATACATCAACAGAACAACATGTTGCCATATTCTAAAATCACTTCACCTAAAGCCATACCAAGTGTTAGCAGTGTAACAGTTAAAAGAGAAGAATAAACAGAAGAGTGTGGTTTATTGAATTTAGCTACTGGATATGAGAATAGATGGCCATTTGGACCTTTTGCAATACAGGACATGAAGTCAGATAAAGTGTGGTTTCATCTAATTGTGTTAATCGGCAGAACAATAGGTTCTGGCACACAGAAAATTCACATGAACATCCATTTCATAGTCCAAAAATTGTTGTTTGGTGCACAGCTATGGGTCCAAGGATTGTGGTCAATATTCTTTGATGAAAATGTGAACACAGTCATATACTCATCTCCTGTAATCGGTAAGTAAGTCATTTTCCATCTATTATTCCGTACAAACCACACAAGGGAAACAGAATTCTGTATACTGTATGTACAGTACAGTATGAGGCAACATTATCATAGTTATTCTGTATTTTTGAACTACTTGTATACAAGGAGGAGGTATTCTGGTAGCCATGTACGTACAAAAGTAGCAAAAATGTATTTGAAATGGTTATAAGAGATCATGCTGCTAGAGATTAACAATGTCAAGGCAAACTTTGCAACATACAGTATGTAGGAGCAGTACTATAGTAGTTATACTTTTGTACATAAGAATAGTATTATTGTAGTTACATTCTTGTGATGAAGTAGGAAGTGCTAATATGCCCTCATGCTATTGTTGTAGTATGGTTTGGTATACTATGGTACTGATGTGGCATACCTTTGTAAATTAATGTTACATCTTTTTAGAGAGAGCATATCAGAGTGGTTATATTTTGGACATACTTAGAAGAATTATTGTAATTATATTCTTGAAAATGGGAGGGTAGTATTATTGGAGCCATAGTCTTGTACATACAGTGGTGCTTGAAAGTTGTGGGAAATTTCTGAAGAACTCAAAAGAGTTGTTGATGTTCATCAGGTTGAAAAGGTTATTATATTATCTTTAAAGAGTTTGGACTTCACTAAGGGTGGGTTCACACTTGCGCCGGCACAACGTCCGCCGCAAATCCGACCTAAATGTCGGAAAACTGGATAGGAAAAGGTTTGTGACGCTTTGCTTAAAAACCCATTTGCTTCTATGGGTTTTTATAGCAATGCGCGGGTGTCCGATTTCACCCTCTGCGCCGCGAAGCCGTTTTTTTTCGTCGGACACAAAGTCCTGCATGTCCGACTTTGTTTCCGACGAAAAAAAACGGCTTTGCGGCGCAGAGGGTGAAATCGGACACCTGCGCATTGCTTTAAAAACCCATAGAAGCGAAAGGGTTTTTAAGCAAAGCGTCGTAAACCTTTCCCTATCCAGTTTTCCGACATTTAGGTCGGATTAGCGGCGGACGGAGTGCCGGCGCAAGTGTGAACCCACCCTTATTCACAGACAGACATGCAAAACTGCAAGTAAATTCTTTTTTATCTCAACCTGAATTGTTTGAGAACAATACATTGTATTTAGCAACCCTACAGTCAGCAATGTCCCAGTTTGAAATAGCTGATAACAGCAAGCAACAGATAAGGTTACATCCATGCTGTCTTCTTTTTGTTCCTTGTCCTGATCTGTCATGGAATCAAAGTAATAGACTGAAAAGCTGACAGAATGAAGGATGCAGACAGAACATATTCTGTTGGCATCTGTTATCCAACTTTATTCCATCTTGTTTGCTATTATAACAGAAGTCCTAGATTGAATGGTGATAAATACAAACAGAGTGTGCTTCATCTGCGTCTTTCATTCAGTAAGCTTTTCAGCCCCTTGTTCTGATTCTAAGACTATGGGAAATAAACCCTACTGAATGCTGTGGAGCAGGAACAGCTCTCAATACAGAAACAAGCAAAAGAGTGAAAAACTGCAGGATTCCATAGAAAGGATCCAAAATTTGTTAAAGTATATTACACAATTTATTTATGACACAAATACTGCCAGAAAATCAAAAGTTGTCCATAAGTTTAGTTACGCTTTAAAAGCTTTGATGTATATGTTATTTTGCCTTTAATTTTATGTCATTTTGTCAGTCTCTTTTTTGTTATTTATTTATTTATTTTCTAGGTCTTACATGGAAATGTATACTTTAACCTAGTGAGGGTCAGTTGTAGGTAACAAATAACATAGCCATTATTAAGATATATATATATATATATATATATATATATATATATATATATATTTAATATATGGGCATGAACTATGTAACATATTGCAATTACTTTTATTAGATACTGGCTTTGCATGAGGCATAGGTTTTTCCACATAGTGGGTGTCTGGATGCAAATTGTAGTCTTGTTGAAATGTTTCTAACCTTTGTGCCAATAACAATACATTTTTTCACTTTTATTAGGTGAGCGTCTCATTTATTTGTATGCACAACTTTTTTATTACTATTATAATGTCTTTGAGCAGACATGAGATATGCCCCTTTTCTTAACACTGAGTAGTGTCCACCATCATTTGAGTATTTTGACCTGTTTCTATGATGGATCAGAACAATAGACAGAAAGTTGGAAGTGTGAAGTTAGGCTTTGGTTCTGGTATCACTTTAAGCAATATATTGTACTCTACAATTTATTTGATGAATAAGAAATGTGATGATTGGTTTAAGTCACTTTCAGGCGACTTTTATTATAATAAATATCTAAACTCTTTTATATGGCACCTTCAAAAATTTCACATGCCAGCAGAGATTTACTGCTCTCCTTGGGATTTTTAATGACAGGAAAGAATGAGGTTATTGTTTAATGCTTTCATGGTTGTCCCATAAAATGCTGTCATTATGTGGTGGTTGGGTCGTTATGATGGAGATATGTAGGTAGCCGTATAAAGCAGAGACCTAGCTGCACAACTAGCTGTTACACTGCAAATGTACTCTTTCATTAATCTTAATATATGAATATGTAAACATTTTGAGACCAGTACACAACTGCTGGAATCTCACCATTCAGTCAAATGCATATTACTGTTGTACTCTATAGGGAACTGACCTCAACTCAGGGTCTTAACCACCATGGAGGTAGATGATGCAACTGATATGAAGTTCTTTTAGGCTTAGGCTCCATGTTGCGGAAACACAGCTTCTTTTGTTGCAGATTTTGTTGCAGTTTTTTGAGCCAAAGCCAGGAGTGGATTGAGCAGAAGGTAGAAGTATAAGAACTTCCTATATATTTCCCATTCCCTCTGTAGCCATTCTTGGCTTTGGCTCAAATAACTGCAGCAAAATCTGCAACAAAAGAAGCTGCGTTTCCACAACGTGCGACCACAGCCTTAAGGAGTTATTGTGGCCCTTGATGGGGGCCCAGTTTGACCTTTGCCATGGAATCGCTTATTTTCTATATACATCACTATACTACTGGGGATGTTCCTGTTCCCCAGTGCTGAGGTTGCAACATAAACCATATATGGTCACTCTTTGCTTAATTAAGTGAGAACTAACTTACCCTGCCTTCATCTAACACCTCTCAGATCTAAGTCTACGTTCACATCTGTACCACACTCTCCGTTGCAGACTCAGTCACAATATCTGCTGGAAAATTGGCAGAGGAAAAGTCCTGCAAGGTGGACTTTTTCCACCACTGGTTTCAGTTCCAAAACAATGAGGACCATCAGGCTCTGTGTGTTACCCCCTCTGACGGACCAGAACAACAGAGAGGCTACACTAGTGTTAACCTAACATAAGCATTTTCAATTTGCATCAAATCTAAACAGTCTTCCATTAGTTAAAGCCAGTCTGGTCTGCAGACTTATAGATTTTATCTGCAATGATAAATTGTAACAAACTATATAGACATGAGAGAGTTATGTGTTGCTGATGTATTTTATCTAATAGTGGACGGTCTATACAATTGCAACAAATCCTCAGCTGTGAGAAGTATTAAGGCCTGCCATGTGCAGACAAGAATGTTGTCATTCATTGACAGCAAGCAGAGATCTTGAAAAGATAAGGTATTGAAACATAACAGTAAAACTAGAAAGAAAATATATTTACAGAAGACTAAGGTTTGTGACATTCTCACCAAAATGATGCATATCAGTTTAATCTGCCTTCCCTTATAATTTTTGATTACATGAAGTCAGGATATTCTTGTTTGTTCAGTGTACATCATTAGAATGCGCTTGTCGGATGCCCTTGCTCAGGCTTTAAGGCCTCTCATTTCACAGCAGTCCTGCAAAATATATAGAAAATATTTAGAATTCAAAGTATATAATAAACTGAATTGCAATGTATAGGGGGATCTCAACTAAGCCGTAGTGTGTGTAATTGCACAAAGTGTGCTAAAAAGTTCGAGTGGGAGCAGGCAGAATTATGAATACAGATCTGAAGGTGGCTACAATATAAAATTTAATGTGAACTAGATAATCCAATGACAAACAGTGCACCCCTTCTGGACAAGTATCCTAGCACAACCCTGTTACTTAAAGGGAATCTGTCAGGGCAATTTGGGACACTAAACTACCCACACGTCCATATGGACATGGGGTTTAGTGTCACCAAATCACCCTGTTATAACGCAATCCATGGCCACATTAAAAATAAAAAAGCTTTATACTCACCCTGCAGCTGTACTCTCCGCGCCTGCGCAGTTCTTCAATGAAGCCAAAGGAGTACTCCTCGGCTTCAGTGTGCATGCCCCACAATTACGCAGTGAAGCCGGGGTGTCCATCTTTGGCTTCACTGAAGAACATCGCAGGCACCGGGAGGCGTGCCTCATGAATAAACCGGACCGTTCTCACCAAACAGCGTCTTTCGGACCCTTCTCTAGGGAAGTATAAAGGTTTTTTATTTTTAATAAGCCTGCGGATTGCATTACAACAGGGCGATTTGGAACACTAAACCCCAGGTCTATAAAGACCTGTGGGTGGTTTAGTGTTCCAGATTGACCTGACAGATTTTCCTTTAACCACTTATTCTACCCCTGCATCCATACATGAGAAAGTGGTATCTTGCAAAAAGCCAATGTGAGCTGCCAGCAGTCAGAAAAGACGATTTGCAGTATTTAATGAATGTGAAAGGGCCATCAGCCTCCCTTTAATTACTCAATATCAAAAGGATTTTCATGGATTATATATTATAGCATGCAGAGTTAATGGAGTAATCACAATGAAGACTTCATCAAAATGTCACTTCTACTCTGCTTCACAATTTTTCTCCATCTGATATGAGCAAACCCAACCAATATAGTTACAGAGTGTACATAATACAAGGGCATATATTAAGCAGGGGGTAATGACTCTCTCTGCTTAATATATGCTCTCTGGTGGTGGCTCAAATTACCACAGTCCTAACTTCAGACTTTTTTTTTTCTACTATCCCTATTAAATATAGTGGCACTATGACCATTCAGCATTCACCTTATGGATCATTTTTTTAATATTTTAATAGTTTGGGAATTTTTTGGACACAGATACCTAAATTTTATTTTTGATTATTTTCCTATTTGATCTAGAAAAGGGGAGTGAATTGAATTTTTATATATTTTTATAGCTTTAAAAACTTTTTACTTTTTATTTTTACTTGCATTTTTAGACCCCCTAAGGGACTTGAACCCTTGGGGGTCTCATCGACCAAATAATATTCAGCAATACAATGGTAATAACAGGCTTGGGAGCCTGCAGTAGGCTTCCGGAGGTCATGGCAAACAATTGTTAACCTATGATGATTGTTGGTGGTGGGGGGGGGGGATGCAGATAGCATTACAATATGGAGGCCAGCCCTGTTTAGATACTGCAGTTGCTTTTGACCATGGCATCTAAAGTGTGACAGCACCATTTAGTGTCGGACTAGGATGTTTAAAGCCCACCAGTAAAATTGATTCTAGGGGCCCACCCTACTGCTACTGGCATACAAGCCAAAGGAAAAGTCACTTTCCTGGCCCCTTCAGATTTATCATCATTTATGCCAGTTTTCTGCTCATCTGTCATATGAAGTCCTCCACTCTATGGTGAGCAAGCAGCATGGCTTCTGGAATTGTTAACATTACTGGTATCTGTGCTGTCACAGATGTAATATTGATATTAGAATTAGGAAGGTGGATAAACCCTTTAAATTGGTTGTCCAGGAATTGGAGCAACCTGTTTGCCAGCCAGGGGAGGTGTAAAATAAAATTTAAAAAAAAAAAAAAAAAAAACGCATACTCACCTGTACCTGGTGCTCCATTGTCCGCCGCCAGTGTCCATTCTGCCCCCAAACAACATAATGACACCATCACTGGCCCCACATACATTGGTCCCCATACAGTATGGAGGGACCCGTGAAACGGCCACAGTTTGGGGGGACCAGTGAATGGGCATCTGTATTGGGGGGAACAGTGAAGGGACCTCTGTATGGTGGACCAGTGAAGGGACTAGTGTATGGAAGAACCAGTGAAGGGACCACTGTATAGGAGGGACCAGCGAAGTATCCACTATATGGGAGACCAGTGCAAGGACCACTGTATGGTCAACCCCTGAAGTAGCCATTGTATGGGCCATACAGTGGTCCCTTCACTGGCTCCCAAACTGCAGAATTAGCTCATTAATTACATGTCTGTTCCTTGGTCCCGCTCTGTCTCTCTTCTTCCTGCTCCAGCCACACATGATGTCACAAAAATGCGCCCAGGGAAGAGACTGGTAAGTATTGATACTTATATCTTATGCCACACAGGTTTTTGGCCACAGTCCTAATGTGCCGGTGGCTTCCAGCTCTACCAGTAGCAGAATCAGGTCGGAGTGCCACTTCTCCCCGGTTCTGCCGATCCAGTAGTTAAAAATACAACCGGATCACAGAAGCAGGGAGAACTAGCTGCATTCACTTACCGGTCCCTGTTCCTGCCCACTGCCTCCTCCAGTTCTCCTTTAGCCTTCAGGGAGCCCTGTGCACCGAACATCATGTTCTGATGCAATGATGTGATGTGCAGCTCAGGGGGCCCCCTGGAGACTGAAGAGGAAGTAGAAAAGGCTGCTATGGACAGGAGCAGGGATCGGTAACGTAATAGCAGTTACCGATTAGTCCTGCCGGTAACGACAGGACTAATCCAATCAATAGCAACCTATAAAAAAAAAAAAAAAAAAAGCAGGGGGGGCCAGTAGGGCTCACCGGGGGGATTCATCGGTACCCCGGTGGGCCAGTCTGAGCCTAACATCATTCACACCTGTTAGCGATGGAATCTGGCTACATTATACAGCCTGCACCTATCCTGCATGGAGAGGGCTCAGCTCCATCCAAAGTGTTAAAAAGTCTAACACCAGGTGGCAGACACATAGACAGCAACCACAAGTGAGTACATCTTGCCAATATAGAAATTATCTTGACACTTTGCAAATGTAGGGCCTATTTCTTACTTTTTTTTCCCTTTTAGATAATCCAGAAATGACCAGTTTATCAGTCACGATTATAGATGGGTGAACCTCTGTAAATTAATTTTAGGTTTAGGTAGTTCGGTCCAAAGATTAATTTCGAGTGGAATTAGTTTGTCATGAACCAAAGTTTAATTTAGCTTAAAACATAATGTATGACAATGTCAGAGCTCCCAGAACTCTATTTAGCTGATTCTAGCTCTCTAAAGAAAACACAGCTGAAGTTATACCAAAGTGACAGTGACATATATGTCTATGGGAAAACAGATGGTAGGCAGGGGATACAAACCGCTAGTTTAACCATACAATGTCATTTTTTTTACTTTTGAGATACTCCAAAAATTAACATGTTTTAGGGACGCTGCTTGCCAGTGTTTTTTTTTCATACACACATGGTGGTTATATTGGAAAAAGCTATGGTTTTTATGAAAATTAGCCTCTTTTGGGGACTTGTAAGTGTAACATGATGTAAACAGGATTGTGATGAAAAATTTGTGGCGGTGTGCTCAGTTAAAAAAAAAAAAAGCCACACTAACATGGTGTTGGTATTATATCGACAGTGTGATAGTTACAAGTGGCAACTGCATAATTTAAAGGAAAATTTGAGCCACATTGTCACTGTGCTTGCCAGTTTTAAACTGATAAATACACAGAACATGTTGATGGCGGAGTGGCAATTTACAGAATTTAAAGAAAAATTTCTGACACAAAGAACCACTAAAAATGATACTTTTATAGGAGCAGATGTGACACCAAAATGGCATTGATAGTGGAAAGCAATGGTTTGTGTTTTTTGAGGTTGGGAGTGGGAACCTTTTTTATATATTGATATATATATTTTTATTATTATGCCAACATTGTGACACCAACAGTGTGGAAGAGTAGAATGTGATGGACCAGGCTACAGGAGATCTCTGGCTAAGTGGTGGCAGTGGTGGGAGCTGTGGCAACATGACTGGCAGTACAGTGCAACTCGGTATCTGTTTAGGAGTAGCAGGAGGCATCAGCAGTACAGTAAATGGAACATGATATGAACATGACAACAGGAGACAGAGGTAGTGGCAGATCTATTCAGTGGCATCAGCTGGTTGTGTGTGAAAATCCTCACGGATCCATACCTCATTCATTTTGATAAAAGTAATTTTTCCCAGATTCAAAGTGGACAGTTTGGTCCATCTAGGTGTTGCAATGCCATCAGCATCACTGAACACCCTTTCAGCCACTACACTTGAGGCTGAACAAGATAAATCTCCCATTGTTCTTCATATTCCATATATTGTACAGGCTGCTGATGCTGCTGCTTTTTCTCCTGTGGCACTGCCATAGGCAGTGGAGCATTGAGCGAGGTGGACTGGGAGCAGGTAGAGGCCTCCTGGGAAGACATTTGACTGGCACACGCAGTGGTCTCCCTAAAAGCTTTCACAAGCTGGGTATACAGCCTTTCCTGACAAGTTTACCTCCCTTTATGAGGCAGGGAAGACTTTCCCCATTTTCGCTTTATCCAGCACTCATCCCTCTGCTTCATACTAATAATATGTCTGTCACTATGTTAACAACAAAGCATACAGCCTTCCATGGTTGTAAGTGTGTGTATAGACCCAGAGTACTGGCATGGTTGGTCTACTTTCCCATCATGGGCCTCTTCCCCTTGCTGTGACATATCCTAAGAAGAGTCTTCTTCCTCCTCATCCATTTTAGAAGTTCCAGGTCCTCCACCATAATAACCCTGATCCAGTTTTTCATCCTCCTCTAGTTCTTTTTGCAGCACCACACGGTGATGACATTGACCAAGAGGTGGAAGCTATTCTTCTTCCATCACTTGTTATGAGTGTAAGTGTTTTCTGTAGGATATATAAAAAGAGATGATATCACTGATGGTGCAGTTGTCCCTGCTGAAAAATTCGGTGGCCTCCTCAAAAGGTTTCAGAAGGTAGCACATATCCATTATGATCCTCCATGATCATCATGAATGTAGTATAAGAAGAAATGCAAGGGCAGGTTGTTATGAAGCTGCAAATCCAGCACAGTGTTTTTAGCCAGATAAGAAAGACTGAAATGTGCAGATACTTTTCTGGCCATGGGCAACACCTCCATTAAGCTGATATATGTGTTACTAAAGCATCAGCCCACCAAATTTAGCATATGTACCATTCAGGGCAATGTGTTATTCTACCCAACTGCAGTGCAGACACAATCTTCATGTCATTGTTGCTGGCAACTCTACAAACTTGTAGTTCTCGGTGGGCCATTCAGCAGAATACTTGTGGCAGAATACAGTGGAGAAGTTCCTCTGCTCTGTGGCTTTTCCAATCCAGGCTCATCAGCTATAAAACTGCATGGCAGTACTTCACTTTAAAGGCATTAAATGAGAGAGGGGGAGTGGAAGTCTTAGCTTACCATGTTGAAGTTGGGGGGAAAGAAATAGTCCAACAACGAGGATCCAGAAAAGGTCAATAGGACGTATCTGTCGTTGGAACTGGACCTGCACAAACAGTGTGGTACTAACACCTACTCTTGTTTCTGGATTTTTGCCATTGATAGTGTGACCTGGCCAAGATACAGTGGGGAAAAAAAAGTATTTAGTCAGTCACCAATTGTGCAAGTTCTCCTACTTAAAAAGATGAGAGAGGCATGTAATTGACATCATAGGTAGACCTCAACTATGAGAGACAAAATGAGAAAACAAATCCTGAAAATCACATTGTCTGATTTTTTAAGAATTTATTTGAAAATTATGGTGTAAAATAAGTATTTGGTCAATAACAAAAGTTCATCTCAATACTTTGTTATGTATCTTTTGTTGGCAATGACAGAGGTCAAACGTTTTCTGTAAGTCTTCACAAGGTTGGCACATACTGTTGCTGATATTTTGGCCCATTCCTCCATGCAGATCTCCTCTAGAGCAGTGATGTTTTGGGGCTGTCGCTGGGCAACATGGACTCCCTCCAAAGGTTTTCTATAGGGTTGAGATCTGGAGACTGGCTAGGCCACTCCAGGACCTTGAAATGCTTCTTACGAAGCCACTCCTTCGTTGCCCTGGCGGTGTGCTTGGGATCATTGTCATGCTGAAAGACCCAGCCATGTTTCATCTTCAATGTCCTTGCTGATGGAAGGAGGTTTGCACTCAAAATCTCAAGATACATGACCCCATTCATTCTTTCATGTACACGGATCAGTCGTCCTGGTCCCTTTGCAGAGAAACAGCCCCAAAGCATGATGTTGCCACCCCCATGCTTCACAGTAGGTATGGTATTCTTTGGATGCAACTCAGCATTCACTCTCCTCCAAACACGACGAGTTGTGTTTTTACCAAACAGTTCTACTGACCATATGACATTCTTCCAATACACTTCTGGAACATCCAAATGCTCTCTAGCAAACTTCAAATGGGCCCGGATATGTACTGGCTTAAGCAGAGGGACACGTCTGGCAATGCAGGATCTGACGTAGTATGTTACTGACGGTAGCCTTTCTTACGTTAGTCCCAGCTTTCTGCAGGTCATTCACTAGGTCTCCCCGTGTGGTTCTGGGATTTTTGCTCACCGTTCTTGTGATCATTTTGACCCCACAGGGTGAGCTCTTTCGTGGAGCCCCTGATCGAGGGAGATTATCAGTGAACTTGTATGTCTTCCATTTTCTAATTATTGCTCCCACAGTTGATTTCTTCACACCAAGCTGCTTGCCTATTGCAGATTCAGTCTTCCCAGCCTGGTGCAGGTCTACAATTTTGTTTCTGGTGTCCTTCCACAGCTCTTTGGTCTTCACCATAGTGGAGTTTGGAGTGTGACTGTTTAAGGTTGTGGACAAGTGTCTTTTATACTGATAACAATGTCAAACAGGTGCCATTACTACAGGTAATGAGTGGAGGACAGAGGAGCCTCTTAAAGAAGAGGTTACAGGTCTGTGAGAGCCAGAAATCTTGCTTGTTTGTAGGTGACCAAATACTTATTTTCCACCATAATTTGCAAATAAATTCTTTAAAAAATCAGACAATGTGATTTTCTAGATATGTTTTCTCATTTTGTCTCTCATAGTTGAGGTCTACCTATTATGTCAATTACAGGCCTCTCTCATCTTTTTAAGTGGGAGAACTTGCACAATTGGTGGCTGACTAAATACTTTTTTTCCCCACTGTATGTGCAACCTACTACTCTTCTACCTGTCTGTCTAAAATTGATTAAATCTAATTAAACTAGGTTCCAGAGTTTTCCTCTCCTATAATTCTGTAATACTATTGCAATGTTGTTGTTTTTTTCTCAGTAGTAATGTATTAGCAGCAATTGCATCTTTCACCAAACCTGCAGCATCACAAAATAGCTCTATGTCTTCCTCTGCAGCATGCTATATGCTGATATAACATCAAAACTGTAACCTCTCCACTTAAAATTCTGGCCTGCAGAGTACCTGACTATGCTAACTAAATGTTACTCTGGGGTAGGATCACCTCCCCCCTTCTCCACCCCAAGCTAGAACAGGGCAGTCGGATTCCCCAGTTTTTGAGTTTAATAGTGTCACAGCAAAGAAATACACTGCACTCACACAGACATATTGTTACCAGAATTTACTGAAGTAGAGGATGTTTGGCACAACACAGATTGATTTCAGCTGTTCAGGCTGCCTGGTTCTAAGAAACATCAGCAGTCTAACATGAACGGAACATAACACTTCATTCAGATGGTCCCATAGTGCACACAGAGATTCCCCAACTCTCCCAGTGGTTTTCACTCGACACTCATAGTTTCAATTCTTAGGCACACAACGGATTTGCCACAGAAGCCTTTGAAACAACAGGCTTGGCCCTGGAATTACACAGCACTGATGGAACATTAGACCAGTAGCAATGGAAATCTAGACAGAAGACTCAAAGGAGCAAGATAGCATTCTTTTTTATACTTGAGTTTTTCCACCCAGCATGACAACAAGGTGTCAGGCCACTGAGCGCTGTGACTGTACACCGAGCTGTGCCACAGACACATCACCCACTGCATAGTCAATGGGTATAACCTGGTTTCACCCATTTTGGAGACTCATAGGGCCACCCTCTTTCCAGAAAGTACACAATGAAAGTGACATCATACCTTGCAATCAGTCATCAGTTCATATATCATACAATAAACTTTATGAAATGCTTAATACAATGTCAATGCACACAACAGTTACACAGATCAATCCTGGGTCAGAACCTTACCATTTCATAAAGTTATAGTAAATTGTGTAAGGGACTGAGGAATATCAATATATTGCTACTTAATAGTGTAACATAGTGGTTTTTAGGAAAGATAAACCTCCCTCTGGACACTAGGGGGAATTTTATTTGTGTGTTTGCCCCTAAATGGCCTAGGTATGAGAAAATATGAGTGAAATGTACATGTAAGGAGTATATGAAGAGGCAGATATGTGTGGGTGAGTTACTTAAAGGGGTTTTCCCATCTCCCTGTTTCAGCAGCATTGCCTGCGGTCTCTTCTTCTCACTACTTGTATTCTTCAGCAAGGTGGTGGGAGGCAGCTTTGACTGTTTGATGAAGATGTAGAATTTGCCTGAACCATGAGAGATTATTATGATTACTAGAAATCTAACATAAATGCAGATCAAATAATATGTACAGTAAATGTATATTACATTACACAGGTTTGTATAGAACATTTACCATGCTTCTACAGAGTACGGACTTCGTGTTATCTTTATGTTTACATAGAGAGATAACCACATTGTCTGAGCCTTTATCAGCAAACTGCAATTAGCTGATATGATTGTCCTGACCGCAGAGCTGTACATAACAGTGAGAGAACTCAGCCCCCCCAGAGAACAGTGTCTCATGTCATCCATCTTGCTTATCAGATACAGGCTGTGCTCCATGGAAACGATGTGTAAATAATCTGAGAAATCATCTAACATAGCAGGCAAACAAAGCAGTATTATTAAAGCAATGTATTTAGAAAAACTCTTGAATTTACATAAGCTAGCAGTATAGATAGGATCTTTGAGATAGGAATACCTCTTTAACCACTTCTGGACTGCCCTTTGGGTTTTTACGTCCAGAAAGTGGTTGCCTTGTTCTGCAAGGACTTACCGTTATGTCCAAGCAGACCTCAGCAGCTGCACGAGTTCGTGCAGCTGCTGAAACGGGGAGCCAGCTGTAACTTCAGCAGGAACCCCCCTAGAGAAGGCAGCTATTCTATGCTGTTGTAAGGTGGTTAAACCAATCCCCATGTTTTGGCCTTAATTCCAGATCTATAAAAGTATTTTTGTAGTATCACTTGGATATATGTAAATGCAACTGAATAATGTATATCTGCTTGGTGTCTGCTACGTATGTGGTACTTATGCATTATTACTGGATAATTAGCTGATGCACCATTTTGGCGTGGATCGCCAACCCCCAGAATAGGATCCGGGTGTGGCGACCCTTTACCAAGACATTCTATTGAAGGCTCCCAGGCTTGTCTCCCATACACTTCTATGGCATACTACACTAGGCAGTCTGTAATAGAAATATAGGGATTTTACAATGCATTGTATCAGCGATCAGACCCCCTGGGTTAAAAAATAAAAGTAAAAAAAATAAATAAATAAAAAAAATTGTAAAAGTTTAAATCACCCCCCTTTCCTTAGATGCCATACAAAATTAGAAAGTCTAAGGGTATGACCCCGCATAGTGGTCTGCAGCGAAAAAGCGCTGTTGGAAAAACCACAGCGGAAGCACATCGTGGTTTTTCCCTCAACTCTTTTCACAGAAAGTCCGCAGCGTTTTCCTCTACAGACTATCTGCTTTAATTATACCTATAGGGAAACCAGCGGCGTTTCCGTAGGTATAATTGACCTGCTGCGATTTACAGACTAATCTGATCAGCTTCTATGAAGAAGTCAGTTCTAGACTGGGCATGGGTAATATGGTAGATGTTATATATCTGGACTTTTCAAAGGCTTTTGATACTGTACCACATAAAAGGTTGGTATACAAAATGAGAATGTTGGGACTGGGGGAAACAGATGCATTTGGGTTCGCAACTGGCTCATTGATAGAAAACAGAGGGTACTTGTAAATGGGAAATACTCAGAATGGGTCACAGTCACCAGTGGATTGCCACATGGGTCAGTATTGGGTTCTCTCCTGTTTAATATTTTAATTAATGACCTGGTAGAGGGTTTACAGAGCAGGGTGTCCATATTTGCAGTTGATACTAAACTCTGTAAGGTAATCAAAAATGAGGAGGATAGTGCAATGTTACAGGGGGATCTGTGAAATCTGGAGGTATGGGAAGAGACTTGGCAAATGAAGTTTAATGTTGACAAATGTAAGGTTATGCATTTTGGTTGAAGAAATGAAATGTATGATTATGTACTTAATAATAAATTACTGGGTAAGACTACCACTGAAAAAGACTTGGGGATTTTGGTGGACAATAAGCTTACCTTTAGTGACCAGTGCCAGGCAGCTGCCGCCAAGGCAAATAAAACTAGGGAATGCATCAAAAGAGGTATAGATTCTCATGACAAGAACATAGTTATGCTTCAATGCAAATCACTGGTACAGCCACATATGGCCACACATTATTTAGCATGTGGGTCTATTAGCCATGTGACTTGCCATGTATGCATAATATTGGGTCCCTATGGTATAATTTATATACTATTAGTAACTCTCATTTCCTGCTCCATCTGTGTATTATCATTATTACTATAGCACGGATTTGTTATAACCGGTATAATCCGGGTTACTTTATTTTTTATTATTACTGTGGTGTTTTCCCTGTTTGTATTTCCCTTTTTGTGTCTCCAGGGGCTGTTTCTATGGGGGGGTTATGTATTTTAGTTTAATCAGTTTTTATTGAGGTTTTTGCAATTAAGAACAAAAGAGAGCAAAGCCAAAACAAAGGCATCAAATAAGGCAGTAGGTGGCAGGCAGGCCGCCCAAGCGTAGAAAAGTCACAGAGGAACAGTTAGGGTAGAGGGCCATCAATTCCCCCAACAGAAAAACCAGTAACAGGTAGCACAATAACAATATGGGAAAATGCATCATTGGGGGGATGGCCGGGAAAGCTATAAGACAGTAGGAAAGTCCTGCTGGGAAGGGCCACCACAGTGCTACCCGCGCGCCTGGAGATAGACAAATGCTGGAGGGGAAAGGGAACAAGGGGAAAACACGGGTGTACAGAAACATGCAAGACCACATACAAGACCAGGATGGGGAAGGGCACACTGAGTGTAAAAGGAAAGGGGGAGGGAGGGATTGGGCAGGACAGAGCGGCCAAACTCCCTACGGAGAGGGAAGCAAGGCAACCCCAGTTCAGGTAAAGAAAGAAGAGAACTCCGAAGTCTCCTGGAACATCACCCACGGCCGACAGATGGACTCAAATTTAGAAGGGTCAGGTGAGTCCTCAGCCACCAGGGCCTCCATTCTCCTAATAAAGACTCCTATAGGAACTCCACCAGGGTGGGCACGGCAGTACTGCGCCAATGCCTGGGAATGACTGTTCTGGTGGCAGTGAGAAAATGTAGCAGAAGGTCTCTCTTAACAGCGGAGACTTTCTCCGGTATGATGGAGAGAAGGGCTAGACGACATGAGGGTGTAACAGATCTGCCACTCACTTTAGTGTACAACGTGAATACAAGATCCCAGAAGGGCCTGAGGGCCTCACATTCCCACCAGATGTGATACAGAGTAGCCCTCTCGGAACCACAGCGCCAACACCAGTCGGATACACTAAGATAGATCCTATGTAAGAGCTCAGGACAGCGGTACCAGCGGCTCAGTATTTTGTAATTCTTTTCCTGCGCACTAAAAGGCAGCAGGAGATTATGCGTATACAGGAAGGACCTATCCCAATCGGCAGGGGAAAGACGAGTACCAAGGTCAGATTCCCAGGGGCTGGTGTAGGAAGGGAACCCAGGTGCAGTATCCTTGAGGAGAATGCCATAGAGAACAGAGAGGGCATGCGGGGTGGTGTCAGTGCGAGAAAAAGCAGACTCCAAGTCAGTCAAGGGGAGGAGTGTAGGGGAAGTAAAGAGAACTTATGGAGGAATGCAGTGAGCTGACCATATTCCAGCCAAGAGAGCCGGAGGTCAGGGTAGGAGGTGCGCAATTGTGTCAGGGAGGGAAGAGGTGTACTACCTGAAACATGGCGCAGGCGAACGTCATCCCTACCTAGCCAGCAAAGGAATATGTCTGTAGGACAACCCTGAGGGAGCATGGGATTGTGGTTGCGGGGGCTGAGGGGGCCCGGAACCCTGGCAATGCAACCACCTACACACACTGCATCCCAGACCCTGAGAAAGTGGGAGGACAGCACTGAATGCCTAACGGTGCGGGTTATGTATTTTACATCCTACTGCACAGCTTGTGGTTGTGTTGTTGTAATTGTTCACCTTTTCTATGAATTTTTGTATTATGTGATGCATTAATAAATTATTATTTCTCATATTGTATAAAATCTTTTTGGCTCTTGGTGACGTTTGTTGTTTGTACACGTTCAAAGAGGGCCTGGATGTCTTTCTTGAACAGAAAAATATTACAGGTTATGGATTCTACATTTTGTTAGGGACAAGTTGATCCAGGGTTTTATACTGATTGCCAAATTGAAGTCGGGAAGGAATTTTTTTCCCCTATAGGGTTATAGGTTGGACTTGATGGACCTGTGTCTTCATCCATCCTCATCTACTATGTAACTATGTAACTATGACTTTAAAACTACAAATGCAGTTTTTATCTATTTCCACCCCATTCTGAATTTTTTTTTCCAGCTTCCCATTACATTGTACAGAATATTAAACAGTACTATTACGAACTATAATCTGTCCCAGCTCTGTGAATAGAGAAATAAAAAAGTTATGACTTTTGGAAGAGGGGAGTAAAAAATGAAAATAGAAAAATAGCTGTTTGTCTTTATATGTTATGTGCACCGTTTGTGTGTGTGTGTTTGTGTTTGTATATATATATATATATATATATATATATATATATATATATATATATATATACACAGTGGGTACGGAAAGAATTCAGACCCCTTTAAATTTTTCACTCTTTGTTTCATTGCAGCCATTTGCTAAAAGTAAAAAAGTTAATTTTATTTCTCATTAATGAACACTCAGCACCCCATCTTGACAGAAACCCCCCCCCCCAGAAATGTAGATATTTTTGCAAATTTATTAAAAAAGAAAAACTGAAATATCACATGGTCATAAGTATTCAGACCCTTTGCTCAGTATTGAGTAGAAGCACACTTTTGAGCTAGTACAGCCATGAGTCTTCTTGGGAATGATGCAACAAGTTTTTCACATCTGGATTTGGCGATCCTCTGCCATTCTTCCTTGCAGATCCTCTCCAGTTCCGTCAGGTTGGATGGTGAACGTTGGTGGGCCAGTCAAGAATGGTCACAGAGTTGTTCCGAAGCCACTCCTTTGTTATTTTAGCTGTGTGCTTAGGGTCATTGTCTTGTTGGAAGGTGAACCTTCGGCCCAGTCCTAGGTCCAGAGCACTCTGGAAGAGATTTTCTTCCAGGATATCTCTGGGCTTGGCCGCATTCATCTTTCCTTCAATTGCAACCAGTCCTCCTGTCCCTGCAGCTGAAAAACACCCCCATAGCATGATGCTGCCACCACTATGTTTCACTGTTGGGATTGTGTTGGGCAGGTGATGAGCAGTGACTGGTTTTCGCCACACATACCACTTAGAATTAACGTCAAAAAGTTCAATCTTCGTCTCATCGGACCAGAAAATCGTATTTCTCATAGTCTGGGAGTCCTTCATGTATTTTTTGGCAAACTCTATGTGGGCTTTCATATGTTTTGCACTTAGGAGAAGCTTCCTTTGGGCCACTGCCATAAAGCCCCGACTGGTGGAGGGCTGCAGTGATAGTTGACTTTGTGGAACTTTCTCCCATCTCCCTACTGCATCTCTGGAGCTCAGCCACAGTGATCTTTGGGTTCTTCTTTACCTCTCTCACCAAGGCTCTTCTCTCACGAATGCTCAGTTTGGCTGGACGGCCAGGTCTTGGAAGAGTTCTGGTCGTCCCAAACACAATTCAGTCTCTAAGCTCCTTGGGCAGTTCCTTTGACCTCATGATTCTCATTTGCTCTGACATGCACTGTGAGCTGTGAGGTCTTATATAGACAGGTGTGTGCCTTTCCTAATCAAGTCCAATTTGTTTAATTAAACACAGCTGGACTCCAATGAAGGAGTAGAACCATCTCAAGGAGGATCAGAAGGAAATGGACAGCATGTGAGATAAATATGAGTGTCAAAGCAAAGGGTCTGAATACTTATGACCATGTGATATTTCAGTTTTTCTTTTTTAATAAGTTTGCAAAAATATCTATATTTTTGTTTTTTCTGTCAAAATGGAGTGCTGAGTGTACATTAATGAGAAATAAAATGAACTTTTTTGCTTTTAGCAAATGGCTGCAATGAAACAAAGAGTGAAAAATTTAAAGGGGTCTGAATACTTTCCATACTTTTCTCCCAGAAAATCATTGCAATTACATACATTTTGTTATAGAAATGTTTAATTTCCTTTGTGTGTATTGGAACAACGCAAAAAAATAAAAAATAAAAAAATTGGACAAATTGGACATCATTTCACACAAAACTCCATAAATGGGCCAGACAAAATGGTTGGCACCTTTTCAAAATTGTGGGTAAATACAGTGGGGAAAAAAAGGATTTAGTCAGCCACCAATTGTGCAAGTTCTCCCACTTAAAAAGATGAGAGAGGCCTGTAATTGACCTCATAGGTAGACCTCAAGTATGAGAGACAAAATGAGAAAACATCTAGAAAATCACATTGTCTGATTTTTTAAGAATTTATTTGCAAATTATGGTGGAAAATAAGTATTTGGTCACCTACAAATAAGCAAGATTTCTGGCTCTCACAGACCGGTAACTTCTTCTTTAAGAGGCTCCTCTGTCCTCCACTCATTACCTGTAGTAATGGCACCTGTTTGACATTGTTATCAGTATAAAAGAAACCTGTCCACAACCTCAAACAGTCACACTCCAAACTCCACTATGGTGAAGACCAAAGAGCTGTGGAAGGACACCAGAAACAAAATTGTAGACCTGCCCCAGGCTGGGAAGACTGAATCTGCAATAGGCAAGCAGCTTGGTGTGAAGAAATCAACTGTGGGAGCAATAATTAGAAAACGGAAGACATACAAAACCACTGATAATCTCCCTCAATCAGGGGCTCCACGCAAGATCTCACCTCGTGGGGTCAAAATGATCACAAGAACGGTGAGCAAAAATCCCAGAATCACATGGGGGTACCTAGTGAATGACCTACAGAAAGCTGGGACTAACGTAACAAAGGCTACCGTCAGTAACACACTATGCCGCCAGGGACTCAGATCCTGCAGTGCCAGACATGTCCCCCTGCTTAAGCCAGTACATATCCAGGCCCGTCTGAAGTTTGCTAGAGAGCATTTGGATGTTCCAGAGGAGTATTGGGGGAATGTCATATGGTCAGATGAAACCAAAGTAGAACTGTTTGGTAGAAACACAACTTGTCGTGTTTGTAGGAGAGTGAATGCATCCAAAGAACACCATACCTACTGTGAAGCATGGGGGTGGCAACATCATGCTTTGGGGCTATTTCTCTGCAAAGGGACCATGACAACTGATCCGTGTACATGAAAGAATGAACGGGGCCATGTATCCAGAGATTTTGAGTGCAAACCTCCTTCCATCAGCAAGGGCATTGAAGATGAATCGTGGCTGGGTCTTTCAGCATGACAATGATCCCAAGCACACCGCCAGGGCAACGAAGGAGTGGCTTCGTAAGAAGCATTTCAAGGTCCTGGAGTGGCCTAGCCAGTCTCCAGATCTCAACCCCATAGAAAACCTTTGGAGGGAGTTGAAAGTCCATGTTGCCCAGAGACATCCCCAAAACATCACTGTTCTAGAGGAGATCTGCATGGAGGAATGGGCCAACATACCAGCAACAGTGTGTGCCAATCTTGTGAAGACTTACAGAAAATGTTGGACCTCTGTCATTGCCAAAAAAGGATATATAACAAAGTATTGAGATGAACTTTTGCTATTGACCAAATACTTATTTTCCACCATAATTTGCAAATAAATTCTTTAAAAAATCAGACAATGTGATTTTCTGGATTTATTTTCTCTTTTTGTCTCTCATAGTTGAGGTCTACCTATGATGTCAATTACATGCCTCTCTCATCTTTTTAAGTGGGAGAACTTGCACAATTGGTGGCTGACTAAACACTTTTTTTACCCCACTTGTAACTCTGTTTCAAGCATGTGATGCTCATTCAAACCTGTGGCAAGTAACAGGTGTGGGCAATATAAAAATCACACCTGAAACTAGATAAAAAGGAGAGAAGTTGACTCAAGCTTTGCATTGTGTGTCTGTGTGTGCCACAGTAAGAATGGAGAACAGAAAGTGGAGAAGATAACTGTCTGAGAACCAAAATTGTGGAAAAATATCAACAATCTCAAGGTTACAAGTCCATCTCCAGAGATCTTAATGTTCCATTGCCCATGGTACGCAAATAATAAAGAAGTTTATAACCCATGGCATTGTAGCTAATCTTCCTGGATGTGGACGGAAGATAAAAATTGATGAAGGGTTGTTACGTAGGAAAGTCATGATGGTGGATAAGCAGCCCCAATCAAGTTCCAAAGAAATTCAAGCTGTCCTTCAGGGTGCATCAGTGTCAGCGCGAACCATCCGTTTGAATGAAATTAAACACTATGGCAGGAGACCCAAGAGGACCACACTGCTGACACAGAGACGTAAAAAAGTTAGACTGCAGTTCACCAAAATATACATGAGTAAGCCAAAATCCTTCTGGTAAAATGTCTTGTGGACAGATGAGATTAAGATAGAGCTTGCAGTGTCAGTTTGCTAGTACACTCACCCATTCCTCTCTATGGCTAATTACACATGACCGTGAGCTTGGAGCAAAACTCAGAACAGGTCCTATTCCTGTCCTTTTGCAGCTCTCTGATCTCAGTGAATGGGGCCGCAGAGGTTTGGGTGGTACACACAGATGTCATCCATGTGCCGTCCGTGCCGACAACAAGCACACAATTGTGTATATGTAACCTTATGTTTTCTTGCACTGTGATATGCTGTCCTGTACTGTCTTGTTATATGTTCTGCTGTTCTTTGCTGTCCTATACTATCCTGCTCTATGCCATGCTGTCCTGTGTTGACCTATAAGCCTGAATACACCCTCATTAAAGGCCCAAATGCCTTGTTTTGCTCATCGGTCCGTGTAATAGAGTCTTAACAGTCTCTCCTCCATTGCTTAAAGTGCAGTGTACTGCATTGTTTACACATCTATGCCAACTAATTCAGCTCATAATGGCTGCTGGGAAACATGAAGATCATTTTTGAACATAGTTAGCAAAGATAACAACAGCAGCCCAATATACCCACCAATAATTATTTTTTATGCTTACTTATATAACGCCATCTTATTCTGCAGCGCTTTACAGACACTGTCCCATATCACTAGAAGTCCCAGAAATTTCGAGCTCCCCCTTGAAGTCCTGAAAGAGGGTCAAATGACCCTTAGTCCAAACAGACAACTCTGATGGCTCCAATTAGCATCCTTTCATTTGTAAATGTGGCCATTGTCTGAGGAATCTGCAGGGGGCAATTGTGTTGATCCACCTCAGGTCTTGTAAGAGAGTGTAAACAAAAGAATGTAAGATGCTCTTGAGTGTGTCTGCCCATCCCCCAGCTGCATTGTTGTGCTGGGAATATGCATAAGTTTGCTAACACCTTAGCAAATTTGCATGCAGCCTTTTGTGCTGTGGGGGATGTGAAGGGACTGCTTCACCTATTTTGTTCACAAGAAACAAAATGCAGAGAAGGCACACCATTCAACAGGCATTGGAACTGATCCTGAGCAACACCAACCCTTCTGACTCAGATGGAGAAGACATAGTCCTTCAACTGGATTCGGACTCTGAGCTGTCTTCAGGTTACATTTTTTCAAATTACCGATTTTTATTTCCTGACTGTCTTTTTTATTTAGAACCAAAACAAAATGTTAGTTTGAAATTATTTATCTTGCAGATGAGGAGACTCCTCCTCTACCAAAAAAGAGAGCTCGGTTGGCGAGTGAGCCGACAGAGACCGCAAAAGATGGCACAGTGTGGCGTGAAGTAGAAGTGGGGAAACATCTCCATTTCACCCCAATAGAACCGTACCCTACAGATGGAGAGCCAAGTGCTAAGGCCAGACGAAGTGTCCGGAGTCGCCTTCAGAGCTTCCTCTGTTTTATCACTCTTGACATGCTTCGTAGCATTCAAGAATGGACTACTCAACATGCACGTCACACGGAGCAGGTGGATTGGTTCATGGGTCTCCCGGAACTAATGGCATTTTTTCAGTCATTATCTTGCGGGGGTGACCAAGGTTCCATCACTACATGACAGCTGGTCAGCAAACCTAGCAAACCCAAGGATCATTGCAACTATGACCCGAAACCGCTTCCAAGACATCATGCAACACCTACGCTTTGATGACATGTTCACACGCAGTGAGCGAGTGGAGACCGATAAGTTTGCTGCAATCTCCGATGTGTGGAGATCGTTTGTCACCAACTGCATCGCATCCTACAACCCTGGTCGACACATCACTATTGATGAACAGCTTTTCCCATCAAAGACTCGCTGCTGTTTTCTGCAATACATTGCAACAAAACCAGACAAGTTTGGCATCAAGTTTTGGGTGGCTTGCGACTTGAAATCAAAGTACATCTGCAATGTCCTCCCATATCTTGGCAAGGACCCCAGTCGTCCCAGCGGGGAGAGACTGTCCGAAACTGTAGTGATGAGGCTGATGGAACCATTCATGGACAAGGGCAGAACTGTAACCACGGACAATTTCTTTACATCATTGTCACTTGCACAACGACTGCTTAGCCGGAAAACCACTATCCTCGGCACAGTCAACAAGAGTCGCCGGGAAATTCCTCAATCCGCTAGACAGATGGACCGCACTGAATTCACCACTCAGGTGTTTTCAACCACTGGTGCCACACTGACTGTGTATGCACCCAAACGAAAGAAGGCCGTCTACATTCTCAGCAGCATGCACAGCGTGGTTGAGACTGAGGATACCAACAAAAGGAAGCCAAACACGGTCACACAATACAACCACACAAAGTGCGGTGTGGATGTAATGGACCAAATGGTGCGGGAGTACAGCGTGCGTGCAGGAACACGGAGATGGCCATTCGCCGTGTTCTACAACATGATTGACATGGCAGCACTGAATGCTCATGTTCTTTATCAGGCATGCACTGGGGTGCAGGAGAGACGGGTGGACTTCCTGGTTGAGCTTGCAAAAGAGTTAGGTGGCTCTCATGTGACTGAAAAGAAGGCATGCAAGGAGAAACTCCTTCGGCAACAACCTTCCACACCCAGCCCTGGCAAAAGGGCGAAGTGTCAGGTCAACCATCGATGCACGAACAATTGTGCAACTGAGAGATGTGTTGACTGCTACAAATACACGTGTGGCAAATGTACCAGGGACATACCCAGGTAGTGCCAGGTATGTTCCGACAGTGCAGACAGACTGCTGAGTAAGTGCTGAAATGCTAGTCACACAAGAAGGACATGCCACTCACACACACACACGCAGCCCCCCACAGCAGCCTATTGTAAATATGTGTGGAATTGTTTTATTCCTTGTATTTTTTTTATTATTTTCATAACAAAAATAAAAAGCATGGAAACAAATAACAGTTGTTCTTTTGTATGTTTACATTTTTGTATATTTAGATTCAAGTCAATGGGTGCAGAAAAAAAAAAAAATCGCAAAAAAATCGCAGTTACTGAGTGAGTCACACAAGAAGGACATGCCACTCACACACACACACACACACACACACACACACACACACACACACACACACGCAGCCCCCCCACAGCAGCCTATTGTAAATCCTGTGGTGTGACAGTAATGGCCTTAATTACAGAACAAAAGCGGTGATTATAGGTTGTTTGCTTAAATTCTTCAGGTCATTCGACCCGTCTCTGGGTTCCAAAGGTAGAAATGTTAAATGACCCCTCTCTGGGACTTCTAGTGATATAGGGCTCACAATCTATATTCCCTACCAGTATGTTTTTGGAGTGTGGAAGGAAACCAGAGGAAACCCACACAAACACAGGGAGAACATACAAGCTCCTTGCAGATGTTGTCTTTGGTGGGATTTGAATCTAGGACACCAGCTCTGCAAGGCTGCAGTGCTAACCACTGAGCCACTGTGCTATTCAAACTACAACCTATAAGGGCAACACTTTCTTCTTCTGGGTGCCACATATGATCAGCGACATGCCCCAACAGCCTACCCAAAGACAGAAAAGCAGGAGACCCTTGACTCTCGCACTCTGCAGTTCGGCCAAGAAAGTACTTACACAGTCTTGAAGGTCTCATTATCACTTTACTCTTGTAATTGTTTGCAATAATAGAGGTTGCTTGGACATAGCAGAAGTAAAACGGAGTCTGTGAACAAAAAATCACAGTACCTTGTAGGGCTGTCATCACAGATTACAATGATGTATTTCTTATTCAGGACCGCTGCTCCACTCTTATAAAAATTGTCCTCTTATCCCTAAGCAAATTAGCAGAAAAGGGCTTTAGGGGTGTTGCTTTAATGGGCTTTACTATCTGCTGCTGCTAACTGCTGCTCAGCTCTGCACACTAACTGTACTGTCTTCCTCCTCGTGGCATCTGGAGCTCTTCTGTGATGTCAGGTGCCCGGGGTCACAGCTGAGGCCTTTGATTAGGCCTCATCAGTGAAATGGGCATACCGAGCATCATGACATAGAGCACTGGATGCCCAAAGGAGGTGAAGGAAGGTGAGCATAAATATTTTTCTCGCTTATTTCACTGGGGGACACAGCACCATGGGCATAGTCCTGGTCACTAGGAGACAGACACTAGGGAAAAGAAAGCTGTTTACTCCGCCTCCAGGCTATACCCTGCCACAGCCACTGTGCATGAATCAGTTTGAAACCTAGTGTCATAGGAGGCAGACATGACCTGACTCAGGTCTTCTGTCTTGCATTGTTTTTATTTTTACTTTTCTTTCAGGTGCAGGGGGTCGTCAGCGTGTATGCCACACTAATCATACCCTCCTGCAGGCGCAGCACTCTGCAAAAGAGCACCTCGCCAGTCACCCAGTCCCCACTCACCAGTCGCCGCATCGGCGGCCGGAGTACCGGTGACCCCACTCCCACGTGCGAGGTCCTACCGAGGGGGTGACCCTGCAGCGCCTGAAGACGCCAGACAGGTGAGTATGAGAAGAGTAGAAGAAAGGTGAGTATGAAAGTTACCTCAGCCCCTCTCCTCCTCCACCTCAGGCCCCACTCAGCCCCTCAGTGCCTCTCCCAGGGGGTCAATAGCATAGGTTCTGTTTAGGGGGGCATCACAGGGTCCCTCAGAGCTGGGCCTTAAATTTTAGCAAATAAGCCCCTGGGGCATTTTTGGGCCTTCTGGTCGCTCCTACCGAGCGGCCCCCGTTGGGGGGAACCTGGTTCCCCTACCTCGTGTGGAGACCCCCCCTTTCCTGGCCCCGCGGTACCTTTCCCAGGCTTCCGCGGGACTTCCGGAGTTCGCGGCCGTGCCTCGCCGCCGATGGTGCCTCGCGGCCAGCCGTGTTTCAACGCGAGTCTGAGGCCTGGCATGGAACTAGGTCGCAACTGGCCCGCCCCTTTCCCGGGCTTTTCTGGCATCCTGACTCCGTCTGGGGCCTTCTATTGGCCAGGGGGCTGTCTTGGCAAGCCATCCAGCCTGCCCAGTAGCTACTGAGTTTGTATTTACCAGGGGAAGAGCTTTGCTCTCCTCATAATCTCTTTTTATTTCCTTTTTTTGGCTTGCTGGGACAGCAGGGATTCTTACTCTCCTCACAGCTCCCTGGGAGACATTGCACCTGCAGAACCCTTTCTGCAGCAATTTGTGAGTGGCCATCTTTTGCAATCTGGTAGGCTAACTCCCTGGATTACCCCTAATTTCCATGGGTTCCCTCTGCTTTGTCACTCACCATCCGGCCCCTCTGGTTCCGTCACGTTTTTATACATGCGCTCGTTGTATCAAAAACAGTTGCCATGCGGACAGCCTGAGCCCATGTGCTCTCTCTGCCTTCCGCCTCAGCCATTAAGGAACCTCCTGGCCCCTCTCCGGTTCTTCCATCCCCGGATTGGGCGGCCTCCCTCACCTTGGCCATGGTGTCCTTACCGGACTTAACTAGTCAGTGTTGGAAACTTGGAATGGCTGTTTTCCCAGATTGCCGCTCAGTCGGCGGCTTCTAGGGATCTCTCTGGACACCCTCATAGTTCCCGTCACAGCTCCAGGAGCCATCCTCTCAAGAGGACGAAAACAACAAAGACCCTTCTGATTTACACTACATTGAGTATCGGGAACTCATTATCAATGCCTATACGAAAAGTATCATAACGGATAAAGAAAAGGGCTTTCTACTAATCAACGACTCCTCAATTTCACAATTTTACCATTTACCCAAAGTTCACAAAGATCCGATTAATCCACCTAGAAGACCCATTATTTCCGGGGTTCATGCATTAACAAGAAATCTTTCACAATACATAGACATACAGTTACAAAAATATGTAACTAAGCTTCCATCCTATTTAAAAGACTCCACCCATTTAATCACTGAACTGTTAACCATCCAGTGGAAACCCAATTACATTTGGGCATCTCTCGATGTCTCCGCACTATACAGCAATATACCTCACTCCAAAGGCTTAGAAATGATAACTAAAACACTACTTATGGACCATACGATGCCTATCGAACAAAAAACCTTCATTAGAGAAAGTATTCAGTTCATCTTGGAACACAATATATTCACATTCGAGTCAAAACTTTATCTACAGAAACGAGGTACAGCCATGGGCACCCGTTTTGCACCCAGTTACGCTAACATTTTCATGGGACGTTATGAGGAATCCTTTATACAAAATAAACATTGTTGGTCACACAATATCATTTTCTATAAAAGATACATAGATGACCTCCTATTTATATGGGAGGGCACTGAACAGTCCTTCCATGAGTTCACTGAGTACCTTAATAATAACGATTGGGGAATCAATCTAAGTGGCTTACCCAAAACAAACACCATTGACTTCCTTGATCTAGAACTGACTGGTGGCCCCGATGGTATCAACACTAAAACCTTTTTTAAGAAAGTAGACTGTAGCAGTCTAATAGATTACCGGAGCTCCCATTATAGAAAATGGAGAGACAATGTACCGTTCAGCCAATTCAAACGCATTCAACGTAATTGTACAAATGATTCAGACTTCAAAACACAGAGCAAAATTTTATCCCAACGTTTTCAAGAAAAACACTATCCGAAACGCATCATCCAAGCAGCAGAATTAAAAGCACAGACTCTATCCCAGTCTGATTGTCTGGTTCCCTCCCAGAAGAATAACAACAGAGAGTATAAACACAATTTCATCACTACCTTCATCAATGCACATAATAGAATCAGAAATATTCTTGATAAACACTGGCCAGTACTTTTAAATGATCCACTACTCAAAGCAAATATTCCGTCCAAACCTTCTATCACTTTCAGAAGAGCGAAAACTCTAAAAAACCTGTTGGCTCCCAGTAAACTGAGATCACTCACCAAACCTAAGGATCACAGCTCTATAAACCTACAACCTAATGGAGTATATAAATGCAAACGTAAGAAATGCAAATGTTGCAATACAATCAACCATCTAGCGAAAAGCATCACAAGTTTTGTAACAGGTGAAAGTTTTCAGATAAATTATTGTTTAAACTGTTCATCTTCATACATCATTTATGTCCTTGAATGCCCCTGCGGACTCCAATATATAGGAAGAACCATAAGACCTTTAAGGGAAAGATTAAATAAACATAGATCAAACACACAATTCTAACTTCGATGGGTTTAAAATCACACCAATAGATCATATCCCTATGCATACTAATAATCGATTCGAAAAACTAAAAAGAAAAGAAATGTTTTGGATATATAAGTTCAATTCTCTAACACCAGTCTTAATGAAGCCCTTGAATCTGTGTATGATTAAAACTCTAATTAAGCACTGTTGAATTCTGTAGTTTGTGATATATGCATATTTTAGCATGTATATATATGTGTGGGTATATGTATGTATGTATGTGTATATATATATATATATACAGTCATATGAAAAAGTTTGGGCACCCCTATTAATCTTAATCATTTTTAGTTCTAAATATTTGGGTGTTTGCAACAGCCATTTCAATTTGATATATCTAATAACTGATGGACACAGTAATATTTCAGGATTGAAATGAGGTTTATTGTACTAACAGAAAATGTGCAATATGCATTAAACCAAAATTTGACCCGTGCAAAAGTATGGGCACCTCAACAGAAAAGTGACATTAATATTTAGTAGATCCTCCTTTTGCAAAAATAACAGCCTCTAGTCACTTCCTGTAGCTTTTAATCAGTTCCTGGATCCTGGATGAAGGTATTTTTGACCATTCCTCTTTACAAAACAATTCCAGTTCAGTTAAGTTTGATGGTCGCCGAGCATGGACAGCCCGCTTCAAATTATCCCACAGATGTTCAATGATATTCAGGTCTGGGGACTGGGATGGCCATTCCAGAACATTGTAATTGTTCCTCTGCATGAATGCCTGAGTAGATTTGGAGCTGTGTTTTGGATCATTGTCTTGCTGAAATATCCATCCCCGGCGTAACTTCAAATTCGTCACTGATTCTTGTACATTATTCTCAAGAATCTGCTGATACTGAGTTGAATCCATGCGACCCTCAACTTTAACAAGATTCCCGGTGCCGGCATTGGCCACACAGCCCCAAAGCATGATGGAACCTCCACCAAATTTTAAAGTGGGTAGCAAGTGTTTTTCTTGGAATGCTGTGTTTTTTGGACGCCATGCATAATGCCTTTTTGTATGACCAAACAACTCAATCTTTGTTTCATCAGTCCACAGGACCTTCTTCCAAAATGAAGCTGGCTTGTCCAAAAATGCTTTTGCATACCTCAGGCGACTCTGTTTGTGGCGTGCTTTCAGAAACGGCTTCTTTCGCATCACTCTCCCATACAGCTTCTCCTTGTGCAAAGTGTGCTGTATTGTTGACCGATGCACAGTGACACCATCTGCAGCAAGATGATGCTGCAACTCTTTGGAGGTGGTCTGTGGATTGTCCTTGACTGTTCTCACCATTCTTCTTCTCTGCCTTTCTGCTATTTTTCTTGGCCTGCCACTTCTGGGCTTAACAAGAACTGTCCCTGTGGTCTTCCATTTCCTTACTATGTTCCTCACAGTGGAAACTGACAGGTTAAATCTCTGAGACAACTTTTTGTATCCTTCCCCTGAACAACTATGTTGAACAATCTTTGTTTTCAGATCATTTGAGATTTGTTTTGAGGAGCCCATGATGCCACTCTTCAGAGGAGATTCAAATAGGAGAACAACTTGCAATTGGCCACCTTAAATACCTTTTCTCATGATTGGATACACCTGGCTATGAAGTTCAAAGCTCAGTGAGGTTACAAAACCAATTTTGTGCTTCAGTAAGTCAGTAAAAAGTAGTTACGAGTATTCAAATCAATAAAATGATAAGGGTACCCAAATTTTTGCACCGGTCAAATTTTGGTTTAATGCATATTGCACATTTTCTGTTAGTACAATAAACCTCATTTCAATCCTGAAATATTACTGTGTCCATCAGTTATTAGATATATCAAATTGAAATGGCTGTTGCAAACACCCAAATATTTAGAACTAAAAATGATTAAGATTAATAGGGGTGCCCAAACTTTTTCATATGACTGTATATATATATATATATATATACAATATATATTCTTTTTTTTATCCCCTTTATGTACAGTCATGGCCAAAAGTTTTGAGAATGACACAAATATTATATTTGCACATGATCTGCTGCCCTCTGGTTTTTATGTGGGTTTGTCAGATGTTTTTATCACATACAGAAATATAATTGCATTCATATTATGAGTAACAGAAGCTTATATTGACAGTTGGAATGAGTTAATGCAGCAAGTCAATATTTGCAGTGTTGACCCTTCTTCTTCAGGACCTCTGCAATTCTCCCTGGCATGCTCTCAATCAACTTCTGGACCAAATCCTGACTGATAGCAGTCCATTCTTGCAGAATCAATGCTTTAATTTTGTCTGAATTTGTTGGTTTTTGTTTGTCCACCCGTCTCTTGATGATTGACCACAAGTTCTCAATGGGATTAAGATCTGGGGAGTTTCCAGGCCATGGACCCAAAATCTCTATGTTTTGTTCCCTGAGCCACTTAGTTATCACCTTTACTTTATGGCAAGGTGCTCCATCATGCTGGAAAAGGCATTGTTGAGCGCTAAACTGCTCTTGGACGGTTGGGAGAAGTTGCTCTTGGAGGACATTCTGGTACCATTCTTTATTCATGGCTGTGTTTTTAGGCAAGACTGTGAGAGAGCCGATTCCCTTGGCTGAGAAGCAACCCCACACATGAATGGTTTCAGGATGCTTTACAGTTGGCATGAGACAAGACTGGTGGTAGCGCTCACCTCTTCTTCTCCGAATAAGCTGTTTTCCAGATGTTCCAAACAATCGAAAAGGGGATTCATAAGAGAAAATGACTTTACCCCAGTCCACTCCCTGTACCTTTTGCAGAATATCAGTCTGTCCCTGATGTTTTTTCTGGAGAGAAGTGGCTTCTTTGCTGCCCTCCTTGAGACCAGGCCTTGCTCCAAGAGTCTCCGCCTCACAGTGCGTGCAGATGCACTCACACCTGCCTGCTGCCATTCCTCAGCAAGCTCTGCACTGCTGGTAGCACGATCCCGCAGCTGAAACACTTTTAAGAGACGGTCCTGCCGCTTGCTGGTCTTTCTTGGGTGCCCTGGAGCCTTTTTGGCACCAATGGAACCTCTCTCCTTGAAGTTCTTGATGATGCGATAGATTGTTGACTGAGGTGCAATCTTTCTAGCTGCAATACTTTTCCCAGTTAGGCCATTTTTGTGCAGTGCAATGATGACTGCACGTGTTTCTTTAGAGATAACCATGGTTAACAGAAGAGAAACAATGATGGCAAGCACCAGCCTCCTTTTAAAGTGTCCAGTGGTGTCATTCTTACTTAATCATGACAGATTGATCTCCAGCCCTGTCCTCATCAACACCCACACCTGTGTTAATGGAGCAATCACTGAAACGATGTTAGGTGGTCCTTTTAAGGCAGGGCTGCAATGATGTTGAAATGTGTTTTGGGGGATAAAGTTCATTTTCTAGGCAAATATTGACTTTGCAAGTAATTGCTGTTAAGCTGATCACTCTTTATAACATTCTGGAGTATATGCAAATTGCCATTAGAAAAACTGAAGCAGTAGACTTTGTAAAAATTAATATTTGTATCATTCTCAAAACTTTTGGCCATGACTGTATACATAACCATGTCATTTATTTATATATTTAATTATTGCTATAAAACCCTTTAGTCACAATAACTTTCAGACCAGTTTTCAATTCCTGAACTTTTTTTTTTTTTTTTTTTTTTACTGCATACCTAAACTCCTCCTTCCTGTGGGCGGTACTTGCCATCTATACCTATATATACCCTCTAGCAAGCAGTCACCCCATACACTTCAGCTCCTACAGCCTTTAGCTCCAGGCTGGTAAGTACTATCCTCTACCTACCCTTATTCCATTTTTTGCTTCACTATCCTATATATGTGTTTTAACAATTTGGATTTTATTTCATGTGTTTATTTACTCTGCAACATACTTTTCCTCTTTTAGATTAATGTTCTCATTTGTACTGTATATTATAATGTAATTGACAGTTTTTTATTGTTATTTCAACTATTTTTACATATTTATTATAGTCAACTTATTTCCAAAAGATACACCCTTTGAGTTTTTAACAAGTTTACTATTTAGTTTACTGTATATATAGCGAACATATTTCTCTACTGATACATCCCTTGAGTCTTAAGAAGTCTACCATCTTTTTAGTTTTTCCTTATTCATTTATTTGTACATATCCAATCTCTCTCATTTTTTCTTATTCACACTTGATAATAAGGACTTTTTTGTCCTAACTAGCTTCCTATTATTTTATGAATACTGTGTTTTACGTATATTTTGTTGTATTTATTTCCTTTTCGTTCAGTCTCATATACACTTGATAAAGAGGACTCTATTTCCTCGAAACGCGTTGTGTGATATTGAGTTTAATAAAGCATCTTGAGTGAAGCGCGGTCTACATACCTCCTTTTTTTCGGATTTCCTCCTACCCATCTCAAGAGGACCAGGAAGTCTTCCTACAGTTCACGGTCCGCCACCCCTTCCTCGGGGTACTCCCCAGATAGGGACTCAGCTCACGGCTCCACTCCGACAGGCGGATACCTGCCTCCCCCTGCTCGGGCTACATACCTGGGGACACCTCTGACTCCGACTCGGAGCTTCAGCTAGGCTCATCAATATCTGCTGCTACGCAGGAGTGATCCATGCGGGAGAGACCCTACAGATCTCTGAGGACCCGGACCCATCCTCTCAAGTGGACATCTCCTTCTGCCACTGGGTGTTTGATCACATCTTGAGGGCACAGTGACTTCTCCCTGGACCATCCTCTGTCTTCTACTAGAAAGTCAGACATCCCTTCCCTTGACCTGTGTGTCTCCAAGTGGAAGGTGAGCTCGGGCAGTTCTGCCAGGCTATGCTGTGACACATGTTTCTAGCTCTCCCTGGCTGGTGATGAGGAACATCCGAGGTAAAGGAAGCAGGTTGCTCCAGTGGTGCAATTGGGTAGAGCGCAGTACTTATATATCAGTAACTAGTGAGCGCAAGCCGGACTGCCTTGACATCTTGTCAGCGAGCCACCCCATGTGTCCCTTCCTATCATTAAGAGCCTCCCGCGGTGGATCCCATGATAGCTAGGCTCTCCAAGGCATCTATTCTGCCTTCAACGGATTTGCCTACCTCAGTGATTCCTCAGAGTGAGATCGGATCGCTTTTGTTGTATTGTTTGCAATACAGATCTGATACTTTGCATTGTCCTAAATGCTGGCTATTGTATTGCTGCAAGAAGGTGGCTTCCCTTGTCAGGGTGGCCTTCGTAGTGGCTGGTTTCTCCCTGCAGCTCTCCTTCGCTGCCTCTTGGGTCATCAAGGCCTCTGCTTTTCCTGGGCCAAACAGCTTCAGTCAAACCTCCCTGATGCAGCTTCCCTTCAGGACCTCCAGCAGCTCGTCTCTGAGATCCTGAACGCTTCCAAATAACTGGAGATGCCTCCCAAATCTGCCAAGGCGGCTGCCAACGCAGGGGTTATCTGCCATACCGTTTGGATTTGTTGTGGAATACTGAGTCTGCCTCCAAGAAGGCGAACGCAGCCCTTCTCCCTTTCCAGGTCGACCTGGGCCGAATTTTTGTTAAATACGTTGAGAAGCTTATCCCTGAGGCCACGGGGGAATAGATTCTTCCTCCCTCAGAGGCTTCCTATGTGTCAGCCGTTCTCCTGTTCCAGAAAGCTTCTTTCAAGTCCAGGACTCCCTGGCGGTTCTGCACCAAGTCATCCAGGCATTCCTCTACCTAGCCCTCTCGGCATGAAGTTTTTTCCCCCACCCTGGGCATCTTAAATGGCAGGACGTCTGGGTCCTGGGCCTGAGAGGAGGTGTCGTCCGGCTCCTCCAGCTTTCTCTGGAGTCTCTTTGCCTTTCCTGCGTCGGACAATGCAGGCTGTCTCCAATCTCCAGCGGCAGAGAGTCAGCGTCCCCCTTTCCGCTTCAGAGCGTATCCTGGGTTGCTATTCTTACCTGTTCTCCATTCCCAAGAAGGACGACTTCCTTCGTCCCATCATGGACCTGAAGGGGCTCAACATGTTCGCCCATGCCTGCAAGTTCCGCAGTCAAGTTCTATGCAGTCTGTGGTGGCATCCCTGAAGATGGGCAAAGTCTTAGTCCAACTACAACATCGCGCTGTGCCATCAGCGGTTTCTTCATTTTGTGGTGGATCCTTGACCTTTCCAATTGTCGCTCTCCCCTTCAGGCTGGCCTCTGCCCTCTGGGTTTTTTTCCTCAGTGATGGCGTCTCTCATGGCCATCCTCCGTGCCAGAGGTGTTGCCGTGTTTTCAGACTTGGATGGCCTCCTGGTGAAGCCCCTCCAGGTCAGACAATCTGACCAGCTTGTGACTCACCTTGGTCCTTTTTCGGCGGTTCTGCTGGCTTATCAATGAGGATGTCTCGTGCCCTCTGAAAACATGGAATCTGGGACATGATCCTCTACTCACTCCAGGGTGTGTTTCTCTTCCTGGAGGCCAAGATCCTGAGGTCTCCTTGCTCTCTTCGTTTCAGCATGTGGGTCTTGCGCACGATCGCCTCGACCTTGTAGGCTGTACCTTTCATTCATTACTCTGTCGTCCCCTCCACTTGACGATTCCGGCCTGCTGGGACAAATCTCTGGACAGCCTCACCTGCCTGGTTCTCTTTCCTCCTTGGTTCGCCAAGAGATTCTTTAGTGTATCTCCTCCCCAGGAATTTCTCAAGGGAAGTCCTTCTTCCCCTCTGTTGGTAGATGATTCCCACTGACGCCAGTCTCCCCGGCTGGGGAGTGGTCCTCAATGCTTTGACTCTTCAGGGCCTGCGGTCCAGGGTCGTTTCCTCCCTCCGGTTCAACCTGCTGGAACCCAGGGCTCTCTTATTTGCCCTTTCTCCGTGGACCTCTCTTCTCCAAGGAAATCTGGTCACAGTCCAGACTGACCTCTCCTCCATGGTTGCCTACTTAAACCCTCAGTGGGGCTCAGGAGCAGTGCGGCCTTAGTAGAAGCCTCACAATCTCTTCCTTGTGTGGAGCGCCTCGTTCCAGCTCTTTCGGTGGTCAACCTTTTTTCTGGCGTGGACCACTGGGTGGCAGACTACTTGAGTAAAGAAAATATTGCTCTGGGCAAGAGTTGCTTTATCAGCAGATCTTCCTTCAACTGTGCTCCCGCTGTGGTGTAACTGATGTCGACCTTTTTCGCCTCCGCCGGAACCACAAGGTCCCCGGCTAAATTGTCAGGTCTCTGGATCCTCAAACCATCGCCGCTAACACTCTTGTGAGTTTGGTTTTTCGCTTCCTTTTCTCCCTCGGGTCATCCAGAATCTCATGACAAAGGGGGTTCAAGCTTTCCTGGTGGCACCAGATTGGCCCTGCCGGGCCTGGTACATGGATCTCGTGTTCCTGTTGGCGGATGCTCCTTGGCCTCTTCCTCTGCTGGTCGACCTTCTGTCTCAAGGACTGCTGTTCCACCCCACCTTGACTCAGCTGCGTTCACGGCGTGGCTGTTGAATCTGAGGTTTGAGGCGTTGTGGTTTTTTTCGGAGTTTGTTATCCTAACATACTCAAGGCCCGGAAATTCCAGATAGCTTAGATCTGTCATCAAACGTGGAAGGCTTACGTCCACTGTTGGGAGAGTAACGATTCTCATCAGATCTTCACCAGTCTGGTCTGGATCAAAGTCTTAGTCTTTTTCCCTTTAAAGACTTTCCTACTGGAATGCCACTCTGTGCTCCTTTGGAACCCTTGGATCCGTGGGATCTTACCCTCATCTTCAGGTTCCCCCCTTCGAGCCTTTGATATCCCTTTTTTTGTCTTCTGTCCTGGTAGAATGAGTTTCTGGTGGCCATTACCTTCATCCGAAGGGGTCCCGAATTGGCTGCCCTTTTTTTCGGCAGCCTCCCTTTCTGGTCCTCCATAAGGACAAGGTTTTCCTCCATCTGCCCCAGTCTTTTTTTCCTCCTTCTACATCGAGGACTTGGTCTTGCCCTTTTTTTGCTCGGCCCTCAGGCCCACTTGCTCTTCCCTGCCCGGTTGTTGCCCAGGCGATTTGCGTTTATACTGTCCCTCAGGGATCCTTTCTGTTGTTAGGACGCTTTGCTCATTCTCCCTGAGTGCCCTTGCCAGGGCCTGTCTGCTTCCACAGCTCCCATCTTCCGATGGCTTTGGTCTGAGATTAGGTAGACCTATCGATTTAAGGGTAGGGCTCTGCCTTTCCGTGTCACGACTCTCTCCTATAGAGCTGTTGGAGCTCCCTGGGCCTCTGGCATCAGGTTTCTGCTTCCCAGGTCTGTAAGTATCCCACTGGGCCTCCATCCTCTTTCTCTAAGTTTCACCAGATCCATTCTGTGGCCTCTATCGATGCCAGTTTGGGTTGTAAGTTTCTGGAAGCAGCTGAGCATTATGGGTTTGAATGGCTGTGTTATTCCCACCCTCTAGAACTGCTTTAGGACATCCCATGGTGCTGTGTCCCCCAGTGAAATAAGTGAGAAAATGGGATTTTTGTACTCACCGTAAAATCCTTTTCTCGTTGTATTCACTGGGGGACACAGATCCCACCCCTTTTTTTTTTCAGTGTTCCTGCCCGAACTGTGTTGGTTTCTTTCCGGATTCGGGCATTGTTGATGGTTGTTGGTTCTATGTTCCTTTGTGTCTCTCTGCTACTGCTACGGTACAAACTGATTCATGCACAGTGGCTGTGGCAGGGTATAGCCTGGAGGCGGAGCCAACAGCTTTCTTTTCCCTAGTGTCTGTGTCCTAGTGACCAGGTCTATACCCATGGTGCTGTGTCCCCCAGTGAATACAATGAGAAAAGGATTTTACGGCGAGTACAAAAATCCCATATTTTTTTTCTGTCACCTTCCCTGGGCCTTCGGCTATTAAATAATTTCCCTTCCGCTTCTCTCCGAACAAGCTGAGACTGAACTGGGAGTTTGCTTCGATTGAACACAGGATAAAACTAATCTTTTTAGGTTTGCCCATCTTTAAAGAGGACCTTTCATGTACTCAGGCACATGCGGTTTTACATACCACTAGAAAGCCAACAGCGCACTGAATTCAGCGCACTGCCGGCTTTCCCGATATGTGCCCCAGGGCTGGAGATATCGGCGGTGTAAGTTTCACGGTTTACTGTCAGAAAGACGTTCCTGACAGTCTAGCTGCGCTGTGAGGAACGCCCTCCCTGACAGTTCTCATGCACTTGTACTGGGGGGGCATTCCTCACAGCTCAGCATCATCGCCGGGCAGTAAGGAACACCCCCTCTGATAGTACTCATCTATAGCCCTGTACTGTCAGAGGGGGCGTTCCTTACTGCCCGGCGATGACGCTGAGCTGTGAGGAACACCCCCCCAGTACAAGTCTATGAACGAGAACTGTCATGGAGGGCGTTCCTCACAGTGCAGATAGACTGTCATGAACGCCTTTCTGACAGTAAACTGTGAAACTTAACAGGCCGATATCTCCAGCCCCGGGGCACATACCGGGAAAGCCGGCAGTGCGCTGAATTCAGCTGACCAGCTATGTAGCGAACTTCCCATAGACTGCAATAGAGTTGTATTGCAGTCTATTTGACAGTTGATTGCAGGTTAAAGTCCCCTAGTGAGGGCTAATGAAATAATTTATATATATATATATATATATATATATACAGTTGAAACCAGAAGTTTACATACACTATATAAAAAGACACATATGCATGTTTTTCTCACTGATCATATGAAATCAGAATAAACCTTTCCCGTTTTAGGTCAATTAGGATTATAGCCTATATATAAAAAATCTCTAAAAAACTAAAAATTCTAATGATCCCCCTTTCCCTTGATTTTAAATAAATATAAACTAATTATACGTCCAAAAACATCCGGTCTACAAACATCTAAAAATATTTTTTCCATATGTCAAACGCCATAGAGGGGAAAAAATCAAATTGCAGTTTTTATGCCATTTTGCTTCCAATAAAAATTTGAATAAAAAGTACATCTGGCCCACCAAAAAAGACGCCTTATGCATCCCCATATACAGACATATAAAAAAGTTTCGGGCATCAGAATATGGCGACTCCTAGAAAAATATTTTTTAGCAAAGTTTTGGATTTCATTTAAGGGGTTAAACGTAAAAAAAAACTATATAAATTTGGCATCCCCTGAATAATGCCAACCCATTGAATACAGGTGGTGTTTTATTTTGGCTACACAGTGAACAAAACCCGTAAGAAAGTCACACAAGCACAGTTTTTCTCCAATTCCACCCCATTCCAAATTTTTTTCCAGCTTCCCAGAACATCAAATGGAATATTAAATGGTACTATTACAAAGTACAATTTGTCCCGCAAACATTAAGCCCTCATATGGTTCTGTGAAAGGAAAAATATAATGAAATTATAGGGTTTGGAAGGTTGGTCATCAAAACGAAAATTGAAAATCAAAAAATGCCTGCAGCGGAAAGGGGTTAATAGTGACACATCCTCAACTGGTGACTTTTTGTATTGAAATGCAGACCCTTTAAGGCTAAGGCCCCACAATGCGGAAACGCAGCTTTTTTTGTTGCAGAAGTTGCTGCAGTTTTTTGAGCCAAAGCCAGGAGTGGATTGAACAGAAGGAAGTATAAGAACTTCCTATATATTTCACATTCCTTTTATAGCCATTCTTGGCTTTGGCTGAAAAAATGCAGCAAAATCTGCAACAAAAAAAAGCTGCGTTTCTGCAATGTGGGGCCTCAGCCTAAGGCAGTTATTCAGAAAAGGGGCAGATTTATGAAGCCTGGTGTTTAATACACCAGTCTTAATAAAGGTCCTGTGAGGTACAAGGTGTGCCTGATTTATCAAGAGGCCCAAGCCTCTAGCATACGTTGGTGTGCCAGAATGGAAATCTATGTCAGTTAGGAACTGGCTTACATTTCCTGTATAACTCATGCCAGAAAACTGGCACGAGTTATAATAAATATGTGTGGTCAAAATGTCTCTACCAAAGCCCACTCCACTTTCCGCATGTATGCCAGTTTTCTGGTGTACGTTGGTGATAATGTTGTACATTTTTGGCACAAGAAAGGGCCTTGTACCAAAGATGTTCCACATTATCACCAATCTACACAAGAAAACTGGTGTAGATGGGTTGATAAATCCCTCTCATCGTGTGAATAACCATTTAACATTATATCTATGATATCTACTGCTTTTGTTATTGACATCTCCTGCTGGAATACTGGTGGATGATCTGCTGTGGAGTTGCTTCTGCTTCTACTTCTCACAGTCAAATTTTGATAACATTATTTAGAAATTCACTGTATGATTTTTTTTTTCTCTGTAAAAGTCAGAAGTTGGAAGTGTGGCTATAAGAAGCCTCTTCCCCCGGGAAGCTGAGAAGCTCACACACTGCTTTACAGAGCAATGAATTACAGACACCTTCTCCCGCAGTGCAGGCCTGAACGTCGTCTTTTATAGTCTCTAACAACTTGATGTGTGCACAGCGTCTGCTCAAGAGCATGCCGATAACCTGGCATCCCAGACAGAGCACAGCCAGCTATCACCATTCTATAGTACTGAGCCTGACCTGAGTCTTTGGCACATGCAGTGTGCATTGGGCTGTAGAGTTGAGAAGAAAAAAAAAGAAAATAAATTAATAGTAAGGAACAATTAAGGATGGAATATCTTTTAAATGTAAAATGATGATAAACAAAAGAGAACACTTTCTGTTTGTATCATCATCATCATTCATTGCAATGCTAAAATAAAAACTTAAGGTCCCTTCTCTTTCCAGAAAAAAAGAACACAGCATGCATTTTTATTTTATCATTGAATTCAATCAGGACAATACATATTTCAAACATGATGTGAAGGATCTCGTCCTACGGAAGCCGACTTCGGCACACCTGAGATCGCTTCAATTACCTCACACCCACCTCCAACGCGTGTTCTGGGCCGATAAGATAATACAAAGATGAGCTTTCTAAATTTTATATATTCATTAACCCCTAAATGGGTCGGCACTAGACATTTAACACATACAGAGAATACATGTAGCGATTAGCAAGCAAATACAAGTGGAAAGCAACATGACACGGTGCACAAAATAAAAATGGAGATAATGATGATGATGATGATGAGCTCAGGGCACGTACTTCAAAAGTCCAAAAGCATGCATCCAGGCATGCTATTCCAGGGGTAACACCCTGGGCAGTCCTATCTGGGTGAATTTCAGCAGAACAAAAGGCAAAAAGACCATGTGGCCCTCACATGAGAGGTTTTTGTGTTTTCAATACCCCCGCCCCGAGTGATGTCACTGGGGAGGGAAGTTACACCTACCAACTTGGAGCCCCTGGACTAGAAAATGGTTTTAATTCCTTATCAGATGACCGGATTGTCCGGCAAGTGAAAGGGGGAACTCGGGGTGAGATCCTTTTCGTATAGATGGCAAGGATGGCACCCCAATTCCTTTTGGGTAGGGAGTTGAACGTCTGGACCTGTCTCGGGCTCACAACGGTGCCATGATTGGACTGACCGCGTGCATCCTTCTCTGGGGCACCTACAGAATTTATCGGGGTAACTGTGGGGTGCCCCCCTTAGGAGATATGGGCATAAAACTATGATCTCTCTGATCTATAAGCGGTACCAGGCTGGCTGGCTGTAATGTGGATCAACAGGAAACCTCCTGGGGAGAGGTTGAATGTTTGAAAAGGTGTGTTAATTACTCAGGGCAATACAACAGAGGGACGGTAATTAACCAGCAACAGTGATCCAGCTCCCTATAACTGAGTGGAGGGGGAGTTTGAACAAATGGTCCACAAGGGGGAGGGGAAGGGTGCGCTAGATACATATTTGTTCAGAAATACATATCACATATGACAATAAATATTTCAAACATGACAATATTTTTTTTTCTGTCACCTTCCCTGGGCCTCCAGTTATTATATAATTTCCCTTGTGCTTCTCTCTGAACAAGTTCGGACTGAACCCAGGATGAAAAAAAAACTTCAGAGGTTCGCCCATCTTTAACCCCTTTCTGACATCTGCTGTACAGTACTATTACCAGCCTCAATAGCTATGTAGTGAATCTCCCATAGACTGCACAGCTTTAGGTCATGAACAAATCCCCGCATTCACACGACCAATTTCCACCTGTGAAACTCTGTCCATGTGATGGCCAGATTTACAGTTTGGTACAGTATGCTGGGAGAGGGATTCCTAGAAATACAGTTATCTAAAACCAGTATGGGAAAGTATGTCGCTGGGAGGCAGAAACTCCTAGTATTATAGATAACTTTTATGTTAAGAGTCCCCCTCCTGGCAAACACACGGACTGAGTTTCATGTCTGAAATTCAGTCATGTGTGGGGCAAGACTGATTGGTAATTGGCAATTTTAGGAGGAATTAACAGTGTCTTTTCACATTAAAGTCCTCTCCAAAAATCAGACTGAAAATACCTCTCATTGTTTTCAATGGGAGGCTGCAACGGCCACTTCGTTGTGCTGCTCAACTTAGCCATGGCTTCTGTGACTGAATGACTGCAGAAACCATGGCACAAGGTCTCATGTTTGATTAGCCCTATTGTATATGAGGCTAATCACAAGTGCAAACCTTTGGCAGAAAACCACTTTCTGCCAAGGGTTCCACATGGCTTGTTTTTGGAGAGGATTTTGAGCCAGAAGACCATCTCAAATTCATCTCCAAATTATATCGTGTGAACATACCCTAATGCAGGAGTGTCAAACTCATTTTCACCGGGGGCCACTTCAGCCTCACGGGGTACCTTGAAGGGCCAAGATTATTTTACACATGTATAAAAGTAACTTCTCCTTAACAGTTAAGCGAGCTATTAAGGAGTACGTACATTTGTACATTACTACTGTTACAATCAGCCGTTTGAGGGCAACCAGGAAGAACATAATGTATTGTTAAAACCTAAGACATTGGCATGTTACATACTATCCTCATCCTTTTCTGAATATATCAAAAATTAAGCAATATACAAATTCCGTTTACCCCTGCAAACGGTATTACGCTCCATAGTGGCCCCTGCACATGATATTATGTCCCATAGTGATCCCCCACCCATGAACTATTATTATACTCTGGGGTCTTTTCAGACCCCAGAGTATAATGATTGGAGACCCAGGTGGCGACAAACATAAAACCAGTGTTACTTACCTGGGCTCCGGTGCTCTCCCTGTGTTCGGCCTTCTTCAATGTCGCACAGACCGGCGTCGCTACATAATGACGTCGGCCCGGCTCACGTGACGCCTGCGACGTCACCAAAGAAGGCCGAAGCCTGCTGGGAGTAACATCGGATCACCGGAGAGGTGAGTAACACTGGTTTTTATCTTTATCACCTCCCCTGGGTCTCTGATTATTATACTCCGGGGTCTGAAAAGACCCCGGAGTATAATAATAGTAGTATTTGATGGGGTTCGCGGGCTGCGGCCTCACTTACCATCCCCGCTCCTGCACACAGCCGCTTCTGCGTCCCATAGCAGAAGGGGAAGCGGGGGCGGCCACAACCAGCAGCGGGGATCGATAAGTAAATAGGCCGTTACGTGCCGGGGATACTCCAGCAGGCAACGGCCTATTTATATATATAAAAAAACTTATTTCACCTACCTCCGATGCCTTGATGCAGCCGCCGCCTCCTCCTCTTCTTGTCAGCGACGCCTGCGTGTCAGCGTAGGAGGCGCGATGACATCATTGTATCGCCGCCTGCGCTGACATGCAGAGGTCTCGTAAACCAGCCCAGGACAGGTATCACGCAGCTTTGTTTTTTTTTGTTTTTTTTAAGCGGCCTGTCCTGGGCTGGTTTACATTAAATAGACAATAAAAAATGCCGCTCCCCTGCGGGCCAGATAAGTGCCGGGCCGGATAACAGAAGGCAGCGGGCCGGATTCGGCCCGCGGGCCTTGTGTTTGACACCTGTGCCCTAATGTGTCAGATTTGGGAGCTGATGATGTGTGAAAGGAATAAGACAATGGTTATTGATGTTATTGTACAGTACTATACCTATAACTTCCTTTGGCTGGAGCAAGCAATCAATTTGCAGCACCTTTATATAATCATTCTCATCAAGGCAGAGTATCTTTTGGCATCCAGCAACTTGGGTAAATGTCCCCAAAGCCACTCTTTAGATACGCCATTGCTACATACCCTACCTGTGTTGACTGTAGTTGTGGTCATTCTATTCATTAAGCAAGAGACTTAGAATAAACCAGTGCAGCATCCCAGTGGACTCTGCTAAACTGTCCTGTACCATTCATAATGGACATATACTGTTTTTGTCACTCTGTATATAGTTATTAGAGATGAGCGAAACGATTCTGCAGAAGTGGAATTCAATACGAATTTCAGGAAATCTTCGATTCACCACGATTCCGGATTTTCTCATGCTTCGATTCATCGAATCGCATTTTTTTATAAAATGGCCGCCGCACATGTTAGGGCAAGGGGGAAGGGACTCTGGGAGTGCGGGATCACCCACAATGCCAAGCGTGCAGCTAATCAGCAGCCAGAAGGACCTGTGATGCCCTATAAAAACCCTCGGTCATTTTAGGTACAGTCATTCCACATTACTGTAGGAACAGACTTCGGCAGGAGCTAGGGAAAGACTTAGAAAACAGATAGAAGTTTAGGGAAAGAGGATTACAAGTGTAGGGGAAGGATAGGGAGGAATTGAGAGAATAATTTGGGGTGGTTGCAGGGTCATTTACAGCAAGAATTTGCAGCATAATTCACATTGCAGCACTCACTGCCGTTATACTGCTACTCATTACTCATATCTGTGTCTTCAAGGTGGAACACAATAAGCCTTTTTCAGTGCAGTACAGCAAAAAACAGTGAATTATCATACACTAATATCTGTACGTATCTGTAAAAAAAAGCCTTTTTAAAGGCGTTTATTATAAGGGACTTATTCACTGTTCTTCCAAGGCATAACATTATTCAGTACTATTGTGCCAAAGCCATATCTCCATGTATCTGTAAAAAAAAGCCTTTTTAAAGGTGTTTATTATAAGGGGCTTATTCACTGTTCTTTCAAGGCATAACATTATTCAGTACTATTGTGAGAAAGCCATATCTGCCCATAACTGTAAAAAAAAGCCTTTTTAAAGGCGTTTATTATAAGGGGCTTATTCACTGTTCTTCCAAGGCATAACAATTATCATCCAATAATATCTGCACTTTTCTGTTCCCTCAGCTAGAGAACTACTCTATGCTGTGGGCTCAGATCCACTGTACAGTGAGGAAGAGGTAGTAGAGGACAGTCAGCAGCTACTTCTCAGCCAAGATGTGGAGGAGACATTCGCCGCTTCCTGCGGTAGGCGGGCAAGTAGTAATGAGGAGAGTGGTATGGGAGCTGGTGTTGAGGAGGACATTAGTAACCTGCAGACAGTAGTGAATGATGATGTAGCTGATCGTAATTGGGAGCCGGGTGATGAAGGGGCCTCATCATCATCAGGAGAAGAGGGTTGCAGCTTGCGCATGAGGCAGCGGGGGAGTCAGCAGGGTAGCAGCAGTGTGAGGTTGGGGGCTAAATGTGCCCGGGGTAGACCACCCGCTTCACAGCAACCTACCTGCCCGGAAAGCAGTGGTGCAGGGGTTCACGAAGGCAGTGGCGGTAGCAGTCAATTATTGCGGAGTGTTGGGGGTAATATCACCTACTCAGCAGTGTGGCAGTTTTTTGTAAAGCCGCCGGGGGAGGTGAACATGGCCATATGTTCAATCTGTGGGCAGAAGGTGAAGCGTGGCCAGGGTGCCAATGTTGGCACCACAGCCCTGCACCAACATATGCGGCGTCACCATAAAGTGGCCTGGGAGAGCCATGGCTTCAATGTGGCGGTCCAGCCTGCTGCAGCAACCGCTGCAGCACCCAGTGGTACGAGCCCCATTTCAGGCAGTCAAGGCTCCTCCACCTCAGCTGAAGGAAGCTGAGTGTCCTTCCCATGTTCTGCTGATCGTGATGCTCCTGTTCCTCCTTCTCCTCCTAGTCAGTTATTGCGTCAGCAATCGATCACAGAATCTATATCTAAGAGACAACAGTATGCGTGCAATCATCCAACAGTGCAGAAGCTGAATGTGCTCCTGTCCATGTTGCTGGTGCTGTAGTCACTCCCTTTCCACTTGGTGGACTCTGCACCTTTCAGAGAACTGATGGCTTGTGCTGAGCCGAGGTGGAGTGTCCCAAGCCGTCATTTCTTTGCCAAGAAGGCAGTACCAGCCCTGCACAAATATGTAGAAGAGAAGGTGTGCCAGTCCTTCAGCCTGTCGGTGTCTGCCAAAGTGCACAGCAGCGCCGACGTGTGGAGCTGTAACTACGGTCAAGGACAATATATGTAATTTACGGCCCAAAGGGTTAATGTGGTGCCTGCCCAGACACACCAGCAACTTGGACAGGTGACGCAGCTTCTGCCTCCACATTCTCACGCCGTTGGTCCTGCAACAATTTCCGCCTCATCCTCTACTGTCTCCTTAGCCTCTACTTCAGGGACAATTCACTGTGCTCCTCCAGCATACCACATGTGCAGGGCACAGCGGTGTCATGGTGTTCTACACCTTGTTTGCCTGGGCGAACGAAGTCACACAGAGGAGGAACTGCTCCGTGTCCTCAATCAAGAGATCAAATCCTGGCTTTCTCCAAGAGAACTTAAAATCGGAACAATGGTGACCGACAACGGGGAAAACATGGTGTCGGCGCTGCATTAAGGAAGGCTGAGCCATGCACCCTGCATGGTGCACGTGTTCAATCTGGTTGTCAAACATTTCCTTAAGTGTTCCACCCATCTGCAAGACATCCTAAAAATGTCAAGGAAACTTTGCATGCACTTCAGCCACTCGTACACCGCCAAGCACACCCTCCTTGAGCTGCAGCGGCAGAACAACCTCCCACAACATAGGCTAATATGCCTACCTAATAATTCAACCCTCCATATGTTGGATCGACTATATGAACAGAGAAAATCCATAAACGATTTCTTAATGATCCAAGCGGACAGAGGTACTCCCCTGTGTAACTTTAATGTTAGCCAGTGGCAGCTCATGCGTGACACCTGTCGTTTGCTAGTTCCCTTTGAGGAGGCCACTTTGTTAGTCAGGACTACGGGATGAACAACGTCATTCCACTGATTCACATCCTGGAAAAGATGCTTTTCAATCTGGTTGGTCAGGGGCCTGGAGATGTGGTGTCTACATCTCAAGGCCACATGAGCCCTGTGGGGGCTGAACTGGAGGAGGAGGTCATTGGAGAACAAACAACGTGTAGCCAAATGGGTGGAGAGGAGGAGCAGGAGCAACCAGAACAGCCAGAGGGAGATGAGGAGGATGAGGCAGATGACCCAGACACACCGTGGCAGTATGCAGTGGAGATGGATGCAGGGAGTCCCTTGGAGTCACTTGCGCAAATGGTCCGATGCATGTTGACTTCCTTGCGCAGTGACAACCGAATTGTCGCCATTCGGCAGAGGGATGACTACTGGCTCTCCACCATGTTAGACCCTCGCTACCAGGGAAAAATGGGGGCCTTTTTTACACCCGCTAAGAGGGAGGACAAACTGAACTACTATAGAGACATGCTATGTAGCAAGTTGGCCGCTGCCTATCTGTGCCATCGTCCATCCTCTCGCATGTCCGACTGGGGGGGCCCTGAGCGCTCAACTTGCACTGGCATGGCAGTTGTGGGAGGGGGTGGGGGTGGCAGGAACAGTATCGGCTCCATCAGCAGCAGCCTGAGCCTAGAGTTGCTGATGAGCAACTTTCTTCAGCCGCATAGTGAAGAAGCTGCTAATCAGCAGCTAGACACAGAGCAGAAGTTGAACCAGAAAGTGGTAGCATACTTAGAGTGCACCCTGCCACCCGTAATCGAAGATCCGCTGGACTACTGGGAAGCCAAAATGGATTTGTGGCCGTAACTAGCCGAGTTTGCCCTGGAAAAGCCGTCCTGCCTGGCTAGTAGTGTGGCATGAGAGCAGGTGTTTAGTGTGGTGGGGTCCATAGTTATCCCAAGGAGAACTCACCTGTCCACCCAAAATTTGGAGAGACTGACCTTTGTGAAGATGAATCAGGCGTGGATTAGCCAGGATCAACCGCTGGGTCACTGTATGGCCTCCTCATGCTGCTACCACTGGGTCACTGTATGTCCTCCTCATGCTACAGCCACTGGGTAACTGAATGCCCTCCTCATGCCGCAACCACTGGATCACTGTATGGCCTCCTAAGGCTGTTGCTACCTACACATTATATCACATTGCCACTTTGTGGCCTACTAACGCTGCTGCCACCTGCGCACTCTGCCACTGGGTCACTGTATGGCCTCCTCACACCTCTGCCATTGGGTCACTGTATGTCCTCCTCATACTGCTGCCACTGGGTCACTGTATGGCCTCCTCATGCTGCAGCCACTGGTTCACTGATTGCCCTCCTCATGCTGCAACCACTGGGTCACTGTATGGCCTCCTCATGTTGCTGGCACTTGGTCACTGTATGGCCTCCTCATGCCGCTGCCACCGGATCACTGTATGGCCTCCTCATGCCGCTGCCACTGGGTCACTGTTGGCTTCCTCATACCGCTGCCACTGGGTCACTGTTGGCCTCCTCATACCGCTGCCACTGGGTCACTGTATGGCCTCCTCATGCCGCTTCCACTGGGTCACTGAATGCCCTCCTCATGCCGCAGTCACTGGGTCACTGAATGCCCTCCTCATGCCGCAACCACTGGGTCACTGTGTGTCCTCCTCATGCTGTAGTCACTGGGTCACTGTATGACCTCCTCATGTTGCTGCCACTGGGTCACTGTATGGCCTCATCATGCCACAACCAATGGGTCACTGTATGCCCTCCTCATGCTGCAGCCACTGGGTCACTGTATGGCCTCCTAATGCTGCTGCCACTGGGTCACTGTATGGCCTCCTCATGCTGCTGCCACCTCCACATTATGTCGCCTTGCCTCTCTGTGGTTTCCTGATGCTGCTGGAAACTCTACATTATGTCGCCTTGCCACTCTGTAGACATATACTGTATGTGGAATCGACAGACGATGGTGTAAAAGGAGTGCGCTCTTTCACTCTACAGTTGGATGTTGGGCCTCTGCACGGTTCTTTTCACCTGGCACTAACATGGACCTGTAAGGCTGAGTTCACACTTGAGTTAGTTGGTCAGTTTTGGCCCCGTAACTGTCCAAATAAGTGAAGTGTGCAATGGTGCTAAGAGCGAAACCTGTCATGTGCGTGTCATACTGACTCACAGTATTGTTTGACTAACACAGTAGGCTCCCTATGCATGTTACTGGAAGGCACAGTGTTCTGCACCACTATACAGGCTCTCTAAAGCTAGGAAATAGGTGTTTTTTAGCGATATTCGCCGCAAAGTAATTCGGATCGAAGCAAATTTTTTTGGAACTTCGAATCGAACTGCCAAATCAAACTTTTGAGAAATTCGCTCATCTCTAATAGTTATATATTTGTAACTGTAACATCCCCTTGAGGGCTGTTCAATTGTAGATGGGGGAGCAATGAACCAATGGTTGAGTCCAGCTAGCAGGATGGTGGTGAGAGGGAAGTAACTAAATCTCTGCAGGAAATCTTCACTTAGCTTCCATAGTGAGAGGGCATGTAAGAGCTGAGCTAGTGATAGAAAGAGAGAGAACTGCTGACGGTCTTTGAAAGGAGTTTGAGGAGAAATCTGCCAATTTGAAGTAGAATCTGAGGTATACTCCAAGAGAAAGACAGACATAGTATATATATATTGGCACATATATTTCATATTTTGGGCATAAGCTGCTGAATAAACCATCAACTGGCTCATCCCTTAACCACAGTGTAACTGGTATAAGCTCTGCATATCCACATTTATTTGGAAGCTGTTGGTTACCGTTATTGCTTCACTTCAGTAAAGATTGAACCTGTTTTCACCTGCAAATCTGTGGTTTAGTGTCCCAAATAGTCTCCTAAACGCAATCCACGGCCACATTGAGCCACCGTTGGCCCTATGGTTAAAGCGGCCCTTCTGACAATTTATACCTAGCTTCATTCCGCATGTATTCAACGTTTGGAGCATGTGCACTGAAGTCAAGGTGTACTCTTCTGGCTTCACTGAAGCACTGTACAGGTGTTGGTGAGTACAGCTGATGAGTATGAAACTTTTTTATTTTTAATGCAGCCATGGATTACGTTATAACAGGGCTATTTGGGACACTAAACTCCTGATCCATAATGTGGTTTAGTTGCCAAATTGCCGTGATAGGTTCCCTTTGAATTAATAATACCTCCTATATCCCTGTTTAAATGAATAAAGCACATATGTTCTCACTCAATTAATATTACCCCCGTGTTCCCTCTTAAATTAATACTGATACCCCTCATATTATGCCCTGTGCATAAATACTGCTCCCTAATGCCTCCTTATATTAAACAGTTTGTCCAGGATTAGAAAAAAAAATAAAAAATAGTATGCAGACAGTAGGAGAGGTGTAAAAAATAAATATGCATTTATAATTACCTGTATGCTTCCCTCTGTTCTTGCCCTGGGCTGGTCGTCTCCCCTGTTGCTTTGTATATATACAAAGAGGCTGCAGCTGTGACATCATATCAATGGGAATGCTGTAGTCATTCACTGCACTGATTGGCTGTAGCGATCCTGCCGATGTGATGTCACTGCGGCAGGCGCTCAGAGTAGTGGAGGAGACGGCCTGCCCATCACAGGAATGGAGGAGAGGATGCCTGCATATTTTTTTTTTATTATTCCCAAGCTACCCCTTTAATAATGCCTCCTAATGCCCCCTTATAAAATATGACTCTTTATTTGCCCTGCTTATATTAATAAGGAACTCTAAATCAATACTACCCCTTTATAAATGAGGTGCTCTTATATTATTATTGCCCTCACAACATATTAATAATGTCCTCAAAGTGTGGAGAAAAAAAAAAAATAATAAAATAATAATAATATAAAATAATAATAATAAATAATTATATTTACCTACCCCTGATGCAGTGCGCCCATACCTCCACCGGACCCTCTTCTTGTTCTAACCTGTAGGACGGAAGCCACTACAGACCTGCAGCCTACAAAGCACCGTGATACCTCTGCGTTCAGACACAGTGATGTCATCGCACCAGTCTGTACCGGGATGTAGATGTGTAGTGGTGACAGTGCCTTGTAGGCTGCAGCCTGGAGTGGCTTGCAGCCTACAAGTTAAGGTAGAGCAAGAAGCCAGCGGCTGCCTCCTCTACCGAGTATTTCAGTTGTTGGCTTCTTATTGCTGGTGTATGTAGTAGCCCCCTCTAGCTATGCCTCTGGCCCAAGGGTAACAACTACTACCACCATCAGGTACCCTCAAGACCCCCTCAGCTCTGCACAAGTCCAGGAGGTGAGTCCAGGAGGTTTATTGGCCACAGCTGACAACCCTAATATTAATACTACTACTCCTGGCTCCGGATCCCTGCAATGGGTTGCTGCACCAGGAGGATCAGGATAAATCAAATAGATGAAAATGAACCATAAGAATCAGGATAAACCGTGAAGAGTGGGATTAACCTGCTTTTTATTTCTTACAGTAATGCAGTACACCAATGTATGTGAGGATGAAGTAAGCAGCACTTATATGGCAAGACGAATATATGTATATATATATATATATATATATATATATATATAATTTTATTTTATTTTTTTTAATCTGTGGGGCCTCGTGGAATAGCTCTTTAAAACCAAGACATCAATTCAGCAGTCGATCAATCAATATCACTCAGTAACAGTGAGGATCATTTCTGCTATAGAGGACTTTGAGGTCAGTTTAATACAACAATAACTGCAATCGATAAATGCAGCGTTGTCATGAAGGAGCTCACTACTCATCTCTAATGTCATTAATGCATCTGATAGACCATTCAAGAATTAGTTTTTCAGTAAAACAATTATTTTAAAAAAGAAAATCAATGTATCATTTTCTCACAGTCATCAAAACAGCATTTATCAAAGTTGTGTTCTGCCAGAGCCAAAATAACTTCCACAGTTTATATAGTGGCAGGGAATGAGACTGTTCCATTGATTTGGGTCTTTTCTTTTTATTTTGTTTTCTTCCCAAACTTTTGGAAATTTTCCAAAAATGGGGCATTAAAAAAATCCAGCTGGGAACATTAGCTCCATGTTCATAGTGAAAAAAAAAAAACCAAAGGGGTTCCATAGTCATAACAACAGAGGTGCATTTTCTATAAGAGAAAGTGAGTGTTAGACACGCAACTTGAATTTCCTGAGAGCTGAGTTATAAGCTATTCATTTGTAACAGTACCCGTTCTCAACTGTAGGGGGTAGTATGAAATTAAGCCTTACTCTGTGGAGGAGAAATTGCTTTTCTTACCAAATAGACCTGAAAAACTTGCGAATTGACCTGTGAAGAGTTCGGAAGTGCTTTGCAGAGATATTGGCAACACTGTCTCTTCAGAACCCAGGGTAAAATAGCTGGAGGCCCAGGGGAGGTGACAAAAATAAAAAAATATTGATGCTCACATTCCGTTACCTTTTCTGTGCCTCCTTGCAGCTTCCAGCGATCCATGTTTTCCTCCTCCGGGTGAATGACGTCACAGAAGAGTGCCAGACACTGGCTCTAACGCTCTTCTGTTTCTTCTGTGACATCACCCGAAGGAGGAAGACACGGATCACTGGATGCTGCAAGGAGGCCCAGAAGAGGTAAAGGTAGGCGATTATTAATGTTTTTTATTTTTGAAGAGTCCACAGAGTATAATAATTTACCTGTGGCAGCCATTTTAGTTCGTCCGAGATGAATTCCAAATTGGTCAGTTTTGGTATGAGCTGATTTTCCAATCTCTAATTGACAGCAATTCTGACACTGTGTCTATTTTGTTCTTTTTTTTTTTTTTTCAAAAAATTATTTCAAGGAAAATAACAAAGCACTAATAGCTTTAAAAGGGTCACCTGATCAGTGACTATTAGACTAGAACTGCAGTCAGCTTGTATTTTTGTACTTTTGTCAGCTTGTAAATGGCGGCAGTTTGTATGTGTATTGAGTGACCCAACTGAAAAAACAAAAACCTTAACAGACAGAGATTTTTCAGATTGGCAAACTGTGTCACTGTTTATTGGGTGATCCAAAAAGCCCTTAAATAATGGTCTGCTTATTGGGTGAGCAACAAAAAAAAATGCTTGAGAATGGATATTTTTTTCAGATTAGCAGGTTTCGTTGCACTGTTTATTGGGTGGGTACAAAAAAAAACACCCTTGAAAAACAGAGATTATTTTTACAGATTAGCAAAGGCTTCAAGACTGCTTATTAGGTGAGCAACAAAAAAAAAAAAGCTTAAATAACAGATTTTTGCAGATTAAAGTATAAATCAGTGTTTTGCTGTTTGAACTACAGTTTGTATTTATTGAAAAAAAATTAACTCTTGCCCCCTCATAAAAACCCTTAACAAAAATTTTTTCTAAGGACTGACTGTCAGTAAAAACTAATGTTTAAACACTCTGTAGACAGATGAAACTGCTCTAATACACAGTAGATTTAGACAAAATCAGATTATTGGCAACTGTCCTTTGTCTGTGTTACTGTAAACTGCTGATGCTCCCTCACTCCGTCTATCATTTCTATCAATGATCTGCCACAGTAATTGGTTAAATCTGACTAAACTGTCCCATTCCTAAGATTCTCTAGCTCTATTGCAATTTGTAAGCTTTTCGGGACTCAGACCTCTCTGTATCATGCAGGGAGATGGATAACAGATCCATCCCTAAATCCACCATCACTGCAATGCCTCACCTTCATGCCCACAGCATCTTATATAATGTATATGACATCAGCACTATAAGGTGTCCACCTGCCACTGACTATTGGCTAAGAGGCTGTCAGCTGATGTCAGTTGATGCCAGAATGTAGGCCTGAAACCCCGGCAGATGCCATAGCCCACTGGGCTCAAGGGGTTCAGCTGAGAACTAAAATATAAGTTTTATTAACAAAACAACCTAATAGTCAGTATCTTTTCTTGCTAAATTTGCTATATTCATCCACAATCCATCTGTGTCCTAAATTTTCCCCTTTCTGACCTCTGACTCCTCTGTAGCTGCTGTCTTCTCCAAGTGACAAATAGTGCAGCTGGTAACAGCTGCTAACAGTAACAACTAGTATGTGAGTGACCAGCAAACAAATCCTAGATAAGCAGTAGAGATGAGAAAAACAATTCGTTATGAGCTGGATTTGAGCCAAATATTACAAATTGTTTGCTTTTTAACTAAACTGAAGAAATGGCGATCTGTCTCAGACAAACTAAATTGGCCGACTTCACATGTACTGCACAGGAAAAAAGCAGAAGAGACGCATGTCTTTTGAGTCACTGTGATGTTCTAGCACCACCTGACGTTATCTGACAGCCACTCAGCCAATAGACAGTGGTAGGCATACCTTACAGTGCTGATGTCATATACACTATATAAGTTACTGTAAGCTTGAACATGAGACATTGCTGTAGTGGTGGATATAGGGAAGGATCTGTGATTCACCTCACTGTATCATACAGAGTTCTAATCTTAGAAGTAGGAGAATATAGTCAAATCGAATCAATTACAGGCAGATTAGTGATAGAAATCAAAGATAGGACAGTTTGATGGAGCATATATGTGTTGTGTGAGCCTGACAGCAGCATTCCTGCACTAATACAGACAGGACAGTTAACCCTTTCATTGCCAATCATCTAATTTTGTCTATGGTGTAAAAGAGCAGTTTCATCTGTATACAGAGCGTTTAAACCCAATTTTTACTGACACTGAGTCCTGTTAGTGAAAAATCTTTTTTAAGGTGTTTTTTTTTTTTTTTTTTTTTTTTTCGGGGGGGGGGGGGGGGGTGGAGTAAAATCTCTGTTATTTAACCATTTTTTGTTGTTGTTGTTGTTCACCCAATATACAGAATCAATATACAGCCTGCACTAATCTGAAAAGAAAAAAAACTATTTAAGATTTGTTTTTTCTGCTCTGCTCACCCAATACACAGTGTGATAGACTATGCTAATTTAAAAAATATAGTAGTTGTTCCAGTGAACTGCAGTGCTGCTCCTAATACTTGAATAGGAGCAGCGCTACTTGCACTGCTCGTCTGTCAGCAGATTCTGGGTGCCGGAAGCTGCTAGAACAGATGATCTGTGTGGGGTTCAGATGTCAGACCCCAAAAGTTAACTTACTGATGTATCAAATTTATAATGTATGATTATGTATGAAAATTTAATTTGGGGGCTGGAGAACCCCTTTAAGGAACAGGGTTTTTCTCGACTAAAGTTTAATTTTCTTCCATTTATCTAAACTTTTTTTCTCTTTGTCACTGGCTTCCAAGAAAATCAGAACTAAAGCTTCTCTGCACATTCTAATGTTGTTTTGAACATCATATTACAAAATAAATTTGGACGGAGTAAAAGTGGTGGCACAGTACCAAGGCAACTGCCAGTTCATTTATGTGTAATGATGGTACAATATCAGTGTTTACTGAGAACAGGTGTGGGCATTATTGACGTTAGCATGTAGAAAGCTGTTGCTCCAAGCACTTAGTTGGTAAATGATGTTGGGTTAGTTATGAAAAAAATGTATGTTCCTGCATTCAGCAAGCTAACCCTAAAATATTTGAAACCAGTGGCGTAACTAGGAATGGCTGGGCCCCAAGGCGAACATTTGACATGGCCCCCCCCCCAAGCCGCATCCCCCAACCCCCCCAAACTGCCGCCCCCAACCCCCCCACACACAAACCGCATTCCTGCGCACACTATTATGCCCCATAGTGGCCCCTGCACACGGTATTATGTCCCATAGTGGCCCCTGCACACGGTATTATGCCCCATAGTGGCCCCTGCACACGGTATTATGCCCCATAGTGGCCCCTGGACACGGTATTATGCAGCATAGTGGCCCCTGCACACAATATTATGCCCCATAGTGGACCCTGCACACAGTAGTTTGCCCCATAGTGGCCCCGACACACAGTAGTTTGCCCCATAGTGGCACCTGCACGCAGTAGTTTGCCCCATAGTAGCCCCTGCACACAGTAGTTTGCCTCATAGTGGCCCCTGCACACAGTAGTTTGCCCCATAGTAGCCCCTGCACACAGTAGTTTGCCCCATAGTAGCCCCTGCACACAGTAGTTTGCCCCATAGTGGCCCCTGCACACAGTAGTTTGCCCCATAGTGGCCCCTGCACGCAGTAGTTTGCCCCATAGTGGCGCCTGCACGCAGTAGTTTGCCCCATAGTAGCCCCTGCTCACAGTAGTTTGCCCCATAGTAGCCCCTGCTCACAGTAGTTTGCCCCATAGTGGCCCCTGCACACAGTAGTTTGCCCCATAGTGGCCCCTGCACACAGTATTATGCCAAAAAGTGGACCACCCATGAACGATTATTATACTCTGGGGTCTTTTCAGACCCCAGAGTATAATGATCGGAGACCCGGGGAGGATAGAAACATAGAAAACACTGCAACTTACCTCTTCCTTGCTCCGGTGCACTCCCGTGCGCTACTTTGGCCATCTTCAATGTCGGACCGGATCTCGCGCGATCCAGGCCGGCGTCGCAACGCATAATGACGTCGGCTGACGTCTGGGACGTCACCAAACAGGCCCGAAGCCTGCGGAGCGGCGGAGAGGTGAGTTACAGTGTTTTTTATGTTCGCTCACCTCCCCTGGGCCCCCTATCGTTATACTCCGGGGTCTCAAAAGACCCCGGAGTATAACGATAGCAGTGTTTGTGGGGTTCGCGGTAGCGACTGCCACAGGGCTCCGGGCCCCGTAATGTTCCGGGCCCTGTGGCAGTCGCTACCACTGCTACCCCGGTAGTTACGCCCCTGTTTGAAACTAGAAAGTGACCAGAGAGCCACAATACCTGGGAAAGTTCAGCTCTGTAAACAGATAAAACAAATAAAACGTAACTACTTCAAGAAAATAACTACTATAATATTTCCCCCTATGTACAAGAATATAGGTACTCTAATACTGCCCTTATGTATAAGAAAATAACTACTATAATATTTCCACCACATACAAAGATTTAAATACTATAACACAGGAACCTACAGTCATGGCCAAAAGTTTTGAGAATGACACAAATATTATATTTTCACATGATCTGCTGCCCTCTGGTTTTTATGTGTGTTTGTCAGATGTTTTTATCACATACAGAAATATAATTGCATTCATATTATCAGTAACAGAAGCTTATATTGACAGTTAGAATGAGTTAATGCAGCAAGTCAATATTTGCAGTGTTGACCCTTCTTCTTCAGGACCTCTGCAATTCTCCCTGGCATGCTCTCAATCAACTTCTGGACCAAATCCTGACTGATAGCAGTCCATTCTTGCAGAATCAATGCTTTAATTTTGTCTGAATTTGTTGGTTTTTGTTTGTCCACCCATCTCTTGATGATTGACCACAAGTTCTCAATGGGATTAAGATCTGGGGAGTTTCCAGGCCATGGACCCAAAATCTCTATGTTTTGTTCCCTGAGCCATTTAGTTATCACCTTTGCTTTATGGCAAGGTGCTCCATCATGCTGGAAAAGGCATTGTTGAGCGCCAAACTGCTCTTGGACGGTTGGGAGAAGTTGCTCTTGGAGGACATTCTGGCACCATTCTTTATTCATGGCTGTATTTTTAGGCAAGACTGTGAGAGAGCCGATTCCCTTGGCTGAGAAGCAACCCCACACATGAATGGTTTCAGGATGCTTTACAGTTGGCATGAGACAAGACTGGTGGTAGCGCTCACCTCTTCTTCTCCGAATAAGCTGTTTTCCAGATGTTCCAAACAATCAAAAAGGGGATTCATAAGAGAAAATGACTTTACCCCAGTCCACTCCCTGTACCTTTTGCAGAATATCAGTCTGTCCCTGATGTTTTTTCTGGAGAGAAGTGGCTTCTTTGCTGCCCTCCTTGAGACCAGGCCTTGCTCCAAGAGTCTCCGCCTCACAGTGCGTGCAGATGCACTCACACCTGCCTGCTGCCATTCCTCAGCAAGCTCTGCACTGCTGGTAGCCCGATCCCGTAGCTGAAACACTTTTAAGAGACGGTCCTGCCGCTTGCTGGTCTTTCTTGGGTGCCCTGGAGCCTTTTTGGCACCAATGGAACCTCTCTCCTTGAAGTTCTTGATGATGCGATAGATTGTTGACTGAGGTGCAATCTTTCTAGCTGCAATACTCTTCCCAGTTAGGCCATTTTTGTGCAGTGCAATGATGACTGCACGTGTTTCTTTAGAGATAACCATGGTTAACAGAAGAGAAACAATGATGGCAAGCACCAGCCTCCTTTTAAAGTGTCCAGTGGTGTCATTCTTACTTAATCATGACAGATTGATCTCCAGCCCTGTCCTCATCAACACCCACACCTGTGTTAATGGAGCAATCACTGAAACGATGTTAGGTGATCCTTTTAATGCAGGGCTGCAATGATGTTGAAATGTGTTTTGGGGGATAAAGTTCATTTTCTAGGCAAATATTGACTTTGCAAGTAATTGCTGTTAAGCTGATCACTCTTTATAACATTCTGGAGTATATGCAAATTGCCATTAGAAAAACTGAAGCAGTAGACTTTGTAAAAATTAATATTTGTATCATTCTCAAAACTTTTGGCCATGACTGTAGGTAAAAGAATGTAACTACTGTAACCTCGCTCCTTGTGTACAAGAATGTAACCATCGTAATACTGCCCCCTTTGTACAAAAATATGTCTACTAGGATATAGTCCCCTATGTACAATATTATACTATAATACTGTCGACTATGGTAAGCATGTTGTATAACTATTATATTACTGATGTATATAAATTTGTGGCTTATTTATGGAAGTTTTTTTCGCAATATTGAATTACATGGTAGACTAGATTTAAGTGTAGTTTAATTTCCACATTTACAGAATCAAAGTTTCCTCCCTCCTTTTTGTTCCCTGTAAACGTATGAATAGATGATGACACTGGATGACAGGTTACTTTTTTGAGCAGTGTTTGGCTACAGATATTTGATTGTTCTTCACAGCATCTGGCCTTATTACAGTAAACATCACTGTGCAATAATACAATCATCAGTACCTTAAAGAATCTTATTACAATGTAGCATACGATATATGGGAAATGCAGTAGCTGATCTGCACTTCAGGCTTTTCCAGTAAAATTAAAAGGCAGGTTTGTAATTCAGATTGAGGGTGGGTTCACACTTGCACCGGAACTCCATCTGCCGCGAATCCGACCTAAATGCCGGAAAACTGGATAGGGACTGGATAGAGAAAGGTTTGCGACGCTTTGCTTAAAAACCCATTCACTTCTACACAAAGTCCTGCATGTCCGACTTTGTTTCCGACGAAAAAAAAACGGCTTCGCGGCACAGAGGGTGTAAGAACACACCCGCACATTGCTTTAAAAACCCATAGAAGTGAATGGGTTTTTAAGCAAAGCGTTGCAAACCTTTCCCTATCCAGTTTTCCGACATTTAGGTCGGATTTGCGGCAGACGGAGTGCCGGTGCAAGTGTGAACCCACGCTAAGGATAGTTTTGTTGTTTCCTGGCCACGCACTTAGTTATCTATGACTGATGTGGGGATGGAGGAGGAGGATAAACAGCACAACTCAGACTAAGAGAAGCAGATGGTCATCATGATAACAATAATAACCATGTACTAGTTGTAGATGTGGCCTGACTACAAGAATGACCATAGGGAGGAAGATGGTCTTGCTTACAATGCTTGCCATGCTGTATAAGCTTGTGATGCCAGATCATTTGCAGATTTAAAGACATAATTTCCACATATGTGCCTGGAAAAGCCGAAGGTTATTTTCTACATGCAGATCTCACACACTAAAACACTTTTGTCATTTGGCAATATAGAGGAAAAGTCCCACATGAGAAATGCTAGCCCAGAGCCACCACCAGAAACATTTGAAGCATGTAGTACATCACCATCACCTGACTGTTCTTGGAAAATAGTTTTTATGTTTTGGCTGTACATCTGCTTGGCATATTATCACAGCTGACAGTGAGTCCTCATCACCCTGATCCAGTTCCCAGGTCCTGTCCAACACATTATCATCATTGTTAATCTCATAAGCATCATCATTATCAAACTTGCCACTTTTTCAGACTGCGATATGTCATGGGCCTGGCCATAGGATTCTTGACCCCAGATAATTCTCACCTCTAGTTTTGCTCCCAATGCCCCAACCAGTACTACCACCAGAATGACTACAGGTGCTATGACTATGAGCAACAACACTCATGTTCTCCACCTCTGCCTGAGAATGTCCCTTTTCCACTTCACAGTCCAAAAACTGCTGTTCTCGTCAAATTCAAAACTACAATTGACAGTGGCCAATATTGCAGTGTTTCTTTCTCCTACATTGCCCCATCCTTTTGCAGCATCCCAGAGGGTTACTGCTTTTATGTGTTTGTCTTGTGTGCCTCTAGGTTGTATGTCTGTAAGTTCTGTTCTGTGTTAAGTGTCACTGTTTGCAGCTTTCCCTGTTATTTCTCCCCTGCAGTGTTCAAGTCTAGCCACTGGGCGGGGTTGTGGGAGACTCTGTCTCCACGGTAACCCTTGGTCTGAGAGCAGTTAGTCTAGTGTGAGCAGTGGAAGAGTGAGGGTGTGCAGAGGTTTCCTGCCCCCACAAGCTGCACTGAGGCCAACGGTTAGCCAACACAGTCTTCAGGTGGATTACTTCGGGCCTAGAACCAAGGCTGGGGTTTGGACACTGTATTACTACCCCCATCAAGAAGCTGCTATTGCCTTGTGATTCCTGTTGCCAAATAAACGGCTGTTTGGTTTACCTGCATCACTGAATCCTGAGTCGTGCCTGCATTACCATCAGGGCTCTTCCGACCAACACCACACCGGCTCAGGTAGGAGAGGTCCCCTCTTCAACTGGAAGTGCCCCGGGGGAAAAGAACTACCACCACCACCATCCGGTAGTGCTGCAGGAGCCCCCTCAAATTTGTCCAGCCTGGGAGTGGGACTGGAGCTGTTTGGGAGCATGCTCGGCCTGCTAGGTGGCACAGCATCCGCCACTACTACTCCCATCCTCCAGTCTCCTCTGACTTGGTTGCGGCACTTTGCCATTCAGACTTTTTCAAGATATTTTTTATACTGGCACTTTTATGCAGCAAAGCCATAAATTGCAGAGGCAGAGATATTCTTCTTCTCAAACACTAAACACCTCCACACTGTATAACTAATCTATGTATCTCTATTCTGTAGAGATGGGCGAACCTTTGAAGATTTGTTTCAGGTTTGGGTGGTTCAGTCCAAAGATTTGTTCCAGGTAGAATACGTTTGTCACAAATCAGAGCTTAAAAAATAGTGCATGACACTGTTGGGATTCCCATGACTCCATCTAGCCCATTTCTAGCTCTATAAGGCAAAGAAAGCCAAAGTTATGTGAAATGTATGTCTATTGGAAAATGAATGAGAAGCAATGGATATAAACTATTAGTTTAACCCCTTCAGGTCTGAGCCCAAAAGTGCGTTAAGGACCAGGCCTCATTTTTCAAAACTGACATATGTCACTTTATATGGCAATAACTTTAAGACGTTTTAACTTACACTAGTGATTTTGAGATTGTTTTTTGTGAGACATTGTACTTCATGTTAGTGGTAAACATTGATCAATATTTTTGTATTTATTTATAAAAAAAAAATAGGAAATTTGATGGAAATTTTAAAAAAAAATTTCAAAATGTGAAATGCTCTGCTTTTCAAACAGATAGTCATACCACCCAAATAAGTTAATAAATATTATCTACCATATCTCTGCTATATATTGGCATCATCTTTTAATTGTCATTTAATTTATTTTGGACATTATAAAGCTTACAAGTGTAACAGCGATTTTCCAGATTTACAAGAAAATTTCCCAAACTAATTTTTTAGGAACCACTTCAGTTCTGAAGAGGATTATAAAGGCCTATATATTAGAAACCCCCATGAATCACCAAATTTTCAAAACTGCACCCCTCAAATAATTCAAAACAGTATTTGGGAAGTTTGTTAACCCTTTAAAGCATTTCACGGGGATTAAAACAATATGGAGGTACTTAGACATTTCATTTTTTTTTCAATAATACATTCATTTAGCTCTAAAATTAACACATTCACAAAGGGTTAAAGGAGAAAATGCATCTCACAGTTTGTTATGCAATTTCTCCCAAGCTCAGAAATACCCCACATGTGGGTGCAAACTGATGTTTGAGCACATGGCAGCGCACAGAAGGGAAGGAGTGACACTGGGCATCTGAAAAGCAGATTTTGCTGGAATAGTTTTCAGGTGCCATGTCTCATTTGCAGAGCCCCTAGAGTACCAACACAATGGAAACCCTCTAAAAGTGACCCCATTTTGGAAACTACACCCCTCTCAGAATTTATCAAGAGGTATAGCGAACATTTTGACCCAAAAGCCTTTTCACAGATTTTATTAACATTGGGATGTGTAAATAAAAAATTACTAAAATGTCACTTTATCCCCAAAATTTTCATTTTCACAAGGGGTTAAAAGAGAAAAAGCTCCCCAAAGGTTGTTAAACAATTTCTCCTGAACACGGCAATACTCCATATGTGGTCATAATCTGCTGTATGGGTACATGGTGTGGCTTGGAATGGAAAGAGCGCTATTTGGCTTATGGAGGGCAGATTTTGCTGGAATAGTTTTTGGGTGCCATGTCGAATTTACAGAGCCCCTAAAGTAACAATACAATGGAAACCCCAAAAAGTGGCCCCGTTTTGGAAAGTACACCCCTCACAGAACATATCAAGGGATATAGTGAGCAGTTTGACCCTACAGCTGTTTTACAGATTTTATTAACAATGGGACTTGAAAATGAAAAATTACTTTTTTTTTTAATAAACTATCAATTTAGTCCCAATTGTTTTATTTTCACAAGAGGATAAAGGAGAAAGAGCTCCTCAAAGTTTGTTACACAATTTCTCCTGAACATGGCAATACCCCCCATCCCCCCATGTGGTTGTAAACTGCTGTATGGGTAAATGGTGGGGCTTAGAAAGGAAAGAGCGCTATTTGGCTTTTGGAGGGCAGATTTTGCTGGAATAGTTTTCAGGTGCCATGTCGCATTTGCAGAGCCCCTAAAGAACCAGTACAATGGAAACCCCCAAAAAGTGAACCCATTTTAGAAACTACACCCCTCAAAGAATTTATCAAGGGGTATTATTATCATTTTGAGCCAAAGAGTGCTTGTCGAAAATTAATGTACAAAGGGAAAATTGACATTTTTAAATAAACATGCCATTTCAGTGCCCAATACGTTGCACCCAGTTTGTGTTATCAGAGACACACACTCCTAAAACTGTTAAGCTGGTATCCCGGGCACAACAGCTTTTGGAGCATTCATCTCTGATACAAGCCGGACACAACATACAGACGTGGACAAAATTGTTGGTACCCCTCGTTTCATGAAAGAAAAACCCACAATGGTCACAGAAATAACTTGAATCTGACAAAACTGGAATTTGCCAAACTACATGTTGACAAGCCACAAAGCTTCTGGGAGAATGTCCTATGGATTTAAAATTTTTGGCAAGGCACATCAGCTCTATGTTCACAGACGGAAAAATGAAGCATATCTTGAAAAGAACACTGTCCCTACTGTGAAACATGGAGGTGGCTCTGTTATGTTCTGGGACTGCTTTGCTGCATCTGGCACAGGCTGTCTTGAATCTGTGCAGGGTACAATGAAATCTCAAGACTATCAAGGGATTCTAGAGAGAAATGTGCTGCCCAGTGTCAGAAAACTTGGTCTCAGTCGCAGGTCATGGGTCTTGCAACAGGATAATGACCCAAAACACACGGCTAAAAACACCCAAGAATGGCTAAGAGGAAAACATTGGACTATTCTGAAGTGGCCTTCTATGAGACCTGACCTAAATCCTATTGAGCATCTTTGGAAGGAGCTGAAACCCTTCAAACCCGAGACCACTGGAGCAGTTTGCTCACGAGGAGTGAGCCAAAATACCTCTTGAGAGGTGCAGAAGTCTCATTGACAGTTACAGAAATCGTTTGATTTCAGTGATTGCCTCAAAATGTTGTGCAACAAAATATTAAGTTAAGGGTACCATCATTTCTGTCCAGGCCTGTTTTATGAGTTTTCTTTTTTTTTTTAAATTCTGTTGAAGCATGGTTGAAAAGCAATCTTTGATTTTTATTTGTTCATTTTCATATAATTTTTATATATTATTACTTTTGTCAGATTCAAGTTATTTCTGTGATCATTGTGGGTTTTTCTTTCATTCAACGAGGGATACCAACAATTTTGTCCACGTGTGTATTACACACTGAAATGACGTATTCCTGGAAAAATTGTCATTTTCTATTATCATCATCAGCTGCGTATTCATTTCTGGAAATGTAATTAATGCAACACTTGGGGGTTAAAAATGCTCACTGTACCCCTGGATAAATTCCTTCAGGGATGTAGTTTCCAAAATGGGGTCACATGTCAGGAGATTCCACTTCACTGATGTTTCAGCAATTCTGCAAAAGTGTCATGGCGTCCAAAAAGCAAACCTTCTAAATCTGTGCTCCAAAAACCAAAATAGTGCCCCTTCCCTTTGGTGCCCAAACAGCCGTTTATATCCACATATGACATTAAGTGCGTTATCCTGGGTACACCAGTGTCATACATGTGGGTATAAACTGCAGTTTGGTCACACAGCAGGGCATAGATGTGAAGGAGCGCTATGTGGCTTTTGAAGTATATATTTAGATGTTTGGTATCTGGACGCCATGTCCATGTTTGCAGAGCCTCTAAAGTACCAGTAAAGTGGAATCCCCTAAGGAGTGACCCCATTTTGAAAACTGCACCCCTCAAAGCATTTATCAAGGGGTATAGTGAGCATTAGTATCCCAGATGTGACTGCACAGCGGATGGTGAAAAGTGAATACATAAGCTGTGTGGTGTACATTGGGAACACCAAATTCCCTACTATTTCCCCGGTAGCTCCTATGATTGGGGAGCTCTATCTGGGGGTCACTTCTGGTTTATTTTCCCTTGTAAGCTCTAAATTTGGGGTGTCCCCTGATATACGCTCGCACAGCTTATACATTCCCTTCCTGTCGCAGCCAGTTTTGTTTTAATGATTTGGTGATTTTTGGGGTTTTTGTCTTCACATTGTACGAGCTATATTTTCTTTATTTTTCTGGTGATGTAGCTGTATGAGGGCTTGTTGTTTGCGGTATGAGATGCATTTTGTATTGGCACCATTTTTGGGTGCCTATAACTTATAGAATAAATTTTATTAACTCTTTCTTGGTGGATTAAAAAAAAAAATAAAAAATCAATTCTGGTAATGCTTTTTACCTTTTATTTTTTTTTTCCACACAGAGTACAGCATAAGTAACATGTTACATTTATTCTGCGGGTTGGTACGATTACGGCGATAACTCATTTATATTGTTTTTTTTTATGCGTTACTAGTTTTGCAGAACAAAATCCCATTTGGGGAAAGAAATCAATTATTCTTGCATCACCATCTTCTGAGAGGTGTAGCAATATTTTTTTTTCGGTTGACAGAGTTGGTTGAGGGCTTATTTTTTTTTCCGGACGATCTGTGCTTTTAATTGGCACTGTTTTGGGGTACATATGACTTTTTGATCACTTTTTATAGCATTTTTTTAAGGCGAGATGTCAAAAAAATCATTATTAATTAATTTTATTTTTTTTTTTACTTTTTTTTATATGTCCCACTAGGACACCTGAACCAATGATAGTCTGATTACTGATTCAGCACTATAGACTGCACTACACGTGTAATGCAGTCTGTACAGGAATTCAGCCTATGTAGACGCATAGGCTGATTTCCAGAGGTCCCGGCAGGATCAACCAGGTACTGGGGGCTTCAGGAAACCTGGCGTCACTGGCCAGACCCCGGGATGCATATTATAGATATCGGCATCCCCCGATCTCACCGCGGGGGGTGCCGAGGGGGGGCGGCAACATAGCATCCGTGGCATCCAAGGGGTTAAAAACCCCGATCGGCACTCAGCACCGATCGGAGGTTAAGGAGCAAGGTGTTAGCTGTCAGTTACACTCAGTGCTGCTAACAAACACTTAAGATGCTGCGGTCGCTATTGACTGCGGCATCTTAAGGGTTAAACATCGGGGATCGGTGTTATCACTGGTCCCCGCTGTTGCAGTGGGAGCCTGGCTGTCAAATACAGCCGTGCTCCTGCGGTGATTGCACGGGCTCTGCTTCTGAGCCTGCTTGATCACCGTCACGTACCTGTACGTGGGGATGCGGTAACTAACCACATTCTCCCACGTACATGTACGTGAGAATGTGTGAAGGGGTTAACCATATACTGTGCTGCCACTTTCTTTTACACATCCAGCGTACTATTACGGCGAATGTCGTGACGGGTTAAAAGGACTAACTTTGTCAGTAAAAAATTGTGTGGTAATGGCAAACTGACACAAAAAAAAATGATCTATTGCAAAAAAGACTTAACAAAATGAGATTTTTGCCAATGAAAGGGTGACCTGTCCAGTGTATGTGTAACACAGTGAACACTGTAGTCACACAGAATATATTGTAGTCCACCCAACTCCTATAATGTTTCTGCCTATCTGTAAAAAAATGATTCAATCTAATTAAACTGTGCTCCCCTAGTCCTCCTTTCATAATTTTGTAAACCTATTGCAATGTTGGTGTTGTTTATCCACTAGCAATGTATTAGCAGCAATTGCTTTGTGTAACAAAAGCCCTAACCTGTATATACCTGTACTTATCTGTGGAATTGCATTGTTGATTTGTGCATATATCTGGTGATTATGACATATCCAAGAGGAATACATTAATGTTAGTCAATTGTGATCACTTCAAAGGATTCCTGTAGGGACCTGTTGGGACAGATAAGATTTATGGGGGAAGCTGTAACTAGGATATCTACTAAAGAGTATTATAAAAAGCAAAACATTGACCCCTACCCCCATGCCATCAGATGAAATGGGGATGTCATTAAAGACAAAATGTATTTTAATGTATGAAAAGACATTGCTGATGTAATTTCTTGGGGGCTTACTAAAAGGAGAAGATTTGTCCTGGAATGTCTCTGCCTGCCCCTGGTACTGCATCCTAAGCTTTCCTTTTATTTTATACTACTGCTTAATATTACTGTATGTCATTTGTTACAACTTTTTGTATGTATGAGTATTGTGACTCTTTTTGTCATAATAAACTCCCTTTAATAAGTTCTGTCTTGTGTTCTTGAACAAATTCACATGTTAAGCTAAGTTTTGTACTGATCGCTCTGCTACAGCCACACTTCATGTGACTTCCAGTGAGGGTGTTTGTGGCACTTAGGATCATGAAGTGATAACACGTCTGTCCACAAGCTTGAGTATCACATTATGGCTCTTCCTGCCCACAGAATTGTATATTCTGAATGTGACATCAGCACTGTAATCTATCCACCTATTACCCATGATTGGCTGAGACGCTGTCAGGGGATGCAAGAAGTCTGCCTAGGTCACATAGACCATATGATCCTACTTTTCCTCACAATTTTTGTCGCAAATTACATGTGGGGTCAACCATTTTAGTTCACCTGAGACGAATCAGAAAAGTTTTGGTTTTGTCAAAAAACAAAGCTTTTGGGAAAATTCAGGTTGAAATGATTTGTTCGTTTCAAATCAGATCGCTCTTCTCTAGCATTCTGTATTTTTTTCCTTTGTTTCTCTATCTGAGATGCTCTGATCTATCTAATCCCTAGAAAAATCTTCTCAGGCTGCTTGGGCTTTTTTTTTTTATAGTCATTAGTGACTTCACACTTATGTACCTTGTCATTATTGAATGAAGGCTAGCTACAAGGCATTATGAGGAAGCCTGTGTGGTCTTCAAGGTAATGTGATCTTTTCTGCTCTTTCCATACTTTCATGTGACATTTTAGGCAATTCATGCAAATCGAGCCACAAAAACTTTGGATTTGTTTAAATCTGAAGTTATTGACAACTTCATGTGGAATCTGGTTCTATACGGGTAGAGTTGCTCATCTCTAATGATGTGTTTTATACTATAATGAAAGTTTGTTGAATAGACTGCATTCCGAAGTGTTAAGAGGGGGAATAAAATGTTTCATTCATCAGAAAGGCTGGACATCCGCAATAATATTGAAAGAGCAATTAGATGCTAAGGACCCCCTATATTACCCAGAATGAAAAGCAATGACAGATAAAAGTTGAAAATTCAGCAGAGGTGAATCCAGACCCTATAAGATTAGCTCATCAAGTGTTTTTCCGAAGAGGTCCGCGCCTTATACAGACACTCTACGGGCTGACTATAATAATGGTGTTTATAAGATAGCCCCTTGCTAATTTATACTCATGTGGTATTATGCATTGACAGTACAAGAAGTTCATATGCAAATTAGATGCATTTGCCATTAAACTTTTTGACTGCCAATTGGATACATCAACTCTATTACATTTGCAAATTTAGGTTCACTATATTAATTCAAAATGTAGCTAATATTTTTAGCCATGGCCATGTGATGAAGGAAACCCACTTTGTATCTATTACTGGATTATATTGTTCGGTGTATCTATCATTTGTGAATATGTTGTTATATTAAATTTGTATATGTGTTACAAGGGCCTAGAACTGGTCAAGAGAGTGATATTTCCATCCTGTGAGCACAAGACCAGACTCCCTGACGTTTTATGACCTGGTGTGGCAGCAAGCCCTTTGTAGTAATACAGACCAGGCCAGGTTTATGGGTTAACAACCCTCTGTCACTGCTCGGGGTCATTCAGACCTAAGGGGGAAGGGAGTTGTGAGTTAACTTTGGAGGGCAGTAGGGAGAAAACTTTTTTGGGCAGAGATAGAATAATTCATGCCCCAGCTTTCCCAGGTGCTGATGAATTAGCTCATCCCCCATCTCAGGGAGTAGGAGGAGGGGGGCACTCTGGCTGGAGGTGGCTAAACACAATCCAGAAGCTTTGCCTTACAAAGGACTGGGAATACTGTTGGAGCCAGTCAAGCCAACACCATTCTTCTGAGCCCCATAGAACTAGAAGGACTCTCATTCATAAGGTTTTTCTGCTTTTCTCCTTTTTGTTTTTCAACTGTTTTGCTTGCTTGTGATCTTGTTTGTTTTGTCTTTATCATATATACAGTAGTCCTGAACCCTTTGGGTATTAAATTGTTCATTTTAATGGTACTTTGTGCTTGCTCTATGAATCCATTACCTTTTTAAGTGTGTTTACCTCTGACTGTTCAAGAGTCCTGTCTATATGTGAGTGAGGTTTCTGCTGAGCCCAAACTCAGTACTCGTGGCACTGTTGTATTTGGGGTGCATGGACTGAGTTGGGGTGCGATTTGTGCTCAGTTTGCAGCTTGAAAGAAGGATTAGTGCAAAATTGAGTGAGTGGAGGGAATTGACCCCTGACAGTTGCACCCATGTCAAGTGCTAGGACAGTCCATATGTGACAGGCCATATTATGGGAGTGTTATCTCCATCACCCCCTTGCCATTCAAAGTGTCAGCAGGGACTAAGCAGAAATGTCTTTAGGAACAGGAGCACTAACATTTGGGTAATCTATGGCACTGTAATTAGGTCTGTATATGACAGTAATTGGAAATGTTTTGGGCATTATTTTATTATGACGTAGTTCAGTCATGTGGCACAGTTTGGTCTTGTTATATGGGCTTTATTATAGTATTTGGACAATGTATTACCCAGGTATATGGGAACTATTGTGTTATTTTGGTATTGTATATTAGTGTTGAATACACCATATGGTGTTATTATTTCTGCACTTTAGGACCTTGATATACGGTAGTAGTATTAGTCGTAGTAGTAAGAGCAGTTGTCATGGCAGCAAATTGACTCAAATCCCTAAGCTCTCTTCCTGGACAAGTGAGGGGCCCATGATGTTTTCTCAGGAATGAGACTCAGGAGACTCATGGTTGCAGGAAAACAGGTAATACATAACTTTACTTGTAAAATGGTGCAGTAAGGCAACGAACAGCTTCCAGATAATATAGGTACAGTTCTTATAACAGAGGTCCACTGTGAAAATGGCGTGAGCCCAGGGGATGGTAGTCACAGTAGCCTGCACTTGAATCACTCTTTCACTAAGTGACAGTTTCTTACTCACTCAATATGGAAGGGTGCCCTATCTATCCTGTGACACGGTCAAAATTCTGAGGCCTTTGCTCCACTTATCCTCAGATTCTCAATATGGCACTCTTTAACGCCAAACTTATTTTTCTTTTTTTTGATCAGATTTTAATTCCCTGTCTCAGGACTGCAGCACAGTTGCAGTAGTTCAGCTCTAGTTTCATACTTTTGCAACCATCCTACTTGGAAGCTGGAAAAAGGCTCCTGGTTTCCTCCCACTTTCCTGAACTTGCTGTCTGGACTCTACCAAAAGCTCAGATCTCCCCACTCACTGTGGTGCAACCCCTCTTAAGGGGAAAACATACAGGTTAACAAACACAACTATACACAGTGACACCAAACAGTATAAGCACAGTGCACAATTTAGCAGTGTCCACTGGGATGTTGCATATTGAAACTATTATATTATCTATGCTCTGTCATCTGTATTATTTAAACACTGTATGACCATAATATTTAGGGACAGTTATGTGTATTATTCAAATACTGTACTGGTATTTGAGAACTGCATGATCCTTTTTTCTATTTTAGCCCTATTGTGGCAGTGTTAGAAACACCACTGTAGTGAATAGGACCCTAATATCTACCTAAGTCATTTTATACAGTAGACAAATGAATACAAAAGGCTACCATGTAAAGGGGGCAGGGAAGTCTCAGTGTCATTATACAACCCTTTATAGCGCTACATATTATTCCACCATTGTGTAACAGCCAGTCTATTATCCTTGACCTGCGTCACCCCATCATTCTTTGGTATTTTGAATTGCTGCAGCTAATTTTCATTTCATCTATTAGCTTTATGTGTTTTCCAAAAAACAAATAGTTTAGCAAAATCTTGCGTACAATAAAGCGCCAAATATTGGGTCACACTCTCGTCGCTGGCACAAAGATTAATGATTAAAGAGTTTTTTTCTTTTTTTTTTTCTTTTTTGTATCTTTCACGGAATCTCACAGAACTCGTATGTAGCAGAAGATGATAAATTACAGACAAATCTATAGATTCAACAATTTTCCATTTTTTAATCTTAAAATGTGCCCCAGATTCATTGTTTTCAGGAGAGAGGTAATGTATCTCGCGAAGCAGCTGACTCCACCACTATCTTGCTTTTGCTATCTTGTAATGTCATTGATTTGACTAAGTTTACAAATTACTGTCTTGAGAAGCATTGCACTTATCTTATATTATATTGTGGTGGAATGTTGCTTTTGTTGTGTAGGGAATGAGAAAATTTATGTTTTTCATTTTCACCATTGGTTGTGTAAAAATTTATAATCAGAGATGGGAAACATCAGGACACAATGGCCAAGATTTACTATTATTCGTACAACTAGACACTGGCTGTCAGGGAATTGCCAGTTAAGCAATTCCCAGTGCTGCTGCAGAACCCTGAGGGGAGAGGCACAACAAGACAGTGAGCCCTAAGCTGAACCCCACCCACTGTCCCTGGCTAACTTGCCTATCTGTCCTAGGTGACAGCCAGCAACTGGTCGACAGTCCCTACCTAATATAGGTAACAACACAGAACGCAGACAGGACAAACAAACAACAAAGGGAGGTCAGCTAGCCAAGGGAGTCGGTAACAGTTGAGCAATGCAGTACAAAATCACAATCCAAGAGAATAGTCAGAGACAAAACTAGAGGTCAGGAATAAGAATACAGGTAATAGCAGAATAGGAGCTAACAGGGACAAGTCACAAGACAGAATCAATAGCCAGCGACCATGTGAGGGCTGACAACCTGTTTATTGAAAGTCTGGACCTGCCCCAGACTGGATTGGTAGACAGGCTGTCAATCACACAGGCAAGGCTGAGATTAACTATTAGTGGAGCAGAGGAAAACCAAGGTGAATGAGACGGGTGTGGCAGAAAATCAATTACAGACAGGATGTATTAGGACAGTGTTCAGACTGAGCAACAAAAAACCTACGCATGGAATCAAACTGAACACACCTCCTTCACCGAAGCGTGCGAGCGGAGGGTGGCGCAGAGACCTGAGAGACGTTACACTGGCGTAAACATGGCGAATCGTAGGCGGATCTTTGGTGCAATGTGGCACATCTTTGGAGCATCTTGCTAGACATGTCGCTGCAAATTCTCAGAAAAAGGATGTGTGGCTTAAATGTGCCACAATAAGCAAAAATGAGACAAATTTGCGTAAAAAAACTGTACTTCAAAGTAAGCCAAATAAAAATAGGTATAAAAGTAGACTAGATAGACTGTTTATTTTACTATTTATATATTTATTTATTTATTTATGTGTTTATCTCAAGCATGCTTAAATTCACTTAGGGTATGTTCACATGGAGGAGTTTGGCACTAAATGTGAGGCCAAATCTGCCTCAAAATCAGCTCCAAATTCCACCTGAATCCAGCCTCCCTTCATTTCAATGGGAGTCAGATGCTGGTTTTTCCTCTAGCTAAATTCAGATTGTGACACCTCATTCCTGTACACCAAAGGTGTTAGAATCTTGTAGCACATGTTTGCATTAACATGTAATTCAGTCACAAAAATATCGCTGTAAGCGAATTGCCAGCCAGTTGAGAAATTCCCCAGTGCAGCTTAGAGACAGTGAGTCCTAAGCTGAACCCCCCTGTCCCTGCCTACTTGCCAGAACTGCCCTAGGCGACAGATGACAACTGGACGACAATCCCTTCTCTAGACAAGTGTAAACACTAAACGCGGACAAGACAACAAAACACAGAAGAGGAGTCAGCAAGCCAAGGGTCAAAGCCAGAGAGACAAAGCAGTACCAAATCACAACCTAAAAGAGTAGTCACAAGAAAGCCAAAAGTCAGAAGTCAGAAAGTACAATACAATAAGAGCGAGTAGAAAGCTTAGCAAGGACAAAGTCACATTAGCCAGCAAACCTGTGTGGAAAGATTACCTGTTTATAGGAAGTCCAGAACCCGCTCCAGATTTGATTGTCAGAAAGGCTGTCAATCACACAGGTAAGGCTAAGATTAACTATTAAAGTAACAGAGGGAAACCAAGGTGAAGGAGATGGGTGTGGTGGAAAAGCAATTACAGAGGTGAGGGAATAGGGCAGTGCTCAGACAATACAAGAAGAACCTAAAGCAAGGAATAATAACTGAACACGCCTCCTGCGCCACAGCGCGTGAGCATAGGGTGGCACAGAGGCCTGAACAAGCAGAGACGTTACAATCACCTGACCAAAGGTATGCTAAAATTATTCTTTGAAGACTGGGGCTCAATATAGACACCCAAATAAAATCCAAAACATTGATGCTTCAAGTGGAGCCTAGCATGTTTTCTGGGACCTTCCACATAAGGCTAGGGTTACATGTCGATTTTGACTTCTGTTTCAATGATCATGGGGTCTCTCGCTGCAACTTTTTCACTTCTTCGTAACGTCAATAAAAATCAAGCAATATTTTATTTTTTTGTGACTATAAGTTATGGTCCCATCTCCCTCTGGGTCACAATGCGAATCTACTCTCCAACATTAGTGAAGGAATCGCAAGGCGACCTGGCGATCTTTGGTTGCACAACAGGGCTCTTGGCCAAAATTCCTCCTGCCACTGGAACTAATACATTGCCTTTCTTCAGTTTTTTTTTTTTTACACTTTTAAACATTATACATTGTAACACTTCCCTCCTGAACCTTACACTGTGTGCAGAATTATTAGGCAAGTTGTATTTGAGATGATTATTTTTATTATTGAACAACAACTATGTTCTCAATCAACCCAAAAGACTCATAAATATCAAAGCTTAATATTTTTGGAAGTTGGAGTGGGTTTTTTTTTAGATTTGGCTATCTTAGGAGGATATCTGTTTGTGCAGGTAACTATTACTGTGCAGAATTATTAGACAACTTAATAAAAACCAAATATATACCCATCCCACTTGTTTATTTTCACCAGGTAATCCAATATAACAACAGAAAATTTAGAAATAAACATTTCTGACATTCAAAAACAAACCCAAAAACAAATCAGTGACCAATATAGCCACCTTTCTTTACGATGACACTCAAAAGCCTTCCATCCATAGATTCTGTCAGTTGCTTGATCTGTTTACGATCAACATTGCGTGCAGCAGTCACCACAGCCTCCCAGACACTGTTCAGAGAGGTGTACTGTTTTCCCTCCCTGTAGATCTCACATTTTATGAGGGACCACAGGTTCTCTATGGGGTTCAGATCAGTTGAACAAGGGGGCCATGTCATTATTTTTTTCTTCTTTTAGACCTTTACTGGCCAACCACGCTGTGGAGTATTTGGATGCATGTGATGGAGCATTGTCCTGCATGAAAATCATGTTTTTCTTGAACGATACTGACTTCTTCCTGTACCACTGCTTGAAGAAGGTGTCTTCCAGAAACTGGCAGTGGGTCTGGGAGTTTAGCTTCACTCCATCCTCCACCCGAAAAGGTCCCACAAGTTCATCTTTGATGATACCAGCCCATACCAGTTCCCCACCTCCACCTTGCTGGCGTCTGAGTCGGAGTGGAGCTCTCTGCCCTTTACTGATCCAGCCTCGGGCCCATCCATCTGGCCCATCAAGAGTCACGCTCATTTCATCAGTCCATAAAACCTTTGAAAAATCAGTCTTAAGATATTTCTTGCCCCAGTCTTGATGTTTTATCTTATGTTTCTTGTTCAAAGGTGGTCGTTTTTCAGCCTTCCTTACCTTGGCTATGTCACTGAGTATCGCACACCTTGTGCTTTTTGATACTCCAGTAACGTTGCAGCTCTGAAATATGGCTAAACTGGTGGCTAATGGCATCTTGGCAGCTTCACACTTGATTTTCCTCAATTCATTAGCAGTTATTTTGTGCCTTTTTTTCAACACGCTTCTTGCGACCCTGTTGGCTATTTGCCATGAAATGCTTGATTGTTCGGTGATCACGCTTCAAAAGTTTGGCAATTTCCAGACTGCTGCATCCCTCTGCAAGACATCTCACAATTTTTGACTTTTCAGAGTCCGTCAAATCTCTCTTCTGACCCATTTTGCCAAAGGAAAGGAAGTTGCCTAATAATTAAGCACACCTTATATTGGGTGTTGATGTCATTAGACCACACCCCTATTCATTACAGAGATGCACATCACCAGATTTACTTAATTGGTAGTTGGCTTTCAAGCCTATACAGCTTGGAGTAGGACAACATGTATAAAAAGGATGATGTGATCAAAATAATCATTTGCCTAATAATTCTGCACAAAGTGTATTTATACCTTTAAGGACATGACCAAAAACAACCTTAAGGGCACAGCCCCATTTTTCACAACTGACGTGTCACTTATGATTAAATATTATCTACCATATCTCTGCTTTATATTGCCATCATCTTTTAATCGTCCTTGAATCTTTGGATTTTTTGGATGTTAGAAGGATTACAAGTCTAACTGTGATTTTCTAGATTTACAAGAAAATTTGCCAAACCCATTTTTTAGGGACCATTTCAGTTCTGAAGGGAATTTTAAAGATCTTCATATTAGAAACCCCCTATAAATCACCCCATTTACAAAACTGCGACCCTCACATAATTCTGTTTCAATAATATTTATAAAATTTTCAAAAATATGACAATAGAAAATAATTGAACTTTCCATCTCAAACATCAAAACTTGTAAAATACAACATTCGTATGGAAAAAATAAGGAGAACGTACACAGACAAAACAAGCCCCATAAGGAAAGGAGGAGGAAGTGGGAGGGGGGGAATGCAGGTCTAACAAAATCAGGAATAAACATCGACAATTTATTTATTTATTTACTTGTTTGTTTGGCAAGATGGGATTGGCCGTTAACCGGACTGAACCAGGTACTCTAGATATGGAAAACAGCCAAGGGTCAGGTCGGAGAGCTGACACTCACACCTCAAAGTGTAGCAGTAATGACACAGAGCAAAGATCCATTTGAGGAGGAATGCGTCCCCCCCCCGGTCAGCCGAATAGCTCTTCCATGGAACAGATGGGCTAATTAGCAAACTAACCAGCTACCAACTAGTTAACCAAGGGGGAGCAATGCGGACTCGCCAACCACTTCTCCCACACTATTTTATATTTAGGAAAGGAGAAATTCCCCAACGCAATAACACGTTCATACGAGTGAGTGGCATCAATAAGTGTCAACAGGTCTTGCAAGGAAGGGGGCAAAGGTTGTTTCCATTTTCGAGCAACAACTAATTTAGCCATCACCAAAATCTTACAGGCCAGTTTGCGTTGGGGAGGAGGGAGCACGGCCATCTCTAAATTAAGTATAGCCAGCTGGGGAGTCAAAAGCATAGAGCACCTCAGAAGGTCGTCCAGAAGGTCGAAAACCTCCTGCCAATATTTAGCAAGATGATGACAAGCCCAAAAGGTGTGCAACAACGTACCCACTCCCCCACATAGCCTCCAGCAAAGAGAAGAAGAATTAGGAAACATTCGATGAATTCGAGCCGGGGGAAGATACCACCTAAGAACCACCTTATATGCTGTCTCCACATGAGAGCTACAAGCTAGGTAAGTGTGGAATAAAGCAAAGGCCTTCTGCCAATCCTTAGGAGTCCAGGACTTTTCGAGATCTCTCTCCCAAAGACGGATAGGGTAAGTCTTCTGGAAGGAGGATCGAGGATCAATAGAATAATAAATCGGCCTAAGACCTTTCCAAGATGAACGTAGTAGGAAAAAGACATCAGGGTTGCATCTTACTTGGAAAAAGTCATGTTTTTGTAGGCAATGACGCACTTGAAGGAATTTATAAAAGTCGTTCTCAGGCAATTCAAATTCTGCAGAGAATGATGTGAAATCTCTTAGGTTCCCATCTTGAAATAGTTGAGAAACAAAATGCACACCCTTTGCAACCCAGCTCTCCAGCCTCAAGGAAGGGATCATTATAGAGAATACTCTCAATGGAATATTGGATCTATCTAGCAACTCTGAACTACACGCATGAGAGTGAGCATATTTCTAGGCTGCCACAGAGTATCTAGTAAAAGGTGAACAAGAATAGCTATCCACATTAATCCAGAAAGAGGCAAAAAGTATTTCTTGATACTCTGTAGCGGGAAAATAAGACTTTTCAATATGGATCCAGTGGAGCTCTTCCTCCCTAGCTAAACCAAGGAGACCGAAGTAGCAATATAGTACCCATGTATGTCAGGTACACCTAGACCGCCAAGGTTGCCAGCTCTAGTCAAAATCGGGCGAGCTAGGGGGGTTTCTTGCCCATCCAGATAAATCTAGTGCGCAGACCATTGACCAATTTAAAAAAGGAAGGGGGTAAGGCAATAGGCAAGGTGTGGAAGAGGTATAAAAGATGGGGAAGGAGAAGCATCTTAAAGGCCGCGATTCTACCCAGCCAGGAAATCTCCGTCAAGCCCATCCGGTCCGTCTCGGTCTGTAAGGTCCGAAGGAGGGGAGAGTAGTTTGATAGATATAGTGAGGAATGGGCAGGAGTGAGTGAGATCCCCAAGTATTGAATATTGTCAAATCTCCAGTCAAAAGGATAATTTTGCTGCAGATGGGAAATTTCCAGTTCGGTAAGATTTAATGGAAAGATTTTGGTCTTGGCTATATTTAATTAGTAGGATAAAGTACTAAATAATTCAATTAATTCAAGAGAGGCCGAAAGGGACGGACCCGGGTCAGTGAGAGACAAGATAATGTCGTCAGCATAGAGTGAGATGACATGAGAATGGCCCGCCACCATTACCCCACCAACACCAGGATGTGCTCTAAGAGCACATGCTAGGGGTTCAATAGAGAGGATAAATATTAGTGGGGACAAGGGGCAACCCTGTCGGGTACCATTGGTGATAGCAGAATGAGTAGATAAGGCTGCGTTAACAAAAACTCTCGCGGAGGGTGCGGAATACAGGGCAGTTATGGCTGATAGAAACGGACCATCCATACCCATCTGTCTTAAAGCCGAGAAGGCGAACGACCGCCTTCTCAGCGTCAAGTGCTCAACATCACCGCTGGAAGCTTACCTCTCTCTATGTGATGTAAAAGGTTCAGTACTCTCCTAGTGTTATCAGGGGCTTGTCGACCAGCGACAAAGCCTACCTGATCAGGAGAAACTAAAAGGGGGATCAGTGGGGCTAGTCTTATAGCTAAAAGTTTTGCGTATATCTTAACATCTGTATTTAATAAAGAGATGGGGCGGAAGTTTTGGGAAGATTCTGTAGATTTCCCCGGTTTAGGGATCGTGACGATCAGAGCCTCCTGATTCTCCTTGGGAAACGAGCCCGATGACATCACCGAGTTAAAGAATTTTGTCAAATGGGGAAGTAGGATAGGGGGGAAGGTTTTATAGTAGTCATTTGTCATGCCGTCTGGTCCAGGCAATATCCTACCGGGAAGAGAAGCAATTACTTCAGCTATCTCCTCTGCGGATATGGACCTATCAAGATGCTGTGCCTGCGAGGAGGAAAGGGAAGGTAAATGGAGAGAGTCCAAGAAAGCTGAAATAGCTAAATCAGTGGGTTGTGGAGTAGAAGGGTCATCACGAAGGTTATAGAGGCCCGCATAATATCTGCTAAACTGATCTGCAATGTCTGAGGGACTGACCAATTTACCTTTAGAGACCGGGTCAAGAATGAAAGGGATGCAAGACCTAAGGTGTTTTTTCTTTAGTTTAGTCGCCAACAGTCTGCCCGCACGATTTCCCTGAGAGTAGTACCTAATCTTCAGTTTTTTCAAGGACTTTTCATAATCAAGTAACAATAAGTCACGCAGACGCTGCCTAGCGAGGAAGAGCTGCTCCACATTATACGGGAAGGGAGTGGATTTCTTAAGCTGTTCCTTAGACTTAAGGTCCCCCAGGAGGCTAGAGAGCTGGGCCTGCCGAGACTTCTTAACTACATGTCCCAGTGTAATGAACGATCCCCGTATGTAGGGTTTATGCGCATTCCATAAGGGGACGATCCCAACTTCAGGGTTGTCATTATTTGCAAAATAGTCTCGAAGGTCTCCCTCAATAGAAGCTCTATGAGTGGGATGAGATAGGAGAAAAGAATTACATCTCCAAAGGTAGGTCGGGGAGGAATGGCCAGGCTCATCCACCGTAAGGGTGACCGGAGCGTGATCAGACCACTTTATCGTATCAATCGACTGAGAGGCCGCTGAGAGCCAGAATCTATCTACTAAAAACATATCAATTCTAGAATAACTGTTATGTACCTGTGAGTGGTAGGAGTAATCCCTCTTGGCACTGGGGTGGGCTCTCCAGACATCATATAAATAATTAAGGTCTAGAAAGGTCTGCAGTGAGGGCCCCCCCTGCGGGACAAGGAAGATGAATCCATAGACTGGTCCACCGTCAAATTGAAATCTCCGCAGAGGAGGAGACCTCCCTGCTTAACCCGAGACACTAGGCGCATAGTCCTATTAAGGAATCTATGTTGGTGAGTGTTAGGTGCGTAAACTGAAACCAAAGTGCAGAGAACGTTATTAAGATCACCCACTAGAATTACGTATCGACCCTTAAGATTGATCCTCTCCTCTAACAATTGGAAACATACATGTTTAAAAGCAATTAAAACACCCCTGGATTTAGAAGAATAATGTGACTGAAATATTGTGGGAAAGCTGGAGTTACGGACCCTATGTGCGTCCTTGCTAAGTAGGTGAGTCTCCTGGACGCAAAGAACGTCGCAGGAGAGAGACCTAGCCTCAGATCATAAAAAGGAGCGTTTGCTAGGGCAATTTAGGCCCCTAACATTAAGGGAAGCAAAGGTGATAGCCATGATGCCCACAGAGCTGCAAGCTCAAAGCCGACTTACCACCCCCACGAAGAGAGGCGAGCCTGCAATGTTCTGCATCAGTGGAACAGCCATTAACCACCTGCCCAAGGAGCAAGAGATAATACTGTACACGACCTGCAAAGAAAAGAAAGGGTAGAAACACAGAGGGAAGGAGGGAAGACAAGAGATAAGAGATTATAAATCCCGATGTGAAAAACTTGCTGCATCATTCCCAAGAAGACTCATGGTTGTACTAGCTCAAAAGGAAGGGTGCTTCTACTCAATACTGAGCAAAGGGTCTGAATACTTATCACCATGTGATATTTCAGTTTTTCTTTTTTAATAAATTTGCAAAAATATCTACATTTCTGTTTTTTTTTTCTGTCAAGATGGGGTGCTGAGTGTACATTAATGAGAAATAAAATTAACTTTTTTGCTTTTAGCAAATGGCTGTAATGACACAAAGAGTGAAAAATTTAAAGGGATCTGAATACTTTCCATACCCTCTGTATACTCACCTGGGCTCATACTGGGCTTACTTCACTAATTGGCTGCTGTCTAAGTGGAGTTAAAAAGCAGAGTTGAAGAACAGGGGTAAACATATCTGTAAGTATCTTACTCTATTTTACTACTTTACTGTTTATTGTAATTTGGATAATGGTTAGCAAGCTTGGCCATTTACTTCAGTGCACATTATGTTATATGTATTCACTACAGGAGAAAGAGTTCCAGGGTGAATACTACTGTGGCAGATGTGGGCATATTGCCCATCTGGAAGCTCAAATTAGAGATCTGGAAGAGCACAATGCAACACTGAGGTCGAATGAAAATCTTGAGTGGAGCATACTGCTCACTGAGCAAGCAGTCAGTGGGTTAGATATAAAGGTTGAAAAGCTGGAGGGACATTAAGAAAACCAGGCAAGGAGCTGGTTTACTAAAAAGAGAATCGGTGTAAGGGGATCCAGAAAAAGGAAGACCACTCCTGATTCTGTTAATAGTGGGAGGTGGGACGGTAGTGTAGGTAGGACAAGGCAGTTAGTGGTTATAGGAGATTCTATAATCAGTAATACAGATAGAATAATTTGTCATCAGGACCGCCTTAACCGAATGGTTTGCTGTCTCCCTGGTGCCAGGGTTCAGCATGTGGTGGAATGGGTGGACAAATGGCTGAGTGGGTCTGGGCAGGACCTAGCTGTCATGGTCCATGTGGGTGAATGATTAAATGGTAGGTGCAGAATAAATGAAAGAATAATTGGTAGGTGGAGGCTCATTAAGAATAATTTTAGAGTACTAGGCTCCAAGCTGAAGGGTAGGATCTTCAAGGTTTTATTCTATGGAATACTGCCAGTGACATGCACTACACAGGAAAGGCAGCGGGAGCTTAGGGAGATAAATGGCTGGCTCAAGTCTCGGTGCAGGAAAGAAGGATTTGGGTCCCTAGAACACTGGGCTGACTTTTCACTGGGAAAAGCTGTTTTCCAGAGATAACTTGCACCTGAATGGAAGTGGGTCTGCTTTGCTGGGAGAGAGAATTTTAGCGGGGGTGAAAGAGCACTTAAAGGGGTAGTCTCACAAACATAACCATTTTTATATTTGTAGATAATTAAAAGTTAAACAATTTTGCAAATATAAGTAATTTAACATTTTGCAGAGTTTTACAGATTTTCTCTAAATATCTTGTGGCCACAAGTTGTTGTCGTGATGGGTTGCCAATGGATACGACCATTAGTGCAGGACCTTTCTAAGGTCAGAAAATCAGCCATGATTTCCGTATTGTGGCCGGGATATCTTCTGATACATGTAGTGTCCCTGCCTGATGACCTAGCTACAATAACAAAATTATAGCTGGGTTCCTCACAATTCCCAGACCATAGAAAGTTTCTACATTTGTGGTCATATCCATTGGCAACCGATCAAGACAACAGACTGTCACCACTAAGATGGTTAGAGAAAATCTTTAAAACGCTGAAGAATTTTTAACTACTTATATTTTCAAACACGTTTAACTTTTAATTATGTACAAATATAGATATAATTATGTTCATGGGAATACCCCTTTAAACTGGGAATGCAGGGGGAGGGCCAGGCAGATATAGGGGTAGATAGGTCAGAGAGGGGACAGGCTACCGTGATAGTTGTGAGTTGATCCATTTATTACAACAGGACAGTATAGACAAATCTGGCCATAAAACTTCAATAATGCACATTTCTGATAATGAATGTGTAAACTTGGATGGCATTTTAAAGTGTGTGTTCACAAATGGCAGAATCCTAGTGAGCAAACTGGGGGAGCTTGAGGCTCTAGTCCAGGAGGAAAACATTGATATAGTTGGTGTGGCTGAGACGTGGCTAGATTTCTCACATGACTGGGCTTTTAACATTCTGTGTTTTACACTCTTTCACAAAGACAGGGCGAAAGGGAGGTGGAGTGTGTATGTATGTCAGAAGTGTCATGAAAGTGAGTGTGAAAAAGGCAAATATGGTTGAAGATTGTGAGGATATGGAATCCTTGTGGGTGGAAATGTATAAGGATGTGACCACTGATAAAATACTTGTTGGTGGTATAATCTATAGACCCCCTGTCGGGGGCAAGTCCCCCTGGGATGGATGTCACCGTAATCCTAATTAAATAAATAACCAGTTTCGAGTGCTCGGGAAACAAGACGTACACAGGTATCGTGTATGAACCGTTTCTACTTTATTACGTAGTTCAATACAGTTTTAAAAGCAAGCTCAATTGCATAACAGTCATGTGATCAATATACATATATGGTCTTTCCAGTTCCGTTATCACACAAATTTGTTCATTTACCCATCACCCCAGATGTTTTCATTTTCACCTTATCTAAATGTCCTTCCAAGACTACTAGTTCTGCTGAAATCGGCAGAACTGTTGATATCTCCCCCAGACTCCAAGTCTGTCCTTATCAACTACGCAGTCTTGTATACAGAACATTCCACCCTCTTGTGCTTTCTGTATACTGTGATATAGAATATAGTGCAAGTTATGTTTTAACCCTTACAATTCCCCCATTTTAGGACTTTATTTTTAATCAGTATTCAATGAATACATTCACACTATCTGTGTGCCATCTGTGATGGATTCTCCATTGAAAATGTTAAAAATAATGATCCTACCTTACATACTGAGTATTGTCCCTCATGAGATTGCATAGCGAAGGAATACATTGGATACAACAACATCCTAATATCATAAAAATGATTACACAAAGGATTATACCTACGATTTGTCGAAGGTATCCCAAATCAGGTAGGAAAGCTAACAGCCAGTCCCACCATCCTTGGTTGACATCTTGTTTAATATGTGTTACCATTTCCTGCAACTGTTTCAACTTATCATGCACATCTTCTGAATGGTCAGACAAATTAAAACAGCACATTCCTGCAAAAGTGTTGCACCCATAACCATGTTTAAGCAGTAAATAATCTATAGCCGCTCTATTCTGCAATATTGCTTTTTTATGTGATTGCAAATCTAATACAACATCTTTAATGATAGCGCTAGTAGTGTTTATATTCTTTACCATAAAGCAAGCAATACGTGATATTATCTTAGCATTATATACAGACAAACCTGGTACTCCTACCAGTGACACAGCTAGGCTTATGTATTCTGCTTTCGATAAGAGTTTCACATCATAATTACAATCCTCAGGCAGTGGGATAGTACTTCTTTTGTGTAATATATGTACATGCGATTTCTGTGAACTCTGTTCATATGGTGTGGGTATCATAGTCAATGCTAATCTAGACAAGGCACATATGCCTCCAGTTATATTGGCAGGTATATAGGTGTAGCTGCTATTACCACACGCTAGAACCCACCCAGGTGGCAAGGGTACATGTAAATCTAGTGACGGGACAATAAGTGTCCTGTTACATTGCATCCTCTTCCCTTCCCTCAGGGTTTGACAATCGTCAGTTCTATTGCAGATTTGTGGAAACTGCCCTTTATTCATTATAGGATTGCAATTAGGTATTGTTGTTTTATTACATGAAAATTTGAAACACAATTCTGCTCTTGCTACTGCCCCAGTCGATATCCTTATCATATTCTCCTGTAAATCTGCGTAGGCAGTGCAGTTCATACAAGCATAATAAGGACTTATCCAGTCTGCATGCACATGGAGATCAGCTTCCTGTAAAAGAGTATCATTTAACTGAAGTTTCAACAATTTAGTCCATACTGCAACAGAAGTCGGCACTGCAATCAAACAAGTTTCTAACACATTACTGGAATATGCATTTCTCAAACAAAATTCTGTCATGTTTAATACTCGGGCCAAATATAACCACATATTCTCTTTTGTTCTCCATATGTGTTCCTCCAGCTCCCTTACTCCCCGATTTGGGCTGTCTTTTTTTCCTGTAAAGTTCAAACCAGGTCCATATTATTAAAAGGCATCCAGCAAACATCAGCAAGTGTCGTGTTTTCATTTTGATGGTGCTTCAACTTTCTTGCAATGTGAAGCGTGTATCCAGGTGGGTTTTCCCTCCAATTTTACTGAAGTGGCAGTTGTCAGCAGTACTTGGAAGGGACCGTCATACCTGGGTTCAAGAGACTTCCTAGTGTGTCTTTTCAAGACCACCCAATCACCAGGCTGCAAGCTATGCGTTCCTGAAAAATCAGAAGGGTCTGGAATAGAAGAGAACACTTGTTTATGTGTTTCTCTCAATTTCTGGCACAAACTCTGCACATAGCTAGAAATACTGTCATAGTTAAGCTGTAACGTCTGAGGGAAGTATAACCCTGTTTTGGGCGCACTTCCAAACAATATTTCAAATGGTGACAACCCTGTCCTCCTGTTAGGGGTGGTTCTTACTGAGTAAAGGGCTAAAGATAGACACTCAGGCCAGGGCTTCCCTGTCTCTGCTATCGCTTTTTGGATCTTTAATTTGAGTGTGCCATTCAACCTCTCTACCTTGCCTGAACTCTGAGGATGGTAGGGTGTGTGGAAAGCTTCCTCAATCCCTAGTGCAGACATTATTTCTTTCATTATCTCACCTGTGAAATGTGTACCTCTGTCAGACTCAATCACCTCGGGCACTCCAAACCTGCACACAAGCTCAGACATCAGTTTCTTGGCAGTTGCTTGTGCGGTTGCTTTGCTCACAGGGTAGGCCTCAGGCCATCCTGAAAACAGATCCACACAGACCAATACATACTCGTATGTTCCAGACTTAGGCAACTGTATGTAATCTATCTGTACTCTCTGAAATGGGTACAGGGATTTTGGTGTACACTTGGTGGGTGTTTTAACTACCTGTCCTGGGTTGTGTAGAGCACATATGTGACATGCTTTTACGTGGTTACTAGCAGCTCTTCCAAAACCTGGGGCAAACCATAATTTACCCACTAATGACTCCATGGCATTTCGAGAGGCATGCACCTTACCGTGGGCCAAGCCAGCCATCTGGGGGTAGAATGCTGCGGGCAGACATAATCGATCCCCCATTTTCCACATACCATCACCTTCTGTAGCACCTGCTTTCTTCCATCTTTCAATTTCCACACTGGTAACCTTTGAGTACAGCCCTTTTGGGTCTGCTAGGTCAATGTCCATTTTGCTCACCTGGTTGGGACCCCTTCTCGCCAGTAGTGCTGCAGCCTTGGCTGCTATGTCAGCTCTCTCGTTTCCGCGGCTTTCAGGGTCCCTTCCTTTTGCGTGAGCTCTGACTTTCACAATTGCCAGCTGCTTTGGGAGCAGTATGGCCTCCATCAGTCGACTTACCACATCTCCATTCTTAATTGGCTTGCCCTGGGCCGTTAGGAAGTTCCTTGCCCTCCATATTGGACCATAATCATGTGCAATGCCAAAAGCATACCTGGAGTCAGTGTATATGTTAGCTGTTCTACCTTTGGCTATCTTACAAGCCTCCATAAGGGCTTTAAGCTCAGCTTCTTGGGCTGACATGTGTGGTGGAAGAGCTTCCTGGACTATGATGTCATGTTCAGTGACTACAGCATACCCTGTAACAAATTTGCCTTCATCTGTCAGATACCTTGAGCCGTCCACAAACATCTCATAATCAGGATTTTGTAACGGCACATCCGTGACGTGGTCAAATCCCACTGTTTCCTGTGACATAAGAGCCACACAATCATATTCATGCTGGCTGTCAAACAGTTCTTCTTCAGAGAGGGAATTTAAAAATAACTCATCCTCCACTCCCCCTTTTGAATCATGAACTCCTACAGGAAGAAGAGTTGCAGGATTCAAAGTTAAACAGCGTTGAAAAGAGATGTTTGAGGAGGACTGCAGAGCAAATTCCATTTTGCACTGCCGTGCCAAAGAAAGGTGACGTCTGTCTACCTGTGTGAGGATAGCATGGATGTCATGAGTGTGTCATGGTGTATACACAACCAATAAATGATCTAGGACAATGTCTGAGCTTTTGTCAAGCAATGCTTGTACCGAGAGGACAACCCGCACACAGGAGGATGTCCCCCTGGCTTACAGCATCTAACCATGAGCTGTAATGTGTTGTTGTGTGAGAACTGCAGTTGCGTGCCCTATCATCTCAGTCACGTAGAGCTGAAAAGGTTTCTGATAGTCAGGTAGGCCTAGGGCCGGAGCACTGACTATCTGCAACTTCAGCTGATAAAACGCATCCAAGGCCTCAGGTGTGAGGCTGAATGGCTTTGAGGAGAGGCTATCGTACAGAGGTTGCATGGTCAGAGATGCAGATCTGATCCATGGCCTACAGTAGGATACCAATCCCAAGAAGGTACGTAGCTGAGCATGAGAGGTTGGCACCTGCATGTCTCTCACCACCTTGGTCCTCTCATCTGACAGGTGCTTGGTACCCTGGCCGAGACAGTGTCCCAGGAACACCACTTTTTGTTTGCAAAATTGCAACTTGTCCTTGTTGGCCTTGCAGCCGTTCTGGTAGAGGAAACACAACAGGCTGATGGTTGCCGCTTCACAGGTTGGTTTGTCTGGAGCACAAAGAAGAAGATCGTCAACATATTGTAACAGAACAACATCATCATGTGGAAAATACCAAGTACTCATAATAAGTGTAAGACACCTTGTGAATTGGTTAGGACTGTTTTGCGCCCCTTGTGGTAGTACTGTCCAAGTGTACTGTTTACCCCTGAATGTAAATGAAAACAAATACTGGCAATCGGGGTGTAAAGGCACAGAAAAATATGCATTGGAAAGATCTACACAACTGTACCAGGTGGTACCTGTGGGGACAGCTGACAGCAAGGTGTGTGGGTTAGGTACCACTGGGGTTTCAAGTAGTGTTACTTTATTCAATTCCCTAAGATCATGAACCATACGGTATGTGTCTGGTTCTCCCTTTTTGCCCTTTTTCTTCACTGGGAAAAGAGGAGTGTTTGCTACAGAAGTGCATTCCTTCAATGCCTCTGCTTTCACTAATTCCACTATTGTTACTGCTATGGCATCCTCTTGGGCATGGGTCAGAGGATATTGTTTAATCCTGGGTGGCTGAGCACCAGGTTTCAGGGTTACCATAACAGGGGGTACATCCAATTTACCTAAGTCTGTTTTCCCAGTTGCCCATAATGCTGTTGGCACTTGGAATAACAGTACATTTTCTTCTTCAGTGAGGACAAAAATACAATTTGGTGTACTTAACTCGGCAGATAACAAACACAAAATCTCATGGTTAGTATGTGTGACTTTTACAAATGCTTCTCCTGAGGAATGTAACATGATGTTACAACCTAATACTCCCATCACATCTGTACCAAGAATGTTATCTGATGTGTCAGAGACTAAATACCTAGTGAGTATCCTGCAACCCTGAAATGAGGTTTCTACAGGATCAGTTTGATCTAAAGCATCCACCGCTTTAGTGAGAAGTCTTCCATAAACTTCCACTGACTCACCTTTCTCTCTTTTAACAGATACCTTACTTCAGGTGATAACAGGCAAGACAATAAATTCACATAACATAGTACAAGACATAATTTCATATGTTTGAGTATGTTCTTGAATATTTTACACATATATATTGTCATTGTACCTTACTTTCCATTTAACCTTAGGCTAACACTTTTATCAAAATATTTTCCCTTTGGGCATAAATAGTCATCATACACAGGCTGCGGACCCCGGAGGCCCAAAGCCAAGTTTCACTTTGTAATAATTGACATGTAACATTACTGGGTAACACAGTATCATATTCAGCTTGTGATTTTCTGCGTGCGCATCATATCAGATACAACGTCCTTGGAGCTACTTGGCAGTCAATTAATGTTTTGGTTATTCCCTGCAGAACATCTACAGAGCGCTACAACAGAATACAGGAATACAATTCAAGCAGATAGCAGTTAATACTGACACCAAAATTACATATTACTATTTTTGTACAATTTTCAAATATTTCCCAAACCCCACAGACTTCAGAATTTTCTTCACTGGATTCCAACCAAAAGTTGAACCCCTGTGGAACATCACAATATCCTGGTTTCTTCTTTTTAGGGGACATTTCCTGAAAGCGGATTTAATTTTACAAAAAGCATAAAAGTTGAATCCTGGCATTGATATAAACAGAATGAATATTACAAATACAGGTTGACAATATATATATATATATATATATATATATATATATATATATATATAATCCAATAAACATCATACCGATGGTGGACAGTTTTTCTCTTTGCACTATATCAGATTCTCTGAGTATTTTGTTAAAGTAGGTAATATTTCATACAGAACTGGGAGATAAGATGGGTTATATTAAACAATAATACTGAGAAGGGTAATGTCTCCCTTCAAGCCTGATTCTCGGAGTGAGGTGGGGGTGATTCATTATTTCCTGAACTATCACCCCTTATCCTATTCTATTGCTTCCTTCTATCAGGGCATAAATGCCTCTTTGCAACTTTTTGTCCTGAATCAATCCCGCATGATCTAATCTCCACTGATCCCAAAATCTACTGTCTACCAACCCAGTTTTGTGTATTCCTGCTCTTTTTAGGATTTTCTTTACCTGTGCGGCTACTTCTTTCCCTTCCCCTATCTCTATTAGTTCACATGGGGTGTACCATATCTTAGATGGTCCCATCCCCATCTTGGCTGGTAGCTAATCAGCCGATGAGTCTCTAACTCCTCTAGGGCAACCTTTGAGACAATAGAGGGTCACTTATGACTACTTAGTGAGAACTCCCAGACAGACTCTTCTGTCTTCTATGAACTACTCTACTTGTGCAAGTTCAGGAGTAGTGCTCAGGGCAATACCTCAATTGGCTTCCACAGGCTCAACTTTCTGCCTGTGTCCCCTTACCAAAACACTCCCAAATCACTACACGCACTTCTTCGCGCGGATTCTACTAAGTCCTTCGTGCTACTACTCAGGTCCCATTCGACCTTGACCGTCCAGGCACGGCTGGAGGCTAGTGTTCCAAAACAAGGACTTTTCAATCACTCAGTGCTTCTCAGTTCCGAATCTTGTCCGCAACTCTAGGGGTTAAGAATAGAGAACTTTTCCCCATTCTTTGCAGCCTTATATATCTTATAACACAGGTAACATGCAAACATCAATAGACAGGCAAGACAAAAAGCAAAGAAAACAATTTCCATATCATTTACAGGTGACATGTCCCTTTTAGGTTCTTCCGTACTATACAATTGGCATCGAGATGTCATGTAAACATGCAGCAGCTTACCTCACTCATCGATACAGAGAATAGACACACAGGAACCTCAGATATACTAATTGGCAAGATCAAAGGCTTACCTTCACAGTACTGTTTTTATCTATCTGAGGTCCTCTGGTCCCATCCTCAAGACGATCGGTGAGTGGATCGGCACTCTATCGGCTGCACATCAGACGATCTCGAGGCCCCACGTTGGGCGCCAATTTCTGTCGGGGGGCAAGTCTCCCTGGGATGGATGTCACCGTAATCCTAATTAAATAAATAACCAGTTTCGAGCGCTCGGGAAACAAGACGTACACAGGTATCGTGTATGAACCGTTTCTACTTTATTACGTAGTTCAATACAGTTTTAAAAGCAAGCTCAATTGCATAACAGTCATGTGATCAATATACATATATGGTCTTTCCAGTTCCATTATCACACAAATTTGTTCATTTACCCATCACCCCAGATGTTTTCATTTTCACCTTATCTAAATGTCCTTCCAAGACTACTAGTTCTGCTGAAATCGGCAGAACTGTTGATATCTCCCCCAGACTCCAAGTCTGTCCTTATCAACTACGCAGTCTTGTATACAGAACATTCCACCCTCTTGTGCTTTCTGTATACTGTGATATAGAATATAGTGCAAGTTATGTTTTAACCCTTACACCCCCCAACATAACCGAGGAGTTAACGGGTCATTCGTATAATAATAATACATTTTATTTATATAGCACTGTACAATTTGTAGGGTTCAAGTACAGACAAAAAGATACATTACAAAGAAATAGTCAATTCACACACTGGGACTGAGGGCCCTGCTCGCAAGAGCTTACAATCTACAGTCATGGCCAAAAGTTATGAGAATGATACAAATATTAATTTTTACAAAGTCTACTGCTTCAGTTTTTCTAATGGCAATTTGCATATACTCCAGAATGTTATAAAGAGTGATCAGCTTAACAGCAATTACTTGCAAAGTCAATATTTGCCTAGAAAATGACCTTTATCCCCCAAAACACATTTCAACATCATTGCAGCCCTGCCTTAAAAGGACCACCTAACATCGTTTCAGTGATTGCTCCATTAACACAGGTGTGGGTGTTGATGAGGACAGGGCTGATGATCAACCTGTCATGATTAAGTAAGAATGACACCACTGGACACTTTAAAAGGAGGCTGGTGCTTGCCATCATTGTTTCTCTTCTGTTAACCATGGTTATCTCTAAAGAAACACGTGCAGTCATCATTGCACTGCACAAAAATGGCCTAACTGGGAAGAGTATTGCAGCTAGAAAGATTGCACCTCAGTCAACAATCTATTGCATCATCAAGAACTTCAAGGAGAGAGGTTCCATTGGTGCCAAAAAGGCTCCAGGGCGCCCAAGAAAGACCAGCAAGTGGCAGGACCGTCTCTTAAAAGTGTTTCAGCTACGGGATCGGGCTACCAGCAGTGCAGAGCTTGCTGAGGAATGGCAGCAGGCAGGTGTGAGTGCATCTGCACGCACTGTGAGGCGGAGACTCTTGGAGCAAGGCCTGGTCTCAAGGAGGGCAGCAAAGAAGCCACTTCTCTCCAGAAAAAACATCAGGGACAGACTGATATTCTGCAAAAGGTACAGGGAGTGGACTGCTGAGGACTGGTGTAAAGTCATTTTCTCTGATGAATCCCCTTTTCGATTGTTTGGAACATCTTGAAAACAGCTTATTCGGAGAAGAAGAGGTGAGCGCTACCACCAGTCTTGTCTCATGCCAACTGTAAAGCATCCTGAAACCATTCATGTGTGGGGTTGCTTCTCAGCCAAGGGAATCGGCTCTCTCACAGTCTTGCCTAAAAACACAGCCATGAATAAAGAATGGTACCAGAATGTCCTCCAAGAGCAACTTCTCCCAACCGTCCAAGAGCAGTTTGGCGCTCAACAATGCCTTTTCCAGCATGATGGAGCACCTTGCCATAAAGCAAAGGTGATAACTAAATGGCTCAGGGAACAAAACATAGAGATTTTGGATCCATGGCCTGGAAACTCCCCAGATCTTAATCCCATTGAGAACTTGTGGTCAATCATCAAGAGACGGGTGGACAAACAAAAACCAACAAATTCAGACAAAATTAAAGCATTGATTCTGCAAGAATGGACTGCTATCAGTCAGGATTTGGTCCAGAAGTTGATTGAGAGCATGCCAGGGAGAATTGCAGAGGTCCTGAAGAAGAAGGGTCAACACTGCAAATATTGACTTGCTGCATTAACTCATTCTAACTGTCAGTATAAGCTTCTGTTACTCATAATATGAATGCAATTATATTTCTGTATGTGATAAAAACATCTGACAAACACACATAAAAACCAGAGGGCAGCAGATCATGTGAAAATATAATATTTGTGTCATTCTCAAAACTTTTGGCCATGACTGTATGTATAAGGAAATTGAGTGGGCGGCACAGGCAGGTACGGTGGTCTTGATGGGAGATTTTAACTAACCGGATATGGTTCTACATCATCTGTAAAGGGAAGGAAATTCATCAACTTGTTGCAGGACAATTTTATGTCCCAGCTTGTAGAAGATCCAACTAGAGGGGATGCTCTCCTGGATCTGATCATCTCTTATAATACGGGACTTGGAAATGTCACTGTTGGTGAAAACTTTGTTAATAGTGACCATAATCTAATCAGATTCCACGTAAATTGTAAAAAACAAACAAACGTTGGGAGTACAAAATCCCTTAATTTTAAAAGGGCCAATTTTCCTAGGTTAAGGGCTGCACTGCAGGATATTCACTGGGATTAACTATTGTCAAATAGTGATACAGAGGTTAAGTGGGAGACATTTAAATCTACATTGAGTAAATGTATAGCAAAATGTATACCCATAGGGAACAAGTATAAAAGTCTTAAATTAATTGGGGGCGTGGCCAAGCGGCACATAGAGTCAGACGCATAGTTAGAGGCTCCGCAGTCCACAAGTCGTCACAGCAGCATACACTGGCTCAAACCTACCCTACCTGCCTAGTTTTCACCACGGATCCTCCTGGGGTGGTCCTGCCTGCGATGGTTCATGGCAGGAAGAAGAAAAGTCCACTAAAACTAACTAAATTCTTCTTGGTGGCCATGTCTGAGACCATCCAAAATGGCGCCCGCATCGCTGCCTCCACAGCACAGAGGGCCTTACCAATCATCACTGAGCAACCCATAGTGAGTACATTCAAAGATGACTCTGAATCACTTACTCTACTGCCATCTTCAGCTAGCAGTCCAACCTCCGCGGACTCCCCTCCATGTCCAGCCCTACCAGCTTCTCCTGTGCTGACGCCATTACAGGCTCCATCTATGCCCACTACCCCTTGCATGCTCAGCATCCCTCTGCATTCCTGTCCAGGCCCAGAGCACAGCAGTTCCTCCAAACCTTTATCAGACGCAGCCATGAGGGCTTTGTTTGCTGATTTTAAACTGGCCATTCAGTCTGAATTAGAAATCCTCATTGGGACTCTGCAAACTGAATTGCATTCTATGGGAGACTGCACCTCACATTTAGAGAACAAAATGGCGGAACTAAAAGCAAGCGCACAACGACCTGGTTGACATTACTAATGATATGGAGGAGGAGGTGGAAGCTATCAAACTGAAAATGGCGGACATGGAAGACAGTTCCTGCTGTAATTAATAACATATGGTTTAGAGGCATCCCAGAATCGGTAAAGAGTGAAGAGATTATGTCCTTCCTGACCGACTACTTTGCCCTACATCTCCCTGCTGAGACCTCCCAGGACTTTCTTATCGATAGAGCTCACAGACTACCTAAACCAAAAAAAAATGTCTTCGGATACTCCTCGTGATATCACTGCGAGAATTCACTTTTATCACGTAAAAGAGAATCTCATGGTGGCGGCCAGAAACCCTCCAGATCTACCAGAACATTTCAAAGGGATCATCCTATTTGCAGACCTCTCCGCAGCTACCATGGCCCGCAGGAGCTGATTTGCAATGGTTACTAGAGCCATGCGTGATCATGGCATCCAGTACAAATGAGGCTTTCTGGTCTGCCTAATCATCTCCTATAACGGTTCCAAGATAGTTGACAACAGCCCTGAAGCAGCTCTCAAGCTATGCCAGGAATGGGATTTGAACATCATGTCACAAAGCATCTCACCAGGGAAGCGTCTCACACTTAACAGAGGATTGATTATGCACTGGTGGACTCGAATCTTCAGAGGGTTAGCTTGTCCGATATTGGTATTCCGAAATGGTCTGAACACGCACCGGTCTCCATTGTGGTATAGGAACAGTACTTTTCTCACTCCGACTCGGTTTGGAGGCTCAATAATTACATATTACAGCATACTAAATATACCTGAGCTACCTCTTCCGCTCTTACAGAATATTTCAAATTTAATGATAACGGACAGGTGAGTGACACCAGGTTATGGTGCACCCAAAAGGTCACCATGAAAGGCCACTTCATTCAACAAACCTCTCATACTAAAAAACGGAGGCTCCAACAGGAGCAAGCCATACTCACCCAACTGGAATCTCCCTGTGCCCCAATTGATCCAAACAGATTTCTATTTTGCATGCTCAGTTGCACGACCTCAATGTTTATAAATATGATCTTGCTCTACGCAAATTCAAATTAACGTATTACTGGCAAGGACCCAAACCTAGTGCTGCTTTAGCCAGGCAACTAAAAACCCATATAACCAAAAGCCGCATTCCTTTTATCTTTAATGACCGGGGGTGAAAGGTGGTGGACCCTAAAAGTATAGTGGATGTGTTAGCACAGTACTATTCAAAATTATATAATCTAAAATCCGAATTTTCCACCCCTGAACCCACTCTGTCCACTATAGCCACCTATCTGGACTCGGTGTCTCTTTCCTCTATCTCAGACTCCCAAAAAACCTCCCTTCTCTCCCCATTTTCACAGGAGGAAGTGACTCAGGCTATTAAAGCATTGAAGACACATAAATCCCCTGGACCAGACGGATTAACAAACAAGTATTATAAGAGCAATCAACTCCTTTTGGCTCCGTATCTTACCTGTCTGTTCAACTATATAGCTGAATCAGGGTCTCCTCCGAAATGTTAGAGGCCTTGGTGATCACATTACCTAAACCTGGGAAAACCCCTGACACCCCACCTAACTTCTGACCCTTTTCTCTGTTAAGCACAGACATAAAACTGTATGCCAGTTTTTTAGCCCGAAGACTTATAGATATCCTACCTACTATCATTCATAAAGATCAAGTAGGCTTCATAAAGGGATGGCAGACATTGGATGGTACCAGACGCTTCATTGATCTGGTGTCCTTGGTTCATAGCCATCGGGCGCCTTCTCTGCTCCTTGCTCTGGATGCGGAGAAGGCATTCGACCGTGTCCATTGGGGATATCTGCAAGCAGAATTTGGCTTTCCCCCTTCTATTCAGGTTGCCATTATGGCACTGTATACCACTCCCTCAGCAAGAGTTTGCTCTGCAGGAGTTTTGTCTACCCCCTTTCAAATAACTAATGGAACCCGTCAGGGATGCCCCCTTTCCCCTCTGATCTTTGCTATGGTTATGGAACTCTTTGCCCAGAGCATAAGGTCCTCTCCAGTCTTGTGGGGCATTGAGGTGGGCGCAACTGAGCATTGCATAGGGCTTTTTGCGGATTATATAATTTTGTCATTGTCTAAGTCGGAACAATCACTGGATGCTGTGACAACCCTTATAAATGACTTCCACAATATAAGCTGCTAAAAGGTAAGCACCTCAAAATCCCTGATTTTAAATATGGGCATCCCTCCCCCCTATACAACAACGTCTCCAACAATCCTTTCCCTTTTCTTGGACAGCAGCTGTAATACCTTATTTGGGCATACAATTGACCTACCCCCCTCCCCCCCACACCTCTGCAAAACTAACTACTCGAAACTCTTAATGACTATTCAAAAAGATGTCGCCTCTTACTCCAAAGTTCAGATCTCATGGCTAGGCAGACTGTCGGCAGAAAAAATGCTCCTCGTGCCAAAGATCCCGCATTATTTTAGAAACCTCTCCATAAAATTTCCCAAGCTTCTCATCTCAACTCTTCAACACTTGCTAATGTGTTTTATATGGGGAAACAAAAAAGCCACAGTCCCAATGTCAGTACTACTTCTCCCCAAATCCAAAGGAGGACTGGACTGCCCATACTAGCTACATTACTATTATGCCTCTATTATAGTTCAATTGAAAGCTTGGTGGCATATGTATGAGGGGAAGCACTGGGTTGATATTGAGAAACACTGCTGGGGATTGTCTTCTCTAACATTACTTTTATGGCATTTCAGATTCCCATCGCCCGCTATAACCGTTACACTACCCACAATGTAAGCAGCAGTAGAAGTGTGGAAATTATGCCATACTGATCTCGACATGCTCCAGACTAACTTAGCCTCTGCCCCTTTGGAATCTTTCCTTCCTTCATACCACACCTAGACATCCAAAAATGGGTTAAAAAAGATCTGCTGGTTTTAAACCAGTTGTACCAGAACAATGTTCTACACTCCTTTACCGACATCACCGATCACTTCCCAATTCCCTGACATGACTTTTATAAATACTTACAGATTTTCCACTTTTTGAAAGAGGTTACGTGCTCTAGTGACCCCCCTTACTCCCCATTTACATTGTATTTTTAAAATTCTTCTAAATTAACTAAGGGTATCTCTTACACTTTCAAAGCCATTAGCGATCACTCACCCCCTACACAACTTAGATTTCGGTCCAACTAGGAACCAGACCTTAACCAGACATTCACTGACGAGCAGTGGACTGAAGTGTTCTCCTTGCCTACGAGGGTATCTCATTGCATTGACCACTTAGAGACCCCAAATAGACTAGATCTTATTTTCCCCACAGCCTCCAGAACGTGTTGGGGGCGTAATTTAGAAGATGACTCCTTTATGCACATTTGGTGGTCATGCCCACGAGTTCAGCAGCTATGGACCCGAGTTTATAACTTACTGTGTACTGCAATTCCATACATGTTTCCTTGGGGACCCCATGTAGGTCTGCTTTCGCTGGGCATCAACACACTGCCCCTTGATGATTAGTGCGTTATCTTTCACGTACTGACTACCACTAAAACAAAAATTGCCCAACTATGGAAAAGCTCGGATCTCCCCAGCATACCTGAAGTCACTAGAGCAGTCACATTCAACTGTACCATGGAACATTTGCTGTCAAGCAAGCTGGGTAACACCCAAGCCTTTAAGAAACTATGGGATAAGTGGGTAACTTGGTCAAATTTTGAATGCTGATCCTGCACTGATACTTATCTCTTACACTGGAACTACTGCGATGTTTGCTAATTATGGACTTGTCTGATATCCATGGAAACTCAACTGTCAAACTTCAAGACCTTGCTGATAATATTTACTGGATTACTGTTTTCTGTTCATTGTTCTTGTTCGCTACTTATGTATCACTTGTTTTTTACCTATGTCCCTCCAATTTTACTTATGCTCCCCAGATATGGACTCTCCCTTCTCCCTCCCGTGATGATGAGAGATCGCCAACTAGGTATTTTCCAGATATGTATTTTGCGTCAGTGTGTTGTCACGTGCTCAGATTACTACACTAGGTGGTAGGTCTTCTGTGTATCCAACTCTTTGTGGTCCCACAACCCTTTGATCCCCAGAGAGTCACTTACACAGGCCTTTATTTACATAAAAGTGCCACACTCATTAACACAGCAGGAGGTCCTGCAGAAAGGATGTGCTGGGGGGGCTCTCTGCACACAGTCCACAGACAAGATGAAGCCAGCTACACATCAAAAGGATTATGGTTTTATGACCATATCTTCACCGGGGAACCTCTTACAGGCGCCCCAATAAATTCCCCAGATGCGTTAGGTCAAGGCACACATTTCGAAGGTCAAACTAGTCACAGTTCAAATCCCAGAAAAGGTCCAGACACTGATCTCCTTACCCAAAGGGGATTGGTGTGTCATCCTTGGTGTCTACACGATGGGGATCTCGCCACGAACCCTATCATACTGCCTGCCCGACTCTACAGTCATCGGGCGAGGAAATATAAGGAAAGATGGTTATAGAGAGTTTAGGAAGGAGGGTAGGTCTCCTCCTCCTAGTGACATCACTTAGGGAGGAGACCTTCTTTAGTTAAAAGCTCTCAGACCAGGAAGAGGGGGGTCTTTTGTCTTTGTTGTTCCTGGAGGAGATGTGAGGGCAGGTCATGGTGCAGACTCCAACCATGTGGCCTAAACATGCAGCCTAGCATTGAGGCCTGAGACTCTTTGTTATCCTGGAAGAGATGTAACAGCATGTAGGAGACACATGCTCTATAACTTGCTTAAGGAAGAACCCTGAAGCCTACCACATGGGCTCAGAGAATCGGTCTATCTACTTGTTCTGATAATTTTCTATATGGCCTTCATCTGCTGAACAGATATATGGCCTTCATCTGAACAGCATTGCCCAGAGCCAAGGGGGTGCTGCCACTGGAATAGCATGCTTTTGGACTGAATCTAAGTACGCGCCCTGAGCTCAACATCTGGAGCCAGAGAACCAATCACAGACTTGTGTTGGTAATATGATCTTTTCCTTCTGTTATCTCCATTTTTATTTTGTGCACCGTGTCATGTTGCTTTCCACTTGTATTTTCTTGCTAATCTCTACATGTATTCTCTGTATGTGTTAAGTATTTCGTACCAATCCATTTAGGGGTTAATAAATATATAAAATTTAGAAAGCTCATATCGTATTATCCTATGGCCCCAGAACACTCACTGGTAGTGGGTTGAGGTAATTGAAGCGATCTCAGGTGTGCAGAAAGCGGTTTCGGTAGGAGGAGATCCTTCACACCCCCTTTACCACCCCTCCCTCCCTTAGCACAATTTGATTTTGTAATACCGCAACTCCTGACAAATTTTACTATGTACAGTGGGTATGGAAAGTATTCAGACCCCTTTAAATTTTTCACTCTTTGTGTCATTGCAGCCAAAAAAGTTCATTTTATTTCTCATTAATGTACACTCAGCACCCCATCTTGACAGAAAAAAAACAGAAATGTTGATATTTTTGCAAATTTATTAAAAAAGAAAAACTGAAATATCACATGGTCATAAGTATTCAGACCCTTTGCTGTGACACTCATATTTAACTCACATGCTGTCCATTTCCTTCTGATCCTACTTGAGATGGTTCTACTCCTTCATTGGAGTCCAGCTGTGTTTAATTAAACTGATTGGACTTAATTAGGAAAGGCACACACCTGTTTATATAAGACCTCACAGTTCACAGTGCGTGTCAGAGCAAATGAGACTCATGAGGTCAAAGGAACTGCCCAAGGAGCTCAGAGACTTGCGGCAAGGCACAGATCTGGCCAAGGTTTACAAAAGAATTTCTGCAGCACTCAAGGTTCCTAAGAGCACAGTGGCCTACATAATCCTTAAATGGAAGAAGTTTTGGACGACCAGAACTCTTCCTAGACCTGGCCATCCAGCCAAACTGAGCAATCGTGGGAGAAGAGACTTGGTGAGAGAGGTAAAGAAGAACCCAAAGATCACTGTGGCTGATTTCCAGAGATGCAGTAGGTAGATGGGAGAAAGTTCCACAAAGTCAACTATCACTGCAGCCCTCCACCAGTTGGGGCTTTATGGCAGAGTGGCCCGAAGGAAGCCTCTCCTCAGTGCAAGACATATGAAAGCCCGCATAGAGTTTGCCAAAAAACAAATGAAGGACTCCTAGACTATGAGAAATAAGATTCTCTGGTCTGATGAGACGAAGATTGAACTTTTTGGCGTTAATTCTAAGCGGTATGTGTGGAGAAAACCAGGCACTGCTCATCACCTGTCCAATACAATCCCAACAGTGAAACATGGTGGTGGCAGCATCATGCTATGGAGGTGTTTTTCAGCTGCAGGGACAGGACAACTGGTTGCAATTGAAGGAAAGATGAATGCGGTCAAGTACAGAGATATCCTGGAAGAAAACCTCTTCCAGAGTGCTCTGGACTTCAGACTGGGCCGAAGGTTCACCTTCCAACAAGACAATGACCTTAAGCACACAGCTAAAATAACAAAGGAGTGGCTTTGGAACAACTCTGTGACCATTCTTGACTGGCCTAGCCAGAGCCCTGACCTCAACCCAATTGAGCATCTCTGGAGAGACCTGAAAATGGCTGTCCACCAACGTTCACCATCCAACTTGACGGAACAGGAGAGGATCTGCAAGGAAGAATGGCAGAGGATCCCCAAATCCAGATGTGAAAACATTGTTGCATCATTCCCAAGAAGACTCATGACTGTACTAGCTCAAAAGGGTGCTTCTACACAATACTGAGCAAAGGGTCTGAATACTTATGACCATGTGATATTTCAGTTTTTCATTTTTAATACATTTGTAAAAATATCTACATTTCTGTGTTTTTTTCTGTCAAGATGGGGTGCTGAGTGTACATTAATGAGAGAATGAGAAAAATTTTAAGGGGTCTGAATACTTTCCATACCACTTTCCATACCCACTGTAAATTTTAAAACTTTTCAATAAAATACAAGTTAAAAAAAAAAAATAAAAATACTCCATGACTTACAGCTATCGTTAAAACAGCAATAAACAATAAAAAACAGGCATTTAAAAAATATAAATTTGAAGGGTCAGCTGTAGTCTTTGAGAATTACAAAGTGATTAATACAATCTGTAAAAGGGAAATAAAATCAGCTAAAATACATAATAAAAGGCAGTTGGCTATGTAAAGCAAAACCAACCCGCAAACATTCTTTAAATATATAAATGAAAAAAAGCCAAGAACAGAACAATTAGGTCCCCTAAATAATGGTAATGTAGAATTGGTTATCGGGGAGCAAGAAAAAGCAGAGCTACTAAATAGGTTCTTTATCTCTGTGTATACAGAAGATCAGGGAGTAGTTGATGTAGTTGTCACCAATGCTGGTAATACATCAACCAATATACTGAACTGGATAAACATAGAAATAGTCCAAGCCAAACTAAACAAAATAAACGTGAGCAAGACTCCGGGTCCAGATGGATTACACCCACGAGTACTTAAAGAACTCAGTCCTGTCATTGCTGTACCCTTATTCTTAGTTTTTAGGGATTCTCTAGTGACTGATACAGTGCCAAGGGACTGGCGCAAGGCTAATGTGATGCCTATTTTCAAAAAGGGCCCTAGGTCATTACAGACCAGTGAGCTTAATATCCATTGTGGGGAAACAGTTTGCGGGGCTCTTAAGCAACTATATACAGGAGTATGTGACTATACGTAACATTATAAGTGACAGACAGCATGGTGTTACTAAGGACACAAGTTGTCAGACTAACTTGATTTCCTTTTATTATGAGGTGAGTATAAGTCTGTACAGAGGGGAGTCTATGGATATAGTGTTCCTGGACTTTGCAAAGGTGTTTAACACTGTCCCTCGTAGACGTTTAATGTGTAAAATCAGGTCCATTGGCTTGGAAAATATAGTTTGTAAATAGATTGAAAACTGGTTGAACGATCATATACAGAGAGTTGTGGTCAATGATTGCAGCTCAGACTGGTTATAAGTGGTGTACCCCAAAGTTCAGTGCTCAGTCACTTTTCCCCATTGCTCCAGGATTGGACACTCATGCACCTGTGCCCTGGAGTCCCCTTGTGTTTCCTGTTGAGGTTCTGAGATGGATACTAATGGACCTGTGCCTCAGGGTCCCATCTGTGATGTCATCGACCCTTTTCCCTGTGTTTTCCACCAGCCCTGAGATGGACACTAACGGACCTATGCCTCAGGTGCTGGATTCTTTGCCCCTCTTCACCTCTTCCTTTTCTGTTGGGATGGCCACTAAACAGACCATTGTATTGTGTATTGTATATATTGTCCTGTTTTTGTCTAACCCCTTTTCTTTTAGGTTTTGTTTTGTCTGCTGTAGTTCCTTCCTTAGCGTGGGCTCTATGGTCGCCGAGCGCAGCTCATGTTAAAATAGTGGAGAATTGCAGCCTCCCAGAGTTCCAATGCTTTTATTGTATTTGTCTTTGTGCCTCTGGGTATGTTTGTACGTCTTGTCTATATGTTCTATTTTACATGTCACTGTTTTGCAGTTCTCCCTTGTACATTTCCCTGTTAATTTCCCCACTGTTCACCCCCTACACTTGGTACAGCCCTGGTTTATCACCGGCTATTGGGCGGGGTCTGAGGAGACTTTTGTCTCCAGGGGAACCGTTGGAGCCTCAGTCTAGTTCTGGTCTAGTGTGACAGTTAGTAGCAGAGGAGGCAAGACAGCACTGTGAACTGAGGCCTAATGGTTTCAAACATAGCGCCTAAGGAGGAAGACAGCCCTGAGAAAGGGAATACAGCTGTCCATCACTATAACATTGTGCTAGGAGGAGTGAAGGAGTCCTGTGCCAAGAAGTGTTATCTGGGAACTGCTAAGAGGTAGCCAGACACCTGCTAGGACTACCCTGGAGTACATCCCCAAGTATCTGCTGCTAGAGGAGACTGAAGTGTGGAGTTAGTATTGGAGTGGAGTATGGCACTAGAGCCTGAACATCACTGGGCATAATCTCAAGACCAAGGCTGGGGGAATTGAATAGTGGGAGAATAATACCCCCATTTGGAAGTTGATTGTTTCACTGTTCAGTTGCTGAGTAAAAGTTAAACCTGTTTCAATGTTTCAACTGCACAACTGCCTTCCTGAGTCGTTCCTGCATTATCATCAGGGCCCGTCCGAACACCATCACACCAACTGAGAGTAGAGAGGTCCAATGGGAGTAGTAGTGGCAGATGCTGTACCACTGGATAGGACCAGTGCCCTCAATCACTATCCCCATCTCAGCTCCCAAGCTGGACACTGATGAGGGGGACCTGCTGTGCTACCTGATGTTGGTGGTAGTGGTTCCCCCGGGGTGCTTCCAGTTGGTGAGGGGACCTCTCTACTCTGAGTCGGTGTGATGGTGTTCAGAAGGGCCCTAATGGTAATGCAGGAATGACTCAGGAAACAGTTGTGCAGTTGAAACGGGTTTTAACTTTACTCAGCAACTGTAACTGTGAAACCAGCAGCTTCCAAATGGGGGTTGTAGTCTCCCACAGTTAAACTCTACCAGCCTTGGTCTTGATGGGAAGCACAGTGATTTTTAAGGCTCTAGTGCCGTACTCCATTCTAATAAGTCTTCACACCTTAGCTACACACGTGGACAAAATTGTTGGTACCCCTCGTTTAATGAAAGAAAAACCCACAATGGTCACAGAAATAACTTGAATCTGACAAAAGTAATAATATATAAAAATTCTATGAAAATGAACAAATGAAAGTCAGAAATTGCTTTTCAACCATGCTTCAACAGAATTTTTAAAAAAAGAAAAGTCATGAAACAGGCCTGGACAGAAATGATGGTACCCTTAACTTAATATTTTGTTACACAACCTTTTGAGGCAATCACTGCAATCAAACGATTCCTGTAACTGTCAATGAGACTTCTGCACCTCTCAACAGGTATTTTGGCCCACTCCTCATGAGCAAATTGCTCCAGTCGTCTCGGGTTTGAAGGGTGTCTTTTCCAGACAGCATGTTTCAACTCCTTCCAAAAAAAAATTTAAAACTTTGCTAAATAGAAAAAAATGTTTGCGTCGCCATATTGTGTCACCTGTAACTTTTTCATATTTACATGTATGGAGCTGGGTAAGGCGTCTTTTTATGCGGGATAACATGACGTTTTTATTGATACCATTTGGGGAAAGATCTGATGGTTTGATCACTTTTTATTCAATTTTTTATAGGAGGCAAAGTGTTGAAAAAATTGCTATTTGGCCATTTTGATTTTTTTTCCCCGCTACACCGTTCACCGTATGGGATAAATATTTTTAATATTTTAATAGTTCGGGCATTTTGGAGCAGGGGGACACCTAATATGTTTATGTTTACTTTTGTTTATTTACTTTTATATCTGATCTAGGGAAAGGGGGGGTGATTTGAACTTTTGTGTTTTTTTTTATTTTTTCATACTTTTAAAAACTTTTTTTTTTCAACTTTTACTTGTATGATCAGACTCCCTAGGGACCTTGAAACCTAGGGAGTCTGATCGATCATACTATTCACTGCGATACTACTGTATCACAGTGAATAGCAAAATGCCTTCACCTCTATTAGACAATGCCTCTGGCATCGTGTAATAGAGCTAATGTAATGACAGGCCTGGGAGCCTTCAATAGGCTCCCGGCTGTCATGGCAACCAATCGCCGCCCTCCGATGACGTTTGACCGCGGCATCTAAAGGGTTAACAGCCGCGATCGGTGCAGGCACCGATCGCTGCTGTTAGCGGCGGGTCCTGGCTATATTATACAGCCAGCACCCACGGTGCATGGAGAGCGCTCAGCTCCTGAGCGCTCTCCATACATCGTCATGCGACTCAGGACGTACTATTACGCCCTGGGTTGTTAAGGGGTTAAAATGTTAACGTTGACATACAGAGCCATCTACAACCTGTCCCACCCATACATCTCTAACCTAATCTCCTGATACCTACCCAGATGTAAACTCCAATCCTCTCAAAAGTTCCTGCTCTGCTCTTATCCGCTCTTCACACAACCACCTCCAAGTCTTCCTATGTGCATCCCACATACTCTGGAACTCACTACCATGAAACATAATACTGTCCCCCACAATCATAAGCATCTAGAAGAACTTGAAGACAAAACTCTTCAGGAAAGCCTATCCCCATTCCCTCATAGATTGTAAGCCCTTGCAGGCAGAGCCCTCTATCCCACTGCACCAATTAGTCACTGTTAGTATTGTACTTGTTTTGTGTGTATTTTATGTACAGCACCATGGAATTAATAGTGCTCTACAAATAAATAAAGGTAATAATAATTTTACCACAGGTTTACAATTACAGCCAATTACATTTTTGTCCAGTTGACAAAAATAAGTAATGCTTTAGCCAAGAGGCACCATGCGACTGTATCCAGGGCTACTTACTGGAGGTGTATCTAATTGGCCAGGACATTACCCCCCACAAGCTTGTTTTTTTATTTCACATCATTCTGCTTGTTATCAGTGAATTGAAAGAAGGATGAATAACTCTGCATATCAATTCATATTATTTATCCCATGTACTACAGTACTACATTTTCGTGTATGACCTAGAGTGCTAGTCATCCTGATCTACCTGGTTCTGGAATCAAACTGTAGATCACTGCTCCTACTTAAAGAACTGTAATTTGATGTTGCATAAGGACAAGTGTATGACCTTCTAATCTGAGTTGTTGTGAGGGCCTCTGCTGCTTTACCTACTCATATAGTAGCCATATATCACCCTCTTCTTCTTCTTGCCACCACTATATATCATATATCACGAAGGGTTTGATATTATCAAGTAACCAAACGGTAAAGTACATTCAGGGCCTCGATTCACTGTTTCCAATTTTTCTTTACTTGTAAACTCCATTTAGTGTTAAAAAAAACAATTTGACGGCAGATTGTGGGCACCGCGTTTCTCCCCTGACCTTTAAATCAAATTTAGTTTTTCACCAGGAGAATCTCCTCCAAGCCAATACTGACAGCTTAATAAAGTAAAGATTTCTTCCATAAATCCAGTGCTCCCGTCATCCTGTAACAAAAGATGTTGAAACCTTTTGGCCGCGGGTGACGTCTTCAGCTCAAGAATATGATCACATCCAGGTAAAAACAAACATCTCCGGTGATATAGCAGGCTGGAGGAGTGCCACCACTTATCATGTAACCTCAGGATCTCCAGTGACAATCTTCATCTTGTTCTGCTCAATTATTTCCCAGCCAGGTTAATTCTCTGTGAGATTAAAGTGTAGAATCTAGCTGTTCCTGCCCACCCAGAGCCATGATACTGCCAGGAAAGAGACTGTAGAGTATATCAACCATTGCCTACAGTTAATTATTTCCAATTTAATTCCTGTACATAGCGGGGGGAGTATTATTGTAGTTATAGTCTTGTACAAACAGTATATGGCAGTGATATAGCACTTTATGTTCATGTACATAGAGTTCAGTATTATAGTAATTATATTCTTGTCCATGGGGGCAGTATTCTAGTAGTTATATTCTTGTACACAGGGGGTGGTATTATAGTAGTTATAGTCTTGTATACATGGAACAGTGTTATAGTAGCTATATTCACAGAGAGCACTGCTGTGTGACCCAGCTTGAGACAATGTGTACACAAGTTTAGTAATTTATTGTGTATTCCTGAGAGCATAATTGTGTTAATTGCTATTTATGACCCTGGATTAGTGGTTGTAAAAAACAATTATTTTGAGATTTATTTTCTCTCTCTTTTAATTATTTACAATAAGAAACTAGAGAACTGAGGGAGGAAAAGCACAGTTCTCAGCTGAATTTCTCCAGCCTTTGTGGAAACCTGCCAGAGATAGAATTGGAAAGAAGTTATCTGAGTGGTTAGCGTCAAGGGCAAAATTTGACTTTTTTGTCCTCATACACATATATAACTTGTTCTATTAGAATTCTTCCTCTTACAGATGTTAATGGCAGAACATAGGGACAAACATGGCCTTTTACCAATATGTATCTAAATGATACAAATCTAATTAATAACTGAATATTAAAGCTGGTCTTGGCCAAAGAACATGCAAAATGGACATATGAGCTAGTAAAATAAGACATTATTATGGATGTCCCTTGACCTATGGAACATCTGGAGTGCAGCTAAAATCTAACCTTATGAATGTATTAAAATAATGAGATATTTGGGAAAAAATAGAAACAGTTGACCTCACTGGGGCAGATTTATTATGCCTTGTACACCAGATTTCTGGGAACTTTTTTGCGCAACTTGGGTTTTTGTGCAAACAATTATCCACTTTTTTTTTGCACTGTTCTCGCCACTTTCCCAAAAAGGGTGCGTGGTGGGGGTGTGCAGGGGCAGAGTCATTGGCTATGAGCTGGCAAAGATTTCCTTCCAGACACATGACCCAGAAGAGGAAGTGTCTCATTTATGAGAAGCCATGCACCTCGACATATATGAGGCGCACCATACACCAACAATGGAGTTATGAAGCATGGCATTGATAACATCAGTCTTCATAAATCTCCCACACCGATTTCTTCTTTAACCTTTTTCTGTTGTTTCGCCTTCTCTCCAATTCTTCTCCGTCACTTGTTATATCAAATTTTGTAGCCTTCCCCCACCCACACACACACACACATATTCTCCTTTGTGGCTTCTCCTAATTTCCTCCATATTCCTTCTCCTTTCCAATACTTTTTCCAACCTTCCATTTTTCTTCTCCTTCCCTTGTTTCTTGCCTTTCCTGTTCCTTTATTCCTTGCTCTTTCATGTTCTTTTTCCATTTTTCCTTCTCCTTTGTGATTTTTCTTACTGTTACTCTGGTTCTTTTCCTCCTACTTCTTCCTCTTTCTGATTTTCATTCCCTTGCTCCTTCTGCTCATTTCTCTGTTCTTCTCAATCAATCTCCCTCTTTATTCCGTTCCCGAATCCTTTCTTTTCATGATCATTCTTCCCTTGTTATTTCTTATCCTTTTCCAGTTCTGTCTCATATTTCTAATGTTACATCTCCTACTTCCCATGTTCCATTTTTGATCCTACATACTCATGAATTGCCCATGTATCAATTTTATTTACTGAGACTACAGAGTGTTCATTTGTTTCTGGGCATATTATCAGGCCAAAATCACCAGGGTATGTGAACTTTTGAACAGGGTCATTTTGATGTTTTTGGTTGTCATTATAATTTAAAAAGAGAAAACACAGAAGTTTGACAATAAATGGCTTCAAACAACCACTAACCATGAGTGGAGAAAAAGTTTTTGTGTTATCATTCATATTCTCTGAAAAAAGGCCAAAAAACAAAAAAATATGCCATGGTGTGTAAACTTTTTAACACAACTGTATATGGGCAGATTTATTAAGACTGGCATTTTATACACCAGTCTTAATAAAGGCCCCGACAGGTTAAGGGCATGGCTGATTTAAGAAGAGGCTCCATGCTTATGCTCAATTTAGTTTATCCCCCTTTAACTTATACCGCCCCATACTACCTCCCTAGATGTGTCATTTATGTGGTACTTTCCTAGTCCCCTTTTGAGATGTATATTTATTTGTGTCTATGTATGTAATCAATAAATATGAATTATTTTATGTAATTGTGGGCTTTCTTTTATGGTTTCTGCTATTTACTTATGTTTGTATACTGTGCATTTGATTAGCCCTCGAAAGTGAAGGCATGGTTTGTAGCCAATCTGGCCAATAGATGGCGATCTTGAAAGGGGGGAACCCCATCTACTAGCTGTACATTTTCGAGAATTGTCAGCATAGAGGCTATTCAGTATGTGTAAATAATAGCAGTCTCCTACAGGCGCAAATATTAATTGTGGAAAAGTTGTATCAATTCAATCAAACCTGCTGGACCCAAAAACATACAGGTTATTATTAAAAGGAAAAAAAGATACAAAAAAATACAGACATAAGAGAGATCTCACAGATTTTAGTGGTTAGAATAAGCAATAAAGTCATTGTGGGTAATGTGCCTCATCAAGAATAGAGCGTCTACTGGGTGTACACAGTATCCACCAAAAAGCCAACTAATGCTGTGAATTATGCTGCTGTCTAACAGCACTAATGTTGCTTCTCTGATAGGGGACACAACCTGTGATTTGCTGTGCAATGCTCAATAAGTTTTTCAGACTTTTCCTTTTTTTGTGTATCAATAGAACTGGACAAGTATTTAGTGCAACCGTATCGATAGTAAGAAAAAAAAATGATGTAGCAGAATGTACTTTACACAAGAGGTAGAACCAGGGAGAGGACTATTAAAGCTAAAAGCTGTAATGTCATAAGGTATTGTGCGAAGTCCTCCCACACCTGTCATGTTGAGCATATAATTTATGATATAATAGTTGTGCAACTATTCATTCTGTGTTTGAAAGCAATGGGATTCACGGGAGTATCTAAGCCTCTTATGTGTGATATTGTCTAGTGAGCCATTCTGTATAAGCTAGAATCATGGATCATCAACATACAAGAAAAAAAAAAATAAAACTTAACATTTATTCTATTAATTAAAATGTTAACATAGTCCTAAAAAACATACAAGTATTCTCATAAAGGAAATTGGAATGGTGTTACCAATTTCAGTTGTGGGTTGAAAACAATCAATGTGGGGCCAAAAACTTCAAAGAAGCAAGGCAAAAAGAGTTTGAATTGTTGCTTGCTGGAGGGTATACCCTAGTTTTTCCCTAACACCCCAATAAAGTTTGACTCCCGCCCTAACAAGTGCGGGCCCGTTGCTGACCCTATTAGGGGAAAACTAGGGTATACCCTCCAGCACCCAACAATTCGGACTCTGTTTCCCTTGCTTCTTTAAAGTTTTTGGCCACACATTGATTGTTTTCAACCTACAACTGAAATTGGTAAGACCGTTCCAATTTCCTCGATGAGAATACTTGTATGTTTTTTAGGACTATGTCAACATTTTAAATAACAGAATAAATGTTAAGTTTTATTTTTTTTTTCTTGTATGTTGAGGATCCATTCTTCTAGCTTTTTGATTTGATGATTCGAGAAGAATAGCAATCTGTTCTTCAATTATTTCAGCTTATATTTCCATTCTGTATAAGCCTATAACATTTGATACTACTTACTGAGTTACTGTATCTAAGCTTATTCTGAAGATTTGACAACAACAGGCACCACTAATAAACAAAGGGGTACAACACATGTAAAAGTTGTATTGCAAAAAGAAGCAATAGGGGATAAATTTTACTATACAAAAGAAACTACACATCCGATATAAAAACTTTAAAATATAAGCCTCTTGTGCATATTATGCATCATATGTGATACTGTTTACTGATTTGCTACATTTATGCCAATCATATATGATGTCTCCTCATGGGACCACACAGCTTTACATTCTCTGTACACTTTCTTCAGGTATCCAAAGAATATCCTGGAAACCACTTGTATCAGTGCAGAGTCTTTGCTCTGTCTTTTGTGGGTTGTGTACATTGCTCTATAGCCATACTATGTAAGAAATAATGCTATGAATTATAAGGAGACTGTACGCCCACAGTCTTGGCAGATGTCTACCTTCCAAAGACACAGCTCAGAATTCTAATTCGACATCATCTTATGGAGCCTTGAAAATGAATAGTCTGATGTGAATTATGGGAAGTCTGTGTTTCCCCCGTGAGGCTGCAGGAATATTAGTGTTACTGTGGAATATTCACGCTGTGACATAAGCCGTATAAATCTGTCTCATCTATGCAACTCACTTACAGAACAAGCAGACAGCTGGCAGTCTGCAGCTTCATTATAACCTCTTACCCCCAAACATTAGTAAATTGCTTCCTAAATCAGAGGTGCGCAAACTTTTTAAAATTAAGATGCATTTTATAAAACTTTATCTTCTATGTCCATTCTGGAGTCCAGTGCATCACAACATAGCATCATAAAGAGAGAGTGAGATGCTACAGGGCTGCAACCATGTAACTACAGAATCATGCTTCTTTTGCTCATAGATGGTAGGATCATAACTGACAAATGGTTTGCTGTGGTTCCCCACAACTATGATGTTTTCATCCTGGTGCAGTAATATGATTTTCATAATGCTATCACATAATGGCTCATCCATAGATGTCATCATACCTGAATACAAACATCAGCAATAAGGAGCAATAGGGCTTGGTGATGAGGAGATGAGGATAAGAGAAAAATTTTGATGAGAAAAGGTAAGTATATTTTAAGTTAATCATTCTACTAGGGGTATTGTAGAAGGTTTCTGATTGTAGGAAATACTTTTTTACTTTTACAACATCCATTAAACTTTTTTGAGCCTCATGACCATTACCTGGCCCTTCAAGTAATTTATGTATCAATCAATCAATAGGACATTTCAGGTACAGTTGTGCTAAAAAGTTTACATGACCCGGCAGATTTTTTTTTTTTTTTGTGGGGCTTTTTTTCAGAGAATATGAATGATAGCACAAAATATTTTTCTCCACTCATGGTTAGTGGTTGTTTGAAGCCATTTATTGTCAAACTTCTGTGTTTTTTCTTTTTACAGTGGGTATGGAAAGTATTCAGACCCCTTTAAATTTTTCACTCTTTGTTTCATTTCAGCCATTTGCTAAAAGCAAAAAAGTTCATTTTATTTCTCATTAATGTACACTCAGCACACCATCTTGACAGAAAAAAACAGAAATGTAGATATTTTTGCAAATTTATTAAAAAAGAAAAACTGAAATATCACATGGTCATAAGTATTCAGAGCCTTTGCTCAGTATTGAGTAGAAGCACCCTTCCTTTTGAGCTAGTACAGCCATGAGTCTTCTTGGGAATGATGCAACAAGTTTTTTACATCTGGATTTGGGGATCCTCTGCCATTCTTCCTTGCAGATCCTCTCCAGTTCTGTCAGGTTGGATGGAGAACGTTGGTGGACAGCCATTTTCAGGTCTCTCCAGAGATGCTCAATTGGGTTGAGGTCAGGGCTCTGGCTGGGCCAGTCAAGAATGGTCTGTGGGCTAGCTAGGGAAACAGGGAGGGGGTGTGAGAGAGGGAGGGGGAGGAAGTGATAGGGGGATCCAAGAGAAGAGCAATGCATCATGGTAGTTGTAGGATAAAATAGTAGTAAACTACCCATGTAAACAAATTCAAAGGATACCAGGAGCTCCCAGAGAAACCTAGAAATCACTCAAAACACTGCTAAAAGTATTTGGGTGCACTTGTTAACCCATTAATAGCACTAACAGACCTTTTTTTTTTAAAAAAAAGTTTTTTTTGCCCAGAAAACCCCTTTAAGGTCTGTGACTTTATGAATCACCTCAATGACCTGAGACTAGTACTGATTAATAGGGGAACATTCCCACCAGATGTGGGTCATGGACCTCTTCCACAGCTGACATTTCCAACATCTATTGATGTCGATCACATTAAGCACTTCGGGGACTCTATTCCATCAAATAAGGAGCTTATGGTTAGTGTATTATAATGAAAGGCCTTTCTCCATTGTATCGGAGAGAATGAGTTACCAAACTCCCTTTCCCACTTCGAAACAAAAACAGACAGCAAGTCATGAGATGGATCTGACATCAAAGCATACAAGACACCCATGTCATGTAACATTTTGGATTGCAAAGGGAGAGAAGAGAGAAACATTTATTCACAATCCGATCTTGGGGGCCATCCTATAGGTCGTGTATATGGTTCAGCATATTATGGCCAAGGCCAATTTGAGAGAGGGCAGCCTCCATGAACCCCCAATCCACACGATCAAAGGCCTTTTCCGGCATCTAACGAGATTCACTGAGCACAGTGAATGAAGGAAAATGTTTTGAGCATGTTATCCCATGCCTCCCTTTGGGGCACAAAATCCACTTGATCTGGGTGGATCAGGGATCCCAGACGGCTGCCCAGTCTGTTTGCCAACAGCTTAGTGTATAACTTGGCATCAGTGTTTACTAATGAAATTGGACAGTAGCTGGGGCAAAGTTGGGCATCTGTGCCCTCTCTAGGGATGACAGTGATGTGGGCCTGCAGGAAGGATGGGGGGAAACCTCGGGTGTTCGGTGTGGCATTAAATGTCAATTGGAGGAAGGGCATATGTTCATTGCATAGGGTTATGTAGAATTGGGCATTGCATCCATCGGGAACTGGGCTCTTCCCCTTTGGGAGATCTCTAATGGCATGTGAAATCTCCTCTTGAAGGGCTCCTCCAGAGCATCTGCCTCTTCCCGGGGCAGCATGGAAAAATCAGTTTTATAAACTTTAAGAAACTGCTGTGTAGTCCAAGACCTCAACATCAGTGACAGTGTTTAGGATGACTTGGATCTTGAAACACAAAATTCTATGAAATTCTAAGACTGAACCCTGGAAATATCCAGAAGTAGAGAAAATATCTACTCTGGAAGTGTAGAAAATATAACAAAGATTTGTTTGAGAACCTGAAAAGAAGTCTCTCAAAAAGAAAGTAAGGCATGTAAAGGGAGCAATATCTTACCCATTGGTGTACCTTTAAACAGTGCACAGATAGCAGTTGTGCCTGGACACTTGAGCCTAAGAGTAACACCAGTATTTTAGGTGCCACACATTGGAGGATACTGCTCTGACTGCCCCGGTAACTTGTATTGTCTGACTAAAGAAAAAAAGGGTTCATTTTGTTATAAGAGGTTATAATGATCAGGCCAGTGTTTCCTATTATTTAATATAGATATGTAAGAATATGCAAAGTGATTTGTCATCAAATGTGAAGTAAATTCCATTTAAAAGGACATTTTTTTATCCACTCTGGGCAATAAATTAAAATACCGAATAGAAGACTCCCCATCTACTAAGTCAGACATTCTCTAAAAGGGTGTATGAAAAAAATAGAATTTCTAAACTATATAATCCCTTTAAGGCACATTTTCCCTCTAAGAGTATAGTATTACTAGAAATACACCAACCCCCTCTTCCCTGTAAAAGGGTTAGTCTGATTCAGAAAACCCATTTTAAATACTGTATTAGAAAACTCTCAATAGGGTGTCCTGGTAAAGACCCTGCTCTAGAGAGTACACAGACAGCCCATTGATTTCTATTTGCACTGGGGAATGCTGCATTTCCCATGTTCATACTGCAAGGAAATCAAACACTGCAGCTGGTTCTTCCCACGAATTACTTCTAACCATGGGGTCCCAGCATCTGGGCACTCTGTGATCATCGTATCACTGGACAACCCATTATTGTAAACTTTTCGTAAGGAACTTTCCACAGTCTGGACAAGCACTAAAAACACACAGGTTGTTACTTGGAAAAGTCACAAAAAATTCAGAATTAATTAAGTTTTCATTTTTTGAAGTAAGTCAGAGTATTCAAAGAACAATGATGAGTGAGGCTTGACCCTCTGTCCACCATCATTCTATTCCCAGACTTCCCATATATACTTTCATTGTCTCAATATATAACATTCCCGGTTCAGGTTCATGGACATTGCTGGCAATAATGATCTGCGTTTCAGATTGTTTATTTAATCACAGTTTTTGATGTAAAATTCTCTGTCGCTGGAGTAATATTTTATTAATAGCGGCCTTTCTGCATGATAACTAACAAGGCTTCACAGGCCCAACAGATTAAAAAATAATACGTTTTACTCTGTATTGTTACATGGGATACGTCAAACTGTTCAATGTTTGACACCTCTGAACATGGTGCAAGAGTTACTTGCTGCAAAGATCACCTCACACTTTTTTCTGCATAGACAAAGCTCCAAGATTCCTCTTAATGTGCCGGCTGTCTAGTAATATGCATCATGAAAACATATCCAACTTAGTTTGTCACATTTTTGAAGTTTCCCTTCAAAGAGACATGGCTCCTGGGGGCAGACATCACCGCACATCACTAAGGTAATCAAGAGCATTGGCTGAACGAAAGCTTAAATGCTTTTGATGACTCAAATGTTGGGGAATCGGCTTTGCTTACTCTCAAATTGCTTGCGACAAATCTGACTAATGATTCCACTTTTTATCATTTGATGTTTCATATCAGCAACTACTGTTGGAAGTCTCTACAACTTGAAAACTTAAAAACAGTAAAATTAATTTAATTTGCCAACTGATGGAAGAAAGTTGAGTGTCTGACCAGAACACAATATGAAGCCCTCAGAACAGGCAGAAAGTAACAGAATGGGAAGAAAAATCAAAAAGATTTATTTATTTCCTTAATGCTGCTCAGTTTCACCATTGCTATGGACAACTACCTATCTATCCTGACCTGCTACTATAACAACATTAACTTCTAAGAATAAGACACCCTAGACTACAGGTGCCAAAACCTTTCTTTTTTAAAATTCATTCCATAAGGTGCCTACTGGATTCTGGGGCTAAAATGGGAAATCTAAAATGGGTTGTCCAAGATTTTGCGAAAAGTCTGTTTTCATTCAAAAATATTGCCACACTTCTCCAAAACAGCTTAGCTGAAATACCAAACACAACCTTCAGACAAGTGTGGTTCTCTATGGCACTCTCTGAAAAGACCCCAGAGTATAATAATAGTTCATGGGTGGTGTACCTCAAAAATTTCAGGTACTGTTGAACCTGAAATTTTTTGCAATATTTACAGCGAACACCGTTGGGCAGTAGGGACCACAATTGGACATAATACTGTGGGGTGGGGCCACTATGGAACATTATACTGTGTGGAGGGCCCGCTATGGAACATTATACTGTGTGGAGGGTCTGCTATATGACATTATACTGTCTGGAGGCCACTTTGGCACATTATAGTGTGTGCAAATGGGGTTACTCCAGCAGGTAACGTCCTATTAAAAAAAAAAAAAAAAAAAAAAGCAACAGGGGCCCACTGGGCCCCCTAAGGTCACAGGCCCTGCGGCAGCCACTATGGCGGTATTTATGCCTCTGATAACAACACTACTCGAGTTCCAGCTAATGCTTAATCTGTCAGAATCTATTTAAAAATATTGTGGGGCAGATTTTTCAAGCCCCTACACCACTTTTGTTGCCTAAAAAAGTCTCAAATCCTAATGTAGATTTCAATGTAGGCTCAAAGCACACTTGCAACTTACCTTGTGAAGGAGTTAACAAGACTAGTATGCAAAACACCAGTCATGATAAACACTCCCCCCACTATCTGCAAGTGTTCTTACACATTAAACAGGTTGTCCAATTTAGAATATCCATGTTAGTTCACCCTATTAGGAAATTCTTAATAGTTGGGGATCCCCTCTTCAGGGCTTTCATCTCTTTGCGGAGAACAGTTACAAAGAGAATTTCTTTCTTTGTATCCACTGCTGAGTTACGTGGACAGCCTATAAAAATTTGTTGAATTATGTTTAACCTAGGGATGATTAATCGAAAAATAACCAAAACCAAACATCAACCAGGATATTTCGGTTCGATTATAAAAATATTTGCAGTTTCAGTATTACTAAACACGTCCGAACTGAAACTGCTATTATTATGCTCTGTGGTATCTTCAGACTCCAGAGTATAATGATCGGAGGCCCAGTGGAGGTAATCACACATAACAAACAATGTTACTTACCTCTCCTGTGCTCCAGCTCGACTCCCTGCTTCTGGCTGACGTCAGGGACTGTCTGACGTCATGTGACATTGCGACGCTTGCATTTATGCGTCCCAACACCACATGACGCTGAGGCTCATTTAGCGGTCCCCGAAGTCAGCCAGAAGCACTGAAGACAGCATTCAGCAATGCTGTAGCACAGGAGAGGTGAGTAACATTGTATTTTATGTTTTATAAACTTCCCTGGGCCTCCACTTGTTATACTCTGGGGTCCGAAGAGACGCCTGAGTATAATAGCAGTATCGGTTTGGCCACGTTGAGTCTGAACGAAACTGCCGGATGTACCCCACAAAATTTGCCCAACACTTAATCATACAGTAAAAGGGTCGTGACCTGAATAATTGTATTAATCGCAATTAAAGATGCCCAGTTAATGGTGATTTTGATTTAGGCCATAATTGCTCAGTCCTAGAAATTTGGTTGAAAAAAATAGGTAATTTTCTGATGACACATTTAATTTCAAGGGACCCGTCTAACACCGGTGGACTATCCAAGGCTGTTAACTGTTTTAACCAGTTGCTATACATATCTCATGTGGTGGCTAATGAAGTCCACAAAGATGTAGCTGTACAAAAAATAAATAAAGTAAAAAAAAAAAAATGTTACTACCATGCCCAGATTACAGGTTCAAGCCCCACCAACACAAAACTATGTTAAACCTATATGAAAATTACCTTAATGGAGATTGAAAACTATTTTTAAAAATAACATGTTTCCCTTTCTTTTTGCTTTCATTTTACCAGATATTAAAAAAGATAAAATATGCAAAAATCAAAATTATATAAAAATATACCACCAAATAACCCCACAAATATATATACTATATATATATATATATATATATATATATATATATATATATATATATGTAGCCCTCAAAACTGCATGTACCAAAAAACCCAAAATATATCTGGTCATGAACCAAGGAAAATAGCCTATCCATTAAGTGATTAATGAAAGGGATTTATTCTTGTGTCTTTTCAATTGTTAATTTTTGAATTTTTGATAATGAAGTCCCCACCAGGTGCCTTACTATGATTGTCTCTGCCAATACAAAAATTTCAGAATTTTCTTTTCCCTGTACATATACACTTCCCTTCCTTTCAATGTACAGCTCTGCAGAATATACCACTATCATATAAATAGCAAGTAGAGAATGCATTATCATTTCAATATCTTTTGTACATTGACTCAATTAACCAAGCCCATGCCAAACATTAAAAAGATTCTATTATCTCTGGAACTGGTGAACCAAAGGCAGAGCCATCAGAGAGTCCATGACTCCAATCTGCATTGTTGCTTGTGTAGCCCTATTTGGGGGGGGGGTATGAGTATTATCCCTCCCGCAACAGACTCTGGCGCTGACCTGTGTGTATAATGGGACCTGAAGCCTTCGCTGAAGGGAAGAGTGGGAACATATATGATATATATATAATATATCAGTGCCTCCACCCAGGATAGAGCCTCTGTATTACAGGGAGGATCTCTTCCTGGGACTTACCCATAAAGTACAGTTAGTAGCCTTAACAAGGATCACTGTACTAATCTCACAGTCTGAAGAATACATACAGATACCACATAAGGTTATAACAGTAGCTTTATAAGAATCAACAGGGTAATAATACATACATAAAATATACTCAGAACACAGCAATACTACAACAACCAGCAAGTCCTCAACCGTCTTAGGTTATATACCCGGGTATATATATAGATATATAGCAAGAGTCCAGTGCACAATACCTCCAGGCAACAGAAGAGATGCAGGGGCCCCTGTGGATGACTGTGGATCCTCGGATTCTTCCAGGAGATGACAGACAGCCGATCAGGAGATGATGATGATGGTGAGATTCTTCACAGGCAGCAAACAGGGCGACGGTGACGGCAGTAGATGCAGGCCTGACTACCCTAACAATGAGTCCTTAACCTGCCAGCTAAACTACTAGTGCCACCGGGCCTCTAACTAGCTAGTTGGCCTTCGGAAGCCTAACCTATCACTGCCCTGAACTATATATATATATATGGATCCCTAACTACGGTTACTAGCTAGGTCCTGTGAGTATATAGGGGGTAACACATACCTAACTATATACTGTGAAGTAAAGAGGAACAAGTGGCTCTTAGACTCCCCCAGACATAACATGTCTGTCTCAGCAGCTCTGCTCACATCTCTCCCCCCAGCAGCTCTGCCTCACATGTGTCTGACTCACTGTATTTACAAAACAAAACTTGCACTAAATGCCTGGGGTCTCTGAAGCCAAACTGCAGGGGCAAAGAAGCCAGATACATTATATACTAGTAGAAATGGCAGTTCCCTACACTCTCCCTCTGGTGAAATCTTTACGTCACGTCAAAGACATACAAAGTCATAGTATACAGTCAACATTACCAATGACAATATCAATATGGTTGCTTTTGCATTTACAGAGTCACAACAGGTTAATAGGTATACATGCCAGCAGGAGCGAAAATTGGTAACATATTGACCAAAGTGGACACTGCACCCACCCAAGCATGGTATAAATGAGGCTGAGTAGTAAATCTGGGGTCCCCCAAACTATCATATGTCAGCATAGGTGGAGGGTGTCTAATTCTCTCTCCTCTCCGTACCTCTCTCTGAGGTAAACTAGCATGTCCAGGCCCTAAACTAGGGTTGTCTGTCATGGGAGGGGATGGTGCTGGTGGCGTAGGAGAGCTAGATCCCTGCTCATCTGTAGACACAGATCTAGGTACGAATTCTGGAGTTTGAGGGTTCATAGGTCTCCCTGAAGGAGAAGATACTGGTGATCTAGGAACTTCAGGAGCCACAGTCCAATCACTCTCAGGAGTTTCAGGAAGGTCAGGTGGAATATCGGCTAAGGACTGTGGAGAATCGCAGGCCGAGCCATCATTGGAGATATCCATACCATCAATCTGAGGTACAGGCAACAAATGATTTCTATGCCAAGTCCTGATCCTCCTGTCCCGTCCTTTTATCTTGTAGACTGGTATTCCAGGCAACCGATCTACCACTGTAAAGAGTTCACTCCGCCATCGATCAGCCAGCTTATGTTTTGCAGATGCTCCCAAATTCCGTAGCAGAACATGGTCCCCAGGGTTCAATTCTCGGTATCTTACTCGAAGATCAAATCTCCTTTTATTTCCTTCATTCACTTTGGCCGCATTTTCCTCAGCCAGCTGATAAGCACTCTTAAGCGTTTCTTTCAAACGTGCCACGTATCGGTAATGATCTCGATGACTGATACCATCGGTAGAGACTCCCAACAAGATGTCAATAGGTAGCCTAGGCTCTCTTCCAAACATCAGAAAGTATGGTGAATATCCTGTGCTCTCGTGCCTTGTACTATTATAGGCATGCACCATAGCCTCCACTTTTCTACTCCAGGATCGCTTATCCTCAATTCGTAAGGTACCAAGCATATCAAGTAAAGTCCTGTTAAATCTTTCAGGAAGGGCATCTCCCTCTGGATGGTAAGGCGTCGTCCGACTTTTGCGGATGTTCAACAACTGAAGTAACTCTTTGATCAGGTTACTCTCAAAATCCCGGCCTTGATCAGAATGCAACCGGTGTGGTAAGCCATAATGGATAAAATACTTTTCCCAAAGCACTCTTGCAACAGTGACTGCTTTTTGATCCTTAGTCGGAAAGGCTTGAGCATATCGTGTGAAGTGATCAGTCACCACCAATACATTTCCAAATCCTCTGGAGTCGTTGTCAATACAAAGGAAGTCTATGCAGACAAGATCCATGGGGCCCGAACTCTTCAAGTGTCCCATGAAGGCCGCTCGAACCGGGACAGTCTTCCTCTGCAAACATCTGCGACAGCACCTACACAGACGAGTCACGGTATCTCTCATTTTGGGCCAGTAGAATCGGTCTTGTATTAGGCCATAAGTCTTCTCAGGTCCCAAATGACCATGATAATCATGCAGACTTCGGAAAATCATCTTCTGAAAGCAGCTTGGAATAACTAGTTGGCGCCTTCCAGGGTGATCATGATACAGCACCACACGATAAAGTAGGCCATTGTCTATTTCAAACTTCTCCCAATCTCGTAGAAGTTGACTGCATTCAGAGGGTAGGGATGTCTTTAACATTTCTCTGTCTTGAGAACTCACTGCTTGATAAAGAGGTCCAATTAAAGGATCAGTCTTTTGACTCCAGATCATTCGCTTTGAAGATATAGAACAACTCTCAAAGGATCCTAAAGCGGCAGGGTAGGCAAACATGTCTGGTACAGCTTCGGGACCTCCCCCAATAGAGTCAATAAGCCGAGTTTCAGAAAAGGCTACTCGGTCTTCAACTACAGCAGCCATGGCACACAAAGCTCCTACTCCAGGACTTGGCACTTCTTCCCATTCATCCACTACTTCCGGACTAGGTAATCCAGGCCGTCTTGATAGAGCATCTGCCCCAATGTTCTTAGGCCCCGATTTATACTTGAGTGTGAATTGGTAGTTGGATAAAGCTGCCAACCAGCGATGTCCTGTAGCATCGAGTTTAGCGGTTGACAAAACGTATGTCAGTGGATTGTTGTCTGTTCTTACTTCAAACGTGGCTCCGTATAAATAGTCATGTAATTTATCAACAATGGCCCACTTGAGCGCCAAAAACTCCAATTTATGTACTGGATAATTTTTCTCGCTGGGAGAAAGACTTCGACTTATGAAAGCTATGGGCCGTAACCCGGCCGGGTATTCTTGGTGCAGCACGCCACCTAATCCTTCAAAGCTGGCATCTACATGTAGCACATATGGCTTATGTGCATCAGCATAAGCCAGAACGGGAGCTTCTGTCAATTTCTTCTTCAACAACTTAAATGCTTCTTCACAATCCGCAGTCCACCTATCGCCAAAAAGGCTTTTGGAAGACCCTGTCTTCTTTCCCGGATCTCCTGCATCACTCTTCAACAGGTCGAGGAGGGCTCGAGCAATTTTTGAATATCCTTCCACAAATCGTCGATAGAATCCACAAAACCCCAAGAAAGATTGCAACTCCGTAATATTTTGCGGTCGGGGCCAATTCACCACAGCTTCAATCTTACCAGGATCGGTAGCAACTCCTTCAGCAGAAACAATATGACCTACATAAGTGACCGAAGATCTACAAAATTTGCATTTGTCAGCCGACAACTTCAGCCCCTCTTCTTTTAAGCGATGGAGTACTCTCATGAGTCGTTCTTCATGTTCTTCCAGCGTCTTTCCAAACACAATAATGTCATCAAGATATACAAGGCATTCCCGGGGCACTAAATCACCTAACACTCTTTCCATCAACCTTTGGAACGTTGCTGGCGCACCTTTTGTACCTTGCGGCATACGAGTGAACTGAAAGAAACCCAAGGGGCATATGAAGGCTGTCTTTTCCTGATCCTCAGGTGCCATTGGGACTTGATAGTATCCCGATCTTAGGTCCAGCACTGTGAACCAACAGTTTCCATTCAGAGCTTCCAGAGCTTCTTCAATTCTCGGCAGTGTATACTGATCAGGTAAGGTTCTCCGGTTCAGAGTTCTGTAATCCACACATAGGCGAATTGCTCCAGATTTTTTTCTTACCACCACAATAGGTGAGGCATAGGGGCTCTTACTGTCCACAATGATCCCCTGACCTTTCATTTGCTGTAGAGTCTGTCTTAACTCATCAACATCCTTTGGAGCAACTCTCCGTGGTCGCTCCCGGAAGGGAGTAGAATCGGTCAATCGGAAAGTGTGTTGAGCACTTTTAGCACAACCTACATCCATATCATCCGTGGAGAACACTTCCGATAATTCAGACAACTTCTGTGTCAGTCGCTGATTCCAGGCCTCTGGTAAATGTGGATCACTCAAGTCAAGATTGAGATTAGGGATTGCATCTCGGATTTGAATCCTGCACACTTCAGCGTATGGATTTACTCCAAGCACAGGGTAGCAGTGGGCCACATTCTGGTATGGTCCAATTACAATCGGATGCGGTGAACAGTTCCTCACTGTCACACAGGTAGATAACTCCACTTTATTTCTCCAGTCCTTTCTCTCTGGGATCACCATCCAGCCATTCTGGTTAATCATTTCTTCAGGGGTTTCCATAAGGACATAACTCCCCCCTTCAAGCAAATCGGGAGCAATGCTGGAGGCTACTCTCAGAATTCTCTCCCCGCCGGCAGGAACTTCCACGGTTCTCTCACCGATATGATATACCATTCCATGTCGATAGCCAGTAGACAGGGCATCACAGAGTTCTCTAAGATCAGAAGATATATTCACCGGCTGAGCTGCAGGGTTCCAATCTCTTCCAAGAAACTTCTGAAAAGCATAATGCACTGCGGGACAATTAGTGCCAAGTATCACAGGAGCTGCACAAGAATCCCCTGTATCAGGACAGACAAGAGCCGTAATCTTCATGGGAGCGACACTCTGATCTTCTAATTCAGGGACAGCTATAACTACTTGTAGGCTGCCATCTACAGGATATGATCCTGAATTAAGCCCCCACAATTTCATTTGTCCTGTAGACTGAAGAGGTATATCCCTCAGATACTTTTGGTAGAACGAGCGATAAATCAGGGTCACTTGAGATCCTGTATCAAACAGGGCAGGAGCGGCATGACCATTGACAGTGACTTTGACAACGGACCTGGAGCCCGCGATAGCGCCTCTGGTATTTACTCGGCCCGCCTTCCTTCGGTGTCTTTGATTCTGAATAGAGAAGACAGCACTGTGTCTCAATCCCTCACTGTCCTCCGTACACTGTCTGGCACTATGGCCCGTCTGACCACATTTATAACAGGTTCTAGCATCCTTCCTCCATTGAGTGGCAGTGGGTGGAGTGGCGGACTGTCTAAGTTCTGACCGCTCCGCTGGTTTGTCATTGTTTGAATTAGGAACAACATCTTCTTTAGAGATGCTTTTCGCTTTCTTAGGGGTACTAAAACTAATGTCAGCTTCTTGTTTCTTCACTAACTTCATTAAGTCAGGAAATGGAAGGACTCTATCAGATAGTAAGACCTTGAGTACTTGAGCAAGAGGATGATGAGGTTGTAACCCTCTCACCAACTGACTGGTTCTCATAGCGTCTACCTCTGAAGTAGATATAGCTGCATGGTACACCAGACGTGAAAGAAGTAGCTGTAAACGGTTAATAAAAGTAGAGACATTTTCCCCTTCTTTTTGACGAACCATTCGGTAATCAGCAACCATCTGGGCAAGGTCATAGTATGGCTCAAAGTGATCAGACAGTACTTGTATATAGTCCAATGCACTCACTCCTTCATGAGAGTCTCTGTACAAGCGGATCAATTCTGCAGCAGGAGACCGCAAACTTTCACTGATACGCTGCCGCTTGCCTTCTTCAGAGCAAGACCATTCCTTCAGGCATTGGAGAGTATGTTCTTTCCATATCTCAAAGTTTTCCTCCCCTTGTGGTACTGGGACATTACCAGAGAATACTTTTAGTTTCTTGTAGTGAGTGGCCTGCAGGCCCTGAGCTAACATTTCAGTCAGCCTGGCTAAAGTGCTAATAGCACTGTCACTAGAGGAACTGCTAGCGACGGCCATACTGGGGGGGTAACTGGCTGAGCGGGGTTCTTCCTTTACCTGAACCAGGGGAGGAACAGGAGGTCGGTAATCCCATGTAGTAGCTAGTGGGAGGTTCCCCTCTGAGCTATATCGCTTCTCCATATCAATGACTATTCCCACTTCTAAATCTCAGCAGTGCCTCCAAATGTAGCCCTATTTGGGGGGGGTATGAGTATTATCCCTCCCGCAACAGACTCTGGCGCTGACCTGTGTGTATAATGGGACCTGAAGCCTTCGCTGAAGGGAAGAGTGGGAACATATATGATATATATATAATATATCAGTGCCTCCACCCAGGATAGAGCCTCTGTATTACTGGGACTTACCCATAAAGTACAGTTAGTAGCCTTAACAAGGATCACTGTACTAATCTCACAGTCTGAAGAATACATACAGATACCACATAAGGTTATAACAGTAGCTTTATAAGAATCAACAGGGTAATAATACATACATAAAATATACTCAGAACACAGCAATACTACAACAACCAGCAAGTCCTCAACCGTCTTAGGTTATATACCCGGGTATATATATAGATATATAGCAAGAGTCCAGTGCACAATACCTCCAGGCAACAGAAGAGATGCAGGGGCCCCTGTGGATGACTGTGGATCCTCGGATTCTTCCAGGAGATGACAGACAGCCGATCAGGAGATGATGATGATGGTGAGATTCTTCACAGGCAGCAAACAGGGCGACGGTGACGGCAGTAGATGCAGGCCTGACTACCCTAACAATGAGTCCTTAACCTGCCAGCTAAACTACTAGTGCCACCGGGCCTCTAACTAGCTAGTTGGCCTTCGGAAGCCTAACCTATCACTGCCCTGAACTATATATATATATATGGATCCCTAACTACGGTTACTAGCTAGGTCCTGTGAGTATATAGGGGGTAACACATACCTAACTATATACTGTGAAGTAAAGAGGAACAAGTGGCTCTTAGACTCCCCCAGACATAACATGTCTGTCTCAGCAGCTCTGCTCACATCTCTCCCCCCAGCAGCTCTGCCTCACATGTGTCTGACTCACTGTATTTACAAAACAAAACTTGCACTAAATGCCTGGGGTCTCTGAAGCCAAACTGCAGGGGCAAAGAAGCCAGATACATTATATACTAGTAGAAATGGCAGTTCCCTACACTTGTTAAAGAAACATGATATTTAATGCGATATATTGTGCCCATCCAACAATATTTGTTTTAAGGTTGACTTCCTCTGGAGAGCTTTCGGCTAAGATGCTCGGCAGTGATGTGAATGCTAATTTTCTTTTAAACGCTTGATTTGTATCCTACAGAAAAAAACAATGAGGTTATTTATTTTCTTAATTGTCTTTGAAATGATCATCGGGGAGTCTTTCCTGTCACTGGCTGCGGTACATTTGTTCTTAGTCTAAGCAGACAACAAAGAGTCACCAAATGAGTTATTACCATATTGTGTTCAACCGGTGGAATGTGGAGCCTCACTGTGGGGATAGCAGATCCTATTGATGCCGCACAAGCACAGAAATTCAACCACTAATGAGATGAACTCCGTTTAGAGTGTGCAAACCTTCTCCAAGCAACTGTAAGCGGTACTCTTTACAGTATGTCATCAGTACGAGCGGCAGAGAGTTTCTTCCTCTCCAATCTTTTCTTTGTTTCAAGAGCTAAAGGACATCAGTGAATGACTACAGAGGACGGACTGTAAGGAGCCAGCAAAAAGCAGGAACAATGTCTTTGAAGGAAATAATGTATGATATATTTTTATGCACTCCCAATCACTTAATTTCATGTTATATTTTTTGCACAGTTGTCTGCATTGGGCTGGTTTTGCTCATGCTTAGACAGAACAGAGAAAACATAGCAGGATAAAACAGAATTTCCAGACTTTTGGTGAACCATATAGCAAGTTAAAATGCATCCCAGAAAGTTGCTAGCTTTAGAGGTATACATCTTGTGTACTCACACATGGCATAATTGATCTTTGTGGCTCCGGAATGCCCAATCTCATTCTTAGGTTATGCCTATGAGAAGGCGGCTATGTTTAATCCATGTTCCTTTCCTAGTTTACTGATAAGGCAGTTACTTGCACATTGTATCATTTTTTCAAGATACAGTACAGAACACTATTCAACCCAATGGTAGGCCTACAGATTGGTGATACCTGGAAAGGGAGTGTTAGCTTTGCCCACTGATATCCAGAATAAAGCAGTCATATTGCATCAAGTTATATAGCATTACTGGAATAAGATAACATTGAAATAAGGGAGAGCCTCATAGTTTGTGGCTTGTACACATTTGACATTCAAGAGGATGCTGATCCAGCAAGATGAATACCAACAATGTACTAAAGTGAACCATTAGACAGTGTCTTTTAATAGAAAACATTATGCAAATAACGGAAGACTAGATGGCATAAGCAGTTTCAACAATTCTCATCAACCCATAAATTTGATTAACTGAAGTTCTATTACCAAAACCATAGTCTGCAGGAGGACTAGTGTTAGGAGAGGTCAGTTTGGTAGAGGCCCCATCCCACCTATGGAACTGAGATGGCATGACCCCTTAAAACAACTATAGACAGTGTAAAAATAGTAGGAGAGGATAAGCGTCGAAGGGAAACCCAAAGTGGTACAGACCAAGGGGCATGTACCTCTTGAATTATTCTTATAATCTGACCCTTTTTTTCAGGTATACTGGTAGACAAGATTCACAATTTCACAATTTGTGGCAGTTAGTCTCTTACAGGTATCTCAGGATATGACAGTAGCCTTAGAACCCACTATAAATAACCTTTTTTTTTTTTTTTTTTGGAAACTTTGCGATGAGGAAACTGCAGGGAACATGAGTCTCTCTATAAACTTTTGATCAAGGAGCTAGGTTTCCAGTATATAATTTAACTATTTGCCTTAAAGTTACTTTTCTTTCCCACCGAGCTCCACAGCCAGAGGGATGTTCAATGGAGTCTCTTTGTTTAGTGAGTTTGTTTTCTTCCAGCAATGAGACATGTGAAATGAATTCTGAGATCTTGATAAACCAAATCCATTTATTTTATAATATTCAAAAACTGCCTCTTCCTCATTCTGCCTCAATGCTGAAATCACAGCAGGGAGAACCTTTTCAGCTCTTGGAGCAGATGCAGCATCTCAGTCTCAGCCTTTTAGATTTTTTTTCAATGTAAACGTCTGTGTTCAGATGATTTTTCTTTTTTTTTATTTTGTTCATGTGTTTATTTTACCTTTTTTGTGAATCAAAATGGAGAGAAATTCTATGCAAAAGAAAGAGGAGGAGACCATCAACAAAAAAATAAAAGATTTACATTTATTGTTTATATTATTTATTTCGAATTGGAGAATTTCCAATTATCCAACTGTACTTCTGTAGTCCCTAGGAGGCAAAACAGTAGTGTACAATTATATTCTTGAACATAGGGAGCAGTGTTATTAGTATTAGTAGTTATATTCTTGTACATGCAGTATGAGGCAGTATAATAATATTAAATATTCTTGTAGCTAAAAGGCATTATTTTATTATATTATAATATAATATAGTAGTTATATTCTTGCACATAGGAGGCAGTATTATTTTAAATGCATTTTTAAACTTAAGGGCAGTATTATAGTAGTTATATTCCTGTATATAGGAATCAATTACATTCTTGTCATAAAAGAATTGTCTTTTATATAGGTAAATATTTTTTGCTGTCTTCCGGGGTAAATGCTTTATTCTCATACAATTACACTAAGTGCCTGGCCAGCGTCCATTAATGTATGATTCTTTGACACATTTTCCTATTGCATTTAGCTTTTCCATCATAACTCTGCAATGATTATTCAGATACAAATTAATTCTCCTACTAAAAGGAATCCATCAGTGAAATGTATAAATGTAAAACATGCAAGATTAATGGCAGTGATTACATATAGATCAATCTCAGCCATTTTCACCTTCTTTTTCAGTGAATGTAGTTTAGTGACCATTAATTTCTAACCTGTTATTTCTACAGAGATTATATGGGGAGTGGAAATTCATCTGATGTCATCACATTTCTGCTTTTAGTTTTTGAAATTTCTGGTTACCTCAAATTAGGGTTGTTTTTGTAAATTGTTGAGGCCGACAGGCCCACATGCTATCACAATATTAATATCTGCAGACAATGCATTGAAATGTTCTTATTTATGGTGCATTTCATTTTATACTATTGTGTTGTTTGTACAGTATTTTAGCCTTTAAAAGCATACCTCCAATTATAGAACAAGTTTTCATAAATGAATTGTATAAGTGAATATAAGAAACTCTGTAATATATCTTAATAAATAAAAAAACATAGCAGTTTATGGATAAAGGAGGGGAAGGAGAAGGCTGCTTGAAAAGGCACACACATATTGCAGTGGCTAAGTTCTGTACACTTAGTAACTAAGATAGCTCTTTTGACTTCTCTCACTACACTCATTGACAAAAAAATAAATAACGCAGCATGGAAGATTTGGAATTGAAAGAAACTTTATATGTTTGAATGTAATATACAGTATATGTGATATATGTAACCTATTGCAATATTAGAGCTTATAAAAGATAAGTTTAGAGCTTACAATATTATCCTTATAAAGGATAAGTTTATTGGGGAAAACTGTGCAGTTCAAAGGAAGCCCTAGTATCCTGCCACTTCTAGCATAGACACTAGATGATATATGGTTGGGCATGTGTTATGATAGAGTCTCTGGAGCAAATATCAGAAATTGCACAAACTGGCTGACAACAGAGAGCAGTAAAACTAGCTGTTTAAATCTTATACAGCGCTGAGTGATAGATCCCAGATGCCAAAATGCCTTCACCAGAGACAGTCGCAAAGTCAAATGGACTAGTGCTGAATTTATTACACAAAATAAATGCTCCACAAACTGAAGACAAACCAAAATCCACAATACCTTACAAGGCCAGATAAGAACCAGGAGGATAAATCAGGAGAGTGAACATCCAAGCCACGTTTCAGTTTGTGAGGTAATGACAGAGCCAAAATCGGGAGACAAGAGGATTTCCAATAACAAGCCAAATGTCAATTTAGAGCAGCCCAGTACACACGATCAGGATATAACAGCCACACTAAGGGGCACCAAATAGTAGGGCACCTGGCTGAGGAAAAGAGGGTTTAAATATGCCTACTCAGTTTCTAATTGGATAAGCCTAATAGAACTCTAAATACTGCAGAAGCTTCCCAGGTCGGCACAGTAACCTTAAAGTAACAGTAGCTAAACTGACATACCTGACAGCATAGAGGTATACAGGTTCCATATGGTATCCTGTAGCACATTTGCCCACAGATGTTGCAGCTGGGCTTGTAGATCCTGCATTCTTTTAGAGACATTCTTGAGAAACCCTTGCTGCATGTGGGCGAGCATTATCCTGCTTAAAAATGGCAGTTGGAAACTCCAATTGCCTTGAGAAGCAACACATGTGGATGCAGGCTGACCTGCACATATTGCTGAGATGTTAGTGACTCTTCATTACTAGAGGTGACCAATTGTTGTATGTGATGGTTCCACAGATCATCACACCAATAGCTGGGGCAGTGTGTCACTCTACAGCAAAGGCAGGATTGAAGTGCTCACCGCAAGGCCTTCATATTCGAACCCAACTGTTGTTGGATCAGAAACAAAATTGTAGCTGAATACTATACAGTTCCAGTACGTAACAGTCCAGGTTTCTTGTTCACAACAGCATTACAAATGAAGGCAATGGTGGCAGCATCAAATTTCTTCTACCAAGCACTTTGGAATGGTCTGGGAAGAGATAGAGATGTGTAATGGTGCAACTGTGGATAGTGGGAAAGGAAACTGTGGGAGCTGCTAGAGTTTTTTGGTGGAACAAATAATCCTCTCTACTGGTGGTCTGTTGGAACTTCCCATGGCCTGTTCACCATGTTTATGTGTCCTCACATAGGCACTGCTCCCAGCACCTACTAACATCAAGGTCAGAAAGGCCTGGATGACAGGCAACAATGAAACAACCATCTTGTTTCCCACAGTTCAATGATGCATCCCCTCTCAATGTCTGTCAATTGGGCGAAATGTTTTTGCATGCGTTGTAGAATCATGTCTAGCAGTCAATAATCTCTCACCAAAAGATACACTACCCAAAAGTAGCCTCCGAGAGCCTTTTTATAGGGTAAAAAGGAAAACACTTTTACACCCTCTTGTGGCAAAACACCCTGATTCTAATCAGACTACACCTGTAATCATTTACATATCTGCCTGAGACATAACTGCATGCCATGTAGATATTTTATTTTTTCATTTTGTCATTAAGTGCATATCTATTAAGATACCACTGTACAGACTGAGGTAATAAATCAATTACTAACCATCAGCAGCCTCTTCTCCCCCCTATCATCTCCAAAGACAGTGTGAGGCTGGATACAGACAGGCTATTATTAGATATAAGACTTTGAGCAAAGGGAAAGAGAAAAACAGCACTATTCTGTGTGTTGTTGCTTGGTTCATCTATAATACAGCATTCCACAAATTTTTTTACTCACCAATTCTGAGGCACATAAAGGTACAATTTGGGTACCAAGTTTTCTGTGGGCACCATATTATGAATCTGTATGTATATAAATCTAAAATACAACCTTGAGCATAGGCTCTAAGTCTAAATTCTTCCTTTGTCTAGTGATGTAAGTTTAATCACCTCCACTGATGCAAATTCTGTAAGGCTTTTGTCCCATATCTGTCATTACCTCTGTTCATACTAAAACCCATGCCACCGCCAGCTCCATTGTACAATTTGGCATGCTGCACTGTTTTTGTTGTCAAATTCCATGTAATTGCCAATGAAGGCTCTGAATGCAGCTTCCACCATGAATGTAAAAATAGTCTAATAATTCAACAAACCATTATGTATCTTTAATAGTACCAGTCTCCTTATATAGGACAGGGTTGCCTTTAATAGGGGCTGTTTGGTTTCATCTCACAGTAACCTTACATATTTTGAAAACAACCCCTTCTTAAAGGGAATCTGTCAGGGCAATTTGGGACACTAAACCACCCACAGGTTCATATGGACCTGGGGTTTAGTGTCCCAAATCACCCTGTTATAACGCAGTCCATGGCCACATTAAAAATAAAAGAGCTTTATACTCACCTGTCCGCTGTACTCCCCGCGCCAGGAGGCGTGCCTCATGAATAAGCCGAACCGATCTCACCAAACAGCGTCGATCGGACCCTTAGCTAGGTAAGTATAAAGGTTTCTTATTTTTAATACGCCTGTGGATTGCATTACAACAGGGTGATCTGGGACACTAAACCCCAGGTCTATAAGGACCTGTGGGTGGTTTCGTGTCCCAGATTGACCTGACAGATTTCCTTTAAGCAGAGCCTGGCTTGACAATAAGCTGATCACCAGAGGAGCAGCATTACTAATCCCTAACCTCAGTGGGGAGCGATGTCTGATGATCAATGGGCCGCTATGTAATGAATGAACAGCTCAGGTCTCCAGTCTGGCTCATAGACAGAGTTCTTAACCTGCTTTGTAGCCCTTTTCATAAAACAACTCCTTATATGTTTTAAAAAAAAAATGAAACATATTGAGTGAAAGTTCTTATTTTAAGTGTCTGAATGAGATTTAAAAAAACACACTACATAATCACCTGTCCATTCAGCCTGGGGTCCGACAGGGAGTCTCAGTTCGGGTCCCCAGTCTTTGCTTACCTTATTCCTGCACTCGAGCATGTCAGCCAATGAGAGGCTGAGTACTGATATTGTGGATTAACAAGTATCAGTGGTTGACGTGCTCCTGCTCAAAGTTCAGAAAGACAGAGGGACATGAACAAAGACTCTCCACTGGTTGAATTGACAGTTGAGTATATAGTATTTGTTCTTTTATGCCTCCCTATAGGGTTAAAAAAAGAACTGGGAATACCCCTTTAAATTGTAATTTTATAAAATATAAAATATATTTCTGGGTCTCTTGAATATTGGCCTCAGCTGATGTTTTCTTTTATCTTTTGACTCGTTAATAACTTTCTTCTCTTTTGTCTCTCAGTTCGCTCGGCAGTTTCAGGAGTACTGTAAAGATATACAGATACATCTTGGCTTCTACTATCTCTGTTCTTTCTTTTGAAAAGAGCTACATTTTCTGCTAACACAGCGTGTTTCATATGATTTGCAGCTTCAATTAAAGTCTCTGTGCATTGCTTGTCGTACCTTCCTATAATTTCTATTAGGACTGGACATTCTCAGGACATTATTTAGCCATCATTGTAAATAACCTGTAATCTGGTGGTAATTAATGTCACACGGTCTTACATGCAGCAACAAACTCAATTCCCAACTAACTAAAAGAAATGTGATATATTCCGGTATTTAGTGCCGGGTGATAAAAATCATAGGCGACGAGGTTCAGGATTTATAGGACAGAATTTTGTAAAACATATAACGTTCCTTCAGGAAGATTTTATTTATACAGATTTAACAAAAATAGGTAGGCCCTGTAGATATTTGGATTGTGGTTGATGACTTAATTGGTTGGGAATGAATGTTCTACTTTATGCACACAACCATATTACGCATGGAGGCACATTGTCTATGGACTCATACTGTGGAACCATAGACTTTGCTATTTGCTTGATGCCTTGCATGAAGCCATATTAACCCTTACATGACACAGCCATTTTTAATCTTTCTGTTTTTGTTTTTTTTAACTCCGTCTTCATAAAAGCATAACTTTTTTATATTTTTCAGTTCACAGATTACTTTCACTTCACTGATTATAAGTGAAGGTTTGGTAAGAGAACATTTAGCTAAGATTAAGGAAACCAAGTCCCCAGGACCGGATGATTTACACCCTAGAGTTTTAAAAGAATTAGCAGAGGAAATAACAGAACCCCTGGCAATAATCTTTAATAAGTCATGGGAGACAGGAGTGGTCCCTCTAGATTGGAAAAGGGCAAATGTGGTCCCCATCTACAAAAAGGGGAATAGGGACGACCCAGGAAATTATAGGCCGGTAAGTCTGACCTCGATAGTAGGAAAAATCTTTGAACAAATCGTTAAAGAACATTTAATTAGGTACCTGGATGGGAAGGCTTTAATTAATCAAAGCCAGCACGGCTTTATGCCTAATAAATCTTGCCAGACTAATCTTATTTCCTTCTATAATAAAGTCACTGAATGGTTGGACCAGGGGAATGCAGTGGACATAGTATATCTTGACTTTAGTAAGGCCTTTGATAAAGTATCACATAACATTCTTATTGAAAAAATGATCAAGTATGGCTTTGATAAAATATCAGTGAGGTGGGTTCACAATTGGCTTAATGATCGGGCACAACGAGTAATTCTAAATGGCTATACATCAAACTGGAAGAAAGTAAAAAGCGGGGTGCCGCAGGGCTCTGTCCTGGGCCCAGTACTTTTTAATATTTTTATAAATGATCTGGATGATGGGGCTAATGGGGAACTAATAAAATTTGCAGATGATACAAAGATAGGAGGAATGGCCAACACTAGAGAGGAGAGAGAGTGCATCCAAAAGGACTTAGACACACTGGAACAATGGGCTGAGGTGAACAAAATGGTATTCAACAGGGACAAATGCAAAGTTCTACATCTGGGTAACAGAAATGCAAGGAGCATATATAGTATGGGAGGAATAGTACTAAGTGAGAGTACAGGGGAAAAGGATCTGGGCATAATAATAGATCGCAAACTCAACATGAGTCAACAGTGCGGTGCGGTGGCTAAAAAGGCTAACCAAATTCTAGGATGTATCAAGACGAGCATTGTAGCTAGATCAAGAGAGGTAATTATTCCGCTGTACTCTGCCCTGGTCAGACCCCACCTGGAATACTGTGTACAGTTCTGGGCGCCCCAGTTTAAGAAAGACATCGATTCATTGGAGCAGGTCCAGAGAAGAGCAACCAAAATGGTGGAAGGTCTACAAACCATGTCCTACGAGGAGAGGCTAAAAGAATTGGGACTGCTTAGTTTGCAGAAGAGAAGGCTAAGGGGAGACTTAATAGCGGTATTTAAATATCTGAAAGGTTGTCACAGTGCAGAGGGATCTACCCTATTCTCATTAGCAGAAGGAAGCACGAGAAGTAATGGGATGAAACTAAGGGGAAGGAGATTCAGATTAGACATTAGGAAAAACTTTCTAACAGTAAGGGTAGTGAGAGAGTGGAATAGGCTGCCACGGGAGGTGGTGAGTTCTTCATCAATTGAAATCTTCAAGCGGAAACTGGATAGGTATATAGCTGGGATGTTTTAGGAATTCCTGCTTTTGCAGGGGGTTGGACTCGATGGCCCTTGAGGTCCCTTCCAACTCAAACAAACAAACAAACAAACAAACTTTTTACAATTTTTTTGCCATTATTTTGTTTACCGTATGGGATATATTTTTATACTTTATAGTACAGGCATTTTTGGACATGTGTTTAAGTTTATTTTTGTTTTGTATATTTATTTTTACATGGGATCTAGAGAAAGGATTTTTTTATTTTTATATTATTATAAATTTTATATTAATATATATACATACATACTCCAGGCTCTGGCACTGATTCACAGTTAAACTCTACTGGTTGGTTATCCTTTACATGACATGAAGTACAGTGCCTTGCGAAAGTATTCGGCCCCCTTGAACTTTTCAACCTTTTGCCACATTTCAGGCTTCAAACATAAGGATATAAAATTTTAATTTTTTGGTGAAGAATCTACAACAAGTGGGACACAATTGTGAAGTGAAACAAAATTTATTGGTTATTTTAAACTTTTGTAAAAAATAAAAAACTGAAAAGTGGGGTGTGCAATATTATTCGGCCTCTATACTTTCAGTGCAGCAAACTCACTCCAGAAGTTCAGTGAGGATCTCTGAATGATCCAATGTTGTCCTAAATGACTGATGATGATAAATATAATCCACCTGTGTGTAATCAAGTCTCCGTATAAATGCACCTGCTCTGTGATAGTCTCAGGGTTCTGTATAAAGCGCAGAGAGCATCATGAAGACCAAGGAACACACCAGGCAGGTCCGTGATACTGTTGTGGAAAAGTTTAAATCTGGATTTGGATACAAAAAGATTTCCCAAACTTTAAACATCCTAAGGAGCACTGTACAAGCGATCATATTGAAATGGAAGGAGTATCAGACCACTGCAAATCTACCAAGACCCGGCCGTCCCTCTAAACTTTCATCTCAAACAAGGAGAAGACTGATCAGAGATGCAGTCAAGAGGCCCATGATCACTCTGGATGAACTGCAGAGATCTACAGCTGAGGTGGGAGAGTCTGTCCATAGGACAACAATCAGTCGTACACTGCACAAATCTGACCTTTATGGAAGATTGGCAAGAAGAAAGCCATTTCTCAAAGATATCCATAAAAAGTCTCATTTAAAGTTTGCCACAAGCCACCTGGGAGACACACCAAACATGTGGAAGAAGGTGCTCTGGTCACATGAAACCAAAATCCAACTTTTTGGCCACAATGCAAAAAGATATGTTTGACGTAAAAGCAACACAGCTCATCACCCTGAACACACCATCCCCACTGTCAAACATGGTGGTGGCAGCATCATGGTTTGGGCCTGCTTTTCTTCAGCAGGGACAGGGAAGATGGTTAAAATTGATGGGAAGATGGATGGAGCCAAATACAGGACCATTCTGGAAGAAAACCTGTTGGAGTCTGCAAAAGACCTGAGACTGGGACGGAGATTTATCTTCCAACAAGACAATGATCCCAAACATAAAGCAAAATCTACAATAGAATGGTTCACAAATAAACGTATCCAGGTGTTAGAATGGCCAAGTCAAAGTCCAGACCTGAATCCAATCGAGAATCTGTGGAAAGAGCTGAAAACTGCTGTTCACAAACGCTCTCCATCCAACCACACTGAGCTCGAGCTGTTTTCCAAGGAAGAATGGGCAAGAATTTCAGTCTCTCGATGTGCAAAACTGATAGAGACATACTCCAAGCGACTTGCAGCTGTAATCACAACAAAAGGTGGCGCAACAAAGTATTAACTTAAGGGGGCCGAATAAAATTGCATGCCCCACTTTTCAGTTTTTTATTTTTTACAAAAGTTTAAAATAACCAATTAATTTCGTTCCACTTCACAATTGTGTCCCACTTGTTCTTGATCCTTCACCAAAAAATTTAAATTTTATATCTTTATGTTTGAAGCCTGAAATGTGGCAAAAGGTTGAAAAGTTCAAGGGGGCCGAATACTTTCGCAAGGCACTGTAGCTAGATGTTTACATGCAACTCAGTGTCCCCTTCACATCTAAGCATTCAATATTGCAACACTTCTGGAATGACCTCATCTGCTTTAGGTGGTCTGTACTTTTGAGCCTGATGGCCATAATTTTCTGGGGAGAGGTTTATTTTTCTATCTTCTGTGGTTATCTAATAGGTGTGCAGGTCCCTCTGCAGCAGTCAGATGACCTCAAACTGCAAGAGTGTTGGAATTTCTCTCCATTTAGTCCTGGTAGTAGCACACATATATGACACATATAGATGCTGGTATGCCAAAAACCCCTTTAAACAAGGATTTACCTCAATTTCTGGCACCTGTGAACAATAACTTGACATTAGGCACAAAACACATTCTTGTTGGGTGAAGGTCGATTACAGCTTTAATTATCAGGATCACAAATTATAAAGACACTAATGGAATTTTATCACAACACATTATCCAGGACTCATTATGAGAATTCTGCCTTCCCAATTCCAACTTCCTCCTTTCTATCAGACAGCCATAAGAAGCTCCAATTAACCTTACATGAAGCTCGGACCCCCACCCAACAAGAATAGTGCCTTCTCCACTCAATCTTGAAGACTGCAGAGGAAAATGTCCAGCCCGATCTCATTCAAGTGGACACCATCCAGCCACATAAGGCCAACCTTATCACCCTCCAACTGTGTTTGTGTCACCACTACTCCGGATCTGAAGTGCCCATAATTAGCCAAACTGGAATTAACTGCAATCTGTGCTCCCAGAACTGCACCGGCCTCCCACTCTTGGCACAGTCTCTTGCCCTTGGTGGCCTTGGTGGCTGCTCATATCCTAAAAGAAACGTTCAAGCAGCACTTGAAAACTAACTGGAACTGGAAAAAAGGTGAGGGGTGGCCATCTCCATGGACCAGAACCTGTGCCCCCCCCCCCCAGTCTCAGGAGGTCAGAATGCACTGAGAAGTGGACTGAATATGCTGAGTCAGGCACTGAGCCTAAAGCGACCCATGAAGCCCTACTGTAAATTTAGATAAGTGTATCTTGAGAGATATAGAACCCTTGCTAATCTGCTAAGGAGACCCCCCGGTCAACCCATTGATGGGTGATCAACTCGCCTAAGAGCAACTGATAAAATCTAGACCTTGGGTTTGATTGCATAGACAGTTGGGCATACCACAATCAAGTCATATATAACAATTTATACAACACTAGGCGCCAACATTTGTAGAACATGTGCTCCCTCCTTGCCTTGCTAGACATGCTTTCTTCACATCAGGCCATGCCAGGGGTAAAAATAAAGTACAATACCAGAAATCTTGTACTGGACAGACAGTCCAGAAACCTAAGCATACCACAGGTGCAATAAGAACTCCAACATGACTTCCATCATGTGGCTATCCACGGCTAGGTTGCCAGGGACACTGAGGATCTCACCAATTACATTAACCACCCACCAGGTTCCAAAGAAAAGGAAGACAGGGATGGTCCTTCAGATCTGCCACAGAATGAGCTTACTGGAAATCCTGCCAATGTAAATGTTACAGAGAGCCAGTAATCATATTCAGGCAGGTGACTGAGCTCTGAAGCATATGTTCAGTTACTGGCAATGCAGGACCAAATGGCGCAGAAGGGCCAAGAGAGGAGGGGAGGAAGAAGATAGTTTGTTAATGCAGAAAACTACTACAAATTGTCCATCCAGAAAAAACTTTGCGATTGCTAAAACACTTCTCCCATATCTTGACTGCAACCACTATGAGAAAGAGTTCCAACAAGACTCAGGCCATTTCACTGCACACCACATGTTACCAAAATACCCCCAGAAGCTGCAGACCGTTGAGGCATCACTATAAAGAGCAAATTCCGAATTGGCAGTCCCTGACTGTTGGCAAAAGCCCTGCCAAATGGTAGGGTCTGCCTTGAGCAACCTGGCAAAGCATATGCAATGCTCTGGCCTCTTGGCCCTCCAGGTGGCCAAAGAAAGGCGTCTGGAAAAAAAAACCTGGCTCATCGACATCACCCAGCAGGCAAAAACCAGAAGACCCAATAGAGATTTTATTTGTCAAAGGGAAACATTAGAAACCAAACAAAAAAATGTACAATAGGCCCAGCAACCTGTCTAATCCCAGGGTAAATGGAAAACCATAATGGACATGCCAATTGCAATCCACCAACTACTTCAAAATTGCTGCATGAATTAATGACAAAAATTAACCAAGTATCCTCACGAGTCATCTGGCTCCAGGCCAACAAATAGGAAATCATCTAGGTAGTGGGTGACAGAACTAGAACCAGTTTCATACTATACCACCTACTCTAAAAAGGAGCTGGAAAGCTCAAAGTAATGGCATTATATGTACCAGCCCATAGGCAAACAAGTATCATAATAATAGGAGTTCTCAACATAACAACCCAAGAGATGGTAGCAGTGGCGTAACTAAGGTTTTGTGGGCCCCGGTGCAAACTTTTGACCGGGGCCCTCTACCCCCTCCCTAGAGCGAATTCTTGTTAGTGGCAGTTACAGGTGCTGCAGCGATATCTCAGATACTTGAAAGGGATACAGTTGTAGTACCCACAACTGCAGTTATTAAGAATACAGTGAGTGAGCAGCGCAGCGCCTGGCATGTAAACAATACTGGGACAATATAATATGCTCCACAGTGGCCCCCACACAGTATTACGTGCTCCACAGTGGCCCTCAGACAGTATTATGTGCTCTGCAGTTGCCCCCACACAGTATTATGTGCTGCACAGTGGCCCCTACACAGTATTATATACTCACAGTGGCCCCCACACAGTATTATATTCTCACAGTGGCCCCTACACAGCATTATATGCTCACAGTGGCTCCCAAACAGTATTATATTCCCATAGTGGCCCCCACACAGTATTATATTCTCACAGTGGCCCCCACACAATATTATATGATCACAGTGGCCCCCACACAGTATTATATGCTCACAGTGGCCCCCACACAGTATCATATGCTCCTAAGAGCCCCTGCCCCCGAGTATAATAAGTAAAGGCCCAGGAGAAGTGATTAAAAATAACAAACACTTATACTCACCTTACCTCACCTCACTGGGGCATCCTCACTCCATCCTGCTGTCTGAGGCATCCTCTTCTCTTTGGCGACTGATGTCTCACGCTGCAGCGGTTACGTGGGGGCGTGATGATGTCATTACACTGGCGCGCCCCATGTGACCACTGGCGTGACATCAGTTACCGGTAAGAAGAGCTCCAGAGTCCAGGACAGGCGAGTATAAGTATTTTTTATTTTTATACACCTCCCCTGGGCTGGCAGGGGATGTGTAATAATATGTGTATAAACAAGGCTTTCCCCGATCACTATCATGGTGGTATGGGGCCCCGGCCATTTCCAACTGGCTGCAGGCCCCATACCCCTCTGGGCCTGGTCGTGGTCACAACCCCTGCGACCACGATCGTAACGCCACTGGAAGCTAGCCGTCTGGGTGGATCAGGAGGCTGCGTAAAGCCAACTCAGTGTTGTACACTGCCAAAACAAATCCCTCAAGACTGCCTGCCTAACTGAAGGGACCACTCTCTCACAAGAGATATATGAAACAGAGGCTTCTTTTGGGAATATACTGTCATTTACTAAAGATCCCTTAGAATAGGACAAGTGGTAACGAACTTGTTACAACTTGCACAACTAATTCTTAGGGACAAAACCCAGGGGTGAAACCCAGAGGAAAAGGGCCCGAAGTCCTGCTCAGGAAAACTTTCTAAGTCAACTTCTCTCAGAGCACCCCAGGTGTTCCCTGGTGGTTTTAAGATTGTCTGCAAAGTATGGAACCTTTCTCAACCTTATGAGGATGAAGAACTCAAAACTAAAATTAAATCACAACTGAGCAGCCTCACCAACCCAACCCAATCGAAGACATGCTCACCAACATCTGCTCACTAGGGAGGGGACAGGCATGGCAGCTTACCAGGTGTTCTACAGAAACAGCGGAGGGGCTTGTGGGTCCCTCACAAAATATGCATTCATGCTTATACTTGAAGAGGCTAAAGAACTTGCTATACCTTTCAGAGTCAGCAAGCACCTGAACCCTGGATGGCCACCGACTCATGGGCACTAACCCCCACAGAACCAGTGGGTCCGGCTGAAAGATTTGCTGATGCTGGGCAATCATGAGATGAAGCTAATCATCCAATGCCTTGACCCACTACCAGTTCCCCATGCTGGCGTCAGGTCCTGTAACCGATGAAATCCTTTGTTGTATTGCCACTATGGGGGACCCCCATGCCATTCATAAGAGTTATATATCATGTCCATGCAAGTAAATAATCAGGATGCCACTGCCCCATAACAGACCGGCGGCTGGGCTGGAGAATAGTAATGGCCACAGGCAGGAAGAAAGTGGGCAGGGCTAATGCAGCAGTGGCACCAAGATGTATTAAGGAACGGCGGAGGAAGTGGATGCTCTGTTCAAAGTAATGACACAGCAAAACGCCTCCAGAAGGAGGATCAGGACTCAGATATGCCTACTTCCTTCCCAAAGCAGATGCAGAGCCCTCCGCTCGAAAAGCTTTCCCATTTTTCCATAATATGCACCCGAAGCATGGCCAGCACAGCATTGAACATACCAAGCAGCATACACCCAAGGCAATTTATAGGGAGGAGGGGCCAAGAAAGCAGGCTATACATTGACCACCAGTCTATGGGATGTGGGACTAGTTGGGAGACCAGGGAGGAAGAGGTAGGACACCAGAAGCTCCATAACTGTGGGAAAAGGGGAGGGAGTTGTTAATCAAACTTAAATGGGTATTCCCATGAACATAATCATATCTATATTGGTAGATAATTAAAAGTTAAACATTTTTGCAAATATAAGTAGTTAAAAATTGTGCAGAGTTTTAAAGATTTTCTCTAACTATCTTAGTGGTGACAGTCTGTTGTCTTGATTGGTTGCCAATGGATACGACCACAAATGCAGAAACTTTCTATGGTCTGGGACTTGTCAGGAACCAAGCCATGATTTTCTTACTGTAGCTGGGTTATCAGGCAGGAACGCTACAGATATCAGAAGATATCCCAGCTATAATAAGGAAATCATGGCTGATTTTCTGACCTTAGATAGTTCCTGCATTCATGGTCGTATCCACTGGCAACTGATCAAGACAACAACTTGTGACCACAAGATAGGTAGAGAAAATCTTTAAAACTCTGCAAAATGTTTAATTACTTATATTTGCAAAAATGTTTAACTTTTAATAATCTACAAATTAAAAAATTTATGATCATGGGAATACCCCTTTAAGGCTCCCGCAATCAGAGAGTGCATAGCATAAATGGCCATGCACCCAACATGACTGCAGCAAATACCCAAAGTTGTTTGTTATCATGTTATCTCTTTGTTCACTCTAATGTTAGTTTTTGCCAATAAAGTAAAACATAACTGGTTGTTTGCATCTCTGTCTATTAGTTCCTGCACATTCCATCTTGGCATAGTTGGCATTAAACACACAGATAATAATCCAGTGGAAGGTGCAGTGCTTGTCCACTTCCAGCAGAGCTTCCAGAAGTCCAGGTGCTGATGTCGTGGCTATATTCATGCTTCCATTTGAGCCTTGAACTGCAGCCCCAGATTATAGTGCAGTGGTGACCTCTGCAGTCCCAGTTGTGGCTTGCTGAATCATCTCCTTAAGTAAGATGAGATTGGAAATCTCTTGAAGGACTGGAGCAAGAGATTGGAATCTGCTGCCCAGTTTACATGAAGGCTAAACTGGCACTGAGTATGTTGGAAAGGGGCCATGGAAGACTATTATGTTGTTACCTGGAACATGGTCAAACAGACATTGATGGTGTTGGAGGAAATATATGGAGACATATCCAGCTAGGCTGTATTGCGCCGAGGTGAAAAGGAAGGATGAAGGAGGGTACCACAGTGACAAGGTTAACCTCCGTGGAGAAAGGCCTGAAGAACTGCAGGTGACTCGGGTGGGTGGTGTCAGCAGCAACTAGCCTTGAAGCTGAAGGTCTCCAGGTAGAACTGAAGCTGTGTTATTTGCCTCGAACATGGTGGATGTGCTGGCAGAAGGAACACATGTTGTGTCCTCTCTAGAGAGGGACTCCACAGAAGAACAGTTTAAACTAGGGTGGCCTGTTTGAGAGAAAATCACAGGAACTGTCACTGAATGCCTTGATGTAAAAACTGTGGACAAGGTGGGAAAAAGTAACTCAACCCAAGACCAGTGGAGTGGAGCTCTCTTGCCTGGTTAATATGAAGTCCCAGGTCACCATCCTGGCCAGTTTGGGGTTCAAAGCACGCTTTTCTTCTGTGACATGGCTGGGAGCCGCACATGCAGCCAGTTATTTGCCAATTCAGGCAGTAGAGATAATGTGTGTAGAAATCAAAGTATGGGGAAAAACTCTACACAAAAAAGGCGCAGTGGTAGTGGAGGAGTTAATGGACCACGGGTTCCCGGGGACAGTTGGGATGTATGTCGTGAGAGAGCTGGAAAGGGTAATGTTTTGAGAGCTGAGCCATAAGTACTGAAACTAATATTTACAATGAACCTCACAAATATTTGTGACACTAATCTCATGAGGTTTGCCTCCAGTGGTACTAATCCAACAATGAGCCTGTTCCAGCTGATCTCTATAGATTACCTTTCCTAGGGGAAATACTGCAAGGCTAAAAGTATGTTCTGACTAATAGTCAGCAAAGAACAGACAGATGAATCAGTGGCTTAGGCCCTGTGGACAACACTTTTTATTCCCTTATGATGGCCCTGCTCAACTCCATTCAGATCAGGGGGCCTACTTTGAGGGGCAGGTTATTGCAAAGTTGTAGACTGTATAAGAATTAAAAGGAAAGGTGGTCTCATTACGTAGCTGAATTAGTGTGGGTATATGACAACATGGTGCATGTAACTACTGGATATTCCCATGGATGCTGATGTTTGGATGGAATGGGAGATGCGCACTTGTAAACAACCAAAGGCCTGGATGCCACATACCTGGATGGGGAAGTATTACTGGCAAGTGCAAACAATGTATTACCTAGTGGCCTTAAAGTCAATTCCCCACTCTCTGTGAGTTAATTGTAAGCTGAGAGAGTCACCACTCCATATTGATGACTGTGTGTTGGTGATGAACTGGTCTGCCCAAGCGGACGGAAAGCTGAAGTTGAGATGAGAGCCTGTCCTATATGTAGTAGTAGCCTTGCAGCCCAAACTGTGGATGCCCGTGTATGAAAAGGATCCTGAGGAAGGTCCATGGCCACTCTGGTGGAGCATCTTGTTGTTGTGCCCCAGCACTTTGTAGCGTGCCCATAGAACGCCCATCCATGGCACTCCTGCCAGTGGCTAGGGCCTACAAGGATGAGGACTACTGGTTCCTGCTCCCTGTATCACCTTCATTGTAGTGGTGAGGGTGCCACAGGGTTGTTGGAAGGGGAATTCTTACAAGGGGAAGAAACAGAGGAGCCAGACAAGGAATTTCCACTTGTAAGGTGCTCACAGCATACAGACTTCAGAAAGTGACCTGCAGGGTATGGGGACTTAATTCTTGACTTGGAAGTCAGTCAGCAACCCTTAACTGGGAAGGGGAAGATATAGCTGGTCGCTAGGAGATGCCAGCCATATCAATGCTAGTTTAGAAGATGGCAAACAAAGTCCCAGAGGTGAAGTTAACTGAAGATATATCAGGTCCAGCATTTAGCGCACACGGGAGTTGGTGTGCAAACAGTGCAGAATATAACCGAGAAGATTCTTGAGAAGACAACTGAGGTAGACTAACTTGGGGAGCCCTGCGGGTGAGGGAGAATCACAGCAGGAGTACTCACCTATAGAGACTGTAGAAAGAACCATGAGTTGTTACATTATTCAAAAACCAGAAATGTACAGTTGCCAATAATCAGCGTCTGTATGCACCTCAAGCATAAAGTATTGAACCAGCAAGGAAGTCACTTATAATAAAGATAAAATATAACTTTTAATAGGTCAACAGTTGACTGTTGCTAGTGATTAGGCAGGAATGCTGCACCATTGTGGTGTCCAGCAGGCTTTTTTTTCTTTCTTTCTTTTTTCAGCACACTTTCCATGAGCACCATACTTGGGAAAGCTGGATTATTGCTGGCTTGTTTAGTGAAGATGTCCAAGTAGGTCACAGGTCCCCTGACGACTGGCCTTACCAGCCAAGAAACGTAGGGAAAGAGAGGGACAGGCGGTAAAAAGGGACAGTTTTTGTGGTACTGCCACAATTTTCGGGGTCAGGAAGAAAGAAAGAAATAAGGGTGAGCAAGGGTGATTATCAAGTGGACTGGCTATCCTGCAGACCTGACCTTCTGTAGAGGACACTCCTGATTGGGTGAGATTGAACCATTTTTTCTCTACTTAATTATTGTTTTGTTCTGAGTGTTTATGTACAGTGGGGAAAAAAAGTATTTAGTCAGTCACCAATTGTGCAGGTTCTCCCACTTAAAAAGATGAGAGAGGCCTGTAATTGACATCATAGGTAGACCTCAACTATGAGAGACAAAATGAGAAAACAAATCCAGAAAATCATATTGTCTGATTTTTAAAGAATTTATTTGCAAATTATGGTGGAAAATAAGTATTTGGTCAATAACAAAAGTTCATCTCAATACTTTGTTATATATCCTTTGTTGGCAATGACAGAGGTCAAACGTTTTCTGTAAGTCTTCACAAGGTTGGCACACACTGTTGCTGGTATGTTGGCCCATTCCTCCATGCAGATCTCCTCTAGAGCAGTGATGTTTTGGGGCTGTCGCTGGGCAACACAGACTTTCAACTCCCTCCAAACCTTTTCTATGGGGTTGAGATCTGGAGACTGGCTAGGCCACTCCAGGATCTTGAAGTGCTTCTTACGAAGCCACTCTTTCGTTGCCCTGGCGGTGTGCATGGGATCATTGTCATGCTGAAAGACCCAGCCATGTTTCATTTTCAATGCCCTTGCTGATTGAAGGAGGTTTGCACTCAAAATCTCACGATACATGGCCCCATTGATTCTTTCATGTACACGGATCAGTCGTCCCGGTCCCTTTGCAGAGAAACAGCCCCAAAGCATGATGTTGCCACCCCCATGCTTCACAGTAGGTATGGTGTTCTTTGGATGCAACTCAGCATTCACTCTCCTCCAAACACGACAAGTTGTGTTTCTACCAAACAGTTCTACTTTGGTTTCATCTGATCATATTACATTCTCCCACTACTCTTCTGGGACATCCAAATGCTCTATAGCAAACTTCAGACGGGCACAGATATGTACTGGCTTAAGCAGGGGGACACGTCTGGATCTGAGTCCCTGGCGACGTAGTGTGTTACTAATGGTAGCCTTTGTTATATTAGTCCCAGCTTTCTGCAGGTCATTCACTAAGTCCCCCCGTGTGGTTCTGGGATTTTTGCTCACCGTTCTTGTGATCATATTGACCCCACGGGGTGAGATCTGGCGTGGAGCCCCTGATCGAGGGAGATTATCAGTGGTCTTGTATGTCTTCCATTTTCTAATTATTGCTCCCAGTTGATTTCTTCACACCAAGCTGCTTGCCTATTGCAGATTCATTCTTCCCAGCTTGGTACAGGTCTACAATTTTGTTTCTGGTGTTCTTCCACAGCTCTTTGGTCTTCACCATAGTGGAGTTTGGAGTGTGACTGTTTGAGGTTGTGGAAAGGTGTCTGTTATACTGATAACAATTTCAAACAGGTGCCATTACTACAGGTAATGAGTGGAGGACAGAGTAGCCTCTTAAAGAGAAAGTTACCAGTCTGTGAGAGCCAGAAATCTTGCTTGTTTGTGGTGACCAAATACTTATTTTCCACCATAATTTGCAAATAAATTCTTTAAAAAAATCAGACAATGTGATTTTCTGGATTTATTTTCTTATTTTGTCTCTCATAGTTGAGGTCTACCTATGATGTCAATTACAGTCCTCTCTCATCTTTTTAAGTGGAAGAACTTGCACAATTGGTGGCTGACTAAATACTTTTTTTCCCCACTGTATATGTTTGCAAACACTAGAATGATGGGGGTTCTCTAGTTATCCTGCATTTATATCTTTGCATCTATATTGCAGTGTACTTTTTTGAACTGGTACTGCAAGTGATCCATTAAAGGGGAAGTGTGATGGTTTTTGTTTGTTAGGTATGACGTTTTTTATGTTGATCTATTAAAAGTTAGGTTTTATCTTTATTATAATTGTTAAATAATTCACTGTAACTTTAAATTTTGCCAGTAAAGTAAACTATTAAGCATAACTGGTTGCCCATGTCCCTGCATGTTACAGTATCATAAACATATAATGACATATACAGTACATTCGCATAGCATAACATTGCAAATATGACAATGTAAAATATGATATACTTGTGTTGATTATGTAATTCATACCAATATGTGATCCATTAGCATTACTAGAGGAACTTACAGCTTGTTATCAACAACTGGAAATTTATTGAAGTCTTCATGAAAAGTAGATACAGGAAAAACTTACAGAATAATAGATATGTCAGTCAATGTTGTAATTGAAGAGATCCATAGTTAGCTTTTCTTCATTGTAGAAGTAGAGTTTATCAACCTGGAACTTCATTCAGTTTTTGGATATTCATCTGAGTAGTCGTCATCTGTGTCTCTTCACACAACATGTCCCAACCCCCAGCATCTTGTAAATGTAACAGCAAGAGTAAGGCCAGTGTTGCGGAAACGCAGCTTTTTTTGTTGAGGATTTTGCTACGGATTTTTGGCTCACAAAAACGCAACAAAATCTGCAACAAAAAAAAGCTGCATTTCCGGAATGTTGGGCCTCAGCCTAAGAAAGACAAAGACGTGTATCAATCATTTATATCAATAGGATGTATATCCTTTGATGTTTACAAACTATTTACCATTCTATATGGATAACACCATTATAACTCACCCCTGACATACCCATGTCTACTAAGATACAAGTGTGGACTCAAAGAAAGTAAAATTCTCGGTAAACCCAATTTTGTCTTTCTTATTCCTCTTTCAGCAGCACAGAAGGGACCTAGCTATCTACCTAAGGTGGGGGGCGGGGAATCATCATTTGGAAACTGTATTAAGTACTGCTGTGCCAAAAGCTGGACCCTCAGAGTGGATGCCCATTACAAATTGCAGCATTACAAATATCCAGGATAGAAGCTTGTGCATTTTCAGCCCATGAAGTTGCTGTGGAACGTGTAGAATGTGTGTAGTTGATAAAGAGAAATTTGCTAATCTGTAAGCCTCCAGAATAGTAGATTTGATCCACCTAGCCAATGTGTCTTTAGAGGATTTCATCCTCTTCCTAGTGCCTGAAAAGAGTACAAATACATTTTCTTGTTTTCTGAAGTCTTTGATTCTATACAGGTAGGTCAGAATTGCTTTTTTAACATCTAAGGTGTGAAAACGTATCTGTTCTTTTGTCTCAGGGTGAGGCAAAAGTAAGATGGATTCTTTATTACTATTTTGAAAAGAAGGGACTTTAGGTATGAAACTTGGCAGAGTTCTCAGGAGAACTCCACTGGGAAAGAATCTTAAATACGGTCTGCTTGAAGATAAGGCTGTAAATCTCCCACCTTTTTAGAAGATGTAATGACTACTAGAAAAGCCACTTTAAAGGATAGCCATTTTAGGTCTATCCCCTGGACTGGTTAGAATGGGATGTCAGAGCATTGAGAACAATAGATAAGTCCCAAACAGGCACGGGAGGTTTCATTTCCAGTCTCATATTCCTAATTGCTTTGAAAAATCTTGATGCTAAAGGGTGACCAGAAAATTTTCCATCAGTCATGGCATTAATGTCTGTCATATGTATTTTGAGAGTATTAAATTTAAGGCCTTTCTGAAAGACATCTTGTAAAAATTGAATAACGCTTGGAATTTCTACTGAATGAAATTCTGAATTGCTGAGCCAGGAAGAGAATTTAGACAAAATTTTATGATAAGTCTTATTTGTAGAGTCCTTACGGTCTGCCAATAAAGTATTAGTTACTGATGTAGATAACCCTGTATTCTTCAGTCTTGACCATTCACAAACCAAGCTGAAAGATGGAGTTTTCTCAACTCTGGATGAAACAGGCCTTTCTGGATGGTCTGAGTGTCGCCCAGCTCAGAAGATCCGCTCTGGTATTCAGAGATCCTTTTATATGCAGAGATCTTAATATATAATAATAATAATAATAATAATAATAATAATAATAATAATAGTCCTTTAATAGTCCCACAATGGGGAAATTCAGTGTGTTACAGCAGCAAAGATAAGCAGATACAAATACAAATACAACATGTACAGGAATGTTCCAAAGTAAGAGGCTTTACATTGATAGCAGACAGACAGATAGGAAGTAGCAGAGGAGGGGGGGGGGGTTAACAGGCAGAGAGATCTTTCAGTTCTCTGTGTGTAATGATCTCCGCTTAGGTCGGTGTTGGTTGTACAGCCTAACCGCAGCGGGAGGAAAGACTTCCGATAGCGCTCCTTCTCACACCTAGGGTGGAGCAGTCGGTCACTGACAGTACTGCCCAGCGCGATCACAGTCTCATGCATGGGATGGGACTTCTTCTTCTGCATGGAGCTCACCACTGACAGTATCCCTTTGTCACCCACTACCTGCACTGGGTCCAGTGGGCTCCCCAGGACAGAGCTGGCCCTTCTAATCAGCTTGTCAAGTTTATTTCAGTCCCTGGTTGATACACTGCTCCCCCAGCAGGCCACTCCAAAGAAGATGGAGGATGTCCACTGGTTTAGGAGGGCATCTGCCTTTACGGACGTCCACCACCATCTCCTTGGTCTTCCCCGCATTAATCTTCAGGTGGTTCCGGTGGCACCAGTCCACAAAATCCTGGTTCAGTTCTCTGTACTCCCTGTCATCATCGTCTGTGATGAGACCTACTATTGCAGAATCGTCAGAATACTTCTGTAGGTAGCAGCTAGATGAGTTGCACCTAAAATCTGCAGTGTACAATGTGAAGAGGAAAGGGGCAAGAACCATACCCTGAGGTGCCCCCGTATTACAGATCACGGTACCTGACACACAGTCTTGGGCTCTCACGTATTGAGGTCGATTTGTGAGGTAGTCTAGGATCCAGTTGGAGAGGTGGTGGTCCACTCCAGCAAGGCCCAGCTTGTCCCTCAATAACCTGGGCTGTATGGTGTTAAAAGCACTGGAGAAATCAAAGAACATTATTCTCACCGTGTTCCCTGGTTTCTCCAGGTGAGACAGAGCCCTGTGCAAAAGGTGGATGATGGCATCATCTACTCCAATGCCCGGCCGATAAGCAAACTGGAGGGGGTCCATAGCGGGGCTCACTAGAGGGCGGAGATGTGTGAGAACCAATCTCTCTAAGATCTTCATCAGGTGGGATGTTAGTGCTACAGGTCTGTAGTCGTTGAGGTCCATAGGGTGAGGTTTCTTTGGAACTGGTACCACACAAGAAGATTTCCATAATTTAGGGACTATTTCCTGCCTCAGGCTCATATTATACATATATGTAATTATACCACACAGCTGGTCCCCACAAGTATTAATTAGCCTTGCACTGATGTCATCTGGCCCTGCGGCTTTCCTCGCCTTGATCTTTTTCATCTCCTTCCTCACCTGGGCCCGTGTGAAGGTCAGACTGTGATCAGATAAAGACGGATTTCTGGATTTACTGGTCTGTTGGGAAGTAGCCACATGGGGTGAAGTCATTGTGGTGGGGGGAGCTGAAGGACATACTGGGGTGGGAGGAGCTGGTGTGTGATCAAATCTGTTGAAGAATAGGTTTAGTTCATTAAGGCAATTAACATCTGCCTCAATCTGGCAGACAGACTGTTGATGACCCGAAATTGACTTAAGCCCCTCCCAGAACCCCCTTATGTCTTTTCTTTCCATTTGCTTTTCCATTTTTTCCTTATAACTGGCTTTTCCCTGCCTGATTTGATGCCTCAGCTCCTTTTGTACTTCCCTCAACCCCTCCTTATCTCTTGTCCTAAATGCCATCTTTTTCTCCTTAAGTAGTGCTTTTATATCAGAGTTAATCCATGGTTTGTTATTGGAGAAGCACCTCACCACTTTTGTGGGTACTGTGTTGTCCACACAAAAATTAATGTAGTCCGTTATGCAGTGTGTGAGTCCTTCTATGTCTTCTCCATAAGAATCCTGCAGAACTTCCCATGCGGTTGTGTCAAAACAATCCCTCAGAGCCTCATCACTCTCCTCGGACCATATCCTCACTGTGCGGGTGACAGCTGGTTCTCTACGTACAAGTGGCTTGTACACAGGTCGGAGATGCACTAGGTTGTGATCTGATCTTCCCAGGGGCGGTAGGGCTGATGAGTTATATGCCTCCCTCGCGTTGGCAAAGAACAAGTCCAGTGTTTTGTTGTCTCTTGTGTGACAGGTTACATACTGTGTGAAATTGGGCAGTGTGGATGATGGGGAGGCATGGTTGAATTCACCCGACACAAGAAAGAGAGCCTGGGGATGTTTCAACTGTAAATGGCTCAGCGTGGCTTGTAGGACCTCGCAGGCAGCGTCAGCTTTCGCAGAGGGGGGGACATATGCAGCTATCACGATGACATGCGATAGTTCCCTTGGTAGGTTGAAAGGTCTCATGCTCACAGCTAATAGTTCAATGTCCTTACAGCAAGTTTGCTCCTTAATCACAATGTGCCTAGGATTACACCATCTATTATTCACAAACATTGCCAGCCCCCCTCCTTTCCTCTTACCGCTCTCTCTTGTCCTGTCTGCCCGAAGGAGTTTAAAACCATCCAAGGAGACCAGAGGGTCCGGAGTAACTTCAGTGAGCCAAGTCTCTGTAAGTAGCATCATGCTACACACCCGAAACTCCTGATGATGCCTGGTGAGCGCTGTTAGTTCATCCATCTTGTTTGCAAGAGATCTCACATTGCCCATAATGATGGAGGGAAGAGCTGGTTGGTAACGCCTCTTTTTAATCTTCTGAAGAGTTCCAGCTCTGCAGCCCCTCCCCCGCTTTTTCTTTCTCCAGAGCTCTCGGGGGATGTGTGGACAGATGGTATGCAGCCCTGCTGTGTCTCTAAGCTGCAAAAGTTTCTCTCTTGAGTAGACAAAGGAATTGTCTGCAGACACAAAAGTTCCCATTTCAAGCAGAACAAAAAGACAGATAAAAACAAAAAAGTATCACAAAGGTCCAATTCCAAGTCTTTGTGTGTTTCTTCATAGTGCAAAGTCCCTTAAGTAGAGAGATAAAAAACAAGACAAAGAAAGAAAAAAAAAGAGAGAGAGAGTCTCAGAGCTGCTGTAACAGGCTGCCACTCCAGCGGTGCCATCTTGGAAAAAAAAAAAAAAAGGTCCAGCAGGGCAGATTATGCTAATTGAAAAACCTTCTTGCATTCATCAATAGCTTGCTTCCTGTTCCACCCTGCTTGTTCAAATAATAGGCTACTACTTGGTTGTCTGTTTGAATTAAGACAGATTTGTCCTGGATCAATGGTTTGAAATGCAGAAGTACCAAACTGACAGCTTTCATCTCTAAAAATTTGAAGAATGGAACCTATCCAATCTGCCCCATAGACCTTGTGCCCAAGAAATTTGCAGATGAGCACCCCAACTTCTCAGGGAGGCATATGTGGTTAAGATGACTGAATCCTTGAACTGGAAACGTTTTCCCTTCTTCAAGTTGCATAGATTGAGCCACCATTTCAAGTCTTCTCTTGTAGCTTGATCTAGACTTATTTTTGTACGCATCTCCCTTTCAATGACAGAATATATTATGTTGGAGACTCTGGCTGAGTGCCATAGCCCAAGGTCTGCATCTATTGAGGCTACTAACAAACCCAAGGTCTTCATGATTTGATGAATTGTAGAAAGTGGGGATTTCATTAGGACTTTTACTGCAGGTTGGATATTTTGAATTTTCCTTTAAGGAAGAAAAAGGACTTGCAATTCTATGTTTATTATAAAGCCTAGAAAAGATTTTGAACTTCCTGGCAGTAAGTGGGACTTTTCCCAGTTTATTTGGAATCCAAATTCTCTGAGAAGAATGATGACTATTTGAAGGTGATCTTGCAGAAGGGATGCAGATGGAGCGGCTATCAGCCAATCGTCGAGATATAGAGGTACTTGAATTGCTTTTAACAGCAGAGCTGCTACTGTTGTTGCCACTTTGTTGAAAACCCTTGGAGAAGAAGTTAGGCAAAAAGGGAGTGCTTTGAATTGGTAGTGACTAGAGATGAGCGAATCAATTCTGAAGTGGAATTCGATCCGAATTTCAGGAAATCTTCGATTCGCCACGATTCCGGATTTCCTCATGCTTCGCATTTTTTTATAAAATGGCTGCTGCACATGTTAGGACAAGGGGGAAGGGACTCTGGGAGTGCGGGATCACGCACAATGCCAAGCGTGCAGCTAATCAGCAGGCAGCAGGACCTGTGATGTCACAGCCCTATAAAAACCCTCGGCCATTTTAGGTACAGTTATTCCACATCGCTCTTACTGTAGGCACAGACGTCGGCAGGAGCTAGGGAAAGACTTAGAAAACATATAGAATTTCAGGAAAAGAGGCTGAGCCTTAGAACTGTAGGGAAAGCATAGGGAGGAATTGAGAGAAGAATTTGGGGTGGTTGCAGTGTCATTTACAACAAGAATTTGCAGCATAACTCACATTGCAGCACTCACTGCCGTTATACTGCTGCTCATTACTTATATCTGTCATCAAGGTGGAACACAACAAGCCTTTTGCAGTGCAATACATTAAAAAAAAAGTGAAATATCATACACTATTATCTGCACGTATCTGTAAAAAAAAAAAACCTTTGTAAAGGTGTTTATTATAATGGGCTTATTCGCTGTTCTTTCAAGGCATAACATAATTCAGTACTATTGTGCCAAAGCCATATCTGCACGTATCTGTAAAAAAAAGCCTTTTTAAAGGCGTTTATTATAAGGGGCTTATTCACTGTTCTTACAAGGCATAACATAATTCAGTACTATTGTGCCAAAGCCATGTCTGCACGTATCTGTAAAAAAAAGCCTTTTTAAAGGCGTTTATTATAAGGGGCTTATTCACTGTTCTTACAAGGCATAACATAATTCAGTACTATTGTGCCAAAGCCATGTCTGCACGTGTCTGTGAAAAAAGCCTTTTTAAAGGTGTTTATTATAAGGGGCTTATTCACTGGTCTTCCAAGGCATAACATTATTCAGTACTATTGTGCCAAAGAAAACTTAATTATCATCCAATAATATCTGCACTTATCTGTAATAAAGGCCTTTAACATGGTGAAAGACATAACGACCATAATCACCATTTTGTTACCAGTATAAAGTTGCAGGTCATTTTTCAATACAGTATTGTTAATAATAATTCAATAATTCAATAATTCTTAGTGGCTATCACTTATTTAAAGGTGTTTATTAGTGTCAAAACACATAAAAAGGATCATATTCGCCATTTTGTTACCAGTATAAAGTTGCATGCCATTTTTCAATACAGTATTGTCAATAATAATTCAATAATTCAATAATTCTTAGTGGTTATCACTTATTTAAAGGTGTTTATTAGTGTCAAAACAAATAAAAAGGATCATATTCGCCATTTTGTTACCAGTATAAAGTTGCAGGCCATTTTTCAATACAGTATTGTCAATAATAATTCAATAATTCAATAATTCTTAGTGGTTATCATCACTTATTTAAAGGTGTTCATTAGTGTCTAAACCCATAAGGAGGATCATATTCGCCATTTTGTTACCAGTATAAAGTTGTTGGCCATTTATCAATAGTATTGTCAATAATTCAATAATTCTGAGCCACAAATCTCTGCCTTTATCACACTTGTTTTATTGGTGTTCATTAGTGAGTGAAGAAATAAGGGGCATATTTGCCGTTCTCTTCAAAGTAGAAAATAACAGGCCTTTTTGCCCTTTACAAGTTTTTTCATCGAACAGTATGTCAGACAGAGAAGTGAGAGGCCATGCACAGGGGAGGGCTGCAGGCCTAAATGTTTCTGGCGCAGGCACAGGTCGCAGCAGAGTAAGGGGGCGTGGCAGCAGGGGTCAGTTACAGAGGCCAGTGTCAAGTAGCAGTCGTGTCTTCACCAGCAACCCAACGGTTGTAGACTGGTTGACTCGATCGTCCAATTCATCCCAAGTCACATCAGACACCCCCAGCCAAGAGTCGGTGGGTTCGTCAGACACAACCCTTAGTTGGCATGGCCCGGCAGCAGGCCCTGTGCCCTCACCTGTCCTCAACCTGCCTCTTTCCTTTTCTGTTCCCTCAGCTAGAGAACTACTATATGCTGTGGGCTCAGATCTACTGTACAGTGAGGAGGATGTACTAGAGGACAGTCAGCAGCTACTGCTCAGGATGTGGAGGAGACATCCGCCGCTTGCTGAGGTAGGTGGGCAAGTAGTGATGAGGAGAGTGGCATGGAAGCTGGGGTTGAGAAGGACATTAGTGACCTGCAGACAGTAGTGGATGACGATGTAGCCGATCGTAATTGGGAGCTGGGTGACAAAGGGGCCTCATCGTCATGAGGAGAAGAGGGTTGCAGCTTGCACATGAGGCAGTGGGGGAGTCAGCAGGGTGGCAGCAGGTAGAGGTTGGGAGCTAAACATGCCCGGGGTAGACCACCTGCTCGCAGCAGCCTACCTGCCCGGAAAAAAGTGGTGCAGGGGTTTATGGAGGCAGTGGCAGTATCAGTCAGTTATTGCGGAGTGTTGGGGGTAAAATCACCTACTTGGCAGTGTGGCAGTTTTTTGTAAAGCTGCCGGGGGAGGTGAACATGGCCATATGTTCAATCTGTGGGCAGAAGATAAAGCGTGGCCAGGGTGCCAATGTTGGCATCACAGCCCTGCGCCAACATATGCAGTGTCACCATAAAGTGGCCTGGGAGAGCCGTGGCTCCAGTGTGGTGGTCCAGCCTGCCACAGCAACCGATGCAGCACCTAGTGGAAGGCACCCCATTCCAGGCAGTCAAGGCTCCACCACCTCAGCTAAAGGAAGCTGTGTGTCCTTCCCATCATCTGCTGGTCGTGATGCTCCTGCTCCTTCTCCTCTTCCTAGTCAGTTATTGCGTCAGCAATTGATCACAGAATCTATATCTAAGAGACAACAGTATGCATGCAATCATCCAACAGTGCAGAAGCTGAATGTGCTTCTGTCCAAGTTGCTGGTGCTGCAGTCACTCCCTTTCCACTTGGTGGACTCTGCGCCTTTCAGAGAACTGATGGCTTGCGCCGAGCCAAGGTGGAGAGTCCCAAGCCGTCATTTCTTTGCCAAGAAGGCAGTACCAGCCCTGCACAAGTACAGTGCTGGCCAAAAGTATTGGCACCCCTGTAATTCTGTCAGATAATACTCAATTTCTTCCAGAAAATGATTGCAATCACAAATGCTTTGGTAATAATATCTTCATTTATTTTCCTTGCAATGAAAAAACAAAAAAGAGAATGAAAAAAAAAGTCAAATCATTGATCATTTTACACAAAAATCCAAAAATGAGCCCGACAAAAGTATTGGCACCCTCAGCCTAATACTTGGTAGCACAACCTTTAGACAAAATAACTGCGAACAACCGCTTCCGGTAACCATCAATGAGTTTCTTACAATGCTCTGCTGGAATTTTACACCATTCTTCTTTGGCAAATTTCTCCAGGTCCCTGAGATTTGAAGGGTGCCTTCTCCAAACTGCCATTTTGAGATCTCTCCACAGGTGTTCTATGGGATTCAGGTCTGGACTCATTGCTGGCCACTTTAGAGGTCTCCAGTGCTTTCTCTCAAACCATTTTCTAGTGCTTTTTGAAGTGTGTTTTGGGTCATTGTCCTGCTGGAAGACCCATGACCTCTGAGGGAGACCCGGCTTTCTCACACTGGGCCCTACATTATGCTGCAAAATTTGTTGGTAGTCTTCAGACTTCATAATGCCATGCACACGGTCAAGCAGTGCCAGAGGGAGCAAAGCAACCCCAAAACATCAGGGAACCTCCGCCATGTTTGACTGTAGGGACCGTGTTCTTTTCTTTGAAGGCCTCTTTTTTTTTCCTGTAAATTCTATGTTGATGCCTTTTCCCAAAAAGCTCTACTTTTGTCTCATCTGACCAGAGAACATTCTTCCAAAAAGTTTTTGGCTTTCTCAGGTAAGTTTTGGCAAACTCCAGCCTGGCTTTTTTATGTCTCTGGGTCAGAAGTGGGGTCTTTCTGGGTATCCTACCATAGAGTCCCTTTTCATTCAGACGCCGACGGATAGTACAGGTTGACACTGTTGTACCCTCGGACTGTAGGGCAGCTAGAACTTGTTTGGATGTTAGTCGAGGTTCTTTAGCCACCATCCGCACAATCTTTCGTTGAAATCTCTCGTCAATTTTTCTTTTCCGTCCACATCTAGGGAGGTTAGCCACAGTGCCATGGGCTTTAAACTTCTTGATGACACTGCGCACGGTAGACACAGGAGCATTCAGGTCTTTGGAGATGGACTTGTAGCCTTGAGATTGCTCATGCTTCCTCACAATTTTGCTTCTCAAGTCCTCAGACAGTTCTTTGGTCTTCTTTCTTTTCTCCATGCTCAATGTGGTACACACAAGGACACAGGACAGAGGTTGAGTCAACTTTAATCAATTTCAACTGGCTGCAAGTGTGATTTAGTTATTGCCACCACCTGTTATGTGCCACAGGTAAGTAACAGGTGCTGTTAATTACACAAATTAGAGAAGCATCACATGATTTTTCAAAGGGTGCCAATACTTTTGTCCACCCCCTTTTTTATGTTTGGTGTGGAATTATATCCAATTTGGCTTTTTGACAATTCTTTTTGTGGTTTTTCATTGAAGACAAATTAAATGAAGATATTATTACTAAAGCATTTGTGATTGCAATCATTTTCAGGCAGAAATTGAGTATTATCTGACAGAATTGAAGGGGTGCCAATACTTTTGGCCAGCACTGTATGTAGAAGAGAAGGTGGGCCGGTCCTTGAGCCTGTTGGTGTCTGCCAAAGTGCACGGCAGCGCCGACATGTGGAACTGTAACTATGGTCAAGGACAATATATGTCATTTACGGCCCACTGGGTTAATGTGGTGCCTGCCTAGACACACCAGCAACTTGGACAGGTAACGCAGCTTCTGCCTCCATGTTCTCACGCCGTTGGTCCTGCCTCATCCTCCACTGTCTCCTCAGTCTCCACTGCAGGGACAATTCCCAGTGCTCCTCCAGCATACCACATGTATAGGGCACAGCATTGTCACAGTGTTCTATATCTTGTTTGCCTGGGCAAACGAAGTCACATAGGGGAGGAACTGCTCCGTGTCCTCAATCAAGAAATCAAATCCTGGCTTTCTCCAAGAGAACTTAAAATCGGAACAATGGTGACCAACAATGGGAACAACATGCTGTCGGCCCTGCGTCAAGGAGGGCTGAGCCATGCGCCCTGCATGGCGCATGTTTTCAATCTGGTTGTCAAGCATTTCCTTAAGTGTTCCACCCATATGAAAGACATCCTAAAAATGTCAAGGAAACTTTGCATGCACTTTAGCCACTCGTACACCACCAAGCACGCACACCCTCCTTGAGCTGCAGCGACAGAATGGCCTCCCATAACATAGGCTGATATGCGATGTTTCCACCCGTTGGAATTCAACCCTCCATATGTTGGATCAACTATATGAACAGAGAAAAGCCATAAACGATTTCTTGATGATCCAAGCGGAGAGAGGTACTCCCCTTTGTAACTTTAACGTTAGCCAGTAGTAGCTCATGCGTGACACCTGCCGTTTGCTAGTTCCCTTTGAGGAGGCCACTTTGTTAGTCAGTCATCAGGTCTACTGGATGAACAACGTCATTCCACTTATTCACATGCTGGAAAAGATGCTTATCAATCTGGCTGGTCAGGGGACTGGAGATGTGGCGTCTACATCTCAAGGCCACATGAGCCCTGTGGTGGCTGAACTGGAGAAGGAAGAGGATGAGGAGGACATTGAAGCACAAAAAATGGGTAGCCAAATGTGTGGATAGGAGGAGCAGGAGCAACCAGAACAGCCAGAGGGAGATGAGGAGGATGAGGCAGATCACCCAGACACACCGCTGAGAGGGAGGACAAACTGAACTACTATAGAGACATGCTACGTAGCAAGTTGGCCACTGCCTATCTGTGCCATCGTCCATCCTCTCGCATTTCCGACCGGGGGACCTGGAATGCTCAACTTGCACTGACATGGCAGCTGTGGGAGGGGGTGGGGGTGGCAGGAGCAGTATTGGCTCCATCAGCAGCAGCCTGAGCCTAGAGTCGCTGATGAGCGACATAATGAAGCTGCGTAATGAAGAAGTTGCTCATCAGCAGCTAGACACAGAGCAGAAGTTGAACCAGCATACTTAGAGTGCACCTTGCCACCCGTCATCAAAGATCCGCTGGACTACTGGGCAGCCAAACTGGATTTGTGGCCGCAACTGGCCGAGTTTGCCCTGGAAAAGCTGTCCTGCCCGGCCAGTAGTGTGGCATCAGAGTGGCTGTGTAGTGCAGCGGAGACCATAGTTACTCCAAGGAGAACTCACCTGTCCACCCGCTGGAGTCCTGGGTTCGAATCCTGCCAAGGACAACATCTGCAAGGAGTTTGTATGTTCTCCCCGTGTTTGCGTGGGTTTCCTCCCACACTCCAAAGGCATACTGATAGGGAATGTAGATTGTGAGCCCTATATGGGACAGTGACTGACAATGTTTGTAAAGCGCTGCGGAATATGATGGCGCTATATAAGTAAGCATAATAAATAAATAAATAATACATTTGGAGAGACTGACCTTTGTGAAGATCAATCAGGCATGGATCAGCCAGAAATTCCACCCACCAATGCCCAATGCAGCAGATTAAATGATCCATGCTGCCTCAACACACCCTGCCACTGGGTGACTGTATGGCCTCCTAAGTCTGTTGCTAGCTACACATTATATCAACTACTCACGCTGCTGCCACCTCCACACTCTGCCACTGGATCACTGTATGGCCTCCTCACGCTCCTGCCGTCTCCTCACTCTGCCACTGGGTGACTGTATGGCCTCCTAAGGCTGTTGCTACCTACACATTATATCACCTTGCCACTCTGTGGCCTACTCACATTGCTGCCACCTCTGCACTCTGCCACTGTATGGCCTCCTCATGCCACAGCCACTGGGTCACTGTATGCCCTCCTCATGCTGCTGCCAACTTCACATTGTCACCTTGTCACCAGCAACTTGGCCAGATGGCGCTGCTTCCGCCTCCACGTTCTCACATATTGGTCCTGCAACAATGTCCACCTCATGCTCCACTGTTTCCTCAGCCTCCACTGCAGGGACAATTCGCAGTGCTCCTCCAGCATACCACATGTGCAGGGCACAGCGGTATTGCACTGTTCTATACCTTGTTTGCCTGGGCAAACAAAGTCACACAGGGGAGTAACTGGGTCATTGTATGTCCTCCTCATGCCACAGTCACCGGGTTACTGTATGGCCTCCTCACGTTGCTGCCTTGCTGCCACTTGGTCACTGTATGGCCTCCTCATGCTGCTGCCACTGGGTCACTGTATGGCCTCCTCATGTTGCTGCCACTTGGTCACTGTATGGCCTCCTCATGCTGCTGCCACCTCTACATTATGTCGCCTTGCCACTCTGTGGTTTCCTGATGCTGCTGCCAACTCCACATTATGTCGCCTTGCCACTCTGTAGACTTATATGTGGAATTGACAGACGACAGTGTAAAAGGAGTGCGCTCTTTCACGCTACAGTAGGATGTTGGGTCTCTGCACGGTTCTTTCTACCTGGCCCTAACATGGACCTGTAAGGCTGGGTTCACACTTGAGTTAGTCGGTCAGTTTTGGCCCCGTAACTGTCCAAATAAGTGACATGTGCAGTGGTTCTAAGAGCAACGTCTGTCATGTGCGTGTCATTCAGACTCACAGTATTGTTTGACTACCACAGTAGGCTCCCTATGCGTGTTACTGCAAGGCACGGTGTTCTACACCACTATACAGGCTCTCTGAAGCTAGGAAATAGGTGTTTTTAGCAATATTCGCCGCGAAGTAATTCGGATCAAAGCAAATTTTTTTGGAACTTCGAATCGAACTGTCGAATCAAACTTTTGAGAAATTCGCTCATCTGTAGTAGTGATTGATTGATCCTAAATGATTGACTGCTATTCTCAAGAATCTTCTTGAAACTGTATGGATGGGAATGTGTAGATATGCATCTTTCAAGTTCAAGGATGCTAGGATTTGGCCTTTTTGTAAGGCTGCTGTGACTGTCCTTATTGTTTCCATCTTGAAGTGAATTTTCTTCACATATCGATTCAGGGATCTGAGATTTAGGATCAATTTCCAAGAACCACCAACCTTTGGAACTGGAAAAATTCATGAATAAATCCCATAACATTCTTCCTCTTTTCAGACTTCTTTTATGGAATTCTTTGACAGAAAGTCTTGTATCAGAGGAAAAACATGAGGAATCTGTTGCTTGTTTAGAAGAAAATGATCCTTTGGTTTGTGGAGAATTTCTATTACAGTGCCTTGCGAAAGTATTCGGCCCCCTTGAACTTTTCAACCTTTTGCCACATTTCAGGCTTCAAACATAAGGATATAAAATTTAAATTTTTTGGTGAAGAATCAACAACAAGTGGGACACAATTGTGAAGTGGAACTACATTTATTGGTTATTTTAAACTTTTGTAAAAAATAAAAAACTGAAAAGTGGGGCGTGCAATATTATTTGGCCCCTTTACTTTCAGTGCAGAAAACTCACTCCAGAAGTTCAGTGAGGATCTCTGAATGATCCAATGTTGTCCTAAATGACTGATGATGATAAATATAATCCACCTGTGTGTAATCAAGTCTCCGTATAAATGCACCTGCTCTGTGATAGTCTCAGGGTTCTGTTTAAAGCGCAGAGAGCATCATGAAGACCAAGGAACACACCAGGCAGGTCTGTGATACTGTTGTGGAGAAGTTTAAAGCCGGATTTGGATACAAAAAAATTTCCCTAACTTTAAACATCCCAAGGAGCACTGTGCAAGCGATCATATTGAAATGGAAGGAGTATCAGACCACTGCAAATCTACCAAGACCCGGCCGTCCCTCTAAACTTTCATCTCAAACAAGCAGAAGACTGATCAGAGATGCAGCCAAGAGGCCCAAGATCACTCTGGATGAACTGCAGAGATCTACAGCTGAGGTGGGAGAGTCTGTCCATAGGACAACAATCAGTCGTACACTGCACAAATATGGCCTTTATGGAAGAGTGGCAAGAAGAAAGCCATTTCTCAAAGATTTCCATAAAAAGTCTCGTTTAAAGTTTGCCACAAGCCACCTGGGAGACACACCAAACATGTGGAAGAAGGTGCTCTGGTCAGATGAAACCAAAATCGAACTTTTTGGCCACAATGCAAAACGATATGTTTGGCATAAAAGCAACACAGCTCATCACCCTGAACACATCATCCCCACTATCAAACATGGTGGTGGCAGCATCATAGTTTGGGCCTGCTTTTCTTCAGCAGGGAAAGGGAAGATGGTTAAAATTGATGGGAAGATGGATGGAGCCAAATACAGGACCATTCTGGAAGAAAACCTGTTGGAGTCTGCAAAAGACCTGAGACTGGGACGGAGATTTATTTTCCAACAAGACAATGATCCCAAACAGAAAGCAAAATCTACAATGGAATGGTTCAAAAATAAACGTATCCAGGTGTTAGAATGGCCAAGTCAAAGTCCAGACCTGAATCCAATCGAGAATCTGTGGAAAGAGCTGAAAACTGCTGTTCACAAATGCTCTCCATCCAACCTCAATGAGCTCGAGCTGTTTTCCAAGGAAGAATGGGCAAGAATTTCAGTCTCTCGATGTGCAAAACTGATAGAGACATACCCCAAGCGTCTTGCAGCTGTAATCGCAGCAAAAGGTGTCGCTACAAAGTATTAACTTAAAGGGGCCGAATAATGTGGCACGCCCTACTTTTCAGTTTTTTATTTTTTACAAAAGTTTAAAATATCCAATAAATTTCGTTCCACTTCACGATTGTGTCCCACTTGTTGTTGATTCTTCACCAAAAAATTAAAATTTTATATCCTTATGTTTGAAGGCTGAAATGTGGCAAAAGGTTGAAAAGTTCAAGGGCGCTGAATACTTTTGCAAGGCACTATAGTTAACCTTTTTCTATGAGATCCAGAACCCACTCGTCTTAAGTAATACTGCACCATGCTGGGAAAATTATGCAGACAACCTCAAACTTGACAATTTTTGATGTCAAAAATTCTGTTTGCTAGCCTCTGCATCTTCATGTTTTTTCTTTAATTTTTCTGAGGTAGTGGTTCTGAATTTTTGATAGGGTCTACCTCAATCAATTCTTCTATTATTTCCTCTCTTCAGGAACAATTTGTATCTTCTCTGATAACGAAGATGATGATTAAAGCTTCTATTGGTCTGCAGAAAGACCAGGGCTCTTGCCTTCTTATTAGCTTCAAAAAGCTGATCCGATTTTTCTCCAAAAAGTCTCCCAGATTAAAAAGGGATTGAACATAGACTGTACTTTGAAGTAGCTTCTTCAAAGGTTTCAGTCAAATGGCTCTTCTTGCCACATTGGTGACTGCTAGACTTTTTGCGGCAATTCTTAATTTATTTAAGGGAAAGTCAGAAACAAAGTCTGCAGCTAATTTAAGGAAATACAGTTCCTTCATTAAATCTTCCCTGGGAACACCATATTAGATTTTTCTTCCCCACTGACTTAGCTATAATCGTAATGCTCTAGACACAGGAACTGCTGCCATGGCGGCTTTAGACAAGGCAGCCAATGAGACATATACGATTTTTTCAGAAAAATATCAGCTCTACGATCCATTGGATCTTTAGAAGATAATGAATCATCTGCTGGAAAAAAGTATTTTCTAGAGAGTTTTGCCACTGTTGGATAAACTGTGGCTGACTCTTCTCAAGCTTCATATTCCCTAGGCTCTAGTTTGTACACAGTTTTAAATCTGGAACCAAGCACAAATCTTATAACTGGAAATTTCCACTCCATCTCCATAATGGATTTCAAGACCAGATGTCCAGGATGACTGTAGCCTTTATTTTTTGGAAATAAACAAACTCTCCCTGTTTAGAGAGGACGAGACAGTTTGTCCTGTTTCCATAATATTTTAAAATATTTTTAATTAACTTATCAGTATTTTCTTTTTTAAACAAGTAGTTATTTTCAGAAACCGTCATGTCTAAATCTGATTCAGATATCTGAAGCTCGACCTCAGAAGAGTTAGAAGAATCAAACAAATGGGAAAAATCCTGCTTTCATTTTTTGGATTTCTATTTGCTAGACATACAGTACAGACCAAAAGTTTGGACACACCTTCTCATTCCAAGAGTTTTCTGTATTTTCATGACTATAAAAATTGTAGATTCACACTGAAGGCATCAAAACTATGAATTAACACATGTGGAATTATATACTTAACAAAAAAGTGTGAAACAACTGAAAATATGTCTTATATTCTAGGTTCTTCAAAGTAGCCACCTTTTGCTTTAATTACTGCTTTGCACACTCTTGGCATTCTCTTGATGAGATTCAAGAGGTAGTCGCCTGAAATGGTTTTCACTTCACAGGTGTGCCCTGTCAGGTTTAATAAGTGGGATTTCTTGCCTTATAAATGGGGTTGGGACCATCAGTTGTGTTGTTCAGAAGACAGGTGGATACACAGCTGATAGTCCTACTGAATGGAGTGTTAGAATTTGTATTATGGCAAGAAAAAAGCAGCTAAGTAAAGAAAAACGAGTGGCCATCATTACTTTAAGAAATGAAGGTCAGTCAGTCTGAAAAATTGAGAAAACTTTGAAAGTGTCCCCAAGTGCAGTGGCCAAAACCATCAAGCGCTACAAAGAAACTGTCTCACATGAGGACCGCCCCAGGAAAGGAACACCAAGAGTCACCTCTGCTGCGGAGGATAAGTTCATCCGAGTCACCAGCCTCAGAAATCGCAGGTTAACAGCAGCTCAGATTAGATACCAGGTCAATGCCACACAGAGTTCTAGCAGCAGACACATCTCTACAACAACTGTTAAGAGGAGATTGTGTGCAGCAGGCCTTCATGGTAAAATAGCTGCTAGGAAACCACTGTTAAGGACAGGCAACAAGCAGAAGAGACTTGTTTGGGCTAAAGAACACAAGAAATGGACATTAGACCTGTGGAAATCTGTGCTTTGGTCTGATGAATCCAAATTTGAGATCTTTGGTTCCAACCACCGTGTCTTTGTGCGACGCAGAAAAGGTGAACGAATGGACTCGACATGCCTGGTTCCCACCGTGAAGCATGGAGGAGGAGGTGTGATGTTGTGGGGGTGCTTTGCTGGTGACACTGTTGGGGATTTATTCAAAGTTGAAGGAATACTGAACCAGCATGGTTACCACAGCATCTTGCAGCGGCATGCTATTCCATCCGGTTTGCGTTTAGTTGGACCATCATTTATTTTTCAATAGGACAATGACCCCAAACACACCTCCAGACTGTGTAAGGGCTATTTTACATAGAAGGAGAGTGATGGGGTGCTACGCCAGATGACCTGGCCTCCACAGTCACCAGACCTGAACCAATCGAGATGGTTTGGGGTGAGCTGGACCGCAAAGTGAAGGCAAAAGGGCCAACAAGTGCTAAGCATCTCTGGGAACTCCTTCAAGACTGTTGGAAGACCATTTCAGGTGACTCCCTCTTGAAGCTCATCAAAAGAATGCCAAGAGTGTGCAAAGCAGTAATCAAAGCAAAAGGTGGTTACTTTGAAGAACCTAGAATATAAGACATATTTTCAGTTGTTTCACACTTTTTTGTTAAGTATATAATTCCACATGTGTTAATTCATAGTTTTGATGCCTTCAGTGTGAATCTACAATTTTTATAGTCATGAAAATACAGAAAACTCTTGGAATGAGAAGGTGTGTCCAAACTTTTGGTCTGTACTGTATGTCTAGCAAATAGAAATCCAAAAAATGAAAGCAGGATTTTTCCCATTTGTTTGATTCTTCTAACTCTTCTGAGGTCGAGCTTCAGATATCTGAATCAGATTTAGACATGACGGTTTCTGAAAATAACTACTTGTTTAAAAAAGAAAATACTGATAAGTTAATTAAAAATATTTTAAAATATTATGGAAACAGGACAAACTGTCTCAGAATACAGAAAACTTGGGGGTGTGGCCAGCCAGCAGAGCAACAAGACCTGCTTTTACAGAGCTGTGGCCTATCTCACCTGAATCCACAGCGGATCTAACGCATCCTTGAAGCCACAAACTCCAGAGGCCTCAGGTGTCTTCCCCCAGACCCCAGTGTACATATTTAGAGGCTCTAGTTTGGTGACCGGGCAGAATCCTGGAGGTTCTGCTGTGAGGCCTGCAGAGCTGCCTGCTCCATTTTGGAATCGAGGCCTACCCGTTATCCCTGTGCCACAGACTGCAGCTACCCGCGGAGAACACCTTCACATACCGGCAGAGCTGTGGACGCCTGAGGTGGTGACCCCACGGACCTTTGGGCACCAGATCTGCCTGCAACACTGCTGACAGGAGCCTTCTTGTGTGCCTGAACTGCCGCTCTGCCATCTTGAAGGCCCGCAGAACCACTACCTCACGCCCTGGGAGACCCTGCCGCTCCTGACAGCGTTAGCCTGCGGGATCGGTCATCTGGTATAGCGGCGGCTCAGGGCGCGCCGGCAACGACGCGGAGAGGAGGATTGAGGGCTCGCTCAGAGTGGAGGACGCCATCTTGCGGCCTACGCGGTGGGTTCCTGAGACGCCGGAGCTCTTCCATCAAGCAGAGGTGGATGTCTCCCACCCCTCCCTGCCAACTTACCGAGGAGCCCCCGCTGTATCTCGGCCCGGTGAGCAGTCCGCGCAACTTTAGGTCCGCGGAGCGGACACGAATCGGGGAACCGCTGCCTCTGCTGCTGGTCAGCGGAGACAGGCCTCGAGTTGATATCCATCCTTGCTCCGCCCTGACTGTGTGTGGGCCGGGAGTGGGCCTCTATCCCTGCTCTGGATCAACGACAGTCTTCTGTCTGACTCTCAACAACGACAAAGAGCGGCTCTTCCGTGAGTAAACATTCCACATATTCTCCCGTTTTGGCGAGTTGGCGGGTAAATACTAGCGTTGCTGGACTTTGCTGTTCTGACCACATGTATGTGGCTCCTCATCATGATTAAATAAATCAGCAAGAAGTTCGCCTACAGCGGCCCACCGCTTTCCTGTATACTACCTTGGGCTCCTGTAACGCCCTGAGTGGATCCCACTGTCTCCTGGGAGCGACAGATTTATCTCTGGTATACGTATCCTGTTACAGCTCTGTTCAGTCTCTACATTGTCATTTTCTATCTGCTCACCTAAATGTCCAGAGACATTGCGGAGATGACCAGAAAGAAGGCTTCCTCCTCTGGGGCGCCCAGGAAACTCACTGAATTCTTCGCACACCAAGCCTCGGACCGTCAGCCCTCACCTGAAATGGACTCTCATGCACGACTTCCCTCCCTACTCAAATCAACGGTTATGCCACAGGATCTGATGGGCACGAATAATGCAATCATGTCCTCTCTTGCTGCCTCACAATCTGTCCAGGAGGGCAACAAAAGAGGCCCAAGTGTCTCCAATGCCTCATCCCCAACCAAGGAAGGTCCTGCACGTAAAAAGAATAGCCGGGCCCAGACCCCTACACCCGATGATACCTCTCTGATTGGTCACACTGACATCTCTGATTTTCCGCCGTCCTCTGACCCAGTTACTTGTGACACATTGAAAGGCATGCTGGTGATATTGCAATCGGGCATTAACAAAAGTGTGGCCTCGTTGGTTGGCAAACTACAACATAATATTGACGCACTTGGAGAGAGAACTAATCACCTTGAGCGGAAGATGGCGGAATTCTCCACTGCTCACAACAAATTGGTGGATGGTCACAATACACTGGAGGCAGAAGTGCGCTGGCTAAAGATCAAAGCAACAGACTCTGAGGTCCGCTCCAGACGCAACAATATTAAGATCCGGGGAATCCCAGAGGACATTGTATCCATTGATCTCCCGGCCTATGTCAAATGAATGTTTAAAAAGATCCTTCCAAATCTCTCAGAGCTTGATCTTACCCTGGACAGGGCTCACCGTATACCTAAGGCAAGTTCAGCCCCTGTGGATGCCCCTAGAGACACCCTTGTTAGGGTCCACTTCTACCATATCAAAGACTCTATCCTTGCTGAGGCTCGTAAATGCAACACTCTCCCCGCACCGTTTTCAGCAATTGCTCTGTACCCGGATTTATCCACTGCCACTATGCAAGCGAGACGCAACTTAACACCCGTTACGAAGATACTTCGAGAGAACGACATGCGATACCGATGGGGCTTCCCCACCAAGCTTCTGGTCTTTCGCAACGGAGTCACTCATTCTATACCCTCCGTAGAAGACGGAATGTCTCTCCTCCGTAGATGGCGTCTGACCTCTGATAACTCTGAACCTCGGCCTGGCGGACCCGCTCGCCCTCCACGGGTACCCAAGAACTGGCATATGGTTGGAGAACCCTGAAAGATCTACGAGACTCTCACTCTCCCTCACCCAGGGAGATCAGGTGCCTTTACAGGATGTTAACTATATAGCCTTTTTCTTGGCGAACTACTTATCACTTTTTTCTATAAGTTTTTTACATTTGTAATTGATTGATGAAGGAATCTTACTTCTCACCCCCCACAGCTTATTCGGTGCATTTTGGCACTATGATGTTTGTTTTTTGTTCTTTATTCTTGTATAGTTTACTGTGTTTAGTAGAATTTGGTTATTTTATCATACACAGCTCATATATGTGCGCATCACCTAACTATATCTTTAGTGCAGATCTGGACCGCTTGCCATGCTGGCACACACCCCATCTGTGTCGTCTAACATCCCTCTATTGGCCATTACCATGGTTGTTCGAATTTCCTCTATAAATGTTAAGGGGCTTAATAGCCCTTACAAAAGAAGCTCGGTATGGAGGGAGGCACGCCGTTTGAGATGTGACGTGCTCATGCTTCAAGAGACTCATTTTCATGTTGAGAAAAGCCCTCTATTTACGAACTCCTCCTTTCCTCATATTTTTAAGGCCTCCTGAGCGGCCAAACGCAAGGGAGTCCTTATAGCTGTCCGTGACTCAGTTGCCTTTAGCATGGAGTCTGTATTAACGGATCCCCAGGGCCGGTATCTCGGTCTTAATTGTACTATTAATAGTATGAGATACACTTTGGTCACAGTGTACCTCCCCAATCGGTTTCAGGCCTCGTACTGGAGAACTCTCTTGCCCAAAATTCGGGCATTTGCCACTGGTATCTTAATTGTAGGGGGAGATTACAATTGCCTTATAGATAACTCTCTAGACTTGTCCAATCCTCAAAGGAAATCTCCTGTACTCACCCCTTCCTTATTAGATCAGGGGTTATATGATGTGTGGAGATGCCAGCATGGTAGCGAGAGAGACTACAGTTTTTTCTCTTCCCCTTCCTCCTCATACTCTAGGATAGATTTCTTCTTGGCGGATAAATTGGGCCTGTTACAGACTGTATCCTCTCATATTGGTCTGATTACGTGGTCGGATCATGCCCCGGTGTCTCTGGTCCTCCGCGAGCAGTTTGCCACAGCCCTGCCTTCCCAATGGCGTCTAAACGAATATATCCTTGATCATCCCTCTCATGGTGCTCAGCTCCTCAATGCGCTACAAGAATTTTTTTTAACTCAATGCGCCTACGCCCTCAGACCCCTATATCCTGTGGAACGCCCATAAGGCATTTATGCGCGGGGTGATTATCCAAGCTTGTTCTAGGGCCAAGAAGCAACGCTCTAAGGATATTGATGCTTTGCTTCAAAAGATAGCTGGGCTGTCGGCAGCGAATAAGCTTTGCCCTACCCCATCTCTTTCAAACGAGATTAGACAATACCAATTACAATTGCAAGGTCTGATGGCTCATCAACAGGACCTTGCCTTTAAGAGATTTCAGTGCCAGGCCTATATCCATAACAACAGAGCTAGTGCTTTCCTGGCAAAGAAAATCAAACAAGCCCAACCCAGATCACGTATTGAGTATCTTTTTAATGCTCAGGGGGACAAAATTACAGATCCCCGTCTTATAGCTGAACAGTTCAGGGCCTACTATAAATCTCTATATAATTTAAAAGAGGATACCGAGGTACATCAACCCTCACTGACGGACATCGATAAATTTCTAGAATCTGTCTCTCTTCCCCGCCTCTCGGAGGAACAGCGCCAGTTACTGGCTGCTCCTATATCTCTATCGGAGATCTATAAGGCTGTTGCATCCTTGAAGCCATTAAAATCCCCGGATCCTGATGGTTTTTCTGGTATCTATTATAAAAAATACAGGGATATTTTGTCGCCCCATTTATTGGGAGTGTTTATGAGAGCTGCGGAGGATCAGAGATTCCCAGAGGAGATGTTAGCCACTACTGTGGTTACCCTCCCCAAACCAGGCAAGCCCCCTACTAGTCCAGCAAATTTTAGGCCTATTTCTTTACTGAATGTGAATGTTAAGTTGTATGCGAAGGTGCTGGCGGAGCGTCTGGTACGTATCCTGCCCCGGCTAATCGGGCCAGACCAGGTGGGATTTGTTATGGGTAGACAGGCCCCGGATGGCACCCGCAGGTTTATTAACTTAATTCAGAGCGCAGAACGTAATAGAGGACCATCCCTTTTATTAGCTCTCGATGCAGAAAAGGCCTTTGACAGGGTCCACTGGGGCTACCTAGATCGAATACTGGATAAGTTTGGCATGGGATCTTTCTTTAAAAAGGCCACCCTGGCTCTTTACTCCTGCCCGTCCGCTCGGATTCTATCCTCGGGGTTTTTGTCCGACCCCTTTCAGATCAGCAATGGGACCCGCCAAGGCTGCCCTCTCTCTCCTATCATATTTTCATTAGTGATGGAGCCGTTGGCAGAGGCCATTAGACTTAACGTTAATATCACAGGTATTTCAGTTGGGCAACATCAGCACAAAATTGGCCTATACGCTGATGATGTGATCCTCTCCTTGGCCAACCCTATGTCATCCTTGCGAGCTACTACAGATACCTTGGAGATCTTTAGTAAAGTCTCTTATTATAATATTAACCCGGCCAAGTCCCAGTTGCTCCCAATTGGTATTTCCCCGTCTCTAAAAAGGGAGCTGAGTGCCCATTTCCCGTTCAGGTGGGGGGGAGATAGCATTACGTATCTGGGAATCTCCTTGACGACCTCAAGCTCTAATCTCTTCTCCTTAAACTATGTACCGTTGCTGTCCAAGGTGTCCTCCCTCCTGGCCGGTTACTGTAAACCCATGTTGTCCTGGGCTAGTAGGATTGCCATAGTGAAGATGATGGTGCTCCCCATCATACTTTATTTGTTCCGCTCTGTGGTTATCCCCCTCCCCAACTCCTACCTGACAAAACTACAAAAGCTAATTTCGGATTTCATTTGGGAGGGGAAGAGATCAAGGATACGCATGCGGGTCATGACTAGACCCTGGGCTAGAGGGGGAGCAGGTGTCCCAGATGTTAAGAGATACTATGCTGCAACTGTTTTGGAGCAGTTGAGGGTCTGGTGGGGGGGAGTCACCGGATACCGTTGGTTGGAGGTTGAGGAGTCCTCTATGAGCCTCCCATTGATTTCCCTCTTGTGTCCCAAATCATTCTGCCCTTCCAACACTCTAATTCCCCTACTAAGTATAAAGGCATCTGTCTGGGCATGGCGCTTTCTGACCTCATTCACCCCGATGGCAGAATTAATTCCTTTGACGGACCTGCCATTACGTTACCTGGCCTCATTCCTGCCCGGTCTGAGCTTGAAGCGCTGGTCAGACGCTGGCCTCCAGAGAGTCCAGCAGTTATTCGGGGGGGCCCAATTGAAATCGTTCACTGCATTGATGGAGGACTTTCAAATCCCACAGCGGGATTTCTATAAATATCTGCAGATAAAACATCTCCTTCATCCCCACAATGTCTCAGACCCCGTGTTTCCTAGACTGGCCCTCCGGATGTGGCAGACATCGGCCCCTATTAAGGGTGGTTCCTCAGCTTTCTATAAACTCCTCTCCACCCCCTCAGAGCAGGTTAAACCTCTCTGTCTGATACGCTGGGAGATTGAGCTTGCTAGAAGCATCTCTCTCCAGGAGTGGTATGAAGCGTTCGGGTTTGTTAAGCGCGTATCGAGGGACGCAGCCCACTGGGAGACGGCGTGCAAGATATCTATTCGATGGTACAGGACCCCCACTCAGCTAGCACACATAGACCCTTTGTGCTCAGATTTGTGTTGGAGAGGTTGTGGTGCAAGAGGTACACTTATACATATGTGGTGGGACTGTCCCCCTGTGCTCGCTTTCTGGAGTGCCGTCTTCCAGTTGATGTCTGGTCTGGCAGGCATGAATGTTCCGTTATCTCCAGGCCTGGCGCTCTGCTTCCTGGATACTGAGTCTTTTCCAGGCGATATGGCAGTAGTTCTGGGCCAGATTATATTAGCGGCCAGAGCTATGATAGCACGCCAGTGGAAGAATGCACCCTGTTTGACGCTGTCGGAACTAATACAGCACGTCAACTTGGCCTATACACTAGAGAAGATGTTGGCATGTAGAAGCCATAGGTATACTGCCTTTCGCCTGAAGTGGGCCCTTTGGTCTGATTATGTCGGCTGTGGGGGAGTCCCTCTTTGCAGCAGGCCGGACCCCTCTTTCCATACATGATATTCTATTGCTCCACGGCTCTAGTAGTGTGGTGATGTGCATATTATAAACCCTTTTTCTAGATAACTTACTGAGCGGTATGATGTTGATTTCTGTTTCCCTTTTTCCCTTGCTCCCTCCAAATGGTGTTATCACTACAACAATATGTATATGGATACTGTTGATGCCTTATTATCCCTATGTTTTATTTCTTTCCCTGTTATGTATTACAAAAAATTTTCTCTCAATAAAAATCTAAATTTTAAAAAAAGAAAATACAGAAAACTCTTGGAATGAGAAGGTGTGTCCAAACTTTTGGTCTGTACTGTACACGATTTCAATGAAGAAAAAAAAACTTTTTAGCCTCCTTATCAGTCATGTGTTCATTCTCAGAAACATGAGTGCAGAGACAGCAGATATTGGAAGTATAATCTTCAGGAAGGTGTTGGAGACAGCTAATGCAACATTCAGATTTAGTCTTAGAAGATGCATGAGTAGTTGTAGGAGAGGCTTGACTCTGTGTACAAATTATGCATACGTCAGGCTCATAGTCATCAGGTAACAACTGCTGACACTGAATACAAGTTCTATGCTTACTCTTAGAGAGACTTTTACCACTGGGCATCTGCAATTTGAAAAAAGACTCTCTTCATTACATTGTACAAGCAGTAATTCAAACAAGGAAAGCCCCAGAAGGGCATAATACCTTAAAACTGTGAAGGTCTGGCTTGCCAGGCACAGCATGCCAACCCTCATACATCAGTAGCTTTAAATGGACAATCCCACTGAGAGCTCTGTCCCCTCCGTGATGTGACATACCTGCATCATCGGGGGAATCCTTTTGCTGTGGTAGGGTACTTGCTCTGTCTCTCAGCATCTCTTGCTCTTGCTCCTCCTTCACATGGCACAGTACATGCGCACTAGGCGCCGGAGGACACGGTGCAGGCCAAAATGGTGGCTATAGCCGCATTAACTCGCAGTACCCTCGGCTTCTTTGTACATCCACCATAGCCATTCTTATAGAAGCTCACTCCTTGCACTCGTTTTTAAACAGCAATCTGAGCTCCTCAGACATATCCTGGGAATATGTAACAAAAAAAAAAAACTAAAAAAACACCTGTGTAAAAGGAACCCCCCCCCCCCCCCGTGGGTCACTTTGAAAAAAAACGGGGACAAATAAAAACACAAAGAGAAAGTGGGGAGGGGGTTTTTTATACCATTAATTATGCTAATTAACTGTCATTGCTACTTAGGTGGGCTGGTCCTAGAAGGAATTAAAGGCAAAGATAAAGACCCTTCTGTGCTGCCACAGGACAAATAAGAAATAGAATTAACTCTTACATGCCATGAATATTGTAATCCAATTATATTTAACACAACATGATCCAGGTGGGATTGTAATATAACAAGTATCTAAAGGCTTCAAGTGTACAATTTAGTAGTGGGGTCCTTTTTGAATTCCAATATCTTGTATCTTGTATCTTTATCCAAAAATTTCAATTTATCAAAAAAGTGCAGGTTATCTACCACAAACAACTGGGACTGTGGAATAGAAGAAAGAAAGACTATAGAAGAGGCCAATAATTGTGTTCAGCATTTTAGTTTTGTAGATAGACTGCTTGCTTAGTAAATGCTGCACATTAAACATAAATCACAACATACATCAGCAGAATTCAGACTGTAAGGAAATCATATTGGCGGTTCTTTAAAAGCTTAGGGCTGCTTGCCATACACAGAACCTTTAGCATGTGCCAAAATATATGTTATGTATCCCTGCACTGCCCTTAGGGAACTTTTTGAAATGTATCCTAAGAACATCTCCATCCATAATTCTGACATTCCTTGAAACGTGGCTATATTGGATCTGAGAAGGTAGAGAAACAGGCAACACTGTAGTCTAGCTACTGCTAGTTAAAAGCATTCTCTACTTTCACTCAATCCCCACTTGTTAGGTTATATTCTCACAACTGAACTAAGACGTGTGTAGGGAACTGCCATTTCTACTAGTATATAATGTATCTGGCTTCTTTGCCCCTGCAGTTTGGCTTCAGAGACCCCAGGCATTTAGTGCAAGTTTTGTTTTGTAAATACAGTGAGTCAGACACATGTGAGGCAGAGCTGCTGGGGGGAGAGATGTGAGCAGAGCTGCTGAGACAGACATGTTGTGTCTGGGGGAGTCTAAGAGCCACTTGTTCCTCTTTACTTCACAGTATATAGTTAGGTATGTGTTACCCCCTATATACTCACAGGACCTAGCTAGTAACCGTAGTTAGGGATCCATATATATATATATAGTTCAGGGCAGTGATAGGTTAGGCTTCCGAAGGCCAACTAGCTAGTTAGAGGCCCGGTGGCACTAGTAGTTTAGCTGGCAGGTTAAGGACTCAGTGTTAGGGTAGTCAGGCCTGCATCTACTGCCGTCACCGTCGCCCTGTTTGCTGCCTGTGAAGAATCTCACCATCATCATCATCTCCTGATCGGCTGTCTGTCATCTCCTGGAAGAATCCGAGGTTCCACAGTCATCCACAGGGGCCCCTGCATCTCTTCTGTTGCCTGGAGGTATTGTGCACTGGACTCTTGCTATATATTTATATATATACCCGGGTATATAACCTAAGACGGTTGAGGACTTGCTGGTTGTTGTAGTATTGCTGTGTTCTGAGTATATTTTATGTATGTATTATTACCCTGTTGATTCTTATAAAGCTACTGTTATAACCTTATGTGGTATCTGTATGTATTCTTCAGACTGTGAGATTAGTACAGTGATCCTTGTTAAGGCTACTAACTGTACTTCATGGGTAAGTCCCAGGAAGAGATCCTCCCTGTAATACAGAGGCTCTATCCTGGGTGGAGGCACTGATATATTTCATATATGTTCCCACTCTTCCCTTCAGCGAAGGCTTCAGGTCCCATTATACACACAGGTCAGCGCCAGAGTCTGTTGCGGGAGGGATAATACTCATACCCCCCCCCCAAATAGGGCTACATGTGCAAAATCCGTCAGTGACCCAATAGACTGAATGGTGAAAAAATAGAGCATGTTCTATTATTTTCATGGACGACAGCTACCAATAAACTCAATCATCTGAAGAAGAATCCCTCAGCTGCCGAGGACTGCTGAGGCCTGCAATTGGGCCATATGGGGTGTTCTTGTATCTCAGGGTTATGACGTTGGTGCAGCCCAATCACAAATCTCAGTGGTCCCCGACAGCCAGTGTTGTCATTCTGGAGTCCAAAAGAGGCCCAAAGTGGACAAGGACTCACAACGGTCACCATAGGAGAGCCCAGGAGAATAAGACTGTTTGTTATGTTTATTTGCTTCCCCTGGACCTTTGCTTATTATATTTTGTGTTCCTAGAATATAATAATAGCAGTTCTATTTCCCAGACGAACCTCATATATAATCACAAGTTGAATTTTGCAAGGTTCACCCAATACAAGTAATAGGTCAGCTGTCATTTAACAGAATGGATGATGCACAATGTACAAGCAATGTACATTTGCTCATGCATGGCATGTGTGGGGTACCCTACCAATCTCAAATTAATGACCTATGTTATGGATTGGTCATTAATTGTCAGTCTTGGACAAACCTTTTAACTGTAACGTCTCTGCCTGTTCAGGTCTCTGCACCACCCTCCGTGCTCAGTTTCATTTCTTGTTGATCAGTCTGAACACTGTCCTGGACTATCTAATTGATTTTCTCCCACACCCGTCTCCTTCACCTTGGTTTTCCTTTGCTCCACTAATAGTTATTTTAGCCTTACCTGTGTGATTGACAGCTTATCGTCCTATCAAGTCTGGGGCGGGTTTTTCCTTCCTATTTAATCTTTGCTCACAGTCACATTAGCGCTTGCTATTGGTTCTGCGTACCTGCCTTTACTCCGTGCTGTCTTGTTACCTGTATTCCTATTTCTGATCTCTGGCTTTGTCGCATACTGTAAGGGTTAAAATATAATTTGTACTATATCCTATACATTATATACAGGGAGTGAAATAGTCTGCAGAAAGCCTGCATAGTTTAGAGATAGGAAGCAGACACTAAGTCTGGGACAGCACCCAAGAGTTTTGCTGTTCTCAGGAAAGATAAGGGAAAACATCCACATAATCAAGGAAAGAGATGTTGTTATGAGTAACTGAGTAAATCTGCCTAGTAGCAGAACCGGAAGGACCAAATATGTACATTAGTCACATGATTGTTGTGTAACCAGCTTATCTTTAAATACTGTATGAATTATGCAATAAACGAAAGCATTCTTACTAGATACCTGGGTGTGTCTGTACGTTTGTTTCCCGAGCTCGATACCTGTTCTCTACCTAATTAGGATTACGGTGACATTCATCCCGGGGAACTTGCCCCCCACAGAAATTGGCGCCCAACGTGGGGCTCGAGATCATCCGATGTGCAGCCGATAGAGTGCCAACCCACTCACCGATCGACTTGAGGACGGGACCAGAGGACCTCAGATAGATGAAAAACAGTATTGTAAGGTAAGCCCTTTGTCTTGCCAGTTAGTATATATCTGAGCTCCTGTGTGTCTATACTCTGTATCGATGAGTGAGGTAAGCTGCTGCATGTTTTTATGACATCTCGACGCCAATTAAGTAGTACGGAAGAACCTGTAAAAGGGACATGTCACCTGTAAACGCTATAGAAGTTGCTTTCTTTGCTTTCTGTCTTACCCTCCTACTGATTTTTGTATCTTACCTGTGTTATAAGATATATAAGGCTGCAAGAAACGGGGAAGAGTTCTCTGTTTTGAACCCCTAGAGTTGCGGACAAGGTTCGGAACTAAGAAGCACTGAGTGATTGAAACGTCCCTGTTTTGGAACACTAGCCTCCAGCCGTGCCTGGACGGTCAAGGTCGAATGGGACCTGAGTAGTAGCAAGAAGGACTTAGTAGAATCCGCGCAAAGTGCGTGCAATAATTCAGGAGTGTTTTGGTAAAGGGACACAGACAGAAAGTTGAGTCTGTGGAAGCCAATTAGGCATTGCCCCGAGCACTACTCCAGAACTTGCACAAATAGTTCAAAGAAAACAGAAGTATCTGTTTGGGAGTTCTCAATAAAGTAGTCATAAGTGACCCTCTATTGTCTCAAGGTAGCCCTAGAGGAGTGAGAGACTCACGGTTGGTTAGCTACCAGCCAAGATGGGGAAGGGACCCTCTAAGATATGGTAGACCCCATTTGAACTAATAGAAATAGGGGAAGGGAAAGAAGTAGCCACACAGGTAAAAACAATCCTAAAAAGGGCAGGAATACACAAGTCTGGGTTGATAGACAGTAAATTTTGGGATCAGTGGAGATTAGACCATGCGGGATTGATTCAAGATAATAAGTTGCAAAGAGGTATATATGCCCTGATTGAAGGAAGCAATAGAATAGAAAAAGGGGAATGGTCCCGAAAGCAAGATGGTTCAGGAAGAATGTTGTATATGCCCCCCTCAGAGGGATATAAGGGAAAAAGTCCCAGCAAAATAGGACTCGCCTCAGCTCCTCCGCCTTATAATCCGGAGGGATGGACCTGTCCTACATGTGATACACAGCAACCATGCTGGGTAGACCCATGTTCTGTATGTGGTACCCCTCGCCCCAGGGGAGTCTGTGGCCCCAAGGTAATGGATGCAGATTTGCCTTTACCACCTCCGCCACCCCCGACACAGCAGCTATACCCAGTTGTCACTAGATCACAGACTAGAAGAACTACTGGTCATACCCCTACCACTAGCACTGTTGAGAGTGACACAGAAGAAACCAAAGAGTCGCCAAGAAGGGGGGCATCAGGGGCCAGCAGTGCAGGAATAGTTACTACCACCTCTGTAGAATGGAGACCTTGGTCTCCTGGGGATCAGATGTCTATGGCCCAACAACTACCAGACCCGCAGTTACAACCAAGTGCCTTTCTCAGGAAAATGAGGATGATTCAGATGAACTATAAAGCTAGCTGGAAAGACTTGATGGCCCTAATTCAGGTGAAATGCACAGAAGGGCTGTTAGGTACTATAAATATCACTTCCAGGTTTGATCAACAGACACCCATCAACACAGAATCCACTGGCAGTGGGGAGGAGTTTTTAGATAGATTGCGGTTATGGTGTGATAAGCAGGCAGAAACCTGCCGTACAGCATTAACTACATGTAAAAGAGAGAAAGGTGAATCAGTGGAAGCTTATTATGGAAGACTTCTCACTAAAGCGGTGGATGCTGGGTGGGAGAATACGCCCCAAGGCATGAGAAACACCATGCTTTCTGAAGCCTTCATGCAGGGTATAGGGAGCACCCTGGCAGAGAAGATAAGAGCTTGTACCCCAGATTGGAGAAGTTCAAATCCTGATGATTTGTTTGCTAAGGCAGTGGGGTTCTTTATAGATGAGAGGGAAAAGAAAGCAGCAGCACCAATTAAAGCCTATACAAACAGTGGTGCAAAGTATCAGGGAAAGACAGGTCCCCGCCCTAGACAACAACAAGGACAGAGGGAGACAAGGAAATGCTTTAATTGTGGGAGACAAGGACACTTAGCCAGGGATTGTTGGTGTCCCAAACAAGGGGACAACAACGGGCCCAGGCAGCCTAAGGGTGGCCCGCCCATGTCTGAAGCAGAAAAAGACCGTGAGGCATTCTTCCAAGCGCAGGATGATACGCAATGAAAGACAGGCCCTCCCGCCCCAGTATCCCTTTTGTCCTCACAGGATAGGGGAATTCAAATTTTTCAACCTGTATTGATTAATGGAAAGGAGGTGCCATTTTTGATAGATACTGGGGCAACAAAATCCTGTGTGAGCAAACATGTTGCCGACACACTTAAGCTATCACTCTCAGGAGACAGCCAGGTGGTTCAAGGGGTATCGGGGCTACCAGTCACTTTGGATCAAACTGATCCTGTGGAAACCTCATTTCAGGGTTGCAGGATACTCACTAGGTATTTAGTCTCCGACACATCGGATAACATTCTTGGTACAGATGTGATGGGAGTATTAGGTTGTAACATTATGTTGCATCCATCAGGGGAAGCATATGTAAAGGTCACACATACCAATCATGAGATTTTATGCTTGTTATCCGCCGAATTAAGTACACCAAATTGTGTTTTTGTCCTTACTAATGAAGAAAATGTACTGTTGTCCCAAGTGCCAACAGCATTATGGGCAACTGGGAAAACAGATTTAGGTAAATTGGATGTACCTCCTGTTATGGTAACCCTGAAACCTGGAGCTCAGCCACCTAGGATTAAACAATATCCTCTGACTCATGCCCAAGAGGATGCCATAGCAGTAACAATAGTAGAATTAGTGAAGGCAGAGGCATTGAAGGAATGTACTTCCGTAGCAAATACCCCCCTTTTCCCAGTTAAGAAGAAGGGCAAAAAGGGAGAACCAGACACGTACCGTATGGTCCACGATCTCAGGGAATTGAACAAAGTGACATTACTTGAAACACCTGTAGTACCCAATCCACACACCCTGTTATCAGCTGTTCCCACTGGAACCACCTATTACAGTGCTGTAGATCTTTGTAATGCCTTCTTTTCTGTACCTTTGCACCCTGATTGCCAGTATTTGTTTGCATTTACATTTAGGGGAAAACAGTACACTTGGACAGTACTACTGCAAGGGGCGCAAAACAGTCCTAATCAATTTACGAGATGCCTTACACTAATCATGAGTACTTGGTATCCACCACATGATGATGTTGTTCTGTTACAATATGTTGATGACCTTCTTCTTTGTGCTCCAGACAAATCAACCTGTGAAGCGGCGACCATCAGCCTGTTGTGTTTCCTCTGCCAGAACGGCTGCAAGGCCAGCAAGGATAAGTTGCAATTTTGCAAACAAAAAGTGTTATTTCTGGGACACTGTCTTGGCCAGGGCACCAAACACCTGTCAGATGAAAGGACCAAGGTGGTGAGAGACATGCAGGTGCCGACCTCTCATGCTCAGCTACGCACCTTTTTGGGATTGGTATCCTACTATAGGCCATGGATCAGATCTGCATCTCTGACCATGCAACCTCTGTATGATTGCCTTTCCTCAAAACCATTCAGCCTTACATCTTAGGCCTTGGATGCGTTTTACCAGCTGAAGTTGCAGATAGTCAGTGCTCCGGCCTTAGGCCTACCTGACTATCAGAAACCTTTTCAGCTCTACGTGACTGAGATGATGGGACATGCAACTGCAGTTCTCACACAACAACATGGGGATAAGAAACGCCCTGTGGCCTATTACAGCTCACGGTTAGACGCTGTAGCCAGGGGGATACCCTCCTGTGTGCGGGTTGTCCTCTCAGTACAAGCATTGCTTGCTAAGAGCTCAGACATTGTCCTAGACCATTTATTGGTTGTGTATACACCTCATGACATCCATGCTATCCTCACACAGGTAGACAGACGTCATCTTTCTTTGGCACGGCAGAGCAAAATGGAATTTGCCCTGCAGTCCTCCTCAAACATCTCCTTTCAACGCTGTTTAACTTTGAATCCTGCAACTCTTCTTCCTGTAGGAGTTCATGATTCAAGAGGGGGAGTGGAAGATGAGTTATTTTTAAACTCTCTCTCTGAAGAAGAACTGTTTGACAGCCAGCATGAACATGATTGTGTGGCTCTTATGTCACAGGAAACAGTGGGATTTGACCATGTCACGGATGTGCCATTACAAAATCCTGATTATGAGATGTTTGTGGACGGCTCAAGGTATCTAACCGATGAAGGCAAATTTGTTACAGGGTATGCTGTAGTCACCGAACATGACATCATAGTCCAAGAAGCTCTTCTACCACACGTCAGCCCAAGAAGCTGAGCTCAAAGCCCTTATGGAGGCTTGTAAGATAGCCAAAGGTAGAACAGCCAACACATACACTGACTCCAGGTATGCTTTTGGCATTGCGCATGATTATGGTCTGATATGGAGGTCAAGGAACTTCCTAACGGCCCAGGGCAAGCCAATTAAGAATGGAGATGTGGTAAGTCGACTAATGGAGGCCATACTGCTCCCAAAGCAGTTGGCAATTGTAAAAGTCAGAGCTCACACAAAAGGAAGGGACCCTGAAAGCCGTGGAAATGGGAGAGCTGACATAGCAGCCAAGGCAGCAGCACTACTGGCAAGAAAGGGTCCCAACCAGGTGAGAAAAATGGACATTGACCTAGCAGACCCAAAAGGGCTCAAAGGTTACCAGTGTGGAAACTGACAGATGGAAGAAAGCAGGTGCTACAGAAGATGATGGTGTGTGGAAAATGGGGGATCGATTATGTCTGCCTGTAGCAGTTTACCCCCAGATGGCTGGCTTGGCCCACGGTAAGGTGCATGCCTCTCGAAATGCCATGGAGTCATTAGTGGGTAAATTATGGTTTGCCCCAGGTTTTGGAAGAGCTGCTAGTAATCACGTAAAAGCATGTCACATATGTGCTCTACACAATCCAGGACAGGTAGTTAAAACACCCACCAAATGTACACCAAAATCCCTGTACCCATTTCAGAGGATACAGATAGATTACATACAGTTGCCTAAGTCTGGAAGACACGAGTATGTGTTGGTCTGTGTGGATTTGTTTTCTGGATGGCCTGAGGCCTACCCTTTGAGCAAAGCAACTGCACAAGTGACGGCCAAGAAACTGATGTCTGAGCTTGTGTGTAGGTTTGGAGTGCCCGAGGTGATTGAGTCTGACAGAGGTACACATTTTACAGGTGCAATAATGAAGGAAGTCATGTCAGCCTTGGGGGGTGGAGCAAGCTTTCCATACACCCTATCACCCTCAAAGTTCTGGAAAAGTCGAAAGACTAAACGGCACCCTTAAGCTAAAAATTCAGAAAGCGATAGCAGAAACAGGAAAGCCTTGGCCTGAGTGTCTATCTCTAGCTCTTTACTCAGTAAGAACCACCCCTAACAGGAAGACAGGATTATCACCATTCGAAATATTGTTTGGAAGCGCACCCAAAACAGGATTGTACTTCCCTCAGACTTTACAGCTTAACTATGACAGTATTGCTAGCTATGTACAAAATCTATGCCAAAAATTAAAAGTAACACACGATCAAGTGTTTTCTTCTATTCCAGACCCCTCCGATCTTACAGGTACCCATAATCTGCAGCCTGGAGACTGGGTAGTTATAAAGAGACATCAAAGGAAAACCCTTGAACCTAGGTTTGATGACCCGTTTCAAGTTCTATTGACAACTGCCACTTCAGTGAAACTTGAAGGGAAACCCACCTGGATACACGCTTCACATTGCAAGAAAGTTGAACCGCCTCCAGAATGAGGACTCTTTGGTTCTTCTTTTTAAGCACAGTAACTGTTGAACTTTTTGCTTTTACTTGGACTCCAGGCGTGCAGTTGAAGGAGCTCTCATTTTGGCTATGGGGATGGAAGCAAGATGTTAAAAACAGGACCCAAGACTCCTTCGTGTGTCCCGCAAATGACTTCTGTTTCATCGCCAACGTAACAGTTGGGAAAAATGTTACTATGTACAAAGAAGTATCTACAGTTTGAATGATCCTTATAGGTAATCTGCCTATTAGCGTATCTATCGCACCTTTGAATAATGCCACTGCACTGAGATGCGCTCGTGTAAATAATTCAGAAGGAGTGCAGGTAGACTCCCTGAATTGGCCTAAATGGTTCACTGGGAGTGGACCAGAAATAAGAAAGCAGTATGGAAAAAATGATGGGTATCAAGACACATCATCACATGTAGTGGCAAATCAGACAGGTATTTGGTATTGTTATAACTCCACAAAAATAGTAAATAGAATCACATTTCTTATGGTATTCATTGTAGCTGAAACTCCTAAATATGATCCTGTGGTAGTTAAAAATTCTTCTTTAATAGCTATACCATCCACTTGTGTAAATATGAGTACTAATGCAGGGAAAGTTAGAATAACGTTCAATTTAACCATGACACATTTACCTGATTTTAGAAACTGTATCAGAAGAAAAAGAGAATGGTATGATACTCTTTTAGGAGGGGCGGGTACAGGTATGGGAATATTGAATGGAATACAAATAGAGGATATGTTAAATCAGTGGAAAAGGACGGGAGATGCAATATCTGGCTCTATAAAATTGACAGCAGATTGGTTACCCACCCTAGTACACCTACAAAAAGGACAGTTAACGCTTACAGATAATTTAGATGTAATATTTAACGCTAGTATATTATCACAAATGAAGACAATAACAAATGTAAATACATTCATAAATTTTACCGCCTGTTCCTTAAAGGGCATAGTAGCTCAGATGGAAGTAAATACAGCCGTTACTAAATTAATGACAGGTAATATTCAAACTTGGAAGGAAATGTTCCCTATTTTGAAAACCGAAGGGTGGTGGTTCCAGCCACAGGTAAAAGATATTTGGTGTCAACCAAGTAAATGGTGTACAGGAATTGTCGACGCATATAGAATACAAAAAGCCATGAAAGTATGTAAGTTTGTAGTTATGCCAATATTAGTTCATGGTGCACAGACTGAGTTCTGGACTCCTAGAATAAAAGGGACCCATATAGACAATCAAAATAAAACACATGACTTGACTCTATGTGATCTGACAGAACAAGGAAGTGTGTGTGTGGACAGGGAACCCAGGTATATAAGCCCTGTCTGTTAGAACATGAGGATAATATATGTGACTTAATTAGAACACCTACGGCGGTAGGGAATATGTTTATGGAAATGGGTCCACAATATGTTTGTATAGTAACAAATAATTCAGAAACCATGAGACCGCTGGGATATAATGCCCCATTTTCAGGATGCTTGAGAAATGTGTCTAAACTAGTATGGAATAACAAAACATATATATTTAACCCAGAAGTGATATTATACATATCTAGAGAAGTACATGAGCAGGTGTACAATATAAAGGATTATGAAATTGATTTAAATCCTTTAAAAAGGTTATTGGACATGTCAGGGTTAGTGAAAAATCATATCGATAAGTTTAATCATACCTTACAAGATAGTCAGATAAGAGCAGTAATCACAAAAGGTAATCTTAAAAATATAGCTTCACAGATACAAGATTTGACAGCTCACCATTGGTACGATATATTCAAAGGATATTCACCAACAATGGTAAAAATTACTAATTGGTTATTTAACCCCCTGATAGTAATAATGATATTATTTTATTATTTGTGTTGTTGTCACTATTCAATCTATATGTATTCTGCTCCATGAGAAGGAAATGGAATACAGTTAACCAATATGTAAGATAGGATGTTATTTTTAACCTCTTCAATGGAGAATCCATCGCAGATGGCACACATTAAGTGTGAAGGTATTCATTGAATTTGATTAAAAATAAAGTCCTAAAATGGGGGAATTGTAAGGGTTAAAATATAATTTGTACTATATCCTATACACTATATACAGGGAGTGAAATAGTCTGCAGAAAGCCTGCATAGTTTAGAGATAGGAAGCAGACACTAAGTCTGGGACAGCACCCAAGAGTTTTGCTGTTCTCAGGAAAGATAAGGGAAAACATCCACATAATCAAGGAAAGAGATGTTGTTATGAGTAACTGAGTAAATCTGCCTAGTAGCAGAACCGGAAGGACCAAATATGTACATTAGTCACATGATTGTTGTGTAACCAGCTTATCTTTAAATACTGTATGAATTATGCAATAAACAAAACCATTCTTACTAGATACCTGGGTGTGTCTGTACGTTTGTTTCCCGAGCTCGATACCTGTTCTCTACCTAATTAGGATTACGGTGACATTCATCCCGGGGAACTTGCCCCCCACACATACATATAAATGAGATGCTCGACCCAATATTGAGAAAAAAAGTTTATACAAAAATCTTTATTGGCACATAACATGTGAATTAAAAGCAATTAAAGCCAAAAAACAGCTCTCTTAGAACCTTGTAATATAATTCATATTGTTAATACCAGATAAGTATATATAAAAAAATATAAATATGCATATATCAAAAAGTCCAGGGTAAATATCAAAAGTGAATTCCTAAATGTATGTAATGAATGTTGTGCTGGAAATAACACTGTCCCTATTCTAATATCAATGCAAAATCAGTGGAAATATGAAAGATAAACAAAAGAGAAAAAGAAAACCAATAAACCAAATGCTTACAATGTACATTGGCAACACTGACCGCAAATGGTCAGCTTACCACCACCACATTGTCAGTGAATGACCACTAATAACCCTGAGTCACAAGGTCCACAAAACAGCTGGAGATTCCCAGATTCCCCACGTATATCACCCTGAAATTGAGGCTGGGATGCACATTTGTCCGATTATTGCCAGTATACAGTACAGACCAAAAGTTTGGACACACCTTCTCATTCCAGGAGTTTTCTGTATTTTCATGACTATAAAAATTGTAGATTCACACTGAAGGCATCAAAACTATGAATTAACACATGTGGAATTATATACTTAACAAAAAAGTGTGAAACAACTGAAAATATGTCTTATATTCTAGGTTCTTCAAAGTAGCCACCTTTTGCTTTGATTATTGCTTTGCACACTCGGCATTCTCTTGATGAGCTTCAAGAGGTAGTCACCTGAAATGGTCTTCCAACAGTCTTGAAGGAGTTCACAGAGATGCTTAGCATTTGTTGGCCCTTTTGCCTTCACTCTGCGGTCCAGCTCACCCCAAACCATCTCGATTGGGTTCAGGTCTGGTGACTGTGGAGGCCAGGTCATCTGGGATAGCACCCCATCACTCTCCTTCTTGGTCAAATAGCCCTTACACAGTCTGGAGGTGTGTTTGGGGTCATTGTCCTGTTGAAAAATAAATGATGGTCCAACTAAACGCAAACAGGATGGAATAGCATACCACTGCAAGATGCTGTGGTAACCATGCTGGTTCAGTATTCCTTCAATTTTGAATAAATTCCCAACAGTGTCACCAGCAAAGCACCCCCACACCATCACACCTCCTCCTCCATGCTTCACGGTGGGAACCAGGCATGTAGAGTCCATTCGTTCACCTTTTCTGCGTCGCACAAAGACACGGTGGTTGGAACCAAAGATCTCAAATTTGGACTCATCAGACCAAAGCACAGATTTCCACAGGTCTAATGTCCATTCCTTGTGTTCTTTAGCCCAAACAAGTCTCTTCTGCTTGTTGCCTGTCCTTAGCAGTGGTTTCCTAGCAGCTATTTTACCATGAAGGCCTGCTGCACACAGTCTCCTCTTAACAGATGTTGTAGAGATGTGTCTGCTGCTAGAACTCTGTGTGGCATTGACCTGGTCTCTAATCTAAGCTGCTGTTAACCTGCGATTTCTGAGGCTGGTGACTCGGATGAACTTATCCTCCGCAGCAGAGGTGACTCTTGGTCTTCCTTTCCTGGGGCGGTCCTCATGTGAGCCAGTTTCTTTGTAGCGCTTGATGGTTTTGGCCACTGCACTTGGGGACACTTTCAAAGTTTTCCCAATTTTTCGCACTGACTGACCTTCATTTCTTAAAGTAATGATGGCCACTCGTTTTTCTTTACTTAGCTGCTTTTTTCTTGCCATAATACAAATTCTAACACTCCATTCAGTAGGACTATCAGCTGTGTATCCACCTGACTTCTGAACAACACAACTGATGGTCCCAACCCCATTTATAAGGCAAGAAATCCCACTTATTAAACCTGACAGGGCACAACTGTGAAGTGAAAACCATTTCAGGTGACTACCTCTTGAAGCTCATCAAGAGAATGCCAAGAGTGTGCAAAGCAGTAATCAAAGCAAAAGGTGGCTACTTTGAAGAACCTAGAATATAAGACATATTTTCAGTTGTTTCACACTTTTTTATTAAGTATATAATTCCACATGTGTTAATTCATAGTTTTGATGCCTTCAGTGTGAATCTACAATTTTTATAGTCATGAAAATACAGAAAACTCTTGGAATGAGAAGGTGTGTCCAAACTTTTGGTTTGTACTGTATATACCTGATAACAGTGTCGGACTGAAGGGCCTAGGATTTATCTCTTCAGATCCCAGAGTATAATAACCGGCGTTATACTCACCTTGCATCCCCTCCACCAGACATCGTAGTGTTGCTCTGCTATCTCCGCTGGCTTTTTCTTCAGGTCTGTGGTTCATGTCACATGTTCCAGACATCACCGCTGAGGCCCAATCACAGGCCTCAAAGGTGACATCCAGAACATGTGACATCAGCTACAGGCCAGAAGATGACGCTAGACACCCAGGAGAGTTGAGTAAAAATGTTTGTTATTTTTACAGACCTCCCCTAGGCAGACTTCTATTGGAAAAGGACGTGACAGCACATGATGCTTTCCATTATCAATGTTGCAGTGCCTGGTCTGCCCCTACCCCCCCTAACACCGGCCCCTCCTAATGGCACGGGGCCCATCAGGGGATTCACCGGTACTTCAGTGGGCCAGTCTGGGCGTGCCTGGTAAGTAGTATGAGTCCAGCATGTTGAGCCATTAGCATTTATAAATTCTATATGCACAAGCCCAAATCTTGCCCAAATCATGCCCAAATCTAAAATAATGATGTCAGCACTTGTATATTTCTTATGCAACCTTCATATTTCAGCATTAAGTTCAATAGACATTCATAATTAATTTTATCATTCATGGGAAGACAAATGCAAAAAATTATGTCACTCTATCCATCATTCTGCTAATTTAACAGGATTTTTAAAATTGGGTTATCCAAACCAGAAATCCACTTTAAGGCTAAGGCCCCACGTAGTGGGCCGCAGCAAAAAAGCGCAGTGGGAAAAACCGCAGCGGCAATGCATCATGGTTTTTCCCGTAGCGCTTTTGACAGAAAGCACGCAGACTTTCTGCTTCCAGCATTTCTGTAGGTATAATTGACATGCAGCGATTTCAAAAACCGCAGCAGTTTTGTAAAGCGCAGTGCTTCCGCTGCGCATATTTTTCTGCAATGTATGGATGGGATTCGCTTTCCAGTGACTGTATGTTTACACCATGTGGGGCACTGGCCTAAATAACAGTCATTAATAGTATTACACTTGTATTCACACTATCTTCAAAAATCATTATAGATTATGATTCACAACCAGGCTGCAAGAAAAAATTGTTCACAAAACCAAAACAAGTTTCGATCCTTTTAATTCTTCATTTAATACATCAGTCAAATAACATCTCTATCTTTTATACATGACTGAGGTCACAAAAATACTTACTGGAGTTTAATTTCTTGGTGGAGACTTTCACCACATCCATGGATCCAAATGAAATTTAGTATTTTAACTTTCTCCTACTGGGATTGTTGCATTCACAGGAATTTCAATGGTTTTAAACTGTGACCGCTTTCTTTGAAAATTGGCCCATACCTGCCTGCTCCTGTGGATGGTATAGCAGTTCATCAGTTCTGTAGTTCTTTGGTTGAAAGCAGCAGTTTTCTGCTGTAGAGAGATGATATTGTGGCACACATTCACATGCACCACACACCATGCTGGCCAAATTGTGCAAATGAGGGCAGAGCAAGGAGCGAGGTGGGCAGGGGATGCCTCATCCTGACTTATTCATTATAACTCATGCCAGTTTTCTGAGTTATAATGGAAAGCTATACCACTTCTTAATGGGTGTAGATTTCCATTCTGGTGATGGGATGTTCGGCTAATTTATGAAGAAGCCAGCGCCACTACATAAATTATCCCTTCCCTGCACCAGTTGGGAAAGTCGACCATACGCTAATCTTAATGAATCTCCCAAATTATGTTTTTTGTATTTATTATGGACAATTTTATTTGGGAAAGATAACCCTTCCAATATATAAAGTTCAACAGGAGAAAATCCTGCTAAAGTATACTTTTTGTTACTTACTTTTTTCTCCCTCTAACAGCCTTTTAATTTTTTGAAGCCTCTTCTTCTGACAGATATTCAATTGTAAATAGATTGTGAGAGCAGATAGCCAACATCAGTAGCTACGTCTGAATCTTAAACACATTTTGCCTTCTATGTAGCAGAATGCTGCTCCATGCATTTTCTAGAAGCTGATGTCTATCTTCATTATGCCTGTCCCATTCTCTTAGGATTGTGACAATCCCTGAAAACCGCACTCCATCAATTCTTGGCACTAAAGATGGAAACAACCCCGGGGATTTGAAGTTTCTGATTTTACAAACAGTTCTATTGATAAACCACGTACAATGTGATATTATTCGACTGTTATTTGTACAGTTATTTACAAAGCAATAAAGTGGAGGAACAAGAGAGGAGACACAATGAAACTGACCCCCACATTTCACAGTATTGTAATCCCTTCTACAATGTCCAAATGTTAGGGCCTAATAAAAATGGACCTACACTAAAACCGAAAGTAATTTTTTTTTTTTTTTTATGTTCTAAATATAATTGTAATCTAAGATTTTCTAATGCTAAGAAAGTGGGGTAAGGGCCCAACAAAATTTGTCAATGTGGAGGAGACAGATGAGGGAATCATTAAAAGGTGACTTTTATTGCCAAAAACCTGATACTGTATATCAGATCTACCATTTCAAGTCAAGTAAAAGGCTTGTTATGATGGTAGTGGTCAGAAGGCGAGGAGTATATTTTCAAGTTCCACGTGATGTGATAGGGTTATTGTGGAACTTCTATGTACCTTTGGACAGGTGAACTCTAGATGTTGCATATTGCTACAGTATCATTTGGTTGCAATTTCCTGCAAGCAATTTCTTACTTACTTATCTGTCCACGTTCTGAAATATTTGCTACTCCCATGCAATACAGGAGGGTTAAATACTTGTCATCCAATCTTTTCCAACAATGTGACTACAGTGATGCCAGTGTCCTAGCCATTTATTTGGTAAAGTGACAGTGCTTTCAGAGAACCCTGGTCAAGATTCCACTCCCCTGAGGAAGCAAGATATGCCAACTCCACAGTCCCTATAGGAATCCAAAGTGTTGTGTCCGTAGCATATACACTATATACACTATACTGTATTATATACTCTATTGGCTGTAACCAATTGGGGTTTGTAGTCTTACAGATTAAATATGTGACAAAATTTGAATAACAAGGAAAGCAGAAAGGCAAATGAAAGAACATTTCCACATCCTCACCTATAATGTTTGGGTGCTAAAATTTTCCTTTACATTTTTGGCCTGGTTTCAATAGTTTCCTGCCCTGTGGGACTTCATTTTCAGAAACCAGTTTATATTATATCTAGCAGAGGTTAGGTTACTCAATACTACTCCTGGGCATATCCATGAAGAGAAAAGTAAATGAACCTCCAGATTCAGCTGCCATCAGACACCTGGGAGTAATACTTTAATATGACTTTCACAATTATATCTTTATCAGTTTGGTAGTAAAATTAATTGAAACATTTCAGTGAGCAGTAATGGACTCCGGTAATATATAGGGAGCAGTGGAGGATTAAAGCCATTTAACAATTTAGCATAAATTAAATAAAAATTAACCCCTTAACATTTGCCAATACACCTTTTTACTGAGGCCATTGACTAGCCCTATTTTAGAGCACTGTGTTTTCACTGCACTCTAGAATATATTCTACAGAAGTGGGTACTCCTAGAGCTTCTGCCATAATGAAAAGGGTCAGAAGAAAACACCCATCCCACCCTTTGAATCTCTTAGATGCTGCGGTTAATGGTAACAATTGCATCCAAGTGGTTTCAAAAGAAGAGTGCCTTCCCTGTATGCCATCAGCCACCCGCAACACAATAGCAAGATGCCCAAAGATGGCGCCATAACAGGGAGCTAACTAAGGTCTGCCATTAACATGATAGGGGACAATCTGTGAGAATAATTCTGACTTGATATACTGCAGTACAGATGTTTTGCAGTGTATTATGGAATCACACATTTCCCATATTGATAGACGTCCCATATTGGCATTAAGAAAGTTGAAAAAATGTTAAAACATTTATTGGGAAAAAAGAAAATCCCAAGTGTAAAAACAAGGCAGTTTTTCATCATATTTACTGAATATATTAGGGAGTATTTCCACGTTCAGTTTTAGAGAGGCAGTTTTGAAACCTGAAACCAGGAGTGGATTGGGAAAAAAGTGTACAATCTGTCCTTTATGTATTCTCTCCCTTTATGAACAACACTAGGTTTTGGACTCAAAACTGCATCAAAAAACCTGATGGTGGGTACATACTCTTATGGAATAAAAAAAACCTAAAAATATCCACTTGATTCTTCTATGATGAGTTGTTCCACTACTTCCACACCCTTCACCTTTCCCTCTTTTCTTACTAACCTGACTAACACTATTTGTCATTCCTGACCTACCTGTTCTTTCTTCTCTATGACCTGTTCTTGATTAGTAGTGTAAATTCCTCTGTGACATGTTCTGGTACACCTAGCCTTAATATGAAATGTCCTGTCTTTGCACTACTGATTTTGTACTACAATATGACCGAGGAACAATGTTAAACATCCACTAAATGTAATCACCGACTATGATGGCAAAAAGTATAAAATAAATATAAATTTTATTGGTATGCATTAAAAATGTCCCAGGTCAAAAAGAAAAAAAATGAAAGAAAATTAGATATACGCATCTAGATATTAATAGGGTCACTAAAAGCCTCCTATTTCACACTCCAATAAAGAAGAAGTGTAACTTAGTGGAAGAGTGAAGAAATCAGGCGATACCTTTTAGAGGCTAACTGAGTATATTTATAAGTAAGCTTTCAAGAGTATTAGCTCTCTTCTTCAGACATGGTGTTATAGAAGAACTGAAAATTCACAGATTATTTATACTTTATACACATAATCTTCAAAGGATTTTAGAGTCCTTAAAAAAACAAAAAACTAAATGCAATCTAAGTAGAGAAGTTATTTACAACAGGTCAAAAAAAAAATCTGGAAAGTTGTGGTGCGTGACAGAGAGATCTGTTATCTGTTTGCTATCAGGTGGTGATTTGTGACCCTCACAGTTCATATATAGTGTGACATGAAACTGGCATGAATATTAAGTCCAAATTGCAGAGTTTGAAATTTTTGCATAAACTTGTATTCCGATTCTTTCCTTTTCTCCTTCTTCTTCCTGTTTCCCCCACATAGAGGCCTGTGGTGGGACATTGCACACACATTATGAGGTACACCACATTGGAAGACCTGCAGGAAAATGTCCCCCTAATTCTGTGCACCTGTTGTGACTGTGGGACAGGTACACTGTCAGCGGTGTGGATGTGCTTGCAGGTCATGCACCTTTTTTGTAGGCAAGGTGAGGTGCCATTTTCAGTTGGGGCCTTCAGGGCACTCCGGACAATAATACGCCTCATGTTTGGTGGTTGTCGAAAGGAAAGGAGAGGGGGGACTGGAAATATGTCCTTGAGTCTGTTGTCCCTATGTAGCACAGGTTGGAGCTCCTTGGTAATCCTTCGTAGGATTTCCAGCTGTGGGTTGTAGGTGACTACTAGGGGCACTCGGACATCTTTCTGGGTCTCTCTAAATGTGAGCAGACTGTCTCTGTTAATGGCTGCCGCTTTGTTTAATTGGTTATCCCAATCGGAGAAATTTCATCCTCAGATCCAGGAGGTGCTTGTCCAGGTCTGCTTTGTCGGAGCAAATACGATTGTATCGTATAGCCTGGCTGTAGATAATTGATTGTCTTGTGTGCTTGGGGTGGAAGCTGTCGTTTCTCAGGTAGGCCGTTCTGTCTGTGGGTTTGTGGTATATTGATGTGAGTAGCCGGTGGTCTTTGATGTATATTGTGGTATCCAGAAAGTGAATTTCACTCCCTGAATAGTTAAGTTTAAGGTTGATGGTAGGGTGAAAGTCATTGAAGTAATTATGGAATTGAAGTAGAGCCTCCTCACCTGCAGTCCAGATGACAAGGATATCATCGATATAACGAAGATAAATCATAGGTTTGGTGGTGCATGTTGATAAATATGTTCCTTCCAGTTCTGCCATAAAGAGATTTGCATACTGGGGTGCACATCTGGTCCCCATTGAAGTTCCCATTCACTGTAGATATAGATCCTCTCCAAAGGTAAAATGGTTGTGGCTAAGGATGAATTGTATGAGCTGCATTACTGGTTCTGTTGGGAGGTTTTGTTTTGCCAGGTGTACCCGACATGCTGCAACTCCATCCTTGTGGGGAATGTTGGTATACAGGGATTCCACATCCATGGTGGCCAAAATGGTACGCTCAGGTAGTGGGCCCAGGGCATTCAGTTTGTTAAGAAGGGCCCCTCAGCACACACTGACCATATCAAACTCTGCAATGATATGGAGGAGTTTTTCAGAATGGTCTTTTGAAGATCTCTGAGTAGTTATTGCTACAATTTTACCTGTTAGCATTATTGCTGACATTGAGAATTTTAACAAGGGTATCTCAGCTGTGAATAATAAATCAGCTGCCCTGTTGCTAATGCACAAACTCTGGGACTGGCTGCCAATTTAAAACATCTCTGTTAACTACACTGCAAAGACAGGCTGTTGATAGCAACATTGGGAGCTGGTAGAGTTGAGAATAGGGCACTCCTCCAGCAATAAAGAACAACTCTGTTTAAGTTACACTTGTTCTTTATTGGAGTGTGAAATAGGAGGCTCTTAGTGACCCTATTAATATCTAGATGCTTATATCTAATTTTCTTAATTTTTTTTTCTTTTTGACCTGGGACATTTTTAATGCATACCAATAAAATTAATATTTATTTTATATTTTTTGCCATCCTAGCTGGTGATTTTGTACTACTACTTATGTTCTAATTCCTGTAATTGCTAAATTAACATGTACAGAGCATGTATTTGTCTTTTTGTTATATTGAAAATAAAGAAAACTTTTGAATGAAAACAAAAACAACCTACAAATGTACACATAATTGGTATCACTACATCGATAAATGATCTGTAAAGTACAATCATGTTGTTTAACCAACATGGTGAACGTCATTAAAAAAAAAAAAACCAAAAAAACTAAAATCAACACCAGAATTGCTGTTTTTTGTTCATACAGAATACATTGGATGATCCACTTCAGATTTTGGCTTCAAAACTGCATAAAAAAAACAGAACAAAACTCCAACAAACTTACATTCACATGACCGTGGGTCAATTAAAAAAGTGACCTCCTATATTTTCTAGATTCTTTACACACAGAGAGCTCTATTTCAAGTGTTTTATTTCTGTAAATCTTGATTATGGATTACAGGTAATGAAAACCCAAATGTAAGAAAATTTGAATATTGTAAAAAAGTTAAGTATTGTAAATTCAGTGTGTCGCCTGCCAAGGTTTCCTAAGCCTTTAAATGGAACGCTTTAACTTTTCCAGGTGATTTTGAGAATGTTTTTTCATGACAAATTGTACTTCGTCTTTGATGTAAATTTGGTTCAATATGTTTTGTGTTTATTTATGAAAAAATAGGAAATTTGGTGAAAATTTTGAAAAATATGCAATTTTCAAAGTTTGAAATTATCCTCTTTTCAAATAGAGAGTCATACCACTCAAATTAGTTAATAAACATAATTTACCATATCTCTGCTTTATGTTGACATCAAATTTTAAATGTTCATTTAATTTTTTTGGACGTTATAAGGCTTACAGTCTAACAGGAATTTTCAAGAGAATTTACAAAACACATTTTTTAAGATACTAATTCAGTTCCAAAGGGTCTTTGAAAGGTCTTTGTATTACAAACCCCCATAAATCACCCCATTTTCAAAACTGCACCACCAAAACAATTCAAGACAGTATTTGAAAAGTTTGTTAACCCTTTAGGTGCTTCACAGGAATTAAAACAAAATAAAGGCGAAAAATATACATTTCAATTTTTTTCAATACGATGTTCATTTAACCCTGAAATTTGGACAGTCACAAGGGGTCAAAGGAGAAAATGCATCCCATAGTTTGTTGTACAATTTCTCTCAAGCACAGAAATACCACATGTTTTGATGTAACCTGCTGTTTGGGCACACGACAGAACGCAGAAAGGGAAGGAGCGACATTGAGCTTTCGGAGGGCAGATCATTTGCAGAGCAAATGAGGTACCAGAACAATAAAACCCCCATTAAATTACCCCATTTAAAAAAAATAAACCCCTTAAGGAATTTATCAAGGGGTATAGTGAGCAGTTTGACCCCACAGCTGTTTCACGGGTATTTACTACCTTTGGGACATGAAAAGGAAAAATTACTCTCTTTCCTGTAAAATGTCTCTTTAGCCCCAAAATTCTCATTTTCACAAGGGGTTAAGAGAGAAAAGCCCCCCACAGTTCATTACACAATTTCTCCTGAATGTAGCAGTACCCCATAAGTGGTCATAAACTGCTGTATGGGTATACGGCAGAGCTTGGAACAGAGAGAGCGCTATTTGGCTGTTGGAGGGCAGATTTTGATGGAATTGTTTTCAGGTACCATGTCGCATTTGTGGAGCCCCTGTGGTGCCAGAACAGTGGAAACCCCCGAAATATGACCCCATTTTGGAAACTAGAACCCTCAAGGGTTATCAAGGGCTATAGTGAGTATTTTGACCCTACAGATGTTTCACAGAATTGGGCTGTGAAAATAGAAGATGACATTTTTTTCCGTTAAAATGTTGTTTTAACCCCAAATTACTGGAAGTCCAGGAGTTTCGTTTGTACTGTGAGTTGGAAAAAAAAAAAAAAAACACCCGCTATCATAACCATCTGAAAGCTGCCGAAAACATATTGTGACATTAAATGGGTGAAAATGTGTTATGTGAATGATGGAACTTTCTGCCTATCAGAAATGTTTTATATGTTCATCTCTAGTAATAATCGTTATTGCTATTATTTTAGCGTGTAACGGATATCACTAGAAAGGCGGTCATGTATTATACTCTATAAAGATCAGGTATGGAAAGGACAGGGACAGCGAAAAAATGTAAACTTTATTAATGACTTTGCGAATGTGTTGTGTGTTGGTGCAACTCTTTTGCCACTGCGACCTCGACGATGGTAAATGTCTAGGTCACAGCACCAATAAATTTCCTGGTTATGTTCAGAGGGGTATTACAGAAGAATACCCCTCTAATAAGGCTCAGAGGGGTATTACATGATCGCCTAGTTCACAGCCATTTATATGTACAAAAAACTACATCATGGCTATCTCCACCAAAAGGTTGTTTCAGGTGCAGTGGTTGTTCTTCATGTCCATTTTTACTGGCAGGTCGGGAATTTTTTTCAGAAAATTTAAAAGCTATTTTCTATTTTTGAAATAAAACATTTCATATCTTGTCGGTCAAGGGGAGTGATCTATAAGATCACATGCCAGTGTAAATTGGAATATGTTGGAAAAACTAATCGAGAGTTGAGGAAAAGAATTGGTGAGCATCTTGGGGATATACGTAATGAACGGGACACCCCAGTGGCGAAACATGTCAACTCCTGCCACGGGGGTAATGTAAGTTGCCTGCGTTTTACAGGTATTGACTTGGTAAAACCTCATCCAAGAGGGGGAGATTGGCATAAGATGACATTACAGTGTGAGATAAAATGGATATTTAAATTAAAAACTGAGATTCCAAATGGGCTTAATGAGTAGTTTAATTTTTGCTGTTTCATTTGATCCCCCCTCTTTTTCCCTTCTTTTCCTCCTCTTTTCTTCCACTGAACATGATAGATCAGACCGTGTGGGATATTTTTGTGAATAGGGTATATTTCAATAGTATATAAAATTATCTGTGTATAGAGAGAAAAGCTCCTCTTGAAAGATCTTTCAGAGTATATATACCTCGAGGTCATTTATGATTACAGTAGTAATTTTTGTTTTTTGTATGTCCTGTGTCTTTATTTGACCTGTTGCCCCTTTAATTCTGGGCATTTTGGCATCTTTGCTCTTGACCATTATTAATTCTGATTAAATTGAGCCTTTAATGTACTGGGGCTGCTGTACTTGGATGGTAGGCTGATTGGGCCTTTTCAGGTCTTCTTTCCGTCTTATACCTGTGTGGTTTATTGTTATCTAGCAATTGGCTGGTTGTTTGATCACTGTGGTATTTTTGGGCCTTATTTGAACTATTTTGGTTAATAAAGGATATTTTAATCTTCCCTGTAGCTTTTGCGCATTGAGGGGCTTATCTAGAAGCTTGTCCCACTGTGCATGCTCGTTTTCGATGTATTAGCGGAGACTGGGAGGATATGCGCATGCGCGATGTATTAACTTCGCGCATGCGTGGTATGTTTGGCCGGAGATCGGGAAGATATGTGCATGCGCGAGGTTTTTATTCCACGCATGCGCAGTATGTTATATATCGCTCCTAATATAACAGGATGACGATGTTTTACGTATGACGTCATCAGTATGCGCTGTTTTGAGAGCGATATTCAAGCATCATTTATATGAATGTGGGCACACCTGGCTGATAGGTGGAGTCCATTACTATATAAGTTACCCTGATATGCTGGGATCTTGCTACCATCGTCACTACATGGAGTCAGTGAGCGTTTTTCCTCCATTGTGGGGTTTTATTTGCTTTGCTTTACCACTGTAGGCAGCATTTATTTATTTATATGTATTTAACCAAGAATTTTGGAATTTATGAGTAGTCTAGTAATTCCCCTGATGATTGGTGCATTACTGTACCAGGAAACGCGTAGGGACTAGGGATTTATAGGGTCATTTTAAGGACAGCTTGATACTGCCCTTGTTAGGGCAGGAGTCAATTTGGGTGTAAGGGAAAGTCTTAGGGGGAGGAATAGGGACTGCAATTCTTCCTCCTGGGATGCACCATCACCTACTGGGTTACTCCTGTCTTCAGAATTTGGTAAGATCGTTTCATTATTTAATTGTGTGGCTGCCATGATATACAACTTAATATGGTGGTGATTTCATGTGTATTTACTATAACGCTGGCTAAATTAATTATGATGTTTGATATTCTTTGGGACCTTTTTAATATTTATTATTAAATGTTAATTTTTATTAGTATTTGCATCAGTGCTTTTGGATAGTTTATTTTCTGTTGCAATTGGTGGATTGTCTTGTCAGTTGACATAATACTCTACACCTCTGCTCCTTTTTGCTTTTGTGTTGGTATTACATTATCCCTCTATGTGACAATCAGAGGGCAAAAGTACAGTATGCTCCCTGATTGATAGGAGAGGGGATAACATGGGCAGAAGTCCCTGCTACCCCTGTCACATACAGTACAGGTTATGCACAGATGATGACCATGATTTATCATCATCTGTGCAGTCTGCAGCTCTCCAACCCCCCCCCCCCTCCTCCTTTATGCAGCTGGCTAAGATGGCTGGAGGGGGGGTGGACAATATAGAACCCCATATCTCAGGATCCATTTGGTCTATGAAGATCACCATGATACATCTAACAGATCTGGAGCGATTTGCTGTTAGAACGCTTTCAGGAATTGAGGAGAATCTCATCTTTAAAATGAATCCAACGTGATCTTCATAGCCATAATGGATCCTGACAGAATAAAAAAAAAAACCTAATACTCACCTCTACTTTCTGGCTTTGCTGTGAATGATGATCGCTGGCTAGTGGAGGCTGTGACAGGTCCCTCACCCCTCAGATCCGAGTATCAGATGTTTCATACAGCTGATACTCCGATCTCCCTGTTTGGGGGCACTGTCACTTATGACAGTAAGCCCCTGGATCAGTACTTGCCCATAGCTGCACTGTGAATGGTGGGTCTGTGCAGACCCACCAATGACAGCGGTGGCTGGAGGGGGGAGGCTTCTAGTGGTCCCTCTTCGGTCACAGGGGAGTCTCAGCTGCCAGCAACAGCTGAGCTCCTGATACCCAGCCATACTACGTGCTAGAGAAAAGCCCTGGGAGCTAGGACATTAGTGTACGTCCTGGTGTGCTAATGAAGCTCTCTCCAGGACGTAGGTTGTGGTGCACCTAGGGGTTAACACTAATGTGAATAACATGATGGATGCTATCTTCCATCATGTTTGTTTACTTTTCTGATGGAAGAAAAAGTCGTGCAAGCTGGACTTTTTGTTACGTTACCAAAGTAAACAAACATGATGGAAGTCAGCTCAGTCAGTCTGTGTGTTACTCTACTACATCTAATGGACGGGGGGGGGGGGGGAGGTTGTGGATTGACAACTGAATAGAGGATCGAATCCAGGGAGTTGTGGTCAATGACTGCAGCCCAGACTGGTCCTCTGTTTTAAGTGTTATACCCCAGGGTTCAGTGCTGGGTCCGCTGTTATTTAACTTATTTATTAATGATATAGAAGATGGTTTTAATAGCACTCTATTTTTGCAAATGAAACCACGCTGTGCAGTACAGTGCAGTATATGGAAGATGTGCGTAGGTTACAAGTCAACTTGGACAGAATGAGTGTTTGGGCATCCACTTGGCAAATGAGGTTCAATATGGATAAATATAAAGTTATGCATCTGGGTAAAAATAATCTGCATGCAAGGAGAGTAAAGCTGGAAGAGTCACTGGTAGAGAAAGACCTGGGTGTATTGTAAACCATAGTTTAAATAACAGCATGCAATGGCAATCAGCTGCTTCTATACTTGTGGAACAGGGATATAATAGAGCAAAATAGCATTGATGCCATTTCCTTTCCCATCCCTTGGTTGAACTTGATGGACATAAGACTTTTTTCAACCATACTATGCACCAATGTAGTTAGAGATGGAGCTCCATATTCATTCTGCAGTTAAAAATCATGATCCCGCTGATTAACCCCTCAATTGCCCCTATATCACTGCCCCACCAGTCTAAAACATACAGAGAGGGCCTCATCACCCTCATTAGCCTTAAAAAAGCCTGAGTATCATCCCTATCTGCCTCAGACTCACCCGCTTCCTCCTAAGTATCACCCCCATCTTCATCAATATCACCCCCATTCTACTCAGTGACACCTTCATCCTTCCCAGTGTCAACTAAATTTTTCCCCAACTGTGTAATTGGTAAGTTAACAGTTTTTTTTTTTTAATAGGCGTGTCCCTATTTTTCTTCATACTTTGTGTGCCGCAGTTGGTTCTTGCCTAGTCCCAATTGATGCTCACCTAGTTATAACATTTCATTTTTGCATTGCAAGTTTGTCCTAATTGGTGTAAACCGAGTCCTTTTTAATTTATGCATTGCAAGTTTTCATCCTAACTGGTGCACACAGAGTTATACCATTTAATTTTTGCATCACAAGTTTTAGTCCTAATTGGTATATGCTGAGTTATACTATTTATTTTGTGCACCACAAGTTTTAGTCCTATCTGGTGAACATTTAATCTGTGGTCCACAAATGTTAGTCCTAATTGGTAAAGGCTTAGTTATACCATTTAAATGGTCACTAACTGTTCAGACAACTTAATTTTTAATAGGGCATGTGATTCTGGACCAAAGTGTAAGACACTTTATGTGAAAATGTTTCTGTTTTCTGCATGGACACCTCTCTAAAGTCCCTGCCACAAGATGTCTCCTTCCTTCCTAATTACTCCCTGTTACTAGTGAAGGTTCAACCTTTAGAACCCAAGAGACTCATGATGAAACACAAGAGAAGGGGGAAGATCAGGTCTCTCTTCACAACCTCTGCATGTTTATGCACAGTATTGTTGCTCCCTGCCCTGTATTTCTCAGGTAGCTCAGTGAGTATGCAGCTTCTCACAGCTCACAATGAGTAAGGAGAGTCTATCTGCTTCTGACTAGCTGCATGTGTTATTGCTGATGGGATGTTAGTCATAGACAGGAAGCAGCTTTTCTTATTGTGATTAAAATTCTTTTTTTTTCTGTGTCAGTGATCTTTTTAGGTGCATCATAACCTGGATTTGGAGTCCAGTGTCCCTGGTTCTCCTATATTGTGTTAACTTGGGCTTTTTTCAGCTATTTATTGTCTGCTACGTTAGTTCTGGCATAATTACATGTAAGGAAGAAAGCAGTAGTAATAATGGATTGAGGCATGGTTGATCTTTATCCAATATGCCTCTGCCTCAGAAAGAAATGCAAAATATGCTACAGCCATAATAGGGCTATTAGCAACAGAAAAAATGATAGGTTACCATGAAGGCTTATACAGGCAGAGAACAGACTCAGTAACCCCCTGCAGATATTTCAACTTTTGATGAAAACTCAGGTTTTAATCCTAACTGCAGCAGGCCTGTTTGTCGCATTTCATTTGTGCGCCACATTTTTTAATCCTAATTGGTACATGCCCAGTTATATTAATTAATTTCTGTGCTGTAGATTGTAATCCTAATTGGTGCACAGCTAGTAATAGTGCATGTCTAGTTGAGGCTAAGGCCCCACTTTGCGGAAATGCAGAGGTTTTTTATTACAGATTTTGCAGCGTTTTTTTGAGCCAAAGTCAGGAGGGTATTTAACAGAAGGGAAATGTCTAAGTGCTTTTCCATTCCTTTCAAGTTATTTTTCCTGACTTTGGCTCAAAAAACCGCAGCAAAATCCACACCAAAAAATGTTGCGCTTCCACAGCGTGGGGCCTTAGCCTAAAGAATTTCTTTTGTGCACTGCAAGTTTTAATCCTATCTGGTGCATGTTAGTTACACCGTTTAATTTGTGCACTGCAAGTTTTAATCCTTTTTGGTTCATGCTTAGTTATACCTTAATTTGTGCACCAAAGATGTTAGTCCTAATTGGGGTATGCCTAGTTATAGCATTTAGTTTGTGTATTGCAAATTTAAATGTAGTCTACCACCTCCCCCAAGTACTGTATGTTCAACTACTATCACTGCATTACAAAGCAAATTGCAGTGATAAACAACATCTCTTTTTTAAATATGTCACTTTTGTATATTTGGAGAAAAACAACTTTGAAAGTCTTCTGCAAATAAAGCAGATGGTGCACTGGGTGCAAACCTTCAGCTCCATGGAGCACTGCTCTTGCTGCTCAAGTAAATTGAGTGATAGCAGTGGGAGTTTGACCGCGGCATCTAAAGTGTTAACAGCTGTGCCACAGGTACCGCCATCTTAAACTGATTGCCTCCCTCCTGAACGTCATCGGAGGGCGGTGATCGGTTGTTATGACAGCCTATTGAAGGCTCCCAGGCTTGTCATTACATCAGATCTAATACACTCTGCCAGAGGCATCGTGTAATACACTGTGTTCCAAATTATTATGCAAATAATATTTTCTCATATTTTCCAAAATTACCTATATGAATTGCAGTCATTGTAATTTTCCAGTCATCAACTATTCAAGTATAATTGAAAGGTTTTTGAACAAACTGACTATGATAACAGTATATTTAAAAAAAAAAAATAAACACTCAAAATGCATGTTTTAAATTATTATGCACAGCAGAATTTGCAACCTTTTCATTTTTATTAAGAACAAAAAAATGGTCATTGTGAAATTATAAGCATTAGCAGGTTATTACAAACTGAAATCAAACAGTTTTCAAGCCAAAACTTTATTCGAGGTGATGTTACATTTGCACATAGGACCCCTTGTTCGAAAGAAGCTTCTGAACTCTCTCGTCCATTGAATTTGTCAGTTTTTGGATGGTTTCTGCTTCAATTGTTTTGCATGAGGACAGAATACCCTCCCAGAGCTGTTGCTTAGATGTGAACTGCCTCCCGCCATCATAGTCACTCCTTTTGATGATGCTCCAGAGGTTCTCAATGGGGTTGAGGTCAGGGGAGCATGGGGGCCACACCATAAGTTTGTCCCCTTTTATGCCCATAGCAGCCAGAGATGCAGATGTGTTATTTGCAGCATGAGACGGTGCATTATCATGCATGAAAATGATCTTTCTGCGGACTGCATGGTTCTTCTTCTTAACCATGGCAGGAAGTGCTGTTTGAGAAACTCCACATACATTATGGAGTTCATTTTTACCCCTTCAGGGATCCTAAAGGGGCCGACAATCTCTCTCCCCATGATTCCAGCCCAAAACATTACTCCACCTCCTCCTTGTTGGCGCCGTAGCCGTGTTTGCATGGGGTGTCCATCAACAGGCCATCCTCCACTCCATCCATCTGGACCATCGAGCGTTGCACGGCACTCATCGGTGAACAAAACAGTTTTGAAGTCAGTCTTCATGTATTGTTTGGCCCACTGGAGCCGTTTCTGCTTGTGTGCAGTGGATAGAGGAGGTCGACAGGATGGCTTACGCACAGCTGCAAACCTCTGAAGGACCCTGTATCTTGTTGTTCGGGGGACGTTGGAGGCACCAGTAGCTTCAAAAACTTGTCTGCTGCTATGACAAGGCATTTTTGAAGCTGCTCTTTTAACCTGACGTAATTGCCTGTTGGAAAGAGTCCTCAATTTTCCCTTATCAGCACGCACACGTGCGTGCTGTGAAGCAGCTACATACTTCTTGATTGTGCGATGATCACGATGAAGTGTCTTGGCAATGTTGATTGTAGTCATGCCTTGACCTAAATACTCCACAATTTGTTGCTTCTCAGCAGCCGACACATCCTTTTTCTTTCCCATTTTGGCTGAAAATGTAGGCTGCTTAATAATGTGGGACAGCCTTCTTAAGTAATCTTGCCTTTAATTGGACACACCTGCCAAACTAATTAGCACAGGTGTCTGCAATTGCTTTCAGTGATATAAAGAGCCCTGACACACATCACCATTAATGAGTTTAACTGACAAACAAAAAAATTCTTACCTTATCACTCCTAAACACTTTTTGAATAATAATTTGGAACACAGTGTAGAAGGGAATGAATTTCGCTATACACTGCAATACATTACATATAAGTAAAAAAAAAAAAAAAATTTTAAAGTATAAAAAAACACAAAAAATATAAAAGTTCAAATCACCCCCCTTTCCCTAGATCACATATAAAAATAAATAAACAAAAGTAAACATAAACACTTTGTCCCCGCGCTCCAAAATGTCCTAACTATTAAAATATTTCTCCCATATGGTGAACGGCGTAGCGAGGAAAAAAAATCTAAATGGCCAAATGGCTGTTTTTTCAACTTTTTGCATCCTATAAAAAATGGAATAAAAAGTGATCAAACCATCAGACCTTCCCCAAAATGGTATCACTAAAAATGCCATCTTGTCCCGCACATAAATATAAAAAAGTTACAGGTGTTACAATATGGCAACACAAAATTTTTGCAAAGTTTTTAATTTTTTTAAAATGTATCAAAACATTACAAATATTATATAAATTTGGTATCACTGCGATCATACTGACCTGCAGAATACAGGTAACTGGTCATTTTTACCATTATAGTGAATGCCATAAAAATTAAACCCATAAGATATTGGCGTAAATGCGTTTTTTTTTCCAATTCCATCTCATTCTGAATTTTTTTCCAGATTCCCAGCCAGTACATTGTACAAGATATTGAACGGAGCCATTACAAAGTACAATTTGTCCCGCAAACAATAAACCATTATATGACTCTGTGAACTGAAAAATGAAAAAGTTATGGCTCTTGGAATGGGGAGAGGGAAAAATGGAAATACAAAAAAGAAAATTGGCTGTGGTATGAAGGGGTTAAATAGGCAGGGGGCAATGAAAAAAATAAAAAAAAATTAATACTCACATTTCCACAGTGCTCTGGTGCCTCCCTGCGTGGTCTGGTCTTCTGGGTCCCGTGCTGATGTTTGGCGGAAGTCCCAGCCACATGTGGCCGCTGAAGCCAATCAGCGGCCTCAGTGAAGGGCCTGAGATGTCACTGCTAAGTGCTAAATATATATAAGTAAACCCTGCTCCTTTTCATGCTTCTGTTTCATAATTGTTCCTTTACTTGACAGATATATCTTTCAGGGTCCCATGAAAGCTGGGTTACATACCAGTCAATACTGTAATACAGACTACCGTTGAAGCAAAAGGTACCTTTGTAATCCTCTTTCTAAGTTATGACACAGCTAGCTAGTTTTGACTTTCAAGAATCTTGGAAAGCTGGGCAATTTTCACAAACTAGATGAAACCCATACACATGTAATCCTCCCCTCTCCCTGGTATAATTCATGCTCTGGATCTGAACTAAATGACACTCCTTTACATCATTAGACTGAATGGGAGCTAAGCCTCGCCCCCTCCTGAATTTCCTGTGATGTCATGCTAGTGTTTGTATCTGGTCTCCAGCCAATAATGCACTGGACAGAGGCAAGAAGCACTTTCTGCCAAATCTATGTCTGCAAGATTTCTGCCAAACTGCTCAGAGCTGCAGTTTAGCAATTAAAGGGGTAGTCCCACAAACTTAACCATATTTAAAATTGTAATATTTAGATAATATTGTAGATGATATTCTAATCTTTAAAATGAATCCAAGCTCATCTTCATAGCTTTAATGGATCCTGAGAAGCGGGGCTCTAAAGTGATCCCCTCTCCTGCCTCAGGCAGCATCTTAGAGTTGCTGAAGGAAGGAGGAGGGGGAAGGAGCAGAGCTGCAGACTGCAGAGACAATGATAAATCATCATCGTCTGTGCATAAGCTGTATGTGACCCCAGGGGGAGGGGTACTAGGGACTTCTGTCTATGTTATCCCCTCTCCTATCAATCAGAGAGCATACTGTACTTTTGCCCTCTGATTGTCACATAGAGGGATAATGTAATATCCCTCTGAAACTAATCAGAGTGGTATTTTTATGTAATACCCCTCTGAACATAACCAGGAAGTTATTGGTGCTGTGACCCAGACATTTATCATCGTGCAAAAGAGTTTCACCAAACACTAACACAACACATACACAAAGTCATCAATAAAGTTTACATTTGACCCTGTTCTGTCCTGTCCATACCTGAACTCACTAGAGATGAAAGTATAAAACACTTATAAAACATTTCTGACAGGTGGAAAAGTTCCATCAGTCAGATAACACATTTTCACCCATTGAATGTCACCATATAAAATCTCAGTTTTTGGCAGCTTTCAGATGGGTATTTTTTAGCGGGTGTTTTTTTTTTGTTTTTTGGTTTTTCACCCACAGTACAAATGAAACACCTGGACTTCCAGTAGGTCATGAGATCTAGAATTATGACTCTCTAACACCAGTAATGATGAACCGCAGGAACTTCAGAGGTTGTGTCCATAATATGTGAGCAATAAAGCAACCATGTTACGCCCATCTGAAACCGACACTGGTTTTCACATTAGCTTGATTATAATTATTCATTAGAGTTAAAATTTTTATAGGGGGATAGAAAATTATATTCTTATGTAAGCCCCTATTTAATTTTCATGCACAAAATTGGTTAGCGCATTTCTGCGATTTTGGCGTTTCTTTAACACCTGCACCTGTAAATATATATATTTGTATGTATGAATTCCTCACATCTTGCAGTTTTTTGGAAAGTATATTTTGTTTGCAGAAAGGGATTGCTTTAGCATGCACTTTAGTGGCAAATTTGCATTTTTGTGCAATTTTTGCTTGTAATCTCTATTTGCTGCAAAGTTGCATGAAGGTGGTTGTATATATGAAATATTAAGTTGTGTTTTTACATACATTACGCTGTGCAGAAAAGCTAGATTTTGGTATCACAGTCAATTTTTAACATATTAGTGAATAACAGCAAAATATTGCTTGCCTTCTGTATCTGTGTTTTTGAGAGTACGAGCTCTTGTTGTAGTTCATGTTTGTGGTATATATAAATTGTGCAAACCTTGATCTATTATTTTTACATGTGTTTTGTGTGTGAATGTATGATTGAATAGGAGTTTTAGGCGCATATATATGTTTTAGTGCATTTTTTCAAAAAATTGTTTGTCACAAAGTTACATGAAGGTGGACATGTAATCTTAAATGGGTAGTCCAGGATAAATTGATAATTCATGGCTAAGTCACCCATGCCCCCCCCCCCCCTCCAACTTTCTAATATATCTTTTTTTACCCATATTGTATAGTTTTTCAGTAATACAGTGGGGAAAAAAAGTATTTAGTCAACCACCAATTGTGTTCTCCCACTTAAAAAGATGAGGCTGGCCTGTAATTGACATCATAGGTAGACCTCAACTATGAGAGACAAAATGAGAAAACAAATCCAGAAAATCACATTGTCTGATTTTTTAAGAATTTATTTGCAAATTATGGTGGAAAATAAGTATTTGGTCACCTACAAACAAGCAAGATTTCTGGCTCTCACAGACCTGTAACTTCTTCTTTAAGAGGCTCCTATGTCCTCCGCTCATTACTTGTAGTAATGGCACCTGTTTGACATTGTTATCAGTATAAAAGACACCTGTCCACAACCTCAAACAGTCACACTCCAAACTCCACTATGGTGAAGACCAAAGAGCTGTGGAAGGACACCAGAAACAAAATTGTAGACCTGCACCAGGCTGGGAAGACTGAATCTGCAATAGGCAAGCAGCTTGGTGTGAAGAAATCAACTGTGGGAGCAATAATTAGAAAATGGAAGACATACAAGACCAATGATAATCTCCCTCGATCAGGGGCTCCACGCAAGAAAGATCTCACCCCGTGGGGTCAAAATGATCACAAGAACGGTGAGCAAAAATCCCAGAACCACACGGGGGGAACTAGTGAACAACCTGCAGAAAGCTGGGACTAACGTAACAAAGGCTACAGTCAGTAACACTACTCCGCAAGGAACTCAGATTCTGCAGTGCCAGACGTGTCCCCCTGCTTAAGCCAGTACATATCCGGGCCCGACTGAAGTTTGCTAGAGAGCACTTGGATGTTCCAGAAGAGTATTGGGAGAAATTCATATGGTCAGATGAAACCAAAGTAGAACTGGTAGAAACACAACTCGTTATGTTTGGAGGAGAGTGAATGCTGAGTTGCATCCAAAGAACACCATACCTACTGTGAAGCATGGGGGTGGCAACATCATGCTTTGGGGCTGTTTCTCTGCAAAGGGACCATGACTACTGATCCATGTACATGAAAGAATGAATGGGGCCATGTATCGTGAGATTTTGAGTGCAAACCTCCTTCCATCAGCAAGGGCATTGAAGATGAAACGTGGCTGGGTCTTTCTGCATGACAATGATCCCAAGCACGCTGCCAGGACAACGAAGGAGTGGCTTCGTAAGAAGCATTTCAAGGTCCTGGAGTGGCCTAGCCAATCTCCAGATCTCAACCCCATAGAAAACCTTTGGAGGGAGTTGAAAGTCCATGTTGCCCAGCAACAGCCCCACAACATCACTGCTCTAGAGGAGATCTGCATGGAGAAATGGGCCAACATACCAGCAACAGTGTGCGCCAACCTTGTGAAGACTTACAGAAAACATTTGATCTCTGTCATTACCAACAAAGGATATATAAGAAAGTATTGAGATGAACTTTTGTTATTGACCAAATACTTATTTTCCACCATAATTTGCAAATAAATTCTTTAAAAATCAGACAATGTGATTTTATGGATTTGTTTTCTCATTTTGTCTCCCATAGTTGAGGTCTACCTATGATGTCAATTACAGGCCAAGCTCATCTTTTTAAGTGGGAGAACTTGCACAATTGGTGGCTGACTAAATACTTTTTTTCCCCACTGTATATGTAGGTCATGTGACCTACATATATTACATTTTTTACCTTTCCGCTGATGTAACGGGTGTCATCGGTATAATCCATATCCTGACCTGTTATGTCAGTGTAAAGGCCTCTCCCCCCTAAGCCCCATTGTACTTACCATTTCCTCTGGACCCAGGCCGACGAGTCATCCAGGGAAGGTTGCCTCCTTTTCTTCTGTGTGCCACCTCCCCACGCACACGCAATAGTGCCTGGGAAGCTGGCACACAATACTTACTTATCTTCTCCTGCTTCTGGTCTAGAGCTGAGAAGTGATACTAATAAGAATGTGGGTGACAACAGCAACACTACTTCTGGTTTTGGTGGCAGCGGTAGTAGCCGCAGACTTATTGCCCTGAGAATGAAGATGACGTTTTTATTTACTTCGCTTGCCCATCTCAGTCACAGGAGGATATTGCATTCATGAGTAGTGTGATCTTGAGTCAGGCCTCTGTGTGTTCCTCCTCCTCTAATGCTGTAACACGTAATTTATCCCAGGGCCTTTCTGGACAGTTAACCATGTCTACTTCATCTTCTTCAATTACACAGATCCCATTCCCTGGTAGTGTTGTGTTACCTGCTGAGAAAACAATTTTTCCTAGTTAGAGCAGTCCTCCTTCTCTTTTTGATGATCTGGATGAGAAAAGTCAGCTTGTTTGCAAGTAGGGTGTGGTGATACTACTGGTAGTTCTTTTGATAGGGGAACTAGGAGGAATTTGGAGGTGGAAATTATGAGGGTGTGCAGGAATCCCATGGCCATGATGAGTCAGAAAAAAGCGGGTAAGATGATGAGATTGCTAATGATGATTCTTTTGCTTATATAGTGTAATGTGAAGCACTGCCATGTGGTTTTATATAAATAATCCTAGATCAGAGCAGCAAAACAGCGGAGGAGCTGCTCCTCTGTACTGAGCAGCAAGTATCCCGCTGGATGGCTCCTTGACAATTACAACTGGGCAGTGTAGTGCCAGCAACAATGGCACCAACATTGTTGCTGTGTTGCAGTTGGGTCGAATAACACATATAACCTTTAGGGTGCATGTGCTGAATCTAGTGTTGCACAGATTTATTAACATGTATATTGACTTAAAAGAGGTACTTCTCATGGCCAGAAAAGTGTCTGCGCATTTCAGCCTTACGAATACCCTAAATGGCTTGCAGTGCCTTATCTGTGATGTTCCAACATGCTGGATCTTCTGTGTGAGCAGCAGAAGGTGGTTTATTATTACTGCATGCAGCAGACCACAGGGACAATGTGTTATTTTGAGATCTGTCATTGGAGGCTCATGAGGGAAGTGTGTGTCGGCTTCTCAAGCCCTTTGAAGATGCCACCAAATTTGTCAGCAGGGACAACTGCAGCATCAGCGATGTGATTATCTATCTTACAGGAAACACTTAAACTCATGCAATGAGAGACAGAAAAGGAAGAACAGCTTTTATCTCTAAGTCAATGTTATAGCCCTGAATTGATGCAAGGGGAACTGGAGGAGGATGAAGATCTGGGTCAGGGTCACTGCAGTGAAGACTGCACTACACTGGGACTCCTAGACTGGAAGAAGAGGAGGAGAAAGACTTTCCTTTGGATGCAGAGATAGCCCTTCATATGTCTCAGGCACAGCCAGGGGAGGAGGCTCACCATTATTTCTTTCAAGATGATGATGACAATGACCATGCGGGCCAAGAGTACTGGATGGCAGTGCTCTTAGACCCTTGCTATAAAGCCAAAATTGGGGAATTCTTCCCCTCCTCCCAAAGGAAAGCAAAATTGTAATATTATTAAGATAGACAGTATACCCAGGTTGCCGCAGCTTTTAAGGAGACCACTACAAGTGCCAGTCGCAAGTGTGCCCAGCTTGCCTCTGCTGCTCACAGTCCACCTCACTCTGCCAGTGCCACAGCTACAAGTAGCAGAAGTAAAATCAGCAGCATCAGCACTCCATCACTAGTCAGTACAGTATTTGGAACATGATCAACCAGAAATTTATCATCTCACAGAGCCAACCAGACCCACAACAAGCAACTGACCTAGAGTGCACCTATATTCCAGCAGATAACTGTGACCCCATGGAATTCTGAACCAATAGATTAGAGCAGTGGAAGAAGCTGGCCCAGTTTGCCATGGTAATTCTAACTAGTCCAGCCTCAACCGTAATGGCCAAGAGTATGTTCAGTGCTGCCAGTGGCATTATAACACCTAGAAAGACCAAACTGTCCACCACTATTGTGGAAAAAAAATATTTTCATCAAATTGAATCAGGCATGGATCCATGAGGATTTTCACATACATCCAGCTTATTCCTCCAAATAGAATTGTCACCGTCTCCCTGTATTATGTACTGTGACCTGGTCCAATATATCGTTCCATGCTGTACTGCCACTCATGGTGCCACAGCTACCACCACTGCCACTTCATAGGCAGACGTGTCCTGCGGCCTGGTCCATCATATCATTCCATGTTGTACTGCGCCTCATGCTGACACAGCTACCACCACTGCCACCACTCAGCCAGATATGTCTTGCAGCCTGGTCCGTCATATCATTTTATGCTGTACTGCTACTTATGTTCCACAGATACCACCACTGGTCCATCACATTCCACTATACCACGCTGTTGGTGCCACAGTGTTGACATAAAAAACAAAACTATTTTGATTTCACTTCTGCTCCCATGAAAGGGTAATTTTTGAAGGCTTTTTGTTATGGAAAGCCACTTCTTTTTCATCACTTGTCATCTAGGCTCACAGCTACAAATGTGGCTCTCAAATAACAAGCCTGTAGAACATACAAGTCATCTAATTTTTTAATAAAATCATTGCTTTTTGCAGTATAACCACCTTGTGTGTTTAAAAAACTGCAGGAAAGCACCTTTCCCCAAAAAAAGGTTAATTGTTAGACCATTTCATTGGTAAAATGCATAAAAGCGAGTGTCACCGCAGTGTATGGTTAAGCTTAGAGTTTGTATTCACTGCTTACCATCCATTTTTCCATAGACATAAATGTCACTTTCACTTTGACTTAACTTCGGCTGTGTTTGCCTTAGAAAGCTAGAAATTGGATAGATAGGTTCCAAGGAGCTCTGACACTTTTATACACTGTGGTTTAAGCCAAATTAAGCTATAGTTCATACCAAACTTGTTTGACCCAAAATTAATCTTGAGACCAAACCAACCAAACCCGAAAACTAAATATATCTTGAAAGGTTCGCCCATCTCCAGTTATACCATATATATATATGTATATGTATATATATATATATATATATATATATATATATATATATATATTATATATATAGTTTAAATTTTTATTAGGTTTTACAGCAATTAAAGAGAAAACGAAACAATCCTCTGTCAGCAGAGGTCAAAATGTTGCAATGAAATGAAGAGTAAAACAAAAAAAGTGATACAAATTTGAAATTATCACATATAAAAGTATAAGAATACAATAGGACCAATGGATGAGCAAAAAACACAGTCAACTTGTAGACGTCAGTAGAGGGGTCATGACACAATGCAGAACTTGGCTTTTTAGGAAGACACACCATAAGAATGTCGTGTGTGTTAGAGTACGGATAACAGTAAGGGAGGGATTATAAACCGAAATAAACCAAAAAGTAATGGGGGGGGATGAGAGAGGGAAAGTAAGAGGCGAAAAAGAAAGAGAGAAAGAGGAGAGAGAAAGAAAGAGTGAGAGAGAGGAGGTTAGTATGTTATAAAGATAAGGGTAAGAGCGGGAGAAAAGGAGAAAAATTAGGCTAGAGATCACCTGTATACGAAGTTCAACTCGTAGAAAAAACCTTTTGAACCAGAACAATTAGGGAAAAGAGGAAAGAAGTAGATACGACTGGGTTAGATGGTGCAGTCAATCCAGGGTGACCAGATTTTCTTGAATTTATGATGAGATCTGTTTTGCCAACTAGAGAGTTCTTCAAATAGGGCTATTTGGGAGACTTTGTTAAGCCATTGTTGTTTGGTAGGAATATCTGTCTGGAGCCAGAATTGTGGAATGAGCGTTTTTGCTGCAGCAAGTAGATCATATTTGTTTTAGAAGGGTCATACTGCGGTGCAGGTAGCGAGAGAAAGATTATCTCAGGCATTAGTACAAATGATTTATTGGTGATCTGTCGAATTGTGTCTTGAACTTCTTTCCAGAAGGGTTGTATGACCGGCAGTGTCGGACTGGGATGTCTAGGGCCCACCAGTGGAATTGTTTCTAGGGGCCCACCATCAGGACCCCTGCAGATCAGCGGTACCAAGACAGGGCAGCTAAAGGTAATAACATGCCGGGAGCCATGCTGCTCACCCACTATACCATGTGCACCACTGCACTACCGAAACCTACTGCTACACCTTGTATGGCAAGTGAACAGCGTGGCTCCTAGAATTGTTACCATTACCTGTAGCCGCATTGTCCTGGAAAAGCTGATCTGCAGAGGTCCTGGCTGTTGTATCATCGCAGATGTAATATTGCTGGCCTATCCTAAGGACAGGCCATCAATATTAGGAAGATGGATAAATCCTTTAAAGAGGTTGTCGAAGGAATTGGAGCAACCCATGTAGCAGGCGGGAGGTGTAAAGTAAAAAATAAGCAAATTAAAAAGCATACTCACCTGTCCCCGGCGCTCCGTTGTCCGCTGCTAGTGTCCATTCAGTCTCATGCCGGCAACTCCTTGCTGGGAGTCCTGCACCTCATGTGATCGCTAAGACCAATTAGGTACAGGATTTCCAGAAATGAGGCGCCGCCATGAGACCGAACAGACACAGGTAGGGGAACACGGGGTGCTGGGGACAGGTGAGTATGGTTTTTTAAAAATTTTCTTATTTTTACACCTCCCTGGCGGCCAACACAGTGGTCGCTCCAGTTTATGGACAACCTCTTTTAAGGGGTTGTCTGGGCCAAATTTTTCTATGGTCACTTCACTGGTCCCCCCATATAGTGGCCTCTTCACTGGTCCCCCATACTGTATGGGGAATAGTGATGGGGTCATTATATTGTGTGGGAGCAGTGATGGGGGCTAACATCCTGTGGGGGGGACATTAAACTGTGTGAGGCATATTAAAGGGGTTGTCCAGGGTTAATCTTTTTTATGGCCTATGCTCAAGATAGGCCATAAATACCTGATCGCTAGGGGGCTGACACACGGCCCCATCAGCTGTTCGGAGCCACTTCCGGCACCTGTTCTGTACACAACACAGGGCCGGAAGCAGAAAGCTCCATCCGCTGTATAGCAGCCCGGCGCCTTCACTGCAGCTCAGCTCCTACTGACTTCAATAAGTGCTGAGATACAGTGAAGGTGCCCAGCCCCTATACAGTGGACAGAGCTTTCTGCTTCTGGCCCTGTATTGTGTACAGGACGGGCATCAGAAGTGGCTCCGTACAGCTGATAGGTCCGGGGTCAGCCCCCTACAGATCAGGTATCTGTGGCCTATCCTGAGGATAAACTATAACAAATTATGCCTGGACAATCCCTTTACTATACACCCCTAATGCACCACACTTTAAAGAGATTGTCCAGTATAATTTTTTTCTTTTTTATAATTAGTCTGGGGGAGGTGAATCCCCCCTCCCCCCCCCCCCCCCAAAAAAAAAAAAAACATGCTAAACATACTCTCCTGTCTCCAGTGCTCCGGTGTCCTCCCAGCACGGTCCGGTCCTGCAGCTCCGCTGTCTTCTTTTTGCCGGAATTCCTCACTGGCTGTGACGTCCCAGGTCCCTTCCCTTAGGCCACTGATTGGCCTCAGGGGTCATATGACGTCACAGGTAGTCACGTGCAGAGGGAACGTCAGCTGGAAGAAAACAACAGAGCTGCAGGACCAAACTGTGCTAGGAGACACTGGGGACAGGAAAGAAAGTTAGGGGTTTTTTTGTTTTGTTTTTTTTCACCTGCCCCGGCGTAATTAAAAAAAAAATGAAGATGCTACTGTATGGAGTATAAGCTTCACAGTGGCCCCCACCCAGTATTATAAGCTCCACAGTGGCCCCCACCCAGTATTATAAGCTCCACAGTGGCCCCCACCCAGTATTATAAGCTCCACAGTGGCCCCCACCCAGTATTATAAGCTCCACAGTGGCCCTCACCCAGTATTATATGCGCCCAATAACCCCCTCCGCTCCGCTTCAGTGCTATTATTATACTGTGGGGTCTCCTCAGACCCCAGAGTATAATAATCGGAGGCCCAGGGGAAGTGATTAAAAATAACAAACTCTCATACTCACCTTGCCTTACTTTTCCTTGGCATCCTCGCTCCATCCTGCCATCTTCAGCGTCTTCAGGCCTTTTTCCGACGACACTGCTGAGGCCTGTGATTGGGCCTCAGCGGTCACGTGGGGGCGCACTGACGTCATTACGCGGTCGCGCCCCATGTGACCGCCGGGGCCTAATCACAGGCCTCAGTTACATGACGGAGGAGCGCCGGAGAGGACGCTGTGCCCAGGAGAGGTGAGAATATGTGTTTATTATTTTCAGTCATCTCCCCTGGGCTGCCATCTATTGGAAAGGGGCCTGCAATATGCCCTGGCCCCTTTCCAATAACAGTATGTATAGCGGTCGGGGAACCAGGCTTTCCCTGACCGCTATCATAGTGGTCCGGGGCCCCGGCCATCTCCAGTTCGCACCCCCTGCAACCGCAATCGTAACGCCACTGGTCAGGGGCCCGATCGGGATGGTCAGGATCCCGATCGGGCCCCCATGAGATAAGGACTAATAGTCGGGGCTCAGGGCCCACCGGTGGATTCACCGGTTCCCCGGTGGGCCAGTCCGACCCTGATGACTGGACATTGCCGCCATATGTGCGAAAACAAACCTTCAGGGGACTTGCAACGCCAACAGAGGTTTGAGGAGGATAACGAGTGTTGAAACAGCCATGCAGGTGTTCGGTACCACTGAGTGAGCAATTTATAGTGATTTTCCTGTATGTGGAGACAGGGAGAATATCCGTGTTCCGAATTTAGAATTTTTCCTATGTCCTCCTTTGAAAGAGTTATGCCGAGTTCAGACTCCCAGGAAGAAATATAATCTGGTGTAGAGAGTTTGAAGGGGTGAACATATTTGTCAAGCACATATGAGATTCTCATCAGATGTGGGGAAGTCATGGATAGTTTGCTCTCAAATGGCGTAAGATGTCTCCTGAACCCTTTCAAGGACAGAAGTGATTTGAAACTGTAATCCAGGTGATTCCAATGGAGGAAGGATAGGTTGGAGTCTCCTATAAGGAATAGTGCCTGGGTCGTTAGATCAGGGCCATTGTGAGTAAGGGTATCCCATATGGTAAGAGAACTAAATCTCTTCCAGAGGTCTTCATAAGAGGAGCGAGTTTGTGAGAGAAGAGCTGGTATTAGTTGTAGTGGAGTCAAAGGAGATGGAGAAGGTGCAAGAAAGCCTCTAAGCTCCCTCCATTTTTCACACGCTCCTTGGAGCAGCTGATCTAGCTTCTTTGGATGATGACCTTTAGAGCCATAGAGCCATAACAGAGCCTGTTCATTGGGGCCGAAGGTGGCGGAGGAGTAGGCATGGATAGTTTTCGAAGCTCCCAAGCCCAGAAGATCAATCCAGCAAGAGAGTTGTATAGATTTATAGTACATTTAGACATCAGGTAGGCCAATTCCTCCTGCAGTCTTTCTTTTCAGAAGGAGAGAGAGTGGTAATCTAGGTCTCTTGCCTCGCTATAGAAACTTGGAGAAGAGGGAACGTATTGATTTGAAAAAGGAACAAGGAAGGTAGATAGGTAACATGTGTAGGTGGTATAATATCTTGGGAAGGATATAAGATTGTAACAGGTTGCATCTTCCAAACCAGGAGAAGGGAGAGAGTCATAGGTGAGGAGTAGATTGCAAACCTCAGACAAAATAGAAGAAAAGTTTGCATGAAAAAGGTGATTCGAATCCACTGTCAAACGTACTCCCAGATATTTGATGGAGTCAGATGTCCATATAAAGGTATCTGTGGGGTCTGATCTGTTCAGCCATCTGGGATGGTAGAGAAATGTTCAGGACTTCTGATTTAGAGAGGTTGACTTTGTAACCAGATATTTTCCCATAAGCAGTAAGCAACTCAATAAGGGCTTGGAGGCCAGTTGGGGATTAGAAGTCAGGAAAAGGACATCATTAGCAAAGGCCGTATAAGACATAGTCAGGTTGTCAAGCCGGTATCGTCTAATAGCAGGGTGTTGTCAAACTGCCTGAAGCAAAGTCTGTAAGACTAGGTTGAACAAGGAAGGGGAGAGTGGACATCTTTGTCTAGTGCCATTGTGTATTGTGAAACTGGGAGAAAATGTATAGTTTATTCTTAACTCTGCATATGGGTTGGAGTATAGGGAGAAGATAGCCTTGATAAATAGGGGTGGTATTTGGAAGGCCGAAAAGGTTGCTCTCATAAATTGCCAAGCCACCCATGCGAAACTTTTTTCCGCATCAACTCCGAGGAGAATCAATGGTGCCTTGGTTTTCCTAGCATGGGTGATCACATGGGTAAGTTTGGTAGAGTTGTCTCTTCCCTCTCTACCCATAGTGAATCCAGGTTGATCTTCATGGATCAAGTTTGGAAGAAGGGGTTTGAGTCTGAAAGCCAAGAGTTCCGCCCAGATTTTAAGATCAACATTTAGTAATGAAATAGGCCTGTAGCTTCCACAAGAGGTAGGATCTTTGCCTTCCTTGGGTATAAGGGTAATGTGTGCTTCTAAGGCTTGTTTAGGGAGAGGGTCTCCCCTGAACACTGCATTACAGGAAGATGTGAGATGAGGCAATAGAATGTCCTGGAAGACTTTGTAGTATGACAATGGTAGACCGTCGGGACCCAGACTTTTACCTTTAGGAAAGTTGTGCATCACTATTGTGATTACTTCTAACATCACAGGGGCCACAAGAGAGGTTTTCTCTTCTTCTGATCGGTGGGGGAGATTTAGGGAGTGTAGGAAATTCATGATCAAATCTGACTTCTTCGAGGAGAGAGAGGAAGAAGCAGAGGCCTCTAGGTTATACAAATCTGAATAGAAATCGATGAAGGCTTTTGTGATATGAGGGGTAGAGTGCTGTTGTACTCCAGTCTTGCCTTTGACAGATGAGATGAAACACTTAGTTTTAGTTTTCTTGATAAGTGCTGACATGAGTTTACCTCCTTTATCTCCATGAGCGTAGAGGCGGTGTCGATAATGGAGAAAATTCTTGGCAGTTCTTGCATTAATGAAGTCTCTCAACTCCTCTCTGTATTTGAGAAGGTCTTCCTGTCTAGAAACAACTCTACTCAGCTTCCTCAGACATTCTATAGAGGCTATTTTAGAGAGAAGTTGGTCAATCTGATGTTGTGAATCTGTTTTGAGTTTAGATGTTAAGGAGATGAGGACACCTCTAATGTATGCTTTGTGGGTTTTCCAAATCATCGGGGCGGACATTTGAGGGGTGGAGTTGATCTCAAAATATTCTTGGTGATGAGTGGAGATTGTGGTGGTCATAAATTTTACTCATAATTGGTGCACAACTCGTTATTTTATTTAATCCTGGCACCAGTTCTAAAAAAAAACTATTATTCCATTATTATTCATAGCTGAAGGATCACAGCGACTGTACTGCATTGGACACTTTAATCTCTTCAGCCCACGGGACACTCATTAAAGTGCATGAGGGGGGCAGGGAAAAAAATTGGTGGTAGTTCACTTCACAACAGAATAAAAGCAGATCCCAAGGTCCAAGTCTGAGCTTTTTAATTGGTACACTGCAGGTTTTAGTTATGATTGGTGCACATTTAGTTATATCAACTAATTGCTGCCCCACAAGTTTTCCAAAATATTTTTTTTTCATTTTTACAGCCCAATGTTAATAAATTCTGTGAGACAGTTGTGGGGTCAATATGCTCACTATACATGGAAATGGGGACATTAGTTGGGGTTTCCCACTGTTTCCCCCAAAAGTTTAATGCTACTCCTTCTCTTTGGGGCTCTGCTGTGTGCCCAAACAGCTGTTTAAATTTAGGGTATTCCCATACTTGGGAGAATTGCTTAACATATTGTGGTTGATTTTCCTCCAGTGCATATTAACCAAAGTGCACTTACACATGGCATGAATCTGACCTTCACTCTTCTTCTCATCATACAGGTACATATTCTCTTCAACCCATCTCTGCTTGATGTGTCTAACTTCAATTCATCCTGCAACCTTGAATGGTACATAATCTCTTCAACCTATCTCTGCTTGCTGTTTCTAACTTCAATTCATCCTGCAACCTTGAATGGTACATATTCTTTTCAACCCATCTCTACATGGCTGTTCACTGACCCCTATCCTAGAATTTCATCCAGGCTGTATTTTTTGCAATCCTATGTGTCCTTATCTGTACTAGTGTCAGTCTTTTGATGCTCAGTGATTTTATGGTAGTTCCCTGGTCAGTGTATTTATAACTACATAGCCCAGTCTCCTCATGTGTCACAGTTTGTTGATTAATTGGTTAACGACTTAAATTATTGCTAGTTATGAAGCTCTGCTTCACTATATAAGCAGATACAGCTTATGGGGGAAGCATTTCCAATGCAGGGGGGCATTTTCTAATGCAGAATCCATCTTAACCGAAGTGCATATTAACCAAAGTGCACTTACACATGGCATTTAGACAGGGCACAAGACAGGCCAGCCATGGAAGAACACCAGGTAAACTTAAAACCAAAACAACAAGCTTTAACACATGGTAAGAAAGAGCTGCACTGTCACTTACTATGTTAGCAATTGTCTTCCTGCAGAACTCCCCTCCATCTCTACCACCAGTGCACACTATCCATATCAGTCCTTCTCTTCTGCCTTTTCCCATGTACAGCTCTCACACACTTTTGAAGTACATGCTATCAGACTTTTCCGCCCACTCTCCTTACGTGTAGCTGTGATCTACCATCCACCTGGCTCACCCTACCAATTTATGGATCACTTCGCTTCTTGGCTTCCCCTCTTTTTATCCAGTGAAATTCCTACCCTCATCATGGGTGACTTTAACATCCCTACTGACACCCCTATCTCCTCAGGTGCCTCACAGTTTCTCTCAATAACCTCGTCTTTTGGTCTTTCACAACTTTCCTCTTCCGCCACACATGTTGATGGAAACACCATCTTGTCTTCCATCGACTCCTCAAAGTTTCTAAATTTACTAACTCTTCTCTGCCACTCTCTGATCATAACCTTCTGTCTCTCACCATCAGTGCTTCCTCTCCTTCACAGGACACACCTACTGATAATACATATAGGAATTTACGTGCTATTAACACCCAACACCTCTCAGATACTCTACAGTCCTCTCTGTCCCCCATCTCTTCACTCTCCTGTCCCAATCTGGCCACCAGTCACTATAATGAAACCCTTAAGAGTGCATTGGATGAGGTGGCTCCCCCTCCACTCAAAAAGTTAGACGCAGGAGGCAGCAACCCTGGCACACACCACAGACACGTTTTCTTCAGCGGTGCTCTAGGTGTGCTGAAGGTCTGTGGAGAAAATCACATTCACCTGCAGACTTCCTCCACTTTAAATTTATGCTTAAAACCTATAATTCTGCCCTTTACCTAGCCAAGCAAGCCTATTTCACCGCTCTCATCTCTTCTCTCTCCTGTAACCCTAAAAGGATATTTGAAACTTTTCACTCCATACTCACCCCTAAGGTGTAGAGGTGTAGATGCCATTCACAGACCTTAGCGCAGATGACCTGGCCCCTTATTTCCATGATAAAATTGATAAGATTCGTCAGGAAATAACTGCCCAATCCCCAGGTGGCACTGACACCCTCACCAGCCGCACTTCAGACTGTTCATTCTCATCTTTTGAACCTGTTACAGAGGAGGAAGTATCTCAGCTACTTTCTTCTTCTCACCCTACGACCTGCAGTAGTGACCCTTTGCCCTCACACCTTCTCCAGTCTCTGTCGCCTGCCATCATGACTTACCTTACTAAAATATTTAACCTCTCTCTCTCTTCTGGAATTTTCCCATCCTCTTTCAAACATGCTGTCATAACCCCACTACTGAAGAAATCCTCCCTTGACCCGTCCTGTGCTGCTATCGACCTGTCTCTAACCACCCCTTCATCTCCAAAATCTTGGAACGCTTTGTCTATTCTCGTTTAACCCGCTATCTTTCTGCTAACTCTATTCTTGACCCCTTACAATCTGGCTTCCGCACTCTGCACTCTACTACAACGGCCCTCACAAAAGTCTCCAATGATCTCCTGACGGCTAAATCCAAAGATGACTACTCTCTTCTTATTCTTCTAGATCTCTCAGCAGCATTTGACACTGTTGACCATCAACTCCTCCTCACTATGCTCCGTTCTGTCGGCCTCACGGACACCGCTCTCTCCTGGTTCTACTCTTATCTCTCTGACCACACTTTCTGTGTATCATTTGCGGGCTCTGTTTCTTCCCCTCTTCCCCTTGCTGTTGGTGTTCCTCAGGGCTCGGTCCTAGGTTCCCTGCTCTTCTCCCTCTACACAGCCCCCAATGGACAAATCATCACTAGATTTGGCTTCCGGTACCATCTTTATGCTGATGACACCCAATTATATATGTCATCCCATGACATCACCCCTTCACTAATACAGAACACCAGTGACTGTCTCTCTGCTGTCTCAAATATCATGTCTTCGCTCTATCTGAAACTGAATCTCTCAAAGACTGAATAACTGCTGTTTCCACCATCTAATAGATCTGTCCCTGATATCTCCATTGCAGTCTCTGGCCTTACCATAACTCCTAGGCAGTATGCCCTTTTGCCTCGGGGTTTTGTTTGTCCTTTCCTTCACCCCCCCATATCCAATCACTAGCATGCTCATGTCATCTCCACCTCAAAAACATCTCCAGAATCCGCCCTTTCCTTACCACAGATACACTAAAGACACTTATTGTTGCCCTGATTCACTCTCACCTTGACTACTGTAACTCCTTACTAATCGGTCTTCCCCTTACTAAACTCTCCCCTCCACAATCTATTCTGAATGAGGTGGCCAGGCTCATCTATTAGTCTAGACGCTACAGCGATGCCTCCGGTCTGTTCCAGTCACTACATTGGCTGCCTATTCAATACAGAATACAATATAAACTTATCACCCTCATTCACAAGGCTCTCCATAATGATGCACCTCCCTACATTTCCTCCCTTATCTCTGTCTATCGCCCAACTCGTGCTCTCTGTTCACTCAATGACCTAAGACTAACATCCTCTATTATCAGAATTTCCCACGCTCGTAAACAAGACTTCTCCGAGTTGCACCACTTCTCTGGAATGCTCTATTCCAGACTATCAGATTAACCCCCAATTTCCACAGCTTCAAGCGTAAACTAAAGACATATCTTTTCGGACAGGCCTATCACAACTCCTAATGTAAACCCTTCCGTAGTTAGAATCCCTAAAACGTACCCTCCTCTGTTTATGCTCCAACATTACCGCACAGGATATGATGCCGTATCAGACTAGCTTTATATGTTCAGGCACCATCTGCATGTTAAAGGACACGATTGGTGACGGCTCATACAGCTTTATATACAGTACAGACCAAAAGTTTGGACACACCTTCTCATTCCAAGAGTTTTCTGTATTTTCATGACTATAAAAATTGTAGATTCACTCTGAAGGCATCAAAACTATGAATTAACACATGTGGAATTATATACTTAACAAAAAAGTGTGAAACAACTGAAAATATGTCTTATATTCTAGGTTCTTCAAAGTAGCCACCTTTTGCTTTGATTACTGCTTTGCACACTCTTGGCATTCTCTTGATGAGCTTCAAGAGGTAGTCACCTGAAATGGTTTTCACTTCACAGGTGTGCCCTGTCAGGTTTAATAAGTGGAATTTCTTGCCTTATAAATGGGGTTGGGACCATCAGTTGTGTTGTTCAGAAGTCAGGTGGATACACAGCTGATAGTCCTACTGAATGGAGTGTTAGAATTTGTATTATGGCAAGAAAAAAGCAGCTAAGTAAAGAAAAACGAGTGGCCATCATTACTTTAAGAAATGAAGGTCAGTCAGTGCGAAAAATTGGGAAAACTTTGAAAGTGTCCCCAAGTGCAGTGGCCAAAACCATCAAGCGCTACAAAGAAACTGGCTCACATGAGGTCCGCCCCAGGAAAGGAACACCAAGAGTCACCTCTGCTGCGGAGGATAAGTTCATCCGAGTCACCAGCCTCAGAAAACACAGGTTAACAGCAGCTCAGATTAGAGACCAGGTCAATGCCACACAGAGTTCTAGCAGCAGAAACATCTCTACAACAACTGTTAAGAGGAGACTGTGTGTAGCAGGCCTTCATGGTAAAATAGCTGCTAGGAAACCACTGCTAAGGACAGGCAACAAGCAGAAGAGACTTGTTTGGGCTAAAGAACACAAGGAATGGACATTAGACCTGTGGAAATCTGTGCTTTGGTCTGATGAGTCCAAATTTGAGATCTTTGGTTCCAACCACCGTGTCTTTGTGCGACGCAGAAAAGGTGAACGAATGCCTGGTTCCCACCGTGAAGCATGGAGGAGGAGGTGTGATGGTGTGGGGGTTCTTTGCTGGTGACACTGTTGGGGATTTATTCAAAATTGAAGGAATACTGAACCAGCATGGTTACCACAGCATCTTGCAGCGGCATGCTATTCCATCCGGTTTGCGTTTAGTTGGACCATCATTTATTTTTCAACAGGACAATGACCCCAAACACACCTCCAGACTGTGTAAGGGCTATTGGACCAAGAAGGAGAGTGATAGGGTGCTACGCCAGATGACCTGGCCTCCACAGTCACCAGACCTGAACCCAATCGAGATGGTTTGGGGTGAGCTGGACCGCAAAGTGAAGGCAAAAGGGCCAACAAGTGCTAAGCATCTCTGGGAACTCCTTCAAGTCTGTTGGAAGACCATTTCAGGTGACTACCTCTTGAAGCTCATCAAGAGAATGCCAAGAGTGTGCAAAGCAGTAATCAAAGCAAAAGGTGGCTGCTTTGAAGAACCTAGAATATAAGACATATTTTCAGTTGTTTCACACTTTTTTGTTAAGTATATAATTCCACATGTGTTAATTCATAGTTTTGATGCCTTCAGTGTGAATCTACAATTTTTATAGTCATGAAAATACAGAAAACTCTTGGAATGAGAAGGTGTGTCCAAACTTTTGGTCTGTACTGTATGTGTAATGACAGTAACCTCTATTACAAAATTGTCTGACCATTGTATAAGCAATGCTACCTCCGATGCCGCCCCTGCTACCTCTTGTGTCACCCCCTCTACCTCATAGATTGTAAGCTCTTGCGAGCAGGGCCCTCAGTCCCATTGTGTGAATTGACTATTTCTTTGTAATGTATCTTTTTTGTCAGTACTTGAACCCTACAAGTTGTACAGTGCTGCGGAATATGTTGACGCTATATAAATAAAAATTATTATTATTATTATTATTATTATTACCCTTTTGTGTAAGTAAATAAGTTGAGGTTTTCATTTTTAATTGTATGAAATACCGTGGGGTCCAAATGCTCACAATACCCCTACATAAATTCCTTGAGGGGTGTAGTTTTCAAAATAGGGTGACTTTTTGAGGGTTTCCACTGTTCTGGTTGCTCAGAGACTCTGCTAATGTGAAATGGTACTTGAACACTATTCCAGTAAAATTAACCCTTTCGGTTCTGAGCCCTGCCATGTACCCATACAGAAGTTTACAACCACATTTGGGGTATTGCCACAGTCAAGAGAAATTGTGTATTAGACTTTGGGTGCATATTCTCCATTAACTCCTTGTGAAAATGAAATATTTGTGGCTAAAGCACTGTTTTATTGAAAAAAAAAATTGCAAAAATGATTACTATATCCCTAGAAAAATTTCTTGAGGGGTGTATTTTCCAAAATGAAAATGGGGTAATTTAGGGGGGGGGGGGGGCCAATATTCTGGTGCCTCAGAGTGCCATGAAAACAGTTTTAACAAAATCTACCCACTAAAAGCTCAATGGTACTTCTTCCCTTCTGCCATGTGCCCAAACAGCAGTTTACATCCACAAGTGGGAAAAATTCTGTAACAAACTGTAGGGTACATTTTCTCCTCTAACTCCTTGTGAATGTGTAAATTTTAGGGCTTATTCTAAATTTCACTGCCATTTTCTTTTAATTTTTGTAAAACTTACAGTAGTTACATAGTAGATAAGGTTGGATGAAGACACAGGTCCATCAAGTCCAACCCATAATCCTACAATGCTGATCCAGAGGAAGGGAAAAAAAAAACTCCATTAGGCTGATGACAATTGCCTCATGTCAGGGGAAAAAATTCCTTCCCAACTCTAAACTTAACAACCAGTATAAAACCCAGGATCGACTTGTCTTTACCAAAAATATAAAACCTGTAACCTGTAATATTTTTCAGTTCAAGAAAGGCATCCAGGCCCTTTTTGAACTTTCACAATGAATCCACCATCACCATGTACTGTGGCAGTGTGTTCCATAGCCTCGCTGTTCTTAAAGTAAAGAATCTGGGTCTATGATGCTGGTGAAATATTCTCTCCTCTACTTGTAGAGTATGTCTCCTTGTCACTGTCAGAGACCAAAAAAATCATTAGAAAGATTCCTTCATGTATTTGTACACTCTTATTAGATCTTCTAGTATGTGTCTTTTTTCAAAACTGAAAACCGCCAAATTTGTTAATCTGTCTCTATACTCCAATCCACCCAGTTCCCTAACTATCTTGGTTGCCTTTCTCTGTACTCTTTCTAGTCTATGAGTGGTCATACTAGTTATTTTCATAGAGAGATAACTATGTTTTTGTCTTGAGCATCTATGCCTCTTTTGATGCATCACACAATTTTATTTACCTACCTGGCACTGGGTGATAAAAGTAAGCTTACTGTACACCAAATTCCCCAAGTCTTTTTCATTGGTAGTGTAGGAAACTACTGGGATGTAGTCTATTTGGCCTCTCTGCCCCTGCTGCTTGGCCTCAAAAACCCCAGGGATTCAATACAAGGTTTGTTTTGTAAATAAGTGTGAGTCAGAACCATGAGGGACTAACTTGAGTGAGGAAGCATTTCCCATGCAGACACAAACTAAGGCAAGTGGCAGGTGCAATCTTTATGACTAGAAGGAATAGATAAGCAGATATTTGAGCATCTATATCCTTAAGATCAGCTAGTGAAGCTGGAGTGTATAGGAATAAATTGCCACCTGCTCCACTTTATCTCCCTCACACAAAGCCAGTAGTTCTGCTCTGTGTTACCTATATACTCACAGGCTCTAGCTAGTAATTGTAGTTAGGGATCAGTATATAGTTCAGGGTAGTGATAGTTTAGACTTCCGATGGCCAATTAGATACTTAGAGGCCCGGTTGCATTGGTAGTTTAGTTGGCAGGTTAAGGACTCAGTGCCAGGGTAGTGAGGCCTGTTTCTACTACTGTTGTGGTCCTGTTTGCTGCCTGGAAGAAATCCTTTCATCAAACATCATCATCATCATCTCCTGGAAGAATCCGAGGATCTACAGCCATCCACAGGGGCCCCTGCACCTGGATCATCTCTTCTGTTGCCTGGAGCTATTGTGCATAGGACTCTTCCTCTATATATATATAGATATACAGTCATATGAAAAAGTTTGGGCACCCCTATTAATCTTAATCATTTTTAGTTCTAAATATTTGGGTGTTTGCAACAGCCATTTCAATTTGATATATCTAATAACTGATGGACACAGTAATATTTCAGGATTGAAATGAGGTTTATTGTACTAACAGAAAATGTGCAATATGCATTAAACCAAAATTTGACCGGTGCAAAAATTAGGGTACCCTTATCATTTTATTGATTTGAATACTCCTAACTACTTTTTACTGACTTACTGAAGCACAAAATTGGTTTTGTAACCTCACTGAGCTTTGAACTTCATAGCCAGGTGTATCCAATCATGAGAAAAGGTATTTAAGGTGGCCAATTGCAAGTTGTTCTCCTATTTGAATCTCCTCTGAAGAGTGGCATCATGGGCTCCTCAAAACAACTCTCAAATGATCTGAAAACAAAGATTGTTCAACATAGTTGTTCAGGGGAAGGATACAAAAAGTTGTCTCAGAGATTTAACCTGTCAGTTTCCACTGTGAGGAACATAGTAAGGAAATGGAAGACCACAGGGACAGTTCTTGTTAAGCCCAGAAGTGGCAGGCCAAGAAAAATATCAGAAAGGCAGAGAAGAAGAATGGTGAGGACAGTCAAGGACAATCCACAGACCACCTCCAAAGAGCTGCAGCATCATCTTGCTGCAGATGGTGTCACTGTGCATCGGTCAACAATACAGCACACTTTGCACAAGGAGAAGCTGTATGGGAGAGTGATGCGAAAGAAGCCGTTTCTGAAAGCACACCACAAACCTCTGAGGTAACCTCTCACCTGAGGTATGCAAAAGCACATTTGGACAAGCCAGCTTCATTTTGGAAGAAGGTCCTGTGGACTGATGAAACAAAGATTGAGTTGTTTGGTCATACAAAAAGGCGTTATGCATGGCGTCAAAAAAACACAGCATTCCAAGAAAAACACTTGCTACCCACTGTAAAATTTGGTGGAGGTTCCATCATGCTTTGGGGCTGTGTGGCCAATGCCGGCACCGGGAATCTTGTTAAAGTTGAGGGTCGCATGGATTCAACTCAGTATCAGCAGATTCTTGAGAATAATGTACAAGAATCAGTGACGAATTTGAAGTTACGCCGGGGATGGATATTTCAGCAAGACAATGATCCAAAACACAGCTCCAAATCTACTCAGGCATTCATGCAGAGGAACAATTACAATGTTCTGGAATGGCCATCCCAGTCCCCAGACCTGAATATCATTGAACACCTGTGGGATAATTTGAAGCGGGCTGTCCATGCTCGGCGACCATCAAACTTAACTGAACTGGAATTGTTTTGTAAAGAGGAATGGTCAAAAATATCTTCATCCAGGAACTGATTAAAAGCTACAGAAAGCGACTAGAGGCTGTTATTTTTGCAAAAGGAGGATCTACTAAATATTAATGTCACTTTTCTGTTGAGGTGCCCATACTTTTGCACCGGTCAAATCTTGGTTTAATGCATATTGCACATTTTCTGTTAGTACAATAAACCTCATTTCAATCCTGAAATATTACTGTGTCCATCAGTTATTAGATATATCAAATTGAAATGGCTGTTGCAAACACCCAAATATTTAGAACTAAAAATGATTAAGATTAATAGGGGTGCCCAAACTTTTTCATATGACTGTATATATATATCTATATATATATATATATATATATATATATATATATATACAGAATTGCTGGTTGTTGTAATACTGCTGTGTTCTCAGTGTACTGCATGTATGTCCTATTATCCTTTTGATTCTTATAAAGCTATTGTTATAACCTTATGTGGTATCTGTATGTATTCTTCAGACTGAGAGATTAGTACGGTAATCCTAAGGCTACTAACTGTACTTCATGGGTAAGTCCCAGGAAGAGATCCTCTCTGTAATACAGAGGCTCTATCCTGGGTGGAGGCACTGATATACTTCATATATGTTCCCACTCTTCCCTTCAGCGAAGGCTTAAGGTCCCATTATACACACAGGTCAGCGCCAGAGTCTGTTGTTGGAGGGATAATACTCACCCTCTCCCCCCCCCCCAAAATAGGGCTAGAGTAGTTTTACCCAGTAATTTACCATTAAGCACATAATCATACATTTTATTTATTTGTCCAAAAATACATAAACTTACATTTGTCTACATTAAACTTCATTTGCCAAGTCTCTGCCCATGCTTCCAGTTCCTCTAGATCCTCCTGTAATATTCTACTATCCTCCTCATTTTTTGCTACATAGTTTAGTATCATCTGCAAATATGGACACCCTGCTCTGTAAACCCTTTATCAAGTCATTAATAAACATATTAAAGAGGACCCAATACTGACCCCTGTGGCACTCCACTGGTGTCTGTGACCCACTATTTCCTGTTAACAAGCACCCTCTGTTTCCTATCACTGAGCCACCAGTGAACCCAAATGCATATGTTTTCCCCCAGTCCCAACATTTTTTTTTGTATACCAACCTTTTATGTGGTACAGTATCAAAAGCCTTTGAAAAGTCCAGATATACTACATCTACTGCATTACCTATGTCCTGTCTAGAACTGACTTCTTCATAGAAGCTGATCAGATTAGCCTAACAGGAAAAATTTCTCATAAACCCATGCTGCTTGGATGTTAGATTATTTTTATTGACTTGCTCCAGCATAAACCCCTATCAGTATTTTATTATTCTTTATTCTTCCCCTTATTGACACCCATTTCGACATATTCATTTTTCTTCCAGAAGTCATCACCGGCTGATTTTATGTACAAGTGAACCCCCCTCCTTTCCTATTTATACGCTCTTTTCTAAATAGGAAGTACCTCTGTATATTTACAGCCCGGCCATAGCTGGAGTCCAGCCATGTCTCACTTATCCCCACTTCGTCATATTTCTATTCCAACATTATCACTTCTAATTCATTAATCTTATTATTTGGACTACTCGCATTGGTATACATGCGCTTTATGTGTTTATTATTATCCCTACTCCTCCTCTCACTACTGACTATTCTCATCCCACCACCGACTCCACCCCCCCCAGTTACATTAGTTAGTCCTCATTCTCTGTCTACAGTATATTGGCCTCTATATCTGCTAATACCCTCCACCCCCAGTTCCTAGTTTAAACACTCCTCCAATCATCATCTAGCTATCTTCTCCCCTAGCACAGCTACACCCTTTCCATTGAGGTGCAGCCCATCCCTACCATAAAGCCTGAGGCCACAGCAAAATCGGCCCAGTTTTCCAAGAACCCAAAACCCTCTTTCCTACACAAGCTCAAGCTACTTGTTTACCTCCTGAATCTCCTGCTACCTCTCCTGTGTGGCCCGAGGCACAAGTGGTATTACAAGAAATACCACCTTTGAGATTTTTGCCTTCAGCTTGCATCCTAGGTGCCTGAAATAATTTTTAAGAACCTTCTGTGCTACCTCTAACTTTGTCATTTGTGCCAATGTGCACCATGATCGATGGATCCTCACTAGTCTCTCCCAGTAATCTATTAATCCGATCCGTGATGTGTCAAACTCAAACACCAGAAGGTAAAATACCATTCAACAATACCAGTCTTTGTGATTACTCTTTCTGTTCCCCCTGCACGCCTATTCCCCTTCTTACTGGAGCAGACATTCCCCTGGCTGTCAGAAGAAGTGTCTTGCTGCAGCAGTGTTATCCAGCGTTATGCCCCTTATCTACCAATTTAGCAAACTTGTTGCTATTTGCCAGTTCAGGACTAACCTCCCTGATACTTTTATCTGTAACCCGCTACTTTCTAATCATCACCAAGCTAGCTGCCTCCTGTTCTTGCGCCTCCATGCTACCATCCCCCTCTGCACTTACCCCATCAAGTTCCTACAACTCTTCAAGCAGCAAACTCCTTTCCATGTTATCAGTGGATCTCAGTATTGCAATCTGCTCATTTAGATCCAGAATCTTGGCTTCCAAATATGCAATGTGCTTACATCTTCCACAGCAGTATGTCCCCTCTAACAGCTGCTCAAGCAGGGCATACAAGATGCAAGATATACTGTACACTGACACTGGACTACATTTCTAAGCATGGAGCGCAAATGCTGTTTTGAATTATTTTAGGAATGTGATTTTGCAAATGGCATGGATTATGGGGGGAGGGGGTGGTTGTTATTACATAGGTCCTTAAAACCCCTTGTAGAATGGAATTGGTCCCAAAAATAAATGTTTTTGAAAATATTCTTGAAAATTTGGAAAATTGCTTTTTGATTTGTAAGCCTTCTAACATCCTTAAAAATGAAATGTAATAAAATAATGCTAACATAAAGCATATATGTGGCTAAATTGTGATCTTAGTCTGTGTTCTTATGAGGTTTGGGGAACATTCATTTTCAGTGTGCTATATTTCCATAATGCTCACTAAAAACAAGTATAGAGCCTATTAGAGTAACAGTCAAATAAACAAAAGGCCAGAATAACATCTAGAAGTTATACACAGTAGAATGCTCAATAACCATTGATTCTATACTCAGTCAGTGTGACATCTATTACTTTTATATTACATCATCATTACCTACCCATCATTTTTTGTTTTCAGTTAATCTCAATCTATAAGATCAGTCAACAGCAGCTTGTTAACTGTTTCTAACAACAGGAGAATTTCTTACTCTATGTAAAAAAATTAAATAACTCAAAGCTAAAAAGGGTAAAGAAAATGTAGAAGAATGTTAAATTTTACAGACTTTAGAACCAATGTTAATTGAAGATGGAACATCTCTTTAAATTTAATTATACCTATATATTCATTAGTCTGCTGATACAGAGAAAATAAAATCATCTATCTCAGCGGAACATTCTAGGTTTTATAATGTGAGTTTAATTCCACAATTTAAGGCCCCATTTATGGCCTCCTATAACTAGGACGCCCTAAAGTTAATATGAACATTTTAAATGATTCCTTTTTAGAAATGTGGCAATGCCATAACTTACACCAATGATCCTCTAGTACATTGTTCAATTCATTATTTGGTCAAATAGCTGAGAGTGACGCTGATAGTTACGATGTACTGAAAGTCTGCTATAAACTTTCGTTGTGTCCTCAAGCTTACAAGGTCATTTTGAACAATGCAAATACAGTCATATGAAAAAGTTTGGGCACCCCTATTAATCTTAATCATTTTTAGTTCTAAATATTTGGGTGTTTGCAACAGCCATTTCAATTTGATATACCTAATAACTGATGGACACAGTAATATTTCAGGATTGAAATGAGGTTTATTGTACTAACAGAAAATGTGCAATATGCATTAAACCAAAATTTGATCACTGCAAAAATTTGGGTACCCTTATCATTTTATTGATTTGAATACTCCTAACTACTTTTTACTGACTTACTGAAGCACAAAATTGGTTTTGTAACCTCACTGAGCTTTGAACTTCATAGCCAGGTGTATCCAATCATGAGAAAAGGTATTTAAGGTGGCCAATTGCAAGTTGTTCTCCTATTTGAATCTCCTCTGAAGAGTGGCATCATGGGCTCCTCAAAACAACTCTCAAATGATCTGAAAACAAAGATTGTTCAACATAGTTGTTCAGGGGAAGGATACAAAAAGTTGTCTCAGAGATTTAACCTGTCAGTTTCCACTGTGAGGAACATAGTAAGGAAATGGAAGACCACAGGGACAGTTCTTGTTAAGCCCAGAAGTGGCAGGCCAAGAAAAATATCAGAAAGGCAGAGAAGAAGAATGGTGAGAACAGTCAAGGACAATCCACAGACCACCTCCAAAGAGCTGCAGCATCATCTTGCTGCAGATGGTGTCACTGTGCATCGGTCAACAATACAGCACACTTTGCACAAGGAGAAGCTGTATGGGAGAGTGATGCGAAAGAAGCCGTTTCTGAAAGCACGCCACAAACAGAGTCGCCTGAGGTATGCAAAAGCACATTTGGACAAGCCAGCTTAATTTTGGAAGAAGGTCCTGTGGACTGATGAAACAAAGATTGAGTTGTTTGGTCATACAAAAAGGCGTTATGCATGGCGTCAAAAAAACACAGCATTCCAAGAAAAACACTTGCTACCCACTGTAAAATTTGGTGGAGGTTCCATCATGCTTTGGGGCTGTGTGGCCAATGCCGGCACCGGGAATCTTGTTAAAGTTGAGGGTCGCATGGATTCAACTCAGTATCAGCAGATTCTTGAGAATAGTGTACAAGAATCAGTGACGAATTTGAAGTTACGCCGGGGATGGATATTTCAGCAAGACAATGATCCAAAACACAGCTCCAAATCTACTCAGGCATTCATGCAGAGGAACAATTACAATGTTCTGGAATGGCCATCCCAGTCCCCAGACCTGAATATCATTGAGCATCTGTGGGATAATTTGAAGCGGGCTGTCCATGCTCGGCGACCATCAAACTTAACTGAACTGGAATTGTTTTGTAAAGAGGAATGGTCAAAAATACCTTCATCCAGGATCCAGGAACTGATTAAAAGCTACAGGAAGCGACTAGAGGCTGTTATTTTTGCAAAAGGAGGATCTACTAAATATTAATGTCACTTTTCTGTTGAGGTGCTCATACTTTTGAAGCGGTCAAATTTTGGTTTAATGCATATTGCACATTTTCTGTTAGTACAATAAACCTCATTTCAATCCTGAAATATTACTGTGTCCATCAGTTATTAGATATATCAAATTGAAATGGCTGTTGCAAACACCCAAATATTTAGAACTAAAAATGTTTAAGATTAATAGGGGTGCCCAAACTTTTTCATATGACTGTAGGTCATCAATGTTTAAAGCCTGGAATTCTATTAAAACATAGTAAACCCATTAAAAATAAGTAAATAGCCTAAAACATGTCAATCTTCACTGTAATTCTGTCATTATATTCATAATTCAGAAAGTCAGGATGAATGTTTTGATTGGACTCACCCCATATATTATAGTCATTTACTGTATGGAATAAGCAAAAAAAACAAAAAACACAAATCTATTTTATCTTACTACACTGCTATCCCCACTTAATAAACTTCTCTTTGAATTCAGTTGCCTTTCAATATCTTTAAATTGATAGTGTAATAAATTTCTTTCTGCATAGATTATAATTCATCCATTGATATATTTCCCTGTTATAAAACATGTCTGATACTTACTGACTGCCAGTGAGAAATTCTTTCCTCTCACATCAGAGGAAAGTGCATCAGGTTGTTTGTATCCAGCTCATAAACTTTAATTACACTTTGGTAAAAAATCACTGTCATAAATAATTGAATAAAGAGTTTCCTACTCTACTGTTATATCAATGTTTCAGCAGCAAGACTAGATTTACAAATTTACCCAGAATTCAATTATGCTGCCTCATAAACTTTGTTATCTTTCCTATCAGTCGAATAGCCACAGATGACTCTAAGAGTGGTCCCCTCAACAATGGAATAGCCACGAATGTTCCCATAACAGTTTATCAGTCGTGGATGTCCCCATAACAATGTCTGTAAAATGTCTGCACAGCAATTCTAAATGCAGCTTTACATAAGCAGGTCTGGGAACACTTCCTAGAAATTTTCTGTACAGAAAAGTTCATGATAGATATTTTGCAGAGTTTTCTATAATGGAGTTGGTACAGCTCCTTGTGACCATACAGTGCTTACAGCATGTGCATGTACTGTGCAAGTAATGGACACAGTAACAGCAGTGAATAATGGCCGTGTGTCATCTGTTTTTTTAACAAACATCACATGGCAGCATTAATTTTAATATCAGTGAATGGGGGCTATTCACATTACGTTTTTTTGACTATCCGTTGTCACTGACATGTATAGCGAATACGTGAAAACAGGTGCCCCTCGGGTCCAAGAAGGCTGTGAAAAATGGATGCTTTTCACGCCAGTTTTGCACCTCTTTCATGTTACTCTAACCTTATAAGTAGTTTACTGGTGTTGTAGAACACAGTTGGTTGAAAAGAGTAAATGAACAAACAAGATAACATTACCATCTCTCACTTGTGTCCTTTACCCTCCTGGCCTGTGCAAGGATAGTCTCCTTCTCCCTCCCACTATGCTTGTTTCACTGCTACATCTCCTCTTCATGGTCGCTGCTATCCACTGGTTGGGCACCAAACTGCCATTGCATACACCTCTGCCCTCTGTTCTCTGGGTGTTGGTGTTTGGTCTCCTCTCTACTGTCTGTGTGACAACCGACCTGCGTGCCAATGTTCAGTCCCATAAGTACTTCCACAAATCTGATCCTCCTCGTTTCCTGTAGGAGTTCAACTTAATGAACCACCTAGAGGCTCGGGAAAATGCACTCCTTGCTATAGCCACAATCCGTACAATTTTTAGTTCTCATCTAATCTTCCACTATTGAATCATGGTTAATTCCCTTTGTTATATCTTTACTGATTTTACAGGTTCTTGCTTCCAGGCAGAAAGAAGTTAACAGTCTCCAAGTCGGCAGCATGGTTGGAGCACAAGCTTCAAAGGCCCTCTGGTGTAAAACATTGTGCATAAAAATTAAATGACTTCTTGCTGCTTGCTCAGCAAGAAAGCAGAGATTCTGTTTAACCTCTGTAGACAAGCAGATGATGACAAGCAGCAGGAGCAAAGGTTCAAATGAATGAAGGATAGAAGAGCTTTAAATAGGGCGATAATTAGTGCAAAATCCAGTGCTGCCACCTATGGTCAAATCATCACAGCAGGAGGGATATCAGAGACCACCAGCAAAAATCTTACATGGCTAAAACATAAACCTAGGTATGAACATAGTGCAGATATGTATATATTTTACACTGTAACTATAACAGTTGTACAAATATAATTGTTTAGCATAAGACACTCAGGTTATACTTGCATGGTCCATACCATTACATACAAGAAGATATATAGATTATAGAAGCTATACATATATAATTCTATACCAGAAAACATCCATGTTATACCAGCATTGTCCATATAAATATATACAAGAAGATATGTAGTTTATACTAGCTGTGTATATATAACCATATATATTCAGATTATACTAACATGAATTATGTGATGATATATGTATATATTATAGTGTACAAATTATGTGTCTAGTCATGTTTTAACTGTTGTTTGCATTGTCATAATGGGGTTTTTTGCTTCAGTGTGTGAGTATGTAAATGCTAAGCTAGAGTGTTTCCTTTGTAAAGTAATTAGAATATCCAACCCATAGCTCAGGCTACAGAGGAAGGATGAACTCCCAGGTGCTAATTCAATTGTGGTCACTCTAATTAGCAAGGGAGGTGTGAAGATCGTAGCAGACATTGCGACTCGGAATCATTTGAGAGCTTGTTTTACAAAAGCCCTACATTTCCAACAAAATAAAATTATGACAGCCCAGCCACAGGTCGGAGGTTTAAGGAAACCGCTTGGAGTGAGGGATAAGGTCTATAAAAAGCCATGAGGAACAGGAGTTCTTTGTCAGATTTTGGAATCACAGAGTACAGGTAGATCTGCGCATCTGCTTCTGGTTGTGTCTCAGCCAGACTTAAAAAAAGCTCTGTAATCTATTTCCCATTTTTATTTTTCATTGTTCGTATGTATATGACTTTTTGTTATTTCATCTTTTTTTTTGTTTAAGCAATGTACCCTTTCTATGTATATTAAATTTAAAATGTATTCAGATTGTCCTTTGACTCTAAATGTCCCTACAATTCTAAAGAGAGTATATAAACTGACAAGGAAAATGGTAACAATGTTTGAACTTTTGACTTTCAGGCTCCATATTTCACCATCCACTACAGCTTTGAGCATGATACTACCATCATTTTATAGACCATCATCTTGGTTATCTAATACATAAATTTGACTTGCAAGTATTTGGCATATGATTAGTTATGCAGACTCTTGTCATGTAATGCATTTTTACTGTTTTGCTCCAAAAAATCTAAATTTAATATTTTTGTTAGTATTTTGTAAATCCACCTTTGGCTTTAAACACTGCCTGAATCCTTCTGGGCATGCTCTCGATCAGATTCAAACATGTGTTGATCAAAATCTGATCCCAGGCCACTTCTACATGTTCCCAATTTTTCAATGTTTCCCTTTTTCTTCAACTCTACCCACAAGTGTTCAATTGGGTTGAGGTCTGGGGACTGTGGGGGCCAATCCAGCACCTCTACTTCATCGTTATTGAACCATTTCTTTGCTAATCTTGACGTATGCTTTGGGTCGTTGTCCTGCTGGAACACTATGTCGTCCTTTTCATACCCATAGTAACTCATCTTGTAGGATACTCACATATAGCTCAGCATTGAGACCACCATTTATCCTGGTCAAGTATCCAATGCCATTGGCTGTGAAACAACCCAATATCATTAAGCTTCCTTCCTTCCTTCATCTTGTCTGTTCCTTTAATTTCTGGATCCATTAGCCTCCTTTACCCTTGTTTCTTCCAGACCCATTTGTATCCATTAGAATCCTGTCTATTGACTTTTGTCTCATCGCTCCAAATCACCTGTTTCCAATCTTTTACTGTCCACTTTTCGTACTTTTTTGCAAATTCGAGCCAACGCTTCTTATGACGATATTTAAGTAGAGGCTTCCTCATCTTTTTTCTGGCTGCCATTCCAGACTTGTGTAATGCGCATCAGACACTGCTATCATGGAAATCTGTGATCTCACTATTACGAAGCATACGAGCCACCTCCACTGCCATGTTTGTCGCACCAGAACTGATAGACTTTGTGATGAACCGATTTGTTGACTCCAATATTTTGCCTGGACGTGCAACTCCTGACTTCAATTTGTATTCTTCCAACTGCCATAGCACTCACATGATCTAGTATGGCAGTTTTCTCACTATTGATGAGCTGGATGATGCTGTTTCTCTTTTTTTGGGAAATCTTCTTCATGGCTGTTCCTCAATTTGAACCAGTGACCTTTTGTTGGGGAATGTGAGAACAAGTTGTAATTTGTAGTATACAAGAGGAAATAGATTTTTCCACCACCAGGAGCAAAATAGTAACAATGCAGTCAGATGACAAGAATCTGCATAACTAATCATATGCTAAATAGTTGCAAGTCAAATTTATGTATGAGATAGCCAAGATGATTGCCTATAAAATGATGGTAGTCTCAGGTTGGAAGCTGTAGTGGATGGTGAGATATGGAGCCTGAAAGTCAAAAGTTCAAAACATTGTTACCCTTTTGCTCATCAGTGTATTTCTTAGCCGTGTTACCTTTTTGTGTCGTAATTATCTTGTCTTAGGTATATTGGTGTTTCGTCTACCCTTATGGGGCCACTGGTGGCAACTCTGTGTGCAGATGTGCGATTGTAGAAGATCAATTTACTCCTGTGTAGCCTAGTGTAACAGGTGAGCTGGAAGGGAGTGTGGAAGCGAAGTACTCCTTTTCATGATCATCTTCTTTTGATGATGTGTGTGTGATGAGGAAGGTGTATGAATACCCCAAAGAACTGGTAAACAGTGAGCATATATATCTGATGTGAGACCTCCGAATCCATGATAGATTATATCATTATATATGAGAAGATGTATAACTTACATCAGATATACAGATTTATATACCATCATTTGGTATATAGCAATTATATACCAAAAGATATGTGGCCATTCTTATGTTATACTAGCATGGCGATACTGTATCATGGTATACAAGAAGATGTGTATTTTATAGCCCCTGGGCATAAAATAAGATGCCCAGGCTATAACAGCTTATACCAGCTTTATACATGTGTGTCCATTTACTGTAGCAGCAGAGTTACCATTAAAATTCCTGCTGACCTGGATTTAAGTCCATTTAAGAGACCATTGCATTTAGATATGACTACGTATTTTCTACTTTATTGATTTCTATTGTGGACTGTTGTGTGGGTACAGCATACTATTAGGTAGGAATATTTTTGCATTTACAATTAAACTCAGGCTCTCTCATTGAGCCTTGCAGCATAATTTGCAATAAATACATTCCACTTCTTTTATAATATTTATATATACCTAATTGTAGAATGCAAAGGAACCCTCTAATCCAGGGTTAATCTGAGATGTAGCCCCCCCCCCCAGGGTATTGTTAAAGAGTACTTGATTTATTAAAATGTAGACCTAATGAACCTGACAAGGTCCTTGTCTTCCACTGAAACCAGATAGCCAATTACACTGAACTCACAAGTAAAGCAAAATCAATGTAATAGATGAAATCAAATACCTACCCCCTCCCCCCATCCAACCCACTCTACAAGGAAAATGAGGTTTCCGCAACTGACAAATATAAAACAATGGCCCAGGCTCTCCTCAGCACCCTGGTGCTAGCCAGTTACTTGGCACCCTCTCAGCTTCTTATGGAATAGTAGGGGATCATGTGTTTGAAATGTTCTGCTTTAGGTCTGTAAAACATCAATCTGCCAAAAAATGAGACTACGAGCCTGGGCCTTTGTGTGACCCTTCCAGAGTTGTGCTGGTTTTTATATGGCAAGAGCCAGCAATGCTTTTGTGTTAACGCCTTTTCCATGGCCAGGAGATTGTAATGCTGACAGAAGCCAAGGTCTATTTTTCAATTTTAGTAAGAGCATTCAAGCACGGCAGTGAATTACAATTTTAGTCAGAGGAAAGTTGATGTTACGCAATTAAGCTGGTGTGGAATCCCAGTGAGGATGTAAGACGTGATATGTTTATCACTGAGGATATTATTGGTCAAGCTTTCAGAAATTGAGGCAAAGCAAAACAAGGCAGAATTCTGGCCCATAAAAATGCCTCTAGATTCTCTGGGGTGCACTGACGATTAGTGTATGTTCACACAGTTTTTTGCAGGCTGAAAAAACTACTTCAGGAATTAGGAAAGGTTTGACGCGGTTTTTTTTTTTTTTTTTTTTACATGATGCATTTTTTGATGCATTTTTTACTCCAGCACACTGTATGGACCTGGAAACTTCACATTAAAAATTCACTTACAGTCAGTGTGACATCCTCAAAGCTACTTAGCCCTCTATATTATACTGCTGCATGATGTAATGTTATTCTTATTCATGTTACATACTGCTGCATCAACACAGTGTGTCACCTCTTCTGGGCTTTAGACCTGTTTTTGTGTTTCTCTGGCTTCTTGGTCACAATTAGGAATTATTTTAGAACTTTCAGAGAATAAGTATGTAATGATCCATATTCAAACTGTATTGATCTAAGTGGTCTAATATGGATTCTGGTTAGTCTGTACTAATCAAACCAAGTTACACTTTTTTGCGCAGCTTTTTTATGAGACAGCAACCTTGGGGGTAACATACGGTAGTAGCATAGTAACATTGTAGATAAGGTTAAATAAAGGTACAAGCTCATCAAGTTTCACTTATAAACTTACCAAATTGATGCGGGGAAAGGTAAAAAAAAAATCAAACAAGACTGATGCTAATGCTCCATCAAACGAAAAAATTCCCTCCCAACTGCAATGTAACAATTGGATTAAGTCCCTGTTTCAACATCTTATCCTAAAAATTTTTAGCTCTCATAACCCTTGAAATTATTACTTTCAAGAAAGGCATCCAGGCCCACCTTGATATTGTATAGGTCAGTGATGGCGAACCTTTTAGAGACCGAGTGCCCAAACTGCAACCCAAAACCCACTAATTTATCACAAAGTGCCAACACGGCATTTGGTACTTTTGAACAATTAATGTTCACTATTTACATCACATAGGATCTGTTTTATAGTGACCGTGCAATGTTAATACGGCCTGTAAACATATCACATGTCTGCTATAAAACATATACTGTGTAACATAAATAGTGAAGGGTCCCCAGACGGTACAATGTGCTCCACAGTGGCCCCAAGACGGTACAATGTGCTCCATAGTGGCCCCCAGATGGTACAATCTGCTCCACATTGGCCCCAAGATGGTACAATGTGCTCCACAGTGGCCCGCAGACGGTACAGTGTGCTCCACAGTGGCCCCCAAACGGTACAATGTGCTCCACAGTGGCCTACAGACAGGCACTGATGAATGACGTCATCCTTTCATTGGGGTATTTGCACATACAGCTGAAAGAAACGCTCGCTCACTAACGGGGAATCCTGTACCGGAATCCCCGTTAGTGAGCGATCAGAGCGATGGCGCACGTGCCAACAGAGATACCATAGGTTCGCCAACATGGGTATAGGTTATCAGACATCACCATATCATGTTGCAGTGAGTTCCATAGTCTCACTCTTACTGCAAAGAAGCAGAAGTATGACTAGTTAAAACTGTTTTTTCTGTAGAGGTAGAGGATGCCCCCTTTTCACAGTAAAAGGCCTCAGTATAAAGAGATCATTGGAAAGATCTCTATACTATCCATTCATTTATTTGTACATTGTTATTAGGTCACCCCAAGCCATCTTTATTCCAAACTGAACAACCCCAAGTTTGATGATATGTCTTTATACTCTAATCCACCCATCCCCTTAATTACCTTGGTCGCACTCCTCTGCAGTCACTCCAGTTCAGCTATTTCCTTCCTATATACAGATGCCCAAAATTTTGCGCAGTATTCTAAATGTGACCTGACCAGTGATTTGTTGAACGTGAAAATGATATCCTTGCTATGAGCATATATTCCTCTCTCAATGCAGCCCATGATTTTATTTGCTTTGGCAGCAGCTGCTTTGCACTGGTTGCTATAATTAATCTTACTTTTAACCAATATCACCAAATCTTTTTAAGCAGTAGTGTTACCCAGTGTTTTATTATTTAATACATAATCACAGGCCTAGGTGTAAAACTTGTACACTGTAGTCCAAAATTAGGTAGGCCTTAAAGAGGTTGTTCAGGAAAATGTCTTTTTTTTTTATTAGTCAGGGAAAGGAGAAAAAAAATATCTAAATACTCACCTGTCCCCGGAGGTCCGGTGTCTACCAGTGCGGTCCAGTCCTGCTGCTCTGGTGTTTTCTTTCTGTGGAAGTCCCCGCCGCACATGACCACTTAGGCCAATGAGTGGCCTAAGCAAAGGACATAGGACATCACTATGTGATTGAGACTTCTGATGCAAGAAAGCACCATAGCAGCAGGACCGGACAGTGCTGGGTGACACCAGAGCACCAGGGACAGGTATATATATATTTTTTTTTTTTTTCACCTTTCACCTTTTTTCACCTGGCCTAATATAAAAAAAGGTTTATCCTGGACAACCTCTTTAAGGCCAGGGCCCCACGTAACGGAAATGCTGCAGCAAAAAAAAACCCTTTTTCTGAACCTGAAAAGTGGATGGGATTCTGGCTAATCCCATCCATACACTGCATAAAATATAACTGCAGCGGACATGCTGCAATTTTAAAAACCGTTGCATTTTTGTAAATCGCAGCATGTCAATTATACTTACGGAAACGCTGGTGTTTTCCTTATAGGTATAATTGAAGCAGAAAGTCCGTAGAGGAAAACTGCGCTGTGGGAAAAACCACTACATGGGGCCGCTACGTGGGTCTTAACCTAAGGCAGGTTTTTATGTACAAGCAAACCCCTTCTTCTTTCCTATTGGTACCTTCTTTTCTAAACAAATTGTATCCCTGTAGATTTACAGTCCAGTCATGTCTCACCTATTCTCACTATGTCATATTCCTCTTCCAACATTATCAATTCTAATTCCTCAAACTTGTTAGTGAGAGTTCTTACATTGGTATACATGCATTTTATGTGTTTATCCCTACTCCTCCTCTCCCTACTGACTGTACTCACCAAACTATCTGCTCTATCTCAAGTTATATTACTTGTCTGCACTATCTTGGCCTCTACATCTGTTATTGTACACTAAAAATTAACTTTTATTAGTAATATTAAAAGTAACTATCTCGGGCGGAGCCTACTGTGGAGCGAAATGGCCGCATAGTTGTAAAGCTCCAGGCCTGAGTCTCATACAGCGACAGAAATAGCGACTTGCCCGTGGATTACACCTACCCAAACAACAGCGGGAAAGCTTCATACCGTCAGGGATGCCGAGAAAGAGAAAATCTGCGGTAAAACCACAGAAAATCTCAGATTTCTACTTCCCCCATGGCGGAGGGGAAGATCACAATGGCGGCGGTTCGCGCTCCAGCGGCGTTTCCGGGGCATCAACTCCATCTCGGGACCCTCCGGAGGAGCCGCTCACCCTCTCTGCTCAGCGGAGAACGTTTTCAGCGCCGTCGATACCGCAGCTGATGGAGTGCGGGGGTCTGGAGGCGTCGGAGCCTTCTCCCCGGCGGGCCTGGGCGAGCGCGGCTCCGGGGCCTTCTCCTGCGGATGCACCGAGGCCTACAGGCCTAAATAACGCCGAGACACCCCACTCGCCCACCGCCAGCCCGGTCAAACAGAAGCCCAGGCTCCAGCATACCGAGTCTCCAGAAGGGGAGGTGAGCAATACCACACTCAGTTTGCTCACTGAGGCCTCCATGAAAAATATGCTCATGGCCTTCTGTAAATCACTGACAACAGACATGTCCTTAATGGTTAAACCGCTAGATAGAGACCTCCAGGAATTGCAACAACGCACGGTGCATGTGGAATCTAAAATGGCGGAATTTGCTGCATCGCACAATGTTCTTATAGACGCTCACTATGAGGTGGAAAAAGATGTGTCGTTTCTAAAAGCTAAAATAGCAGACCTGGAGGATCGCTCGCGGCGCAACAATTTGAAGTTTAGAGGGATTCCAGAGTCAGTACCTGCGAGTAATCTAACAGTTTTCCTCCAAGACCTGATACGCACGCTAATACCAAATCTCACGACAATGGATTTAACAATTGATAGAGCGCATAGAGTCCCAAGGCCTTCACACCTGGATGAAGCCGTACCCAGAGATGTCCTAGCAAAGATCCATTTTTACCGTACTAAAGAGCTGGTGCTGCTGACCTCACGGAAAATTGGCCATCTACCTGACCCATACCATAAAATATCCATCTATTCCGATCTTTCGGCCGCAACGCTACAATTAAGACGGAAATTCATCCCTATTACTACAGCTCTACGCCAACATAACATCCTATATAAGTGGGGATTCCCGGTCCGAGTGATCGTATCCCGGGACAACCTTACTCATGTTATCAATTCTCCGGAAGATGGCAAGAAGTTGCTAAATAAATGGGACATTCCGATCCTAGACCCGACACCCAAATTACCACCTGGCCAAGTGTCTGCTGGATGGCATCAAACGAAAACCCCAAGGCGTCCACCAAAAGGGCTGCACAGCTAGAGACTCACCTTACAATGGATTTCGTATGTCCACTACTGCTGAACTTATCCCCCCAGGATTACAACAGCCGCTGGTCCGCTGTACCGCATTTCTTTTCTTTGTTTTGTTTAGGTGGCTTACCCACTGGTTTTATTGTTTCCATAGTTTGTTTTCTCCTCGATTTTGGCACATGGGGCGGCGTGACTACACAAGGCGGAGACTAATCTGCTTCCGATTGCTACTGGTAACTTCTGATGTGGGTGGTTGTGGTAAGATCTTTGATGCATTATTAACTGTAAAATATGGTACTTAAAATTATGTCAATGAATGTCAGAGGCTTGAACTCCCCTCAAAAGAGAGCCAATTTGTGGCGGGAGGCCCGAGCTCAAGGCTGTGACATTCTTGCAGTTCAGGAGACACATCTTTTGGAGGTAGATGCCACTCGCATCAGGCATTCATCATACCCACATATATTTCACGCTCATTGCTCCTCCAAGCGCAGGGGAACACTAATTGGAATCAGAGATTCAGTGGCATTTCAACAGGTGTCCCTTTATGCCGACCCTGGAGGGCGATTTGTCATATTGGTGTGTATCCTTAACAATGTCACTTACACATTAGTTTCGGTTTACACCCCAAACAGAAGACAGGTGTCTTTCTTGGGGAGACTCATGAGAGCAGTGGAGTGAAGAAAGCAGGGATGCCTAGTCTTAATGGGAGACTTTAACATGGCTCCGGACCCAGTGGCGGACACTACTTCTGGCATAGCGACACGTCATCCTTCATTTTCGCAGGCTATATGGCGCCATAACCTATTTGATATATGGCGTATCCTGCATAATACCGAAAAAGATTACACCTACTATTCAACTGCACACAATAGCTATTCACGAATAGATCTATTTTTAATGGAACAAGCTAGTATTCCCCTTGCCGCAAAGTCGGATATTTCACAAATAACATGGTCAGACCATGCAGCAATAACCTTGACTCTCAGAGAAAAATATGAATGCCCTAGAGCGTACATATGGAGTTGTAATGAATTCTTAATGTCACAGCCAAAATATAAAGCAATTTTGGAAAATGATTTGAAGGAATTCTTTCGGACCAATGCCCCCTCTGCCCCTAGCCATGACATATTGTGGAATTCCCATAAAGCTTTTATCAGAGGAACGTTTATTCGCCTGGGACACATAGAAAAGAAAACTAGGTTAGCAGAAATTGATCGACTATTACACCAAATAAAATCTATAGAGAACAGTAACAAAAAATCTCCTTCCCCCTCCAATGCAGCAAAGTTGGTGACATTACGCCATCAACTGACAGCCTGTCTACTACATACATATGAGAAAAACTTGAAAAGGGCAAAAGCGACTTATTATTCTCAATCTAACAAGGCGGGTAGGCTTCTAGCGTCCAAACTTAAACAAAAACATGCAAGGTCTAAAATCCCGTTTCTTCAGAGTAAAGATGGCACTCACAAAATCTATGATCCTAGTGGCATCGCCAATGCCTTTAAAGCTTTTTATGAAGATTTATACAATATTAGAGAGGACTCCTCTGTGACACCTCCAACGAAACAAGACATTGCCAATTTTCTTGCAAACACTCAATTACCCACACTCACAGATATACAGCTGGACTCTTTAAACGAGCCCATCTCACCAGCAGAATTGCTGTCAGTGGTCAAGTCGCTGCCACCTCGGAAATCCCCGGGCCCAGATGGCCTTACTAACGAATATTACAAAAAGTTTTCTCCGATCCTGCTAAACCCGCTGCTGTCCTTTTTGACAGCTGTGGTGGACTCTGGCACTACTCCGAGGGAAAATCAGGAGGCCCTGGTGGTGACGTTGCCTAAACCAGGCAAGCCTGCCATCAGCCCCCAAGATTTTCGACCAATATCCCTATTAAACTCAGATTTAAAAATTTACGCCAAAATTATAGCGAATAGAGTGGCAGCTTGTCTTCCGAGCCTAATAAATCACGATCAAGTGGGATTCGTGAAGGGGAGGCAATCATATGACAATACTAAACGCATTTTGAATATTATACACCATATTAATTCTAAAAAGATGGAGGCAGTGATTCTCGCATTAGATGCCGAGAAGGCGTTTGACCGCATTTGCTAGTCGTATGCCTTCTTGGTTCTTAGGAGCATGGGGTTCGCTGGAGCTATCTTAAGAGCAATTGAGGCGTTGTACTCTGCGCCATCTGCAAGAGTATTTACTAATGGGGTAGTGTCGGATCCCTTTTTAATAACGAACAGGACTAGACAGGGGTGCCCCCTCTTGCCGTTGATATTTGTTCTCTCGATGGAACCACTGGCCCAGACACTTAGACTGGACCCAGAGATAGGTGGCATTGCTATACGGGACAAAACTCATCTGATATCACTTTATGCAGACGATATCATTCTTACTTTGTCCAAACCACAAGAATCTATTCCCCGACTTATGGAGATTATTGCCAATTTTGGACACTTATCATTCTATAAATTAAATATGGCCAAGTCACAAGCCCTACCTTTGTATATTCCTCCCTCTTTGCTTCAACCCTTACAATCGCAATATGACTTTGACTGGAGGAAAGATGGCGTCCAATATCTGGGGATACAGGTGACACCCTCCACAGGGACCCGATTTAGAAATAATTATACACCCATGTTGAAAATACTTCAGGATGAGATGGAACGAATGTCTAAAATAGACGTGTCTTGGATGGGACGTGTCACAGCCTTCAAAATGTTATTATTGCCTAGACTCCTGTACCTGTTTCGCACACTGCCAATATCCGTCCCGGTTTCATTTTTCGAAACCATGCAAAGGATGATCTCAAAATACATATGGAATGGAAAGAGACCCAGAGTTAATAAAAGCTTCCTATTTAAACAAAAAGAGGCGGGAGGTTTGGGAGTACCAGTGGTAAGGAATTATTACATAGCGTCCTTAGTTACACAATGTGCTAGATGGCGATCAGCTGATACCTCGGTTCCATGGATGCACATAGAGCAATCGTTTATATATCCCTTAAAATTGGCGGATGCCCTGTGGGTGCCCTTTTTGAGCATTCCTATGCCTGAGTCCTCATCCCCAGTCATGCAAGCAGCGGTGACCGCATGGAAGCTGCTTCATGAGAAAGCGAATCCTACAAGTCATTTTTATGCATCAGAGATGCCATTGTCACTTCTGGCCTGGGCGATAGAGGACCTGGTAACTTCAGAATGGGAAGCGAAGGGGATTACACAGGTCTCCCACTTACAGTCCGATACCAAGCAATTTTTATTACTTACAGATCTAACACAGAAATTTGGAATTCATAGTGGTGACTTCCTTAAATACTCTCAAATATGGCACTTTATATATAAAAACCCGATATCGAAAGTACCCCACAGTAGCAAGATATTCACCTGGCTGTCGACTAAGATGAGGGGATTACGGTTTCTATATGACAAAATGGATGGAGTGGCGACTTTTACTAGATCTACACCATTCCGTTGTTGGGAGAGAGATTTGGGAAGAGTCATTACTTCGGACGAGTGGGAACAAGCAATCAAACTAAGTCACTCATCCTTAAAATGTAGTACCCACATAGAAACAGCTATGAAAATTACTTTAAGGTGGTACCGAACCCCATCCACTTTACAAATGATATACCCTTCCATGTCTGGGAATTGCTGGAGAGGGTGTGGAGGGAGAGGAACCCTTCTCCATATTTTGGGACAATGCCCCATAATTTGTGGATATTGGAATAGGATTTTTGACATGCTATCAGAAATATTTAATTTCCACCTCCCCTACACCTCACCTTTGGCCATCCTATTAATTGGAATTCCCGAGGAATGGAACAAGCATAAAAAACTCCTATGTAAAATCTTGACTATAGCCAAATTAATGTTGGTACAAAGTTGGAGATCAGTGACCCCTCCGTCTGACTCCACGTTGTTGCTAGCTATTAACAATACCTATACCTACGAGAGGGTACTTGCATTGGGAAATGACACATATCATAACTTTGAAAAGGTATGGGACGCGTGGATTAATTCTCGATTTGTTGCATAATGGAAGGCACGGAGTTATATGGCATTTGCTCTTATACATCGCAGTGGACATGGCGGTGTTGGGAACGGTAGTGGGGTAGAACATATGACAGATCGTCTCTGAGGTGTCTCACGCTAACCCTAGGAATGTGCCCACATGTTATTGTTATTGTTTAACGCATATACAATCGTTATCTTTTGTCTCATTGATGTACAATTCAAAAAAACATACCCTGGACAAATGTATATCAGACTCTATATTGCAATGTATGTCAATACTGTGTCTTACATTTATTGTGAAACCCAAATAAAAATTATTGAAACTAAAAGTAACTATCTCAAAAATATAGGCCTAAAAAATCACTACTCCAAACTAGTGTGTGTGGCTACCAGATAGTGCTGTAGATGCACATAACATAAAGTCAGCTGTCCAAGGCGTGAACTGCATGACATTATTGTACGGGAGTGAACGGGTTCAATAGCAAACTGAGTCAGACCCAGATGTTTTGGTCTATAATATTACTCAGTGTGTAAATTGCCCATATAGAGGAGACTCAGTATATAGCAAACAACTCCCCACAACTTCCAATTCACGCCAACCATACAGGACTAAGCTGACCAGTAACAGACCGGTTGATTTCTGACTGCACATCTAACTAGGGAGCTTACATTACACTCCCATGTAAAGCTATCTAGCCACACACACAAGGTCGGACTGGCCCACCGGGGGACCGGTGAATCCCAAGGTGGGCCCCGTGCCTTTAGGGGGCACTGCCGGACCTCCACTGCCATTTTTTTCTTATAGGCAGTGGAGTTGCGGTAAGGCCCCCTTTCACTTTCCTCTCCCCGCTCCAGGCAAGGGCTCACTGTGCGTAGCACATCACATTGCGATGATGTAATGTGAGACGCACAGGGCCCAGGCTGCTGCGGGAAGAGGACAGACCACGAGCAGGAGCGGGGTGAGGTAAGTGATGCTGCCAGGTTCTCCCCGGTTTTGCGATCCGGTTTTAATAACCGGATCGCAAAACCGGGCAGAAGTGGCGCCGCCGACCCGGTTCTGATACTAGTAGAGCAGAAATCCACTGGCTTCCTGCTCTACCACTCACAGACTTGTAGGCCATGGGCCCCATTCAGCCTGTGACTTGCAAGTTAAGCTCCGATACTTACCTAACTGTTCTCCGGCTCCTTCTGCTTCTTCCTTCTCCGGGCACACATGACGTCATACCAGTGCGCCCGGAGCAAGAAGGAGCAGGACCAGGGAAGAGACAGGTAAGTAATCACCCCAAACTGCTATAGGAGGGACCAGTGAAAGGACTACTGTATGGGCCATATAGTGGCCCCTTCACTATCCCCCTCATATAGTGGCCCCTGCACTATTCTCCCCCCCACTATAGTGGCCCCTGCACTATTCCCCCCCCCCACTATAGTGGCCCCTGCACTATTCTCCCCCCCCACTATAGTGGCCCCTGCACTATTCTCCCCCCACTATAGTGGCCCCTGCACTATTCCCCCCCCCACTATAGTGGCCCCTGCACTATTCTCCCCCCCCCCACTATAGTGCCCCTGCACTATTCTCCCCCCCCCCCACTATAGTGGCCCCTGCACTATTCTCCCCCCTCACTATAGTGGCCCCTGCACTATTCTCTCCCTCTATAGTGGCCGCTGCACTATTCTCTCCCTCTATAGTGGCCCCTGCACTATTCTCCCCCCCATAGTGGCCCCTGCACTATTCTCCCCCCCCATAGTGGCCCCTGCACTATTCTCCCCCCCATAGTGGCCGCTGCATTATTCTCCCCCCTATAGTGGCCGCTGCACTATTTTCCCCCCTATACAATGGCCCCTGCACTATTCTCTCCCTTATAGTGGCCCCTGCACTATTCTCTCCCTCTATAGTGGCCGCTGCACTATTCTCTCACTCTATAGTGGCCCCTGCACTAGTCTCTCCCTCTATAGTGGCCCCTGCACTATTCTCCCCCCTATAGTGGCCGCTGCACTATTTTCCCCCCTATACAATGGCCCCTGCACTATTCTCCCCATAGTGGCCCCTGCACTATTCTCCCCCCATAGTGGCCGCTGCATTATTCTCCCCCCTATAGTGGCCGCTGCACTATTTTCCCCCCTATACAATGGCCCCTGCACTATTCTCTCCCTTATAGTGGCCCCTGCACTATTCTCTCCCTCTATAGTGGCCGCTGCACTATTCTCTCACTCTATAGTGGCCCCTGCACTAGTCTCTCCCTCTATAGTGGCCCCTGCACTATTCTCCCCCCTATAGTGGCCGCTGCACTATTTTCCCCCCTATACAATGGCCCCTGCACTATTCTCTCCCTTATAGTGGCCCCAGCACTATTCTCTCCCTTATAGTGGCCCCTGCACTATTCTCTCCCTTATAGTGGCCCCTGCACTATTCTCTCCCTTATAGTGGCCCCTGCACTATTCCCCCCTCATACAGTGGCCTCTGCACTATTCTCCCCCTATAGTGCCCCCCCCATACAGTGAACCCTTCACTTCTTCCCAATACTGTATGGGACCATTGATGGGGCCATTATATTGGGGGGGCAGTCATGGGGGCTAATATCTTGGGGGACATTAAAGGGGTTATATCCAGGATTACTTTTTTTTTTTTTTTTTAATTAGGCCGGGGCAGGTGAAAAAAAAAAATCCAAAACTTACTCTTCTGTGCCCCTTGTCTCCCAGCACGGTTCGGTCCTGCAGCTCTATTGTTTTCTTCCCACTGAACATGACTACCTGTGCCAGTGAGGACTTCCGGCAAAAGAAAACAGCGGAGCTGCAGGACCGGACCCTGCTGGAAAAACACCAGAGCACAGGGGACAGGTGAGGTAGTTTTTTTTTTTTTTTTTTTTTTTGGGGGGGGGTGTTTTTACACCTCCCCCAGACTAATAATAAAATAAATAAATAAAAAAATTATACTGGGCAACCTCTTTAAAGTGTGAGGCATTAGGGTGTATATTAAAGGGGTTGTCCAGTCAGAATTTTTTATGATTTATTCTCAGGATAGGCCATAAATACCTGATCTGTAGGGGGCTAACCCCGGACTGATCAGCTGCCACTTCTGGCACCTGTCCTGTACACAATATGGGGCCGGAGGCAGAAAGCTCTGTGTGCTGTATATTAGCTGGGCACCTTCACTGCATCTCAGCACATATTGAAGTCAGAGGGAGCAGAGTTGCAGTGAAGGTGTCGTGGCTACTATCCAGCGGATGGAGCTTTCTGCTTCCAGCCATGTATTGTGTACAGAACTGGTGCCAGAAGTGGCTCCGTACAGCTGATCAGTCCGGAGTTGCCCCCCACAGATCAGGTAAACCTAGACTACCTCATTAATATGCCCCACACAGTTTAATGTACCCCCCACTGGATGTTAGCCTCCATCACTGCCTCCACACAATATCATGGCCCCATCACTGTTCCCCATACAGTATGGGGGACCACTGTATTGGGGGCCATTAAAAAAATTTGGCCCAGACAACCCTTTTAAAGAGGTTGTGCATAAATTGGAGAGACCACTGTGGAGGCCAGGGAGGTGTAAAAATTAAAAAAAAAAAAAAGAAAAAAAAAAGCATACTAGCATACTCACCTGTCCCCAGCACCCTGTTGTCCCCTGCTTGTGTCTGTTCGGTCTCATGGCGGTTCCTCATTTCTAGAAATCCTGTACCTAATTGGTCTTAGTGGTCACATGAGGTGCAGGACTCCCAGCAGGAAGACGCCGGCACTAGACTGAATGGACACTGACATTATGATTTTTTTTATTTATCTATTTTTTTTTTTTTAATTTTACACCTCCTGCTCGCCACATGGGTTGTCCCCAATTTCTGGACAACCTCTTTAAAGGATTTATCCTTCTTTCTAATATTGATTGTCCTTAGGATAGGCCATCTATATTACATCTGCGGGGGTACAACAGCCAGGACCTCTGCAAATTAGCTATTCCAGGACAATGCGGCTACAGGTAATGGTAACAATTCTAGGAGGCACTGTTCACTTGCCATACAGAGTGTAGCTTAGTTTAGTTTAGTTGTAGTTTAGGTAGTGCAGTGGTGCACATCGTATGGCGGGTGAGCAGCATGTCTCCTGACATGTTATTTCCTTTAGTCGCCCTGTCTTGGTACCGCTGATCTGCAGGGGTCCTGGCGGTGGGCCCCTAGAAACAATTCCACTGGTGGGCCCTAGACATCCCAGTCCGACACTGCACACACACATACACAAAGCCTCATATGCCTGACGTGTTTCTGCTGCGGCCTTTGCACAGCTCACAAGAGGCAAACACACAGAGGTAGTATAATATAACAGCCTTTTATTTTGAGGCAAATTCAAGCGCTATCACGAGCAGAGAGATTCCTCGCCCGCTCAGCCGTGATAACTGGCTGCAATTCGCGCTCTGCGAGACCGGATATATAAATCCAAAACCCCGCCTACTTCATATGACATTAGCGGAGGCGCGACCAATCAATAAAGACAACACCCACCGCTGTCAGCTGACACAGCCAAAGTTGGAACCGCTCATCGGGGCGTGTTCCTCACTCTGTATTGGTAACGCTCAGAAGCGTCCTTGGTAACTACCAGACCGCACATCGTGGTACAACACTATCTGGAAGATCAAGGCAAGGTAAGTATCGAAACCAGCAAAACGAAATTCACGGGGCAGAAGGCCCTATCCATATAGCTAGACCCAGCAACCACGTCAAAAGTAAAAACAGAACTAGGCGAGTGATGCACTAACGAAATAATAATCACATAACATGATTATTGAAAGTCGCTACCCTAAATAATCAGACAGCCAGTATAACCATACCACCCCCACTGCTAGAATAATACATAATAGAAACGAGGAGAGGAGAACAGAGCCTCCCAGAAACGATCATACACAAAGAGAAAAGTGGGGGTTTTATCAAGGGAAAAGGTCCACTCCCATATCAAAATAACTATGGCTAGAATCAGCCAAAATAGGGAGTAAAGATGGACAAAAAGAGGATCTAGGAATAAAGTTAGTAGCATGTCACCACTAATGGGATACGCCTAAGATAAATAGGAAGGAATTATATGAAGAAAAAAAACAATAGAATGTGACCTATAAAGGGGGTAAAAATCAAATAAACGCCAAATAGGAAATAAATTCATTAAGGCCTTTAGGATGAACAGTATCCATCAAGAATATCCAACGGGTTTTTCTTTGCAGCACTCTCCTGTCATAGTCCCCACCTCTCAAGAGGTGGGAGACCTTTTCAATACCTTGAAATTTAAGGTGTTTAACATCACCCCCATGTCTGTCTCTCACATGCCGAGACATAGAGGTGTGTTCCCCACGATGGATATCATTAATGTGTTCCCTTATCCTCCTGCGGAACTCTCTTATTGCTTTTACAACGTATTGGAGTCCGCAGGAGCAGGTCACCAAATATACAATTCCACTAGTCCTACAATTGATGAAATCTCACATCTTATAGACCCTCCTAGTGGTAGTGCTCACAAATTCCTTCCCGTTACCAATGGATACACATGCTTTACAGCCAGTGGTGAACCTAGCCTCTTTGCTGCCTGAGGCAGACTATAGAAAGACGCCACCCCCCCCCCCCCAAAAAAAAAAAAAATATAAAATTGCGTTTACATGCTGTTAGCATCACACGCTGTTATTGTCGTACAATAAACATACACAAACTTATGAAACAGTTTTTAAGAATTCTTCCTGTATTACTTCAGTATCAGAAATCAACAACCCAGCATTAACAATGAAAGTAACTTCACACATCTTCTGCTTGGTGGATGGACGAGCCCACGTAGCTCCCATTCTCTATAATAGGAGCACCGCAGATAGCTGAGTACTGTACTTCAGGTATCTTTGGTGCTCCCATTGAAGTGAATGAGAGCCCCGTGGGTTCGTCCATCCACCAAGTGACACACCTATATATATGGCTGCGGTCAGGCTGAATTCCCACCCAGTGGGGGAAAAACCCAATTCTCAGTCTCAGTGGGGGTCTCAGCAGACAGATCCCCATCTACCAGGTGTTTATCCTCTATCATTTAGATGAATACAGGGCAGTAACATTTTGTGACTTACAGGTGATGTCTCTGACTAATCAGTCACATTTCCCTTCTCTTCCCTTTGGACCACCATGACCACTTCTTCCAGCTGTGACTTGTCTCTGTAAAGTTTGCAACACAGACATCTTTGGCTCCTCACTTTTCCAGGCATCTGACCCACATTGTCCTCACCTGCACACCCATCATGCTGCTACCCCAATTATAAAATATATGATATAACCCCCCCATAATGAATAATACCCCCAAGTGCATCTTTATATTAATAATGACCGTGCGTACCCTGTATAAATAGTTCCCATTATTAATAATGCCCCAACTAATTAAAAGGTTTTCCAGGTCATTAATAAACTAATCAGTGGGGCTCAAAAATCCAGGACCCCACTGATCAGCTGTTTGAATGAACCATGGTATCTGTGTAAGCGCCGTGACCGCTTCTCTGTTTACATAGTGTCATTCATCTCATAGTGGCCATGTAATGTAACTACAGCCTCGTCCTATACAAGTCTATGTGACAAGGCTGAAATTACATCACACGGTCACTATAAACAGACAGTGTGTGATATAAACAGGCACCATAGCCCCTTCACACAGCTGATCAGAGGAGGGGTCCACTGATCTCTTATCGATAATCTGTCCTAAGGATAGAAATCAATAAAAATGAGCTGGAAAGCTCCTTTAATAAAGCCCAAGTGCCACCTTAAAGGGGTTGTCCAAGATAACCAATTTTTTTAATATGAGGCTGGGGAAGGTGTTCCGGTGTCTTGCAGCGCGTTTCAGTCCTGCTGCTCTGGTGTTTTCTTCTCCACATCACTGTGATGTCCTCTGTCAGCGACCTCAGCGGTCATGTGCGGTGGCGACTTCCGCCAGAAGAAAACACCATACTGCGGTAGGAGACATCGGAGCACAAGAGACAGGTGAGTAGGTGTTTTTTTCTTTAATATAGTATTACACGGTATTATGGCCCACAACGGCCCCTGCACACGGTATTATGCCCCGCAGTGGCCCCTGCACACGGTATTATGCCCCGCAGTGACCCCTGCACATGGTATTATGCCCCGCAGCGGCCTCTGCACACGGTATTATGCCCTACAGCGGACCCTGCACTCGGTATTATGCCCCGCAGCGGCCCCTGCACACAGTATTATGTTCAATAGTGGCCCCTGCACTCAGTATTATGCTCCATAGTGGCCCCTGTGCACTCAGTATTATGCTCCATAGTGGCTTCTGCACACAGTATTATGCCCCACAGCGGCCACTGCACACAGTATTATGCTCCATAGTGGCCCCTGCACTCAGTATTATGCTCCATGGTGGCCCCTGCACACGGTATTATGCTCCATAGTGGCCCCTCCACACAGTATTATGCTCCATAATGGCCTCTGCACTTGGTATTATGCTCCATAGTGGTCCCTGCACTCAGTATTATGCTCCATAGTGGCTCCTGCACACAGTATTATGCTCCATAGTGGCCCCTGCACTCGGCATTATACTCCATATTTGCCCCTGCACACAGTATTATGCTCTATAGTGGCCCCTGCACACAGTATTATGCCCCGCAACGGCCCCTGCATTCGGTATTATGCTCCATAGTGGCCCCTGCACACAGTATTAGACTGCAGAGTATAATGATCAGAGACCAGGTGGTGACAAACATAAAAACCAGTGTTACTTACCTGGGCTCCGGTGCAGTCCCTGCTTTCGGCCCTCTTCAATGTCGCACAGACCAGCGTCGCAACATAATGACGTCAACCTGGCTCACGTGACGCCTGTGACGTCACCAAAGAAGGCCGAAGCCTGCTGGGAGTAACATGGGATCGCCGGAGAGGTGAGTAACAATGGTTTTTATGTTTATCATCTCTCCTGGGTCTCCAATTATTATACTCTGGGGTCTGAAAAGAACCCTGAGTATAATAATAGTAGTATTTGTCCTCACTTAGCGATCCCCGCTGCCGCTCACAGCCGCTTCTGATTCTCCCTTCTGTGTCTGATAGCAGAAGGGGAAGTGGGGGCAGCTACAGCAGGCGCGGGGATTGATAAGTAAATAGGCCGTTACCTGCTGGGGATACTTCAGCAGGTTACGGCCTATTTATATACTGTATATATAAAAAAAAAAGTTATCCTCACTTACCTGCGATCCCTTGATGCAGCCGACGCCTCTTCTTCACCCGCGTCCGCGTCTCAGCATAGGAGGCGTGATGTCATTGTATCGCCGCCTGCGCTGAGATGCGACGTCTCGTAAACCAGCCCAGGACAGGTATCACGCAGCTTTTTTTTTTTTTGTAAGCGGCCTGTCCTGGGCTGGTTTACAGTAAATAGAATGTAAAAAATGCCACCCCCCAGACAGTGACGGAGAGTGCCGCCTGAGGCGGCCGCCTCACTTCGCCTCATTAGCGGTGCGCCCCTGTTTACAGCTACCACAAGGAAAAGTACCTATCACCTCCTTTTTGTCGAGAATTTAGCCAGTTAACATCAGATGTCAATGGAGCAAGATGACTGTGTACCAACTTGTCTCTAAGATTTTGTCCCCTCTAGAAGGAAATATTAGGTCTATGATCAATCAATGGACCAACATGCGGGTCAGTTTTAAGAATGGACCAGGAGGAACTAATCAGATTTCTCATCGTATCAGCCGCTTCATCATATGTTGCCATAATCCGAATCATATCTGGCCATTTCTCCTTATCTCTAGGATTGAGAAGCTGCGTTCTATCTACAGCAAGTGCGTGTTGATACGCTTTGCGCAAAACCTGATCAGAGTAACCCCTTCTATCAAATCTACCTCTCAAATCATTAGCTATTACCTGAAAATCTGATAGACAAGAGCAATTCTGCCGCATCCTTAGGTATTGTCCTTTAGGTATTCCCGATTTCCAGTACGGTGGATGCCAGCTATTCCACTGTAAAAGGGAATTTGTAGCTGTTTCTTTCCTATAGACACATGTACGTAGCTGGTCATATGGTTCCTTAGAAATAGTTAGATCAAGGAAAGTCATTTTAACATCCTGAATCTCAGATGTGAGATATAGTCCCAAATCATTATTATTTAGGGCCTGTACAAATGATGTAAACTCCACCCCTGGTCCATCCCATAAGATAAACACATCGTCAATGTATCGAACCCAAAGGAGGATACATCGTGTCCATTGATCAATATGTTCAGTGAAGACCCTTTCTTTCTCCCACCAGCCCAGGAAGAGGTTAGCATACGATGGGGCACAAGGACTCCCCATCGCAACCCCCCTAAGCTGGTGGAAGACACTCCCATTGAAGAGGAAAATATTCCTCTCCAGGACAAAAGATAATAATTCCATGACAAAACAGTTATGTTCCTCCATATGGTTGCCTCTAGTGGCCAGAAAATCCCTGACAGCTCCACACCCCTGATGATGGGGTATGGAGCTGTACAGGGCCTCGACATCCAAACTTGCAAGCTTCACATCAGGTGACACCTGAATGTCCTCCAATGTCCTAAGGACATCCATAGTGTCCCTGACGTAAGATGGTAATCCCAATACAAACGGACGAAGGATGTCGTCTAAATAAAGACTGGAATTCTGTGTAAGGGACCCAATACCCGCCACAATAGGGCGGCCTTTAAAGGGTGATAAGCCCTTATGTAATTTGGGTAGAGCATAAAAGTCGCCTGTACAGGATGTTGAGGCAACAAAAACTCAAATTCAGTTTTACTGATAAGATTCTTATCTCTCGCCCTCAGCAAGATCTCCTCGAGCTGTAGCCTAAATCCAGTAATCGATTCACTCCCCACTATTTCATAACATGAAGAATCAGGGGGGTCTACAAGATGCGAGATTTCATGAATTGTAGGACTAGTGGAATTGTATACAGTGGGGGAAAAAAAGTATTTAGTCAGCCACCAATTGTGCAAGTTCTCCCACTTAAAAAGATGAAAGAGGCCTGTAATTGACATCATAGGTAGACCTCAACTATGAGAGACAAAATGAGAAAACAAATCCAGAAAATCACATTGTCTGATTTTTTAAGAATTTATTTGCAAATTATGGTGGAAAATAAGTATTTGGTCACCTACAAACAAGCAAGATTTCTGGCTCTCACAGACCTGTAACTTCTTCTTTAAGAGGCTCCTATGTCCTCCGCTCATTACCTGTAGTAATGGCACCTGTTTGACATTGTTATCAGTATAAAAGACACCTGTCCACAACCTCAAACAGTCACACTCCAAACTCCACTATGGTGAAGACCAAAGAGCTGTGGAAGGACACCAGAAACAAAATTGTAGACCTGCACTGGGCTGGGAAGACTGAATCTGCAATAGGCAAGCAGCCTGGTGTGAAGAAATCAACTGTGGGAGCAATAATTAGAAAATGGAAGACATATAAGACCACTGATAATCTCCCTCGATCAGGAGTTCAGTAACTGTTTGGTAGAAACACAACTCATTGTGTTAGGAGGAGAGTGAATGCTGAGTTGCATCCAAAGAACACCATACCTACTGTGAAGCATGGGGGTGGCAACATCATGCTTTGGGGCTGTTTCTCTGCAAAGGGACCAGGACGACTGATCCATGTACATGAAAGAATTAATGGGGCCATGTATCGTGAGATTTTGAGTGCAAACCTCATTCCATCAGCAAGGACATTGAAGATGAAACGTGGCTGGGTCTTTCAGCATGACCATAATCCCAAGCACACTGCCAGGGCAATGAAGGAGTGGCTTCGTAAGAAGCATTTCAAGGCCCTGGAGTGACCTAGCCAGTCTCCAGATCTCAACCCCATAGAAAACCTTTGGAGGTAGTTGAATGTCCGTGTTGCCCAGCGACAGCCCCAAAACATCAATGCTCTAGAGGAGATCTGCATGGAGGAATGGGCCAACATACCAGCAACAGTGTGTACCAACCTTGTGAAGACTTACAGAAAATGTTTGACCTCTGTCATTGCCAACAAAGGATATATAACAAAGTATTGAGATGAACTTTTGTTATTGACCAAATACTTATTTTCCACCATAATTTGCAAATAAATTCTTTAAAAATCAGACCATGTGATTTTCTGGATTTGTTTTCTCATTTTGTCTCTCATGGCTGAGGTATACCTATGATGACAATTACAGGACTCTCTCATCTTTTTAAGTGGGAGAATTTGCACAATTGGTGGCTGACTAAATACTTTTTTTCCCCACTGTATTTGGTGACCTGCTCCTGCGGACTCCAATACGTTGAAAAAGGAATAAGAGAGTTCCGCAGGAGGATAAGGGAACACATTAATGATATCCATCGTGGGGAACACACCTCTATGTCTCGGCATGTGAGGGACAGACATGGGGGTGATGTTAAACACCTTAAATTTCAAGGCATTGAAAAGGTCTCCCACCTCTTGAGAGGTGGGGACTATGACAGGAGAGTTCTGCAAAGAAAAACCCGTTGGATATTCTTGATGGATACTGTTCATCCTAAAGGCCTTAATGAATTTATTTCCTATTCGGCGTTTATTTGATTTTTACCCCCTTTATAGGTCACATTCTATTGTTTTTTTCTTCATACAATTCCTTCCTATTTATCTTAGGCGTATCCCATTAGTGGTGACATGCTACTAACTTTATTGCTAGATCCCCTTTTTGTCCATCTTTACTCCCTATTTTGGCTGATTCTAGCCATAGTTATTTTGATATGGGAGTGGACCTTTTCCCTTGATAAAACCCCCACTTTTCTCTTTGTGTATGATCGTTTCTGGGAGGTTCTGTTCTCCTGTCCTCGTTTCTATTATGTATTATTCACGCTATGGGGGTGGTATGGTTATACTAGCTGTCTGATTATTTAGGGTAGCGACTTTCAATAATCACGTTATGTGATTATTATTTCGTTAGTGCATCACTCATCTAGTTCTATTTTTACTTTTGACTTGGTTGCTAGGTCTAGCTATATGGATAGGGCCCTCTGCCCCGTGAATTTCATTTTGCTGGTTTCGAAGTAGGCAGGGTTTTGGATTTATATATCCGGTCTCGCAGAGCGCGAATTGCAGCCAGTTATCACGGCTGAGCGGGCGAGGAATCTCTCTGCTCGTGATAGCTCTTGAATTTGCCTCAAAATAAAAGGCTGTTATATTATACTACCTCTGCGTGTTTGCCTCTGATGAGCTGTGCAAAGGCCGCAGCAGAAACATGTCAGGCAGATGAGGCTTTGTGTATGTGTGTGTGGCTAGATAGCTTTACATGGGAGTGTAATGTAAGCTCCTTAGTTAGATGTGCAGTCAGAAATCAACCGGTCTTCTACTGGTCATCTTAGTCCTGTATGGTTGGCGTGAATTGGAAGTTGTGGGGAGTTGTTTGCTATATACTGAGTCTCCTTCTATATGGGCAATTTACACACTGATTAATATTATAGACCAAAACATCTGGGTCTGACTCAGTTTGCTATTGAACCCGTTCACTCCCGTACAATATTGTCATGCAGTTCACGCCTTGGGCAGTTGACTTTATGTTATGTGCATCTACAGCACTATCTGGTAGCCACACAGACTTGTTTGGAATAGTTAGCCTGATTTTTTAGGCCTATATTTTTGAGATAGTTACTTTTAATATTACTAATAAAAATTATTTTTTAGTGTACTATTTTTTCTTTTCTTTTTGATCTATTTATGGAAGTACACATATCATCTATATCTAGCTTATTTATTGTTACATCTGTTATTGCCCTCACCCCAGTCTCTAGCTTTAACAATCCTTCACCTGTCTAGCCATCTTCTTCCTCCAGCACATGTGCTCCCTCCCCATTGAGGTGCAGCCCACAGCAAAGTCAGCCCAGTTCTCCAAGAACCCAAAACCTCCTTTCTACACCAGCAATTGAGCCACTTGTTTACCTCCCTAATCTCTATTTGTCTCTCCTGTGTGGCCCATGGTACATTTGGTATTGTAGAAAATACCACCTTTGAGGTCCTTGCCTCCAGCTTCTGTCCTAGGTCCCCAAAATCAACCCCAACCAACCCCTCCCAGTAATCTATCAACTGATCCATGATGTGTCGAATTTGAGCGCCAGAAAAGCAACACACCATTCGTTCTCAGTCCTTGTGACAGATTGCCCTGTCTGTTCCCCTAATAATTGACTCCCTCACTAACAGCACTCCTATTCCCTTTCTCACAGGAGCAGACATTCCCCTGGCTGTGAGAGGAAGTGTCTTGCTTCAGCAGTGTTACCCCTGTACTAACATCCCCCTCATCTGCCAGTTTAGCAAACTTGTTGAGGTGTGCCAGTTCAGGACTAACCTCCCTGACACTCGTCCCTCTGCTGCTTTCTGTCATCCAGCTAGCTGCCTCCTGTTCCTGTATTTACCCCGGCAAGTTCCTGAAAAATTCCTTTCCAAGTTATCAATGGAAATCAGACCTGAAATTTACTCATTTAGATCCAGGATCTGGACTGCAAAATGTGCAATGTGTTTACATTCTGAACAGCAGTATGTCAAATGACTGCTCAAGCAGAGCATATGTGGCGCAAAATTTACAATGGACTGAATAGCTAACCATGGAGCACATCTTACTGTTGCAGTAAAACAAGTAAAAATACAAGTAAATAGTATAGTCAAGATAAAGTGTATACACTCAAATGCTATTTTTTAAAGTCCCTGAATCTAAAGTCACTTAAATCTAAATCACACTAAATCACAGACAAAACACACTTCAGATCCACACACTCGCAAATTCAGACACTCGCTTTTCATTTATCTTTCAAAGCTGCTCCCATTCAAATACAGTGGCTGCTGCAAGTAACTCCTCTGTTTGCAAAGTTGGCTTGGCACTGCTATGGGAACTGCACCTATTTTTTATGTTCAAATTGCTTATTTTAAAGCTTTACAGCAGCACTAAACTTCATATATTGTTGTTATCATCCCCAATCTGCTTTTCCTCAAGAATTCTTGCATTCTGTTAATATTCTGTCTCTTTTCTGCTACCAGGAAGCCGCATTATTGTGGTCGGAGCTTCTTTTCTGCAGCATCTATGTGACCTACTATGACTCTAGTAATGTATGAAAGTACTCTATACAGACACTTATCTGCTTATGACATCATCCCCTATTTATTTCTGCTCTGTGTTATATGCATTTTCACTTACAGCTTGTAACTTTTTCTGACAATATAAAAAGCAATTCATTTCACCTTTCAAAACCAGCTCTTGGAGTCAGTTTAGACATATCACAAAACATTTGGTGCAGATAAATATCTATAATTTCTACATATTTTTTATATAGTAATGTGGATCAAGCTGGTATAACCTGGGTATATAACTTTATATGTACAGATGGAATAATTTGAACATCTCCTGTAACTAATTAAATGTATATACAGCTGATGTAAGTATCCATCTTTTTATATACTGTGGTGTGGACCATGCTGGCATAAGCTTTGTACCTTCTGTTATATAATTATATCTGCAAAACTAGTAGATGTGCCTTTCCTTGCGTACCTCCTTGGCTCTATACATCCCAAGATAACCAGGTTTTAAAATAAACATGATTTTGTGATACCCTGTCAGCACATGTTGTATTTGTTTATGTTGGCCACCCAGTGGCTGTGAACTGCAGTATCTCAATGGTCTTGCTAGCATGTCACTATTGAACTGATTTTGTATTGTAAGAAATGGGAATTTTTAACATAATGCAAGGAAAGTTAAAGGTGGATGCACCTGTACATCTTTTTGTATATCGTATCTGGTTATAAGTTACAAATGTCCTTGTATATAGTGATTATGCTGATATAATATAGGCATTTTCTAGTATATAATCCTATATTTACTGGTGGTATAGATTATGCATCTCCTTGTGCAGTATGCAAAAGTTTTAGACAGGTGTAGATATGAAGGTAAGGAAGGCTTTATTCACAAGTCAGTGTTTTGGTCAGATGTTTTCATCAGTGATTGTGAGACAGGTGAAAATCTTTCCATTATATCTGTGAAATCTCCACTCCTCTTTTGGTTCACGAACACTAATGCAAATCACTGACAAAAACACTGACATGTGAATGAAGCCTAAGAATGTTTTCAAAAATATAACTGTTGTTTATTTTTGCCAATTAACAAAATTAAGTGAATGAACAAAAGAGAAATCTAAATCAAATCAATATTTGCCGTGGCCACCTTTTACTTTCAAAACAGCATTTTGAATGTTCCAAATATCTTGGAGAACCATAGATTTTCTGTGGATGTAGGCTTGCTTGAGTCCTTCTGCTTTCACATGTCATTCCAGACAGACTTGATGATGTTGCTCCAACCCACTGGAAGAACTGGAGGATGGCAGTTGTTGCTGTCCACAGTGGCCAGTAATAGTCAACTGGCTCTTCTAGCCCACCTCCAATCTCAGGTGAACATGGAATATGGGCGAATACAGAAAAGGGATCTTGAGGCACAGGTACATGAGTGTCCAATCTCAGGACAATGAAACATCAGGAGGACTCTAGGGAACAAGTACGTGAGTGTCCATTACTGGAGCCACTGGGATAATGGACAAAATGGTTGATGAACTAGGGCAGATCATCACATCTTCATTCATCCATCAGGATATGGAAGGGCAAACATAGTGTAAAACTTTCTCTCCCACATTGCATCCAGCTTGGCTGTACAGTGGATGTTTTTTATGTTTAATCAATGTTTATTAAATTTTCCAAAAGTAAACATATACAAAAGGGTAAGAAAAAAGCAAAGGCAGTCCAATTGGCCTGCAGAACAGGGTGCTGTCAGGATAACAAAGTACAAATGGAAGAAAGCACCAATGAGCGGTGCAGAGGAGGTCCCCCACGTGGTACGTCTCATACTGAGAACAAATAGGGCTGAATAGAAATCTAGTACACAGCAGGCATGGCACTCGAGCGGGACATGTCATATAACTCAGCTATAGGAAGTAAGCACGGACCTATGTCAAGGCCTCACCAATCATACTGTGAGAGGTAGCAGTAGAAGGAAGAGACAGAGAGGGAGGGGGGGAAGGAGAAAAGGACAAACAAGAAAAGACAAGGGGAAGGAGGATAGGAAACAAGTGGGAAGAGGGAGCAGGACAGGGCTTCAGAGAGAGGCAAACAACAATGTGCGTTCGGGCAGAGCAAAGATATCAAGTAAACAGTTTGAAGAACTCTGCAGACTCCTGGAACAACACCCACGGCCGCCAGACGGCATCAAATTTGGTAGAATCGGCAGCCACCAGAGTCCATTCGATGTATTTGAAGGAACTCCTGAAGCTATTTCAGTAACGTAGGGGCTACTGAGCTATGCCAATGCCCTGGGATTACTGCTCTGGCAGCTGTGAGGAAGTGTTGCAGGAGATCTCCCTTCACCATGGAGATCTTACCTGGTATAACAGAGAGGAGAGGTGCACAAGGGAGCGACCACTAACCTTAGAATACAGAGCAAAAAGAAGGGCTGAATCAATCCACATTCCTACCAAATGTGAAGAATAGTGCTCCTCTCGGAACCACAGCACAAGCACAGGTCAGAGACATTCAGATATATTCTATGAAGGAGGTCTGGACAACAATACCAGCGAGTTAGAATCTTGAAGTGATTTTCTTGGACATTTCAGGGCAGCAGCAGCCAATGGGCGAACAAGAAGGACCTGGACCAATCAGCAGAAGAAAGGCACAGTCTAAGATCAGTCTCCCAGGACCTGGTGTAGGGGGGGCATCAGTCGTCATCACAGTCAAGAGCGTACTGTAGAGGAGAGAGAGGGCTCGCACAGGAGTCTCCACCGGCAGGAAAACACCCTCCAGCGCGGTGGGGCTAGAGGACAGGTGTGAGAGGAGAGAGTATTTCCAAAGGAAGCCAAGGAGTTGATTATACTCCAACCAGGACAGGGGGAGGTTGGGGCTAGAGGCCTGCATTTGCTCAAAAGAAGGGAAGGGTGTGGACCCAGCGAAGCGGCCTAATCGTACATTATCTCGATCAACCAAGGATAAAAACTGACAGGAGGTGCATAGGGTTACATAGGTGGGAACATAGGGTTATGTAAGAGAGCACTCAGGGGTCCTGGAACCCTTGCCACTAGGCCATTTTGGGTCACAGTATCCCACAGGGATAGGAAGTGTGCAGAAAGGGTCGTGTGCCCAAGAGGTTTGTGAAAATGGGGGCGGAATCCACGGCAAGGAGGAAAGGTGTACAGAGAGCAGGTCAGCCTCATTGTTTGTCCAGACACTGGTATCGCCAATTAAATAACCACAGGAGAACTGTGAACTGATAGTCGGGGAGGCCCACCTCCCCTCACATTTTCGAGGCATAAGAGTACAGAAATTCAGACGACTACAAGAGGGTCCCCAAACTAAAAGACCAAAGAGTGACTGAAGGCAAGAGAAAAAGTGGTGTGGGGCACGAGTAGGCAGGACTTGAAAGAGATAAAGAAAATGTGGTATGATATCCATTTTCAGGGCGTTGATATGGCCGAACCAGACCAAGTTTAAAGCGTTGTATTTCCGTAGATCTGCCAAAGATTTATCTAGTAAAGGAAAATAGTTATAGCGGAAGAGGTCAGATGAGTCCAAGGGGATTTGTACCCACAAATACCTGATGGAGTGGGGTTGAAAGGGAATTGGGAGGCTAGGTGAGCCACGTCAGCCAAGGGTAGGGTAAGGGTGGGTTCACACTTGCGGCGGCACTCCGTCCGCCGCGAATCCGACCTAAATGTCGGAAAACTGGATAGGGGTTGGATAGGGGAAGGTTTGCGATGCATTGCTTTAAACCCCATTCACTTGAATGGGGTTTTAAAGCAATGTGCGGGTGTGCGCTTACACCCCCTGCGTCGCAAACCTTCCCATATCCAGCCACTATCCAGTTTTCCAACATTTAGGTCGGATTCGCGGCGGATGGAGTGCCGCCGCTAGTGTGAACCCACCCTAACATTTAGGGCTTCACTTTTGGAGAGATTAACCTTTAAGTTGATTACTTGACCGAATCGTTGGAATGCGTGAAAGATGGATGCGGGGGTGATTAAAATAGAGCAAGAAGTCGACAGCGTACAACACCATCTTGACCTGTCTAGATCCCATCTGAAGACCGTGTACATTGGGGAACTCCCACAGAGCCACCGCCAAATGCTCTATGACCAGGGCATAAAGAAGGTGGGGCAAGGGACAACCCTGTATGGTCCCGTTACATACCGGAAGCGAGTTTGAGAGGATACCATTGGCATGCACCCTAGCGGTGGTATTGCCATAGAGGGAGAGGATTTTACCCAAGAAACCAGGACAAATCCCAATCTGTTCAGTGTGGCTCGCAGAAAGCCCCAATGCGCATGGTCAAAGGCTTTCTCTGCATCAACAGATAGGAGGCATACAGGGGTGCCGCGGTTATGTGCCCCCTCAGTTGCTAATAGAGTCTTACAAATGTTGTCCCGTAATGAAGCCTACTTGATCGGTATGGATCAAGCCAGGCAGCAAGGGGGAGAGCCTATTAGCAAGCAATTTGGCATACAGTTTAACGTCAACATGGTGGAGTCTTTACCGAGTTTTGGAAGAACAGTGATTAGAGCCGAGAGATTGGCAAGCGAATGGTGTGTTACCATCAAGAGCATTAGAGTAGGAGTTGTAAAATTGGGGTGTAAAGTCATCTGGGCCAGGGAATTTACCTGTCTGGGAGGCTTGAATAGTCAGCGAGAGTTCCTCCTCAGAAAAGGGTTCATCTAGGGAGGCCCGGTCTGTGCCTAAAATGGCAGGGAGGACTGTTTTGAGAACATAGTCCCAAATTTTAGATTGTACAGACTCTGGATCAAGATCTGCGTAGTGACCATGGATATTATATAGGTCAGAGTAGTAAGTGCTGAAGGTCCTGCAATG